>CM062817.1:86013925-86613925 GCA_031772625.1 Pinus tabuliformis
CACCCACTAGAAATGGAAGCACCAACTTCCTGTATGCAGGCTCCAACCCACACTCAAATAGGAACTATATGTTCTTTGTAATTTGGTAGCCACTCTCCTTGATAACAACTTTGTTTTCTCTACTCACACTACTCTCTTTACAATAGTCCAGTGATCTTCTCAACAACAATCACTCGTCGCAGTCCAAAAAACTTTGTCTCTACTCTTCATTAGCATGCCCTCATCTATTGGCCTCTTGCTCTCCACAACACAGGTTCAACACTCAACCTTCTTTCTCTACACAGACACCTTCGACCTTTCTTGCAACACAGGCACTTTCAACCTTTCTCACACAGCACAGGTGACTATGACCTTTCTCACTAAGCACAAGTGACTTTGGCCTTGCTCACACAACAAAGGAAACTATGACCTTTCTCACACAGCACATGCAACTACCTCCTTTAACACAAAGTGCACAATAAAATTTCTCCTTTCACACAACGTCACTGCTCTTGGGGTCTCTTACCTTTACATAGGCAGTCTCGACCTCTATTTGCAGAACATGCTCTTACTCATCCTTACACAACAATGCACTCACACAAAAATTTTCCACTTAGATCACTTGGAACTATGCCGCTTTCCACCACATTTCTCATTTGAACTCCTAGGTTTTGTTCCTATTCTTCCCCCCAATCGATGCTGTCACTCTCTCCTACGTTCATACTACATGAGTGTAGCTCAGCATGGATCTTCCATTCTTCTGCTGCATCTGACTTGGTCTTTGACACTACATTAACCATGAGAATGGGAAATTGATAGTTTCTCCATAAGGAGAATGAATTCTCAGTCCACCTGCACACTACTTCATGAGTCCGATACTTTCATTTAACTCATTGAAGATGTGCATTGGAGCAAAGAGATGGTGTGTCTCACATCAAGGCATACCAAACACTATTTCTTGAATATTGTGGTCCTTGCTTCCTTGACCTAGTGATCTATGACAATCGCCATTAATTCTGAGACCAACTCCTCTGTTTCCGCATTCAAGCTTGTAGCTTCCAACCCATACGTCGTTACCTCTCTATATTGCTCTATCAGAGAAATTTCACATTGTTACTTCCAGAGTAGTGCAATGTTCCTATTAGGGCCAATATTCCTTTGCTACTGCTCTACCTGCTTGTCTATATGGATTTACATGACTAAGAACCTACCAAATATCAGAAGCTCCCTTCACAAACATTTTTCAATAACTAACTATTATAAAGTTCTAGTATCCTAATCCTATGATTTCTGAGCTTCTTCTATTTAGCCCTTAACATGCTTCTCACCATAGGACTACTGCTTGTGACATGTCGCTTAGCATTAAGGTGCTAAGCCTTCAAACTCCTGTCGGTGGCCATTCTCCCTTTGTTAACGTCTTTGTGCCCTTGGTTCTTTGACCTCTCATGACCACGCGCCAACCCATTATCGAAAGCCCTTTTATATCAAAACTTTTCCAAACTCCAACAGTTCTAAAGTTTCAATATCTTCAACCTCCAATTGCCAGCTTCCGATATGATGCATCACTCCACGTGACTACTCCTTACTGGTGACACATGTCACGGGGTTCTAGCCAATTGGCCTACCTAATAAGGTTGAATATTCTTGCCACGTGTCTTGCCATACAACCATGTCATGCTGACGTAAGATGCCACTGTATCTTATCAGAGCGAATTAGATGTTGCCATGTGTCCTGTTAGAGGAGAGAGAGGAGGACCCATCAACCCTAGGTTTGCACTGAAATCCTTTGTTAATTCTCTTTTGGCATTCCTTGGCACTTTTAAAGGCTTATCTGTACTTATCGATATTGCAATATTTTAAAGGTTCGTCACTTGACAAGGTTTCGATATTGTGATCTCCGATATGCCAAAATTTGGGATTTCAATATCCTCTAACCTCCAATACAACTTGCTTCAATGTATCACATCTGTGATATTATGATATTGCCGATACATCGACCTCCACCATTCCAATGCAATGATATGTCGATCTCCAGGGTTCTGATCTTGTGATGTGATGATACGCTGCCCTCCAATATTATGATCTCCTGATGCACCGATATGCTGCCCTCTGATTGTCGATTCACCAATACTCTGACCTTCAATCACCGATGCACCAATACACTGACCTCCTATTTCCGATGCATCAATACGCTAACCTCTGATCGTCGATGCGTCGACATGCTAACCTGTGATCTTCTGATGCACTGATGAGCTATACCTATGACATTCTGATATCTGATATGCCGATTTGTTGGATATGCCGATCTATGATATCTTGGTCCTTTGATATTCTAGCCTTCCTAGGACTTGTTAGACCAGGAGGTAACTCCTCAAAACAATTCATGATATTCATTCAGGTTGGTCTTTATTATATACATGAGGGAGAGGCTGTTCATTTCATTTCCCGGTGACTCTTCATATTTTCTATTATTTATTTACATCAATTCCAGTTATTCATCCAATCTTGATGATTAGGAGTCAACATTCCCCCCCTAATCTGAAGGGATGTTGGTGAGTCCAAGCATCGTTTTGAATCTTTCAAGCTTTTCTCTTCCAAGCGCTTTGGTGAATATGCATGCAATTTTCTCATTAGTGGAACAATGGTGGAGATGGATTGTTTTGGCCTCAACATGATGTCAAATCAGATGATATTTAGTATTGATGTGCTTCATTCGATCATGGAACTTTGGGTTCTTGGTCAACTTTATTGCTAAGGTATTGTCAATCATGAGTGGAGTCGATTGTACTTGTTTTACCTGCAAATCTTCAAGAATTTTCCTGAGCCACACAATTTCTTTTGTTGCCTTAGCTGTTGCCACATATTCTGCCTCTGTTTTGGAATCTGTTGGAATTGATTGTTTGTGTGATCTCCAAGAGACAGCTCCTGATCCAAGAATCATAGCATAACCTGAGGTAGATACCTAGTTTTTTGTCTCCATCGAAGTCTGAATTAGAGTATCCAATCAAGCTGAAGTCAGCCAACTGTGTATACTTGATTACAAAGTCTTGAGTTCCCTTCAAGTACCTTAGAACTCTTTTTGCAGCAGACCAATGTCCCTCACAAGGCTTTTGCATAAACCTGGAGAGGATTCCAATAGCAAACAAAATGTCTGGTTTGGTAGTAGTTAGGTAGTTGAGACTTCCTACAAGCTATGTATACTTTGTTGCATCCTAAAATTCTTTTCCTTCAATAGATTTCAGCTTTATGTTTTGTTCCATTGGAGTAGTAAGAGGATTGCATTCTGTCATGCCAAACTTGTTCAACAGATCTCCAATGTACTTCTTTTGAGAAAGGAATATGGACTTTGGATGTTGAGTTACCTCAGTACCAAAATAGTAATGAACATAGCCCAAATCAGTCATTTCAAAACCTTTCCTCAATTCCTTCTTTATGGATGCAATGTAGCTTTCATTGTTCCCTGTCGTCAAAAGATCATCTACATATACCACAATATATACAATTGTTTTGAAAACCTTCTTGACAAACAAAGTTGCATCATCAAGATCATAATGCTTGAAATTAAGTTTCAGAAGATGCTCAGTTAGTTTTTCATACCAGGCTCACGGTGCTTGTTTGAGTCCATACAAGGATTTCACAAGTTTGCATACTTTATGTTCATGTCTTTTCAAAACAAATCCTTTAGAATGGGACATAAAAACATTCTCTTTTAGATATCCATTCAAGAAAGAATTTTTTACATCCATTTGATGGACTTTCCAACCATTTTGAGATGCTAAGGCAAAGAGTGTTCGGATGGTAGCCCATTTTGTTGTGGGGGCAAAAGTCTCCTCATAATTGACCCCTTCCTTCTATGCAAAACCTTTTTCCACAAGCCTGGCTTTGTGCTTGTCAAGTGAGCCAACAAATTTATACTTGTTCTTGTAGACCCACTTGCAACCAATTGGTTTGGGTCCTAATGGGGGATCAACTAGCTTCCAAGTGCCATTCTTTATCAGGGAATCATACACTTTTTGCATCGCTTCTTTCCATTCATCATGAGAAGCAGCTTCTTTGAAGGAAGTTGGTTCGAAATCTGTAGACAAATTCAATTCACAATCATAAGAAACATCCATATCAACAGGTGAATCAAAGTCATTTACATCACATCCATTTCGCCGGTTTGAAATTCTAGTTCCTCATCAGGATGAACACTTTCAAGTGTCTTTGTCAACCACTTTGGGGGACCTTTCTTAGATGGTATAGGCTGATCCGTTGATTGAGTTGGGACTAAATCAAGATTGAGTCTCCCAATTCTATCAATCACATCACTTAAGTATCATCCGTTGTTGGAGTTTCATGTGGGGGAGAGAGTGCTTCAGAAGAAGATTCCATAGGTTGATCTAGTATAGGAATCCCCCCTTCAAGATGTGGAATCTTATTATCAAATTATTGAAATGATTTTGAATTTTCGAATCTATCCAAGCAATCAAGTTACCGCTCAACAACATTGTCAGTTTTGGATGTTTCAAGAAAGATTACATCTCTAGATACAACAAACTTTTTATTGACTTCATCATAGAGACAATATGCTTTGGAGGTGTTTGAATACCCCAGGAAGATACACTTATGACTTCTTGCACCAAGTTTGTTTCTATGTACCTTTGGTATCAAGGCATAAATGGTGGAACCAAAGACCCTGAGATGATTTATAGAAGGAATGTGCTCATACCATATTTCATAGGGAGTCTTGTTTCTGATAGCATTAGATGGAAATATATTCTTTATATATACAGCACATAGATCTGCATCATCCCAAAAAATCAATTTTACATTTTTGAAAAACATCATGGAGCGCACCATATTTAAGATTTTTCTATTCATTCTTTCAGCTACACCATTATGTTGGGGATTATAAGGCACAATTGTTTGATGTCTGATCCCATGTTGGCGAAGATAGTTTTTAGATTCATTTGAAGTGTATTCTTTTCCATTATCAGTGAGAATAGAGCCAATAAGAGATTGTGCATCATTTTCAATCCATGTATGAAATTTCTTGAATGTTTGAAAAGCATCATATTTTTTCTTCAATAAATAAACCCAACACATTCTGGTGTAGTCATCAATAAATGTCATCATATATTTATTTCCATTTGCAGAAGGATTAGGCATTGGACCACATAAATCTGAATGAATGAGTTCAAGTTTTTTTATGTGCTCTTGAATGTGAATCATGAAAAGATAGTTTGCTATGCTTTCCTAGAATAAAAGCATCACATTGCTTAAGTTTCCTAGGAATTGTAGGAAAACCAGTAACATGATTTTTCTTCAACAAACAGAGGTTGTCATCGTTCAAATGTCCAAATATAGCATGCCATAATAAACTTGATGGAAGTGTACCTTCTTCATAATGAGAATTGTATGAGAAATTTTGTGCACGAGCAGAGGTACCCTGCAGCTTGAGAATCCTTTCTCCTTCTATCCCCCTCATGACAAGTGAGTGGTTAGATGCTTTTCTCACCTCAAGCTTGCCATCAAATATATGAATGGAGTGACCTTACTGGAGGATGTGGACCAAGGAAAACAAGTTTCTCTTTAGCTGTGGGAGATATGGAACATGATGTAGAAGGAAGTCTGGAAGACCAGGAAATTTAAGCCTGATTGTGCCAAGCCCTGATGGCTTGAGTTTTGATTGGTCTGCAAAGTATACTGCTCCATCAACATTGTCAATAAATTATTCAAAAAAATCTTTTCTATAATTCATGTGGCAAGTTGCTCCTGAATAAAGCAACCAATCATTTTTCCAAGAAGCAAGTGAAGCATTAAATAAATCTTCATTTACTCCAATATTACATTGTGCCACAACATAATGAGCGGATTCAAGTGCTTTACCTTTGTCTATGTCATTAGTTTTACCTTTGGGTTGGTTTCTTTGTTGCTCAATTTTGTCCCAAGGTAACTTGCATGTGGAGGCATCATGTGATCCATTTCTTTTGCAGCATATGCAGTGCAAATCTACCTTTTCTCCTTAAGAGTGTCTACCCTCCCTGCCTTTGAAATATCTTCCTCTTCCTCTTCGACCACCTCTTCCTCTAGAAGAATCTTGAGCAAGATTCTTTTCTTTATGAGCAAGGCACACAACCTCTTCAGAAGATTCAGGGGTTGTCTTATTTTCAAAAGCTTTCTCTCTTTCAGCAATTTTTTTCACAAGAGAGTCAAAGGTAATATCTTTTAGATTTCCATTTGCTTGCAATGACTAAAGATAATTGGAGTAAGTAGGATAAAGTGCCTTGAGAAAAATGATAAGAGGAATATCCAATTCAACCTTAGTAGTTAGAGGGATCAAACAGGTAAGAGAGGCTTAGCTTTAGAGCAGGAAGTCGAAGTCCTGGGTTGTAGTGTAGGTAGAGGCTCTGTAGTTGAGTGCACAGAGGCCTAGGGTAGAAGTCTGCAGCTGAGTGCACAGATCTGTGCAACTGTGTGCACAGGGTGGATACAGTCTGTATCACTTGGAAGATATTAATAAAAGGAGTTATTTTGCAATTTCTGTGTCTTTTTTCTATCGATGCATTTGGATATTTTATTAATGATTTTCCTTTATTATGATTATACGATGCACAAATGAATGCCACTACATTGAATAATTGAATGCAATTACAAATATCTGCTTGCGCGGTGATAACTTAAAGTAGTTGAAAAGATAAGTAAGTCACTTAGGGTAATTCAGGAATTTGCACGGCGTGCTGCCATAACAACGTGAAAGTACCTGAGCCCTGGGTTAGGGCCGCGCAAAGGTCAATCGTATACTTTCGCGAAGGTATTGGAAGCTAGAATAGAGAGTTTGTCTTACAAGCCCTAGAACGGGACCACCTGCGTGAAGGCAACGATAGAAGAAATCAAACGACATCAAAACCATCTCAGGGTGCAGAAACTTGGTTCCAGCATCCCCCCATACTGCTTCGAGTGAGACTTTATTCTGTGCTCCGCGGGCTAATGTTGAAAGGGCCATTAGTGTAGGGATTTGTTTGTCTAAATAACGCTGAACCTAGGTCAGGCCCCCTCAAGCCAAAAAATGGTTCTGTTGCCGTGATCAGAATCTGCATAAGAGATGTGTGATGTTGTATCATTGGAATCCAACTAAGAAGGATATTGGAGATTGGTTGGATAGAAAAATCCATGAATTCGCGGCACAAGAGAATAGAAACTTGCGACTGACAAAAGAACAATGGTTAGACAGATACCTATATATAGATATCCACGAGATCTTTTTCTGCTCCTTCCCTATCGAGCTATATGAGTGGATCATGAAGCTAGCAGATAGCCAAGGAAGGTGGAAACTTGACAGTCCTATTGTGTGGACCCCAAAGCTAGTGCGATCGTTGGAAGCATCGGAGGATAAGATCGTCTGCACTATTGATCATTGGCTCAATCACGCCATATGAGGATTTGTGACTGAATTCACAGTCGACACCTCAGTCAACTATAGCGAGGCAGAGCGACACTTTTTCAAAGGGCCACAAGGTAAGAACTAAAAATCTTTGAATACATGGATTAAAATGTTGTTGTGTGAAAAATGGGTTATGCAGCTACCTTCATGTTTGGGACTACATGAAGCAGAAAAACTTACAGAAATGAAAGAAAAAAGGGTCTGTAGTATAGCCCTTTGATTTTACCTTCGCGAAGTGACAAAGAAGGGATAGCGAAGGTTTCTCCATGAAGTGCTATTCAGTTAATAAGACAAGGATTCCCACGAATACCACCTCCGCCCACACCCCCTCCAACTTTTCCCATACCACCCTCACCTTCGCCGTACCACCTCCACCTCCACCGTGGTTCAATATGGAAAATACAGTAAAGTTTCCTTTGTTCAAAGGCTTGGGAAATGAGGACCTAGACCAATTCTAGTTCATTGTGGGAGTTGTATGGGAAGCTCAAGGTGTTACATATGATCATATAAAGAAGGCGACACTCATTAGTGCTTTGTAAGATCACGTGCTAACCTGGTATATTAAGTACTATAATGATAGCTCGAATGTTGGAGTAACAAACATCCAGGCAACATTAAATAGGGAATTTAGTAGGCCTAAATCTGAGGCGTAGTCGATTGTGGGATTCAAAGAGATTGCGATGCAACCAAGCGAGACTCCTTGGGAACTAGACCAGAGACTAAAATGTACAATCCATGAAGCCAACATGAATTTGACAGATGGACAGCATCACGAGTGGTTTGTGGCTTTGCTACTACCACACTTAAGGAGTGTGTTGTCGCAGTAGAAGATGACAACTCAGGCAGAGGCCTTGGAGATTTCCATGAGACTACATGAGACTCCAATGCAATATCCTAATCTAGGAGTTTAACAGATTCATGCGCAGCTAAAGAATCTGTGCCTTGAGATGTAAAGTCTGAAGTAGGATAGAACGGTTCGATCAGAGGTATGCAAGGAGGTATGATGCTTAAAATGCAAGAGCCAGGGTCATGACAAAGACCATTGCCCGGTCTTTGCAAATTACATTGTAGGAGGAGGATTGATGCCTTTAAGGCCAGAAGCTCAAGTAGGACCTAGTGTGGGGCCTGCATTATGGTGCGCTATCTATCAGGTAGCCAGGAAACATGCCACGGATAACTGTCACTTGCTACAGAAGTATGTACAGGCACCACAACAACTGTTCTGCAACTTTTGTAGGTCGGTGGGACATCATGAGCGTACTTGCAGAAGCTATGAACTAAGGATGGATATAACTCCTGTCTATAAGGTTCAGGCCGAAACATGGCCCCTTGACTAGAACAAGGGAATAACACGGACATGATTTCAGGGGCGCGGAAGAGGCCGAGGCAAAGGAGGAGCTAGTAAAGGTAGAGGATAGTTGATTTTCTACAATTGCAAAGGACCAGGACACTATGCCCGCGATTTCACTAATCCAACGTGTCCCTCGTGCAAGTATTGCACACTGTTTGATCATGAAATGTAATATTGTCCTACACTGATAGCTAGGATATGTGATAAAGGGGAACTACCACCTCTGCCGAATCAAAACCTATAGATGATGAGGTTTGAGTCATGTGAGGAAGATCCAAATGTAAATATAGTGCTTAGAAGTGGAATCATGACAGGAGATGACAAGGGGAAATAGCCAAAAGATAGTACATGGGTTTGCAAAGCCCAGGAAAAGGAGGTTGAGTTCGATTTAGAGCATGCTTGTGAAGCCTTCATGGAAGCTAAGAAGAGCTTCGTTGAGGCCTCCACCTCAGGAAGAAAGGATAAGCCTGAGCTAGAGATGGACCCCTCTATGCTCACAACTTTCCTGGAAACCTATATAAAGTTCTTGCGTGACAGTAAGGTTGTAAAAGGGTTACAAGAACTCATCAATAATGCGCTAGAACCACCCTAGGTGAGCCGCTCGTGGTATGAAAGATTGGTAAGAATAAAACAAGGATTGGATGGGAAATGAGACTGAATGCATAGATAGGAGAATATGAAATGGATCAGGTCATTTTGGACCTGGGGTCAGATGTGAATGTCCTACCAAAACAGGCTTGGGAGCGAATGGGGAGACCTGCACTGTGATGGTCTCTGATTCCACTAAGAATGGCGAATCAGTAGAAAATCATCCCCATGTGGTGGCTGCATGGGTTGACCATGGCTATTGAGGGAGAAAGCACGCTGGATGACTTTGAAGTAATAGAGATAGTGGATGACAATAATCCCTATCTTGTGCTCCTGGGAATTGACTGGGCTACTAATATGAACAGGGTAATCAATCTGAAGAAGTGAAATATGATCTTTGAGAAGAAATCATTGCGCGTAATGGTACCCCTCGATCTTGTTGAAGGATTGCGCTATAATGAACCTATCCGTGATTATGAGAGTGATGATGACCTGGACTGTATCTATAAGATAACAGTGCGAGACCAAGATTGGGTGAATCCCACCGCGAATGGATGGATTAACTGGGATCATGAGAGTTCTTGCACTTTGGACTCCGACAAAGAAATAGAACGCTTACAGAATTAGTTACATGAAGTAACTACGCTGAATTACAATATGATGACTAGGTCGCTGCGCTATGTGTCGTTAGAGATAAGAAATCTGCCTACTTATGATGGTTTGAATGAGGTAGATATCTTTTTGGATGCATTTGAAAGGGAGGTACCAGAAAAGTAGCGTTTCCAGGCCTTGGACTGGGCACTACGTGCGACGCCCACAAGATGGTGGGGTATGCACAAGGGAAGCTTTGATGATTGGCGTGAATGTAGGAGGATGATGAGAATACGATTTGGGAAGCGTAAGATGCATTTAACAGACAAATACGATGGGAAGAATGATCCACACGCGCATCTAGCCAAATGGACATAGGCTTATGGAGAAAATCCCCAACCTGAGTGGGTGCACCTGTTCTGTCATACCCTGGATGTAATCCCAATGAATTGGTATATATAAATAGAGCTATGCCAAGGGACAGGGGAATGAGATATCCTACATGAAGAATTCATGATGACATTCAGTTTTGAGGATGGGTTTGACAGTATTGATGAAGCACTACAGGAGGCAAAAGTAGCAATCTTTAGGATACTACAGGATCCGTTAGACCTACTTTAGCTTGAATGGGCTACTCAGCTGAGTTGTGCGCTAGAATGTTATAACGTAACTACTGAAGAAGAGGATGAGGATCTGCGAAAGATTGACATTCCAGAAACAGAAGGCCATCAGGTGGTTGTTGTGGCATTCAAGGAATTTATTCATAAGTTCTTGGAGGTATATTTTAATGATTGGACTGTATTTGGGCTGGTTAAGTGCCATGTAGCAAGCTTACGCCTGATGTTGGATATCCTTCAAAGATACTAGATCACGCTCAATCTCAAGAACTGTTTGTTTTGCATTCCTTTTGGGAACCTATCGGGCCATGTGGTTTGCAGACAAGGATTGATGGTAGACCCTATGAAGATCGCGGTGATATTGAACTTGGAAGCTCCAAGGAGTGTGAAATAGTTACACGCTACTCTGGGACATACGAGATATTATAGAAAGTTTATCAATCGTTATGCCCAGATCACCACGCCTATGGAAAAATTGTTGAAGAAGGATGTCACATTCTGCTGGAATGATGACTGTAAGAAGAACTTGGATATATTGAAAGAAAATATGGTTACCACGCCAATTCTAGTCTTCCCAAACTGGAAGAAAGAGTTACATGTACATGTCGATGCATCATGTATAGCACTGGGAGTAGTACTAACACAGGATGGCAGAGAAGGCTTGGACCACCCTATTGTGTTCGCAAGTCGCAAATTATCCAAAGAAGAAAAGAATTATTCTACCATTGAATGTGAGGGGCTAGCTATGGTGTATGTGCTCCAGAAGTACCAGCACTACTTGCTAGGAGGCCATTTTAAGATGTATACCGATCACTCCGTGCTGAAGTACCTAGTCAATAATCCTGTGTTGGGGGGAGGAATCCGTTGATGGCTCTTATTGTTCCAAGAGTACGATTTTGAAGTTGTTGTGAATCCAGAACGATTAAACGTAGGACCAGACCACCTGTCGTGCATCAAAACAGGGGAGGAACCTACTAACATGAAAGAAGGATTGCCTGACGCGCAACTATTTGCAGTGCGTGTCACGGATGGTCATTTTGAGGATATAATACACTTTCTAACTACAGGAACAACACTGAAAGGATACACTGTCCAGCAAAAGAAGGAATTAGTGGTGCGCGTGTTAGATTTCTTTGTCATTGTTGGGCATCTATACAAAATGGGTATTAATGAGAAATTGCAACGCTATGTACCTGAGTTCGAGAGAATCAGCATCCTCGTTGACGCTCATGGGGGTGCCGCGGGAGGACATTATGCAGGGAGATCAACCGTGTAGAAGATTCTACATGCAGGGTTGTGGTGGCCAACCCTTCATCAGGATTCAAAAGTATATTACAAGGCATGTGATGTATGTCAAAGAATGAGCA
Organism: Pinus tabuliformis; assembly: GCA_031772625.1. Classification (NCBI taxonomy): domain Eukaryota; kingdom Viridiplantae; phylum Streptophyta; class Pinopsida; order Pinales; family Pinaceae; genus Pinus; species Pinus tabuliformis. The sequence goes on from CM062817.1 coordinate 86,025,845, forward strand.
GGCCATCGTGGAGGGATGAAATGCCTTTTAATCCACAAATTATGTTGCAACCCTTCGAGAAGTGGGCAATAGATTTTGTAGGACGCATTCAACCACAAGGGAAGATAGGAGCAAGGTACGTTATCACTGCAATGGAGTATTTGACTCGTTGGGAAGAAGCACTACTGGTGAAGGATTGCATGAGCGCGACGGCCACGAATTTCTTATTTGAGCATGTACTAACACAATTTGGATGTCCAAGGATCTTGATGAGTGATCATGGTATGCACTTCTCGAATGAGATGATCAGCGCACTAACGGAGGAATTTCAAGTATATCACTAGAAGAGCACACCTTATCACCCACAGGCCAACGAGACAGTGGAGGCATTCAACAAAGTGCTTGAAAACACGTTGAACAAGGTTTGTAATGCTCAACAAAGTGATTGGGACCTACGCATACCTGCAGTATTGTGGGCTTATCGAACGACATGTAAGAAGTTTATGGGACAAACCCCTTTTAGTCTTGTCTATGGTGTGGAAGTCGTCATTCCTATGGAATACATCATGCCTAGTCTATGCATAGCAACACTCACAGGTATGATGGAAGAGAGGCTCGTGAATTTGGATGAGCTGAAAGAAGAAAGATTTTTGGTTGGATTTCACCAGTGGTCCAAAAGTAGTGCGAAAAGGCATGGCATGATCGACACATCAAGTTGTGCACATTTAAGGTAAATGATTTGGTTTTGTTGTATGATAGTAAGTTTGATAAATTTCCAGGAAAATTCAAGATGCACTGGTTAGGGCCTTATGTTATTAAGGAGATTACTGACGGAGGAGTGGTACAATTGGTCAAGTTAAATGGAGAACCCTTCCCAGGAAAGGTGAATGGCAGTCACTTGAAGCCATACACCGGTGGTCCGACCATGTGACTAAATGAAAGTGGCATAGTCTTAGTGCTCCACGGAGTAGAAAGGAGGCGCAGGACTATAAACTACATTGCCCAAGTGGGGGAGCTACGCAATGGGAAGATGGTGTGAAGTAAGGACATGTCACTCGGTCTATGGCAATGCGGAGGGAGCTGCGCTACCCAGGGAGAAATCACGCAGGTCAGCCGGAAAGTGACCTTTAAAGTCACTGTTCATGAAAAGATGGTAGAAGTGAGGCCAAATGGAGCGGGAAACCAACATTTAAGATGAAATTTATGGCTTAGATCCTTGAGAATATTCTGCCAATCTGGCATTAATGAATCGATTTCAGGGGGAATGGTCAGATTTGAATTCAAATTTCTCTATAAATTACAAGTGGCTGGCTAGCGAAAAACACTTGCATTTTGAGAATTAAGTTGTTGCACTCTCAGGTGCACATGAACTATGAATTGTTTCAAGATCTGATAGTGAGTCCGGTGTTTGAACAATCATCAAAAGGGACACAAGCACTAGTGAAAAGCATCATGTCAACCCATGCAGAAGCTATGAACACCGAAGGAGTGGCTGCCGAGGAAAATGTGTAGAAAATTGATATGGGGACCGAAGTAGTTGCACTGGAAGTAGCCGAAGTATTGGCGGAGGTCCCTAAATCTCCGAGGACGCTGAGACCGAAGCCAACCCCAACAAAGGATACCATGAAAGAAAAGAATGGAAAGCAGCCTACCATATCGGTGCGCACGTCACCAAGATGAAACCCACCAAAGCCCACTAACCAGGAGAAAGGTAAGGCTATAAACCTAGAAGTAGAAGAGGAGGATATCGAAAACATCCCCATGGATGATGAGGATGTGGAGTGGAAATAGAGGAGGTTGAAGCTCAGGGTTCGGACCCTATTACACGGTTTCTAGAGTATGTCCTTCCACGCAAGCCTAAGTCCAAGGTCCCAAAGGACATTGATGAAAGTAAGACTCCCCTGCAAACCCCTTTGCTACAAGATTAAATCACTTTTGGCGGTCCGTGTCTGGCACGGGTGCCGATTTTCAAGCTGGAAGACTAGGACTTGGTGGACCATGAGAAGTTCTCGCACCTGGTGACCGAATAGTTGATGCACTGCATCATAGATATGAATATGGGGATGACTTCACTAGAGCCACGGAAGTGGCTCAGAGTAGTAGAAAGGCAGGATTGCTCAACCTTCTCTGGGTGTTGCACTATCACCACACCCCTGTGACAGTTTTGGTTATCAAGCAGCTGCTGTGCTTGGTACATTATGGGTGTCTGTGGCTAGAAGAGTTGATACCCATCACAGATATGCTAATTCACTGCATAACGTGCCTATCATATATAGGCGAAAACCCAACTATGATATTTGGTGGCAAGGGTTGCGAGCTGGCACTCACAGAATCAATGAAAGAGAAGCTCAAACTGGTAAAGAAGTCGCGCAGGTACGCTATCTCCAACATCTGTGACCCTGCTGTGAAGGTGGCGACACAGATCCATGCAAGGAAGGTGATGTGGAAGTGCCAATCTGATGAGGTATCGTCGCTTGTCGTCGTGCTCGCACAACAGTGCGCGGAAGGAGTCTAGTTTAACTGGTCAGACTACCTTCGCGGAGAGTTCCTAGCGAACTGCCATGAAGCGCAAGACAAAAGCAAGACATTCCACTACGTGTGGCTCTTACTGTCGATTTTTCTTGTAGCGTGGGAGCTACCAGCGGAGAGCCAATTCCCCTCGATCATGCCAGACCTTCCTGAAGTAGTGAAGTATGCTTCGTTGTGGGAGACCAAGGATGCAGAGCGCATTCGAGATAGTAAGATCTTTTGGATCTTGATGGAAATAAATACCAAGATGGCTATCAATTGTAAGCCACGATTGTTGCCCATAGTATATGCTAACCTATAGAGCTATGCCGAGTTTAAGGCTGATTTCCATCGGATTTCGATTAGGGTGTGGAAGGACCCTACGCAGAAGTGGTATGATTTGTTGTACCTAGCCACAGATGATGCCATCAATGTGGTATTGGATAAATTGCCGGCGGAGTGGCACACCTTGATGGACTTGGTGTTGGGTGGAAGCAAGTCCGTCGCACAAAAGAAGAGGCCAAGCTGAAGATGGCACAGCTGGTCGAAAAGAGGAAGAAGGAGGCTGCTGAGAAGGCCCAGGTAGAACAGATAGGAAAGGAGGTAGGAAAATAGACAAGTGGCACAGAGTGGGACTCTAACAAAGGGGCGTCATCACCTTCACCCAAAACCAAAAAGGAGGACACAGAGCAGCACGTCGCAGACCCTCAGGAGACGTCTGGCTGCATTAAGTGCCCAAGAGAGCTGGAAAAGGGAGGGTCCAGAAAGAAATCCAAGGCAACCAAGACCTCACTGGACCCCATCACATTGACAGAGGGTGACTTATATGACATCAGTGACATAGTTAGAGATGTCACTGTGGAGGCCCTCCAGCAATTTGAGAAGCAACAACAGGTCCTCCTAGGGGCCATCCAGACAGGGATGTAGGAGTTGCAGACCCATGCATTGCAAGCTAGTATGTTGTCCACTAGCTTAGCTATCAGCACATCAGAGGCTGCTTATATGCTGCGCACGAAGGCTTGTAGTGCGCTGGTGCTACCGGATGGTGTACTGACAATAGAAAATGAGGTTGACAGGCCCACTGTCAGCGTCTTGGAGGGAGTGGGATTGAACCTGATAGCACTCCCACACAAAGTGATCCACCTCTTGTAGGATTGATTCATTGCAGAGCTGAGGGCCCATGAGCAGCACGCCCTCTGGGTGATCAGTGAAAAAAAGATAAACAATGAGAAAAATGGCCCTGTAAAGGAATGCTGCCATCGCCGTTGAGGCTGAGGTGACCAGCCAGAATAAGAATATCATATAGGTCGTGGAGGAGGCTTGTAGAATGGTCCCGGAATTGGCCATTCCGAAGGAGGAGCTAGTCGAGGTCCGCATCCACAAATTGGCCACAAGGATGCGCAACACTTAGACATAGATTGCACGGTTTCAGTTGGAGCTGAACTTGTAGATTACAGAGCTTCAGTTGAGAGATCATCCTTCAACACCGCTAGAGGAAAAGGAACAACAGGCGGCCGCTGTCACAGAGCAGTTGCAGTAGTGGGGAGTGCAGTAGCAGACTGCACACAGTTGTTCGAACAATCGTTTGAGGTCCTTACTAGCTTGCAGGAGGACCCAAACATCTAGAGGCTAGAACCGAAAGCATGCAAACTCCAACAGGCTATGACGAATTTAAGGGCACAACGTGATCCATCATGATGACACAAAGTTAGCCAATCTGCAGGAAGCTAAGCAGCTAAAGGAACATGTGGACGTAGTGCTGCACAAGGAAGCAGTGTTGAAGGCGCGACTAAATCCCTAGCTGTAGGAAGCTTATGTAGTCACAGGAAACATTGAAGGCAAGCTTGTGACTTTGTAAGCGATGCAATAATAGCTTGAGGCTGATAGCGCAAGGCTAGTAACCAAGAAGACAGTTGAAGATGCGAAGCAGGAAGCAGCTCATTGCATAGCCGACGTTGCGGTCATGAGGGTCGAGTTGGATGGGCTTCGTGCAAGTATCTTCATGCCTACTGAGTGACTCAAGGGTGAGTCATGATGTTTGTGTTTGGGGCTTATTGGGAGCAGGATCCCCAAGGGCAGTTTTGGGGCTAAAAGCCCAAGTTTAAGTCAAATTTTTGTAATATTATTGTAAAGACTCCGCATTTTGTGGTCACGAAGTGCAAAGGTGTTATGTGTCAAAAAGGGTAGTCTGCCCTTAATTCTGTAAAGTAAAGTCGATTGTAAGAGATCTACCCATGGTCCACGAACCATGGGATTGTATAAAAAGAGCTAAGCTCTAAGTAGTTAGAGGGATCGAATAGGTAAGAGAGGCATAGATTTAGAGCAAGAAGTCTAAGTATTTGGTTGTAGCGTAGGTAAAGGCTCTACAGCTGAGTGTGCAGAGGCCTAGGGTAGAATTCCATAGCTGAGTGCATGGACCCGTGCAACGGTGTGCGCAGGATGGAAAGAGTCGGTAAACACTTGGAAGATATTAATAGCAGGAGTTATTCTGCAATTTCTATGTGTTTTTTCTGTCGATGCATTTAGATATTTTATGTATGATTTTCCTTTATTATGCTTATATGATGCGCGAATGAATGCCACTACATTGAATAATTGAATGCAATTACAAATATCTGCTTGCGCGGTGATAACTTTAAGTAGTTGACAAGATAAGAAAGTCACTTAGGGTAATTGAGGAATCTGCACGACGTGCTGCCATAACAGCGTGAAAGTACCTGAGCCCCAAGTTAGGGCTGCACAAAGGTCGATCGTATACTTTCGTGAAGGTATTGAAAGCTGGAATAGAGAGTTTTTCTTACAAGCCCTAGAACACCTGCGTGAAGGCAGGGATAGAAGAAATCAAATGACATCACAACCATCTTAGGGTGTGGAAACTTGGTTCCAGCATTCCCCCATACTTCTTTGGGTGAGACTTGAGTCCGCGCTCTGCAAGCTGATGCCCAAAGGGCTAGTAGTGAAGGGATTTGTTTGGCTAATTAACACTGAACCTGGGTCAGGCCCCCTCAAGCCAACAGAGAGGCATGTTTATTATGGCATCTTCTCAAAGAAATAAAAAATAATAATATAATTTTTGACATGGTTCTCTTAATTTCTCTACCATGATTCTCTGAAAATGGTTTGGCCCCTTTAATGCTATTTGTTTCTCCTCTTTTTGTGTTTTCTTTCCTCTCATCTATCCATGGGATTAATTCATACTTACAAGAAATTAATTTTATTTTAATAATATGTTCCAGAAAATGTATTGTGAATCATGGAAATAATAGTGAGGGTATAATAAAAATAAAATAGCTTTTACTTTCCCTTTGTTATCCTTGAATTCAAACCTTCGTGTAATTGAGCTAGATGTTCGATCAATTGAACTTGTGGTTTTTTAAGGCTTTCCTTGTTATTATTTGATTGACTAAGCCAAGTTATCCTATATATTACATATCTTCTTTATAGTAAGCCAACTTATTTTTGGAGGAATCTTAACATGAATCTAAGTCTTATAAGTTTTATCCAAGTCTGTTGTTTCAGAAATATATAGGAAATAATGATATGCTATGCAACTAGCACACAAATAGATAGATAAATGACTTAAAAATTATCCTCTTTGAGGGGGAAACCTCCTTTACATTACATAAATGAATAATTCTTGAATGATACAAATGACAAGACCTTCTTTGTATATATAGGAGTCTAAGGGGTCACAATATAATTAGAGCCTACATAACAATAATAATGTAAGGGTACAATAATAACAATAGTGGGCTTCTATGGGGCAAAACAATAACAATATGGGGGCTACATGGGCACAAAAATAAAAATGAGGGGGCTACACAAAAAATAACAATAAGAGGGCTACTCTAGTATTATAGGGACATAACATGCCCCTCTCCTTCAAAAAAGTGTTGTCCTTAATGCTTGAGTAGTTCTGGATGCTTATGTATAAAATTCTCACCCTCCCATGTGGAATATTCAATGGGTAAATTCTTCCACTTAATGAGATACTCTGAATGTGATTGATTATGTACCTATTGGGTTCTTGTTTCCGTGACTACTTTAGGCTCAAATATGACTTTTCCTTCTTCATCAAGTTTTGGAAACACTGTTTGAATTGGAAGCTTGTCATCGATAACCTTCTTTAAGCATGAAACATAGTAAGTAGGTGTACTCGGGAAGATGCATGCAACTCCAATTTGTATGCCATAGTAACAATCTTTTGCAACACCTTGTAAGGACCGTAGTACTTGGGTGATAATTTATTATTCTTCTTAGCTTGCTTGAGAGACATTTTTTTGTATGGTTGTATCTGTAAAAATACCTAGTCACCTACATCAAAACTTCTTTCGTTGCAATGTTGATATGTTTGTTGTTTCATTTGATTTTGTGCTAGAGTGAGGTTATCCTTTAACAGTTGGAGAACTTGTTCTTGATGCTCGACATGATCTTCCACTAATTTAACCTTAGAATTTTCTCTTAAACTTGATGTTATGGATGGTGGATGATATCCATAAAGTGCCATAAATGGGGTCATTTTTGCTGCAGTATGGAAGGAATTTTTATACCAATATTCAGCTAGAGGTAACCACTTGACCCATTGTGTTTTTTATGAGATACAAAGCAACGAAGATATCCTTCCAAACATTTTTTCACTATCTCAATTTTACCATTAGATTGAGGATGATAAGATGACACTCTTTACTTAAAAACTTGGGTAAACCTGTGATAAAATCCATTGAGATCTCCTCCCAACATTGACTTGGAATGACTAAAGGCTATAATGGACCCGAGTTCTTAATTGTGTCAACTTTATTTTGTTGGAAAACCAAACATTCTACCACAAAATTATAAATGTCAGATTTAAGGCCATCCAAAAGAATTCCTTGTTGACCCTATGGTAATTTTTTAAAAATCCTAAGTGCCCTCATAAGGGACAGGTGTCCAATTCCAGAAGAATATTTTGTTTGAGTTGGGAATTCTTTCAAATATATAAGCAATCTTTGTACCATAATGAATCATTTTTCCAACTAAATGTATCAGATGTACTGGGATCTGGATGTATCTTTTGAATGAGTGACCACAACTCTTCATCATTCTTCCATTCATCCCTTGCTTTGGTTATCCACTTAGGTTGGAGAATAGAAATGGCACAGAGAAATGCTTCCACATCCTCATCCTTTGTTGAGAGTGCATATGCAAAAATATTTTTCTTCTCTTTTTTATAGATGATTTCAAAGTCACAACCCAACATCTTTATCACCCATTTTTGCTACTCTTTTGAAGATAATTTTTGTTCCAAAAATTATTTGAGACTATCATAATATGTTTTTACCTTGAAGTGTCTTCCCATTAGGTAAGTTCACAAATTCTTTAGTGCATGTAGTATTTCCAACATTTCCTTCTCATAAATATGTTTTTGTAAATACTTTCCTTTGATTGGACGACTTTCAAAAGCAAAGAAACTTTATTATTACATTAAAACAACATCAATTCCATTTCCTGAGCATCACATTCCACAATAAAAGTTTTTCTGAAGTCTACCATAGCTAAGGCTGGTGCTTGGCACATTGCCTCTTTAAGATTTTCAAAGGCCTTCGTTTCTTCTGGAGTCCAAGAAAATGAATCTTTCTTCAGTAATGATGTTAGAAGTGCCATTATTCTCCTATAATTATTAACAAACTTGTGATAATATCCTCTCAACCCAAGAAATCCTCAAAGATGATTTATGGTTGTGGGGATTTTCCAGTCCTTAATGGCTTTAAATTTTGTTAGGTTCTACCTTAACACCCTCATGAGATACAATATGACCCAAATATTCCACCTCTTGTACTCCAAAGAAACATTTGGAGGTTTTTGCATATAATTGTTTCTCCAAAACCTCCAAACCTCCAAATGATTCTTTGGAGTCCAAGAGGTGGAATATTTGGGTCATATTGTATCTCATGAGGGTGTTAAGTTAGTCCCTATCAAAATTAAAGCATTAAGGAAAAAAAAAATCCCCACAACCATAAAGCATCTTCAAGGATTTATCTGGTTGAAAGGATATTATCACAAGTTTGTTAAGAATTATGGAGAATAGAAGAACCTCTAACATCATTACTAAAGGAAGATACATTTTCTTGGACTCCAGAAGTAATGAATGCCTTTGAACATCTTAAAGAGGCAATGTGCCAAGCATTGGTCTTAGCTATGCCAGACTTCACAAAAACTTTTATTGTGGAATGTGATGCCTTAGGAAATGGAATTAGTGTTGTTCTATTGTAAGAAGCAACATTGGATCTATTGGGTCATGGAGAGTACAAGGGCATTATTTCAGAGATAGATTTATTCTTTGTTGCCAAGGTAAACGGATGTGTTGTATTCTTTCTACCCATAAAACTGGCCTTGCAAGGTTGTGGACAAGCATCTAAGTATATTGGTAAAATAATGTTGGCAAACATATAATTACAACGATGTTGTCCAATAACATTCAATAACGTTGCTTTCTAATATATGTCAAGGTTTCCATAAATTATATCTGCAAATATGGAGTAAATATCGATATGGTGGGTTCGACCTACCAATATGTTTGGCCTCTATAGGAAAAATAAGTAACAACTATGATAGTGGTAACAACATTATCGAGTGCATCAGCTGGTATGAATGCTTCCTTAAGCCAATCATCTAATATGAATAGTAGCCCACCAACTCATAATGGATTGGCTCACAACAAATTGACTCAAATAAAGATACAGATATCACTCACATCGCTCATAAGAAAGAAACAATATTCAATTCATAATGAAATATCTAATAACAACATTTTTTTCTTGCTAAATCGTAACGAAAAAGTGATCACCCACCTCCCTGCTAGGTCAATTAGGACTCTAGCCATGGTGTTCCTCTAGAGGATGTGCATGTTCTACTCTAAACCATTCAATCAGTAGAGCAAAAGCGATATATACAACAAAGTTCATGTACCGGAAACATTTGGTAATCAATTCCATTTATATCAACGCCATCTCAATTTATTGTTTGTAATGATATAATGCATGACAACAACATATAATTTATTATGCCATTAATAAAGGTTATAGATAATAATATGTGAAGCATTGTGGTGATACCATGTAATACATAAGGGAATTCTACGATCACTCAACCATATCAACGTTTTTCAATCATTCCTGGTTACTATAACGTTCCACTATAACTTTTTTTCTGTCCGCAAACCCAAAATTTCTAACATGTAACACATGATATTCAATCCATAATGTTCTGTCAATCCTATCGATACCAATTAATATTTCCTACCTGTATGTCACAACTGACATATAACGCTAGTAAAGTTGTCTGAAGGATAATGAAACCATTTTTTTGGTGAAAAACAAAGTTTTGTCTCATAGCATGACTTTATTTGTCTCTTTGTCATCTAACCACTGGTAACTATATCCATCGAATAATACCAAGCATCTAGCTAGACAATAACACATGTAACTATTTCTAATTCATTGAGGTCAAAGGGCCGACTAACTCAGATTTGTGTAACGTAAGCTTATAATGGTGCATATTGTTTTGGAAGAAATTACAACCCCACACTTAACGTAACACATATTTGTAATTGTTCTGGCTTTATTGATTTTGCAGATTTTGTAATGCATTAAATATAGAACCTCATTGCTCATACTAAAACTGTAGATAAACAGTTAGGCAGACTATTGATGAGCCCCAATTTTTGGTAACAATTTGGGCTCATTTGGCCTACTTACCTTGCTCAACCCTTCATTTTTTATCACTTATGCATCATTTCTTAGTATCTTCGTGTTATTTGTAGGAAGAAGGGCAGTCATTATGCCTATGTGGCTAATACATGATGATTTCAGGTTTTTTGACATTAAATGGAGCAAAGACCACGCAAATGGAGACAAGGAGACAGTCAAGGTGGCATTGCGGGTTTATAGGGAGGTTTTCCATAGCCTTGAATGACCTTCCTCGTGATCTCCACCCGAACTCCGAGCTCCAACAACTATCACCACCGAGCTAGAAGGCAGCCAAAGGATTCTACAGGAACAACAGTTTACTTTTAGTTGGACAGCCAAGCCCCACTAATTGAGGAGGCCAGCTTGGCCCTCATCATGTATAAATATTGAGGCTATAGCCTTCGATAAAGACTCTTGAACTTTTGTTGTAGATTTTGAATCACGAGTTGTAGCTCTGTTTTTGCTCTTTGTAAGCCAATTTTGGCATGTTGTTAGACTCATGATTATGATCTTTTAATAAAAGGCAGGCAGATTTGGATTCAATTCTGAGTTCTTAGAGGAGCTATAGCTCTCAGGTTAGGGCCCAACCTGAGAGCAATAGACCTCCTTTTCTTTGTATTGTTACTTGTCTTTCTTTTATCATTGCATTTCTTTCCTTTACATGCACTTGGAAAACACAGTTTGCTGAGTTGACTGTTTCGGTTTGGTTATGTAGGTTAGTTTCATGAATGCAGTTGTTTCAGTAGTTCAGAATTAGCGTAGGGAGATTGAAGTTACGTTGAGTTCAAAAAAGGTTGAATGCATGCTCACTTTCACCTCTGTTTGGGGACCGGAAGTGTAGACCGTGCCAACTGCCAAAAACATTGTTTTAACATATGCATGCAAGTATTGATGTAATGTTTTCGGTTGAAGAATTGTCCATACGATTATATCTTGAGTAATGACTCTTTGGTTCAGCATCATGCACGGTTTCCCTTCAACTTACATTGTTGTTCTTTGATTCCTAATAAAACAGTTAGAATAGGTTGGTGAACTTTCGTATTACATGCAAGATAAGGGTGATTTGTTTCATTTACACTGCGCAGCACCACTTCATCGTGTTCTTATCCTTCTAAACCGTGCCTAAGCCACCTACTCATCCTCTGTTCAGCTCATTTGCCTTCCAACCCTTCTACTGTCCACGTTGCTCAATCTTTTCGGCCTTCCATTGCCTCTACCCTTTTATCGACCAACCAGCTTTACACACACCTTCCCCATCTCATCTCTCTGTCCATAGGCCATCTCAAGCTCCCCTTTCATCTTACCTATCCACCCATACAGCTCCTTCACTCCTCCATCACCCAAAACTCCGACTGCAAAAAATCCTGTAGAAGTTAGCAGATTTCTTGTAGAAATCCCGAGCTTCCTGTAGGATCCCCTGCAGACATCCTGTAGAAGCCTGCAAACACAGTTGCCAAGCACCTGAACGTTGTGAACTTCTGTGGAATGATATTAGGGATCCCCTGGAACCTCTCAGAGTCCTCCTGACCTTTCCCAAGCCTTCCTCCCCTTTGAACTACCCCTGCACAGTCAAGACCCAGTAAGAAGCACAATCATAATAACTCAACCCACTTGAGCAAAAATACAAAAACGTGTTCTCTTCAATGGAAGTAGTTTAAATTCATGCATCTCATCTCACTAGAAGTAATGGCATCATTTCTGGAAGTTTCATTCCCACCACTGCATCATAAGGATTAAGCTAGTTAGATTAGGGTTTACTAGGGTTTCCATGCTTTGTTGGCTTTCAGTTCATTCTTGCAAAGTAGGTTAATTTCCTTTGAGATAGCCTTCGTTCATCATTTAGAAAGCTTCTTCTGAGAACATATAGAAGTTGGCTTGAGCCCTAGCGGACTTGTGCCAGCTGACCAAGTGACAGCTGCGACAAGAGCTAGTACTTGTGCATACAGCACCGTCGCTTCCAAGTTTGTTACGAACTACCGGGTTGATAAAATTAGAGAAGGAAGCTCCAGGAGTTGTAGCATTATTGCTACAATACTGGAGCCCACCATCTTTTTGGCACCGTTGCCGGGGAAGCGTCAGAGTATTAGTAATTGTTGCTTTTCTTGTGATTTCTTACTCTCGCCTTCTGCCAAGTAGTTTATTTCATTTCCATTCTGCAAAAGTAGCATAGACATTTCCTGCTCTCATAGATTAGCATTTCAATTCCGCAATTTCAATTTTGCAAGCATAGATTAGCATTTCAATTCTGCAAGCGTAGACTAGCATTTCCATTCCTGCAATTCCATTTGAGCAAAGTAGATTAGTCCTTTCCTGCTTTCATTTCAATTCTGCATTCTTATTTCAGCAAGATAGTTAGTTGTAGATCAATCTGTTTCAGTTTTGTAGGTACCAAAGAAAAAACAAAAGCAATCAAAAAGTCTTTCCATTTCATGCCTCGTAGGAATCGAGATAAAACAGGCAAATTCCTACCCAACACCCCCACCACATCACTGAGTCACCCTTCTCTCTTCTTCGGTGACAGTGATCCAGAAGAACCTATAGGTGAACCTCCTGAGATATACGAAGATCCTATAGCAGAAGAATAATTAGAGACCATCCCATATGAAGCTATGGCTGACAATAGAGGAGAAGATGAGAGAATCGAAGGTGCCTTCCCCATCCGAGAAACCAATGGAGATATGAAAATGAAAAACATTAGCCCCTCCGCTTTGCCTCACTTCCATGGACTGACTACTGAAGATCCTGATACCTTCCTGTTTGAGTTTTCTGTCCTTTGTAGAACCTATGACTATACTGAAGATGAGCAGAAGCTGAAACTCTTCCCTTCAACTCTTAAGGATGCAGCATTACGCTGGTTCATGGGCTTACCTGGGAATAGTATCACCACTTGGGCTCAGATGCAGCAAGCTTTCAATACCAAGTACCGGGACTACTGTAGGTCCAAGGAAACCAAGGGAGAAATCTTTCGGATGACCATGGGAAATGATGAGTCCTTAGAGAATTATGAGGAGAGGTTCCAGCTTAGCTATAAGCGGGCCAGGTGCACACTTGACCCTAAATCCCTCAAGTTGGTCCTGCTCCGAGGAGTCCCTGAAGACCTTTTAGATACCCTTCACATGTTAGCTGGGGGAGATATTTACCAACTGCCTTATGAAGACATCAAGACTGTGTTCAGAAACCACTCTAGGGCAGCCCGGAAACGAGGTAGAGGAAACCTTCTCTCAGCTGGTATTCCTTTCTCCAAGCATGAGTTTGCAAATCAATTAGAAGATCTTAAGAGTGAGGTGAGACAGACCATTGCCATGCAACTGGACACATTCAGGATCCAGCAGAAGAAGGAAGAAGCTGAGAGGGCCTTGGCTATCTTCTGCCCTAGATGTACAAGGAGACACCCTAAGAACGAATGCCCATTGCATTCGGTCGAAGTGTGCTTCGTTTGTGAGGAGGACCATCCCACAAATCAATGCCCAACCTTACCTGGACTTAAAGCTATGTACCAAGGGACAGAAGCTCCCACGGAACCTCTCTATTTCCTCAACCAAAGGAGGCCACAAGGACCTAGACCTTACCAGCAGGGGATGCAAGGGGCACCCCAAGCTTATTACAGCCCCAACCAAACGACTCCTATGCCTTCCTGGGGTCCCCCTGCTCATCCTTCCTGGTCTATGCCTCCTCCATGGTCTTATCCACCTCAATACCCTACTCAACCCACTACTCATTCATATCATTCACATGCCCAACCACAGCCTCAGTGGAATGCACCTCAGTCGGGGTGGAGGCCCCAGTACAACACTCCTCCTGCCATTTTGCCTCCACCACCAGTTCAACCTCAACTATTACCTCCTGCTCCTCCAAGGCAACCTCAAATGCCTGCTCAACCGAACCCGAACCCCAACAATAGACAGGCCCAGCAGGTATACACTGGGGAAACATCATGCCCTACCTATGCTGTGGAGATCCAGGAGATCAATCTTCGATCTGGAAAGACTCTTCCGGATCGCCAACCTCCTCCCCCAGAGGACGAGGAGGACAAACAGGAAAGTGCACCAAAGGCTATTCCACCCTTTCCTGAGAGACTAACAGCCACCACACAACCCAACCCAGAGGAAGATGAGCTTCTGGGAGAGCTCAAGCAGTTGTGTGTGAAAATACCACTTCTCCAAGCCATCAAGGATGTGCAAATATACAACAAACTGGTTAAGGAAAAGTGTTTTAAACACCCAAGCAGGCGAAAGAGAGATGCTTCAACCATCAATGTCTTAGGACAACTGTCTGACCTTATGTTAGGACAAGTCATCTGCCCAAAGTACCTAGATCCTAGGAGTCCTGTAGTAGATTCCACATCAATTGCACCATCATACCTCACACCTTGATTGATTTGGGGGCTGCCATTAACGTGATGACCAGGGATACCATGCTCAAACTCAATCTTCAGGGTTCCTTGAGGAAGACCTCGACAGTCCTGCAACTAGCAGATCGCTCCACCGTGACTCCCGAAGGAATTGTGGAGGATGTCTTGGTCTCTGTCGACTCTTGGGAATACCCTGTAGATTTCTTGGTTCTGCAACCCAAGGCAAAGCTTACTGGATATCCTCTTATTTTGGGAAGGCCTTGGTTAGCCACTGCAGATGCTTACATAAGTTGCCGTGCAGGAAACATGACCATAAAAAACGGTCCTATGTCCAAGCAGTTAGTCTTATACCCTCCTGCCCAACCCTCCTTAGAGCATGACTTACCATTGTGGTTGGAGGAAGGAGAAGAGGATGAGGTGTACTCAGCACCTTTGTGCACCCTAGATACCACTAGAAGAGACCCCCCAACCGAGGATGAGTTGATTGAGACTTTGATCCAGAATCCACCTTCCAGTGCACTATCCTTAGAGAAATTGGTGGAGGACGCCCAAGCCAGCACCTTAGTGAACCTTTGTGCCACCAACCCTGTCACTCCTAGAGTCAAGAATGTGGAGTTCGGCCCTGAGAGAACGTTAAAGATCAGCTCCTCCCTATCTCCTTCCCAGGAAAAGGGGCTGTGTAGCCTGTTGGCCAGCCATCTAGATGCTTTTGCTTGGAGCTATAAGGAGATGAAAGGAGTCCATCCTTCGGTCTGTACCCATCACATATACATCAAAGAGGATTGTAAACCAGTTAGGCAACCTCAGAGGCGAATGAATCCAACCCTTAAGGACATTGTCAAGGAAGAATTGCAAAAACTGTTGGATGCCGGATTCATTTACCCCATCTCAGATGTTGAATGGGTGTCCCCTCTGGTGTTGGTTCCCAAGAAAAATGGGAAATGGAGAATCTGTGTGGACTACCGAGAACTGAACAAAGCTACCAAGAAAGACCATTTCCCTCTACCTTTCATAGACCAAGTGTTGGATGGACTGGCAGGAAAGAAGTTCTTCTCTTTCCTGGATGGGTTTAGCGGGTACAACCAAATCCAAATCAGCCCGGAAGACCAAGATAAGACCACCTTCACTTGTCCTTGGGGTACCTTTGCCTACCGAGTCCTTCCCTTTGGGCTATGCAATGCTCCTGCTACCTTCCAGAGAGCTGTCTTGAGCATCTTCTCGGAGCTGGTCCATGATGCGGTGGAAATCTATATGGATGACTTCACTCCTTATGGGTCCAAATTCCAGGAAGCATTGTCCAATCTGGGAAAGGTCCTAACCAAATGCATTGAGATGAACCTGTCCCTTAGTCCTGAAAAATGTGAATTCCTGATGACTGAAGGGACCGTGCTGGGCCATACCATTTCTTGCCAAGGGTTACAGGTGGATCCTAACAAAATTGCTCTCATCAAGAAGGTTCCACCTCCCCAAAAGGTAAGGGATGTCCGGAGTTTCTTAGGATTCGCAGGGTATTACCGAAGATTTATTAAAGACTTCAGCAAGCTAGCCTCACCATTGTTTTGCCTGTTGGCAAAATATGTGGAGTTTAAATGGACTGACGATTGTCAGAGGGCTTTGAATGAATTAAAGGACAAGTTGGTGTCAGCCCCAATTTTGAGAGGTCCAAACTGGGCCCTACCTTTCCACATCCACACTGATGCCTTGAACAAAGCCATAGGGGCAGCTTTAGGACAAGTTGAACAAAAACTTCCATATGCCATTTACTTTGTTAGCAAAAACTTGTCCAAAGCTGAACTGAATTACACTGTAACCGAGAAAGAATTCTTGGCTGTGGTCCATGCATTGAACAAGTTCTGACATTATATCACTGGCTATCAAACCTTTGTACATATAGATCATGCTGCAATTAGATATTTAATGAATAAACCAGATGTGAATGCTCGTATTATTAGATGGTTACTTTTGTTGCAGCAGTTTGATTTGACCATTGTTGACAAACCAGGTAAAGAAAATGTTGTTGCTGACTTTTTATCTAGATTGGATTTGTCTGCAGATGAGGAGGGAACAGTGGATGACCAGATGCCCGATGAACATCTGTTTGCTATCTCAGTACTCTCTCCATGGTTTGCTGATATAGCAAACTACCTTGTTTCAGCATAGTTCCCGCCGCACCTATCTTCAAGAGAGAAGAGCAGAATCATCAGAAAAAGTGCCTCATTTACTTGGATCGGGGGCAATCTGTTCAAGCTTGGCCCTGATCAGATCTTAAGGCGTTGTGTAAGGGAGGAGGAAGTCTTTGATATCCTCCTCACCTGTCATGATGGGCCTTGTGGAGGACATTTTGCAGCCAAGAGGACTGCCTTCAAAATCCTGCAGGTAGGCTACTATTGGCCCACACATCATCAAGATGTCAGAAGATATATCAGCCAATGTGACCGATGCCAAAGAATGGGGAAACCGACTCCAAGGGATGAGATGCCTCTCCAACCCCAAGTGACTCTTGAGCCATTTGAGAAGTGGGGTATGGATTTTGTGGGTCCAATCAACCCTCCTTCGAGGCAAAGGTCTTACATCATTGTGTGCACTGACTACCTGACAAAGTGGGCAGAGACTAAAGCAATCAAGGCAGCAACAGAAGAAAAGGTGGCTGAGTTCTTAAGGGAGAACATCTTCTACAAATTTGGCTACCCAAGAGAGCTGGTCACCGATCAAGGGAGCCAGTTCACATCCAACTTGATTGAAGACCTGCTAGCTCACCACAAGATCAAGCATAGGACTTCCACCCCCTATCATCCACAGGAAAATGGGCAAGTGGAAGTCACCAATAGATCATTGGAAGGGATTTTGACTAAGGTGGTGAGCAGCAGTAGGAAAGATTGGGCAGATCGCCTGGTTGAGGCCACATGGGCTTACAACACCACCTGGAAGACCACCACCGGCTTCACACCTTATGAGCTAGTCTATGGGAAGAAAGCTTTGTTGTCCATTGAATTTGAATACAACACTTTGAGGATGGCAGCTCAGCTGGACCTAGATCTCAGCCATGCACAACAAGAAAGGTTATTGCAGCTGAATGGACTGGACGAGCATCGGATGCAGGCCCTCCTTCACTCAGAAGTGGTTCAACTTCAGAGAAAGGTGTGGCATGACCAACACCTCCATGAAAAGCAATTCCAGCCGGGAGATTGGGCCTTGTTGTATGACTCCAGGTACAAAGATTTCAAGGGGAAGCTGAGAACCAGATGGCTAGGACCATATGCAGTGGAAAAATGCCATGACAATGAATCTGTTCTTATTCGAACCATTGATGAGGAAGCCATCCCCATGCTTGTCAATGGGCATCGATTGAAGATCTACAGGAAACCTCTCTCAAGACAAGAGTTCATCAAAACTATGGAGAAATCAGTGTTGGTCATAGAGAAGGGTTCTGCCTCTGCTTTGGGAATACCCTGAAAGATCTAAAAAAACTAATAATAATAATAATAAAGATCCTTGGGTGAAAACCTCTCTGAGGCTCCCAAGGCAGGTGGTAGGGGTGAAAACCTCATTGAGGCGCCCCTATTATCTTTCAAAAAAAAAAAAAAAGAGATTTGAAAAAGATCCTTGAGTGAAAACCTCTCTGAGGCGCTTAAGGCAGATGGCAAGGGTGAAAACCTCATTGAGGCGCCCCTGCTATTTTTTTCAAAAAAAAAAAAGAAAAAAAGAAAAGAGAAAAGAAAAAAAACAATAAGCAAAAAGATAGGGACAACAAGTTTATAATGTGAAAATGCATGCAAGTTGCAGGTGTTCTATGAAGGAGAGGAGGTCTTTTAACGCAAAGCCAAAGATACTTATCATGCTGCCAGGAGACCTCACCAGCACCTCCTCCAAGAATACTCATTTTCTCCAAGGTATGTGCACAATTTCATCACGGCTTGAGTCTTCTACAGGAAGATGCAGACTTTCTACAGGAAGGTGCAGACTTTCTACAGGAAACGCAAACTTTCTACAGGAAGTTCTGTATTTCTACACGAAACTTCCTGTAGAAGTTCGGGACGGCCCAGAATTCATTTTATGAGGAGATCTAATGACCAAGGATCGGTTTGGACGCATGCAAGCTACTGTTGTCACCCTTATACACTGTTGTCACCTCCTTCTACCATCCCTGTCGACATGCAATGAAGTTACCTGCACCATCAAAGAAGATCATTGAGTTATCAAGAGAAAAGCAATTTTTGAGATGAAAAAAACGCTGAGATGTCATACCATATCCATCCCAGCCATCCATGAGCTATGGGAGCGTGATTGTGGGGCCATTGCCTTCATCGTGCAGCATGCACCCGAGGAGGAAAAAACTGTTACACGACATCCCGCAGGAGTCCCGTAACAGTTAAGCCCACTAGAGTGCACACCATTCACAGCGCTTGCCATATACAATGAAAATGCGGGCGCATGCAGCCGAAGCATCAAATCCATCGTCAGCAACCTGTGAATATGAACCTCCGGGCCTGTGCAAATCCACCAACAGCAAATCAATCCACTCATCATCGTCCAAGAACTGAAAAATCACGTTGCGGCCGCACAGGTAAGTGTCTCGACCCTTTCTTCCGTCGAATTGCACGAATTTTACTTTGAAAATGTTTGCAAGTGTGAAGTGAATGCGTTGAGCGGTTGTATGGCCATTCGACTGGCCACGTCGATCAGTTAATGGTCTAGTCGTATGTTTGGGTGGCGGTCGTGGCAAAAGAAACGGGCAGTACACACGTGAGAGCAATCCCGTCGAAAAAAACGAGTTTAACAGAAGAGACGGCGGCGGATCTGCGGGGAATGATGCGGCAGTAAGGGAACTCGCAGGCAAATGATGGGATGACGTCGTCCAACGGTCCGGCAGGGACAACTCACCCCCGCACCACGGATTCCGCCGATTCAAATCTAATCGGCTAGATTGCCACCCCATGCATTTATCATTCACCGTTTGAGACTCGAGTGATCATCCGGATCCCTCTGCAGCTCGATACTCCGAGTCTTTGGCCATCAGAACGCCTGTGAAGCAACACCAAGAGCGCAGACCCACTGCAGTATCCCCCGGAAATCGCGCGCTGCTCCTACAGGAAAGCTGTTTCTACAGGAAGTCGGGTTCCTCACGTCAAAAGGTGGCAGATTAAAAAGGTAAGCCTGAACTCTCCATGCAATTGGTTTTTGAAGGTGGCAGAATCGTCGTCTACAGTCTGGTCGTAGAAAATTGTTGCAAATGTTGTCTGCCATGCATGAACTGTCGTCCTACAGGATGTCAGTGTAATTAGCTGTGTTAAGGTTCTCAGGGGATAAGCTTTGTGAATTATGTGCCTGACAGAGGCGTAATCCTACGCTCTGTCCCAGTAGACCAAATTTCTTCCGCATTTGCCACCTCCAGCTAACGCAACAGTTTTCCACCATGCCGGGTGGGTTCACCAGAAGGGAACCCACTGATTCAACGAAGTTAAGAGAAAATCCTGAGGTGGTGGAGCTCTTCACACGAGCGCAATGGATATCCTTCTGTGACAAATTGCAGGGCTATGACGATGAAGTGGCAGAGGAGTTTTTGCAAGCTCTGAGGCCGAAATCTAAAACGTTGGCCACCGTTAACTTCAAGGGTTTGAGCCTCAAACTCACCCCACAATTCATCAGCCGAGTTACGGAGCTCCCAATGGGATTACCATGGTATAAAGAAGAAAGGAAGTTGGTCCAACAGGCTAAGAAATAATTCTTTCCACCAGAGGAGGAATTCTCAGAAGACAAAAATGGGGTTCGTAGAACCAGTTTACTGCCACCGTGGAATGAAGTTAGCCTGCAAATTATGAAGTACATCACCTGCGAAGGCCGTTTTAGCATTGTATATGGGTATCATTTTCGGTTGCTCACTGAATTACGGCACCAGATGGATCTACCTGTAGAAAACAAACTCAGTCTCCCTTACTTTCTACTACAGTCTCTGATTGAGTGTGCAACCAAGTTGAAAGAAGGCACACCAGACCAAGTAGCCCACCATGGACTGATCAAACTCCTCGTGGAGGATGCACTCCACACATACAAGGTTCCTCTCTCATGGGAAGCCTTCAGGAATTTGACAAAGGATGGGGATATAAAGATGCTGACCGAAGAGCTCGGTTCATCTAGCAGTGAGGAGAAAGGGTCAGTGCCCGCAGTGAAGAAAGAAAAAAGCCAAAAGACCCCGACCACAGAGTAGAAGAAAAAGCAAGAGAAGAAACAAGAGAAAAAGGGTGACAAGGAGAAAGAGGACACACCCATCTTGACAGCAAGAGAGAAAAGGTTGCAAGGCAGAGTGGACAAGGCTGAGAAGGTCCACATCAGCAAGAGTGCCTCGACAGCGACCGCAACCAAGTCAAAAAGCAAAACTCATGCAGCAAAGCAAACCAAGGCGGCGACACCTGTTTCTACAGGAAAGCCGAAACCGGCTTCTACAGGAAGCCCGAAAATTACTGAAAAAGGGTCTTCTACAGGAAGCCCGAAATTGACTAAAACAGGGTCTTCTACAGGAAGCCCCGAAAAAGTGAAACCCAAGGAGAAGAAAGCTGACATTCGTGAAAGGGAGGCAGCAGCTGTGCTGGCCGCCCTCAGCACACCTCCTAAGCCAAAGGAGAAGAGAAAGAGGGAGACCCCTCTATACTTTAAAGCTCGAAGAAGTGTGAGAATAAAGACGGGCAAGCCACAGCCTCCGTCCAGCAGCCCGATCATCATTGAAGATGCCCCTACTTCGCCCAAGGAAAGGTCCCCCTCGAGGATATCAGTCACCTATGAGAGGGGGAGCCTGAAGAAAACTACGTGGCAAGAAAAGTTAGAACAGCTGACTAAAAAAGCTCGGCTACAGGATGCTGAAGATGCTCTACATGAAACCTTAGCCAGGCTTAAAGAAACTGAGAGAATGGAAGGAGAAGCACCCTTATCACCACCAAGGGAGGGTGAAGTAGAGCCACCAAAAGAAGTGGAGAAAGAGCATATACCAGAGCCCAGCCCTTAGCCAAGTCTGAGTTCATATTACAACTTTCTAGAGGCTGGCAAAATTATACCTCAGAAATTTATTGTGCCACTATTTTTTGCATTAGAGGAAGAAAGAGTCCGTACACACACGTGGATGAAAATAGGCAAGTCAAAGGGTGTGGTGGACATAGATCCCTTACAGGAGCAGCTCAAGGAGGCCAGAAGTGAATTGTACATGGCTAAACACGTGGCAAATTGCCAACGCGTGTTCCTACAGGAAGAAAACCAGAAGCTGAGATTGCAGCTACAGGAGCTGAGGGCAGGGATAGGTACATCCTCCAAGGACACCACAGAGGAACAGCAAGGAAAAAAGGAACTGAACACCGGTCTTGGGGAGCCAACCACACTTCTACAGGAAGCAGAACAGCAAGCACAAATTGAGGTGCAAGCTCTCAGAGAACAGCTGCAGCAGAAAGAGGCACAATTGGCCTGCATGGCCAGCTGGGCCATGGATGCTATCCAATGCAGACAGCCAGCCAAATCCTATGGCTTGTACTTGAAAGACCAATGGCTGCAATTCCAAATCAATACCTTGGCGCAAAGAGGTATCTCTCAGCTCCAAGACCCGCAGCAATTCACTGAAGTTTGCAGTACTAGCTCATCAGAGGATAGGGCCAAATTAGCGGAGTTCTACCTCCATAATCTGGCCCTGCCTAATGTAGTCTCATGGGATCCCAATACTGCCTTGGGAGATATGCAATTAATGGCATTTGCCTCATGGCTGAACCATGAGGACAAAAGGGCAGCAGAAGCCAAAGAAATCATGAACCGAGAGCTGAACGAGCCATTGCTCATCATACCAGAACCAGGAGATCCAGTTGCACTAATCTCGGCACACCAACATTTGTCCACTGACCCTCAAGCTTCATTAAAATATATGGATCAACAGGCCCAATCCATAGCCCATTTTGAGGACATGGAGAGACTGTTAGGAGACAACGCTGTCCAAGCATGCACATGCAGATGGAATACATTGGCACACAGTCTGAAAATCCGAGAGTACCATACCCTAACTCGGATGAGGGAAGCTCTGGTACATGTAGCCCTCTATAAGAAATCCATGCAAAACCTCCAGGCCAGCTGGATTGGCCTTAAACTCAGCCCACCACTGCTGCTAGGATTGATGGAAGGCAGCACAGAGACAGACGATAATGAATAGTGGGAAGAGGTAAACAGAAGGGCTGAGTTTCATATCAGCAAGGAGGACACTACTACAGAGGCTTGGGATGTAAGGGTAGCAGTAAAGGCAATGAAGGATGAAGAGTTGGACTAGTTGCTCAAGGATGAGCAAATATTTTAGCTGGGGGGTGATGATGAGCCCCAATTTTTGGTAACAATTTGGGCTCATTTGGCCTACTTACCTTGCTCAACCCTTCATTTTTTATCACTTATGCATCATTTCTTAGTATCTTCGTGTTATTTGTAGGAAGAAGGGCAGTCATTATGCCTATGTGGCTAATACATGATGATTTCAGGTTTTTTGACATTAAATGGAGCAAAGACCACGCAAATGGAGACAAGGAGACAGCCAAGGTGGCATTGCGGGTTTATAGGGAGGTTGTCCACAGCCTTGAATGACCTTCCTCGTGATCTCCACCCCAACTCCGAGCTCCAACAACTATCACCACCGAGCTAGAAGGCAGCCAACGGATTCTATAGGAACAACAGTTTACTTTTAGTTGGACAACCAAGCCCCACTAATTGAGGAGGCCAGCTTGGCCCTCATCATGTATAAATATTGAGGCTATACCCTTCGATAAAGACTCTTGAACTTTTGTTGTAGATTTTGAATCACGAGCTGTAGCTCTGTTTTTGCTCTTTGTAAGCCAATTTTGGCATGTTGTTAGACTCATGATTATGATCTTTTAATAAAAGGCAGGCAGATTTGGATTCAATTCTGAGTTCTTAGAGGAGCTATAGCTCTCAGGTTAGGGCCCAACTTGAGAGCAATAAACCTCCTTTTCTTTGTATTGTTACTTGTCTTTCTTTTATCATTGCATTTCTTTCCTTTACATGCACTTGGAAAACACAGTTTGCTGAGTTGACTGTTTCGGTTTGGTTATGTAGGTTAGTTTCATGAATGCAGTTGTTTCAGTAGTTCAGAATTAGCGTAGGGAGATTGAAGTTACGTTACGTTGAGTTCAAAAAAGGTTGAATGCATGCTCACTTTCACCTCTGTTTGGGGACCGGAAGTGTAGACCGTGCCAACTGCCAAAAACACTTTTTTAACATATGCATGCAGTATTGATGTAATGTTTTCGGTTGAAGAGTTGTCCATACGATTATATCTTGAGTAATGACTCATTGGTTCAGCATCATGCACGGTTTCCCTTCAACTTACGTTGTTGTTCTTTGATTCCTAATAAAACAGTTAGAATAGGTTGGTGAACTTTCGTATTACATGCAAGATAAGGGTGATTTGTTTCATTTACACTGCGCATCACCACTTCATCATGTTCTTATCCTTCTAAACCATGCCTAAGCCACCTACTCATCCTCTATTCAGCTCATTTGCCTTCCAACCCTTCTACTGTCCACGTTGCTCAATCTTTTCGGCCTTCCATTGCCTCTACCCTTCTATCGACCAACCAGCTTTACACACACCTTCCCCATCTCATCTCTCTGTCCATAGGCCATCTCAAGCTCCCCTTTCATCTTACCTATCCACCCATACAGCTCCTTCACTCCTCCATCACCCAAAACTCCGACTGCAGAACATCCTGTAGAAGTTAGCAGACTTCCTGTAGAAATCCTGAGCTTCCTGTAGGATCCCCTGCAGACATCCTGTAGAAGCCTGCAAACACAGTTGCCAAGCACCTGAACATTGTGAACTTTTGTGGAATGATGTTAGGGATCCCCTGGAACCTCTCAGAGTCCTGCTGACCTTTCCCAAGCCTTCCTCCCCTTTGAACTACCCCTGCACAGTCAAGACCCAGTAAGAAGCACAATCATAATAACTCCACCCACTTGAGCAAAAATACAAAAACGTGTTCTCTTCAATGGAAGTAGTTTAAATTCATGCATCTCATCTCACTAGAAGTAATGGCATCATTTCTGGAAGTTGCATTCCCACCACTGCATAATAAGGATTAAGCTAGTTAGATTAGGGTTTACTAGGGTTTCCATGCTTTGTTGGCTTTCAGTTCATTCTTGCAAAGTAGGTTAATTTCCTTTGAGATAGCCTTCGTTCATCATTTAGAAAGCTTCTTCTGAGAACATATAGAAGTTGGCTTGAGCCCTAGCGGACTTGTGCCAGTTGACCAAGTGACAGCTGCGACAAGAGCTAGTACTTGTGCATACAGCACCGTCGCTTCCAAGTTTGTTACGAACTACCGGGTTGATAAAATTAGAGAAGGAAGCTCCAGGAGTTGTAGCATTATTTCTACAATACTGGAGCCCACCAAATATCGAATATGAATTACCTACTTATTCACACAAAGGAATAACTTGCTATCATTATCGAAATCAATGGATATTAAGGGACAAGAGACTAGATACTCCACATTTCTCTTCATGCTGTTATTCCTTTCAACCAAAGTATTCAGGGGCACCACTTTCTCCTCCTTTGGCTCATCAAATCGATCCATTCTAATGATATCAACATTCACCATCTATGAATAGATCAAGGATGCACAACGTGATATTGCTCCAAATACATATCTGGGTTGCTATGGTCTTTTCTTTGTTGCACGCTAAAGTCTTGTCTACATTCATTTCATAGTTTTCATCTGCATTCATTATATCATTTGAATGTAGAGCACTAACTTGTAGCAACACCCTGGTCATCATTCACGGGGACCTCATATTTGACAATGGGAGTAGGCAATAACTCTGCTTGTTTTACAAATTCCTGTTGCTTTCATGCCTTTTCTTTGTTTCAATTTTGTACCAACACCTACCTTTATTAACATTCAAATCAATTCCTTTTAATTCTTTCCTACTAGTTTCGATGGTATTTATGATATATATTTGAACTAAGAACCTTGTCCCCTTTCTTCAGAAATTCATTTTCAATCAATTCCTTCTATTTATCATAGACTTGGTGAGGGCAGTTGTAAGAGGACTTTTGGTTGCATAGTTTGCACATAGTTTTATAATCCTCCATGTACTCATTTACATGATCCTCAAACTTATCATTTAAATCTCTTTCCAACTCCTTTGTCAACTTAAGAAACTTGCATAAATAATATCCCCCTTGCTCCAACTCCATAGCATCAACACTGCTCATCTTTTCTTCTTTCCACTTCTGTAGAGTTCTTAGTCATGAGTCGTATAAGAAAACTGATACAATGTGAATATTTATTTATTTATTTTTTCCAACGAGATCTTGCATATTTGCAAATACCTCTCACTGTATAGAAGGTAACATTACTGGTAGAAATTGTACTTCCCTTTTAAGTTGTATTTATTCTCCATCTTCATTGCAACGGTCTTAACAATGAATTCAACTCTCTTTGGTTGCTTTGGCCCTACTTAGATTTTCACCTACCTTTTTTTTCATGTCTCTAGTGAGTATTAATGGAATTGTTCTCCCCTTGAGATGGCGTTGCTAAAACATTCAATGGATTCAACTTTTTCTTTCTTGAGAAACTCCCCCTGAGATCAAGCTAGGTCACTAGTTGTTCTTTATTCTTCATCTTCCACACTTGATTAGATTTCTTTCTACTCTCTGCATTTCCTTTTGATCTAGTGTTTGGTCTGATTTGATTATCTTTCATCATTTTTTTAAATCCTTTAGATTATTTTTCAACATGCAATCTTTGGCTTTGTGGCCAAGAGTTCTACGTACATAACATTTTGTGTTGCCAAAGAAATGCAAGAAATTGTGTGCTCTTGCTTGAGTTCATACTTATCTTTACATACACTTTGAATTAAAATGATTTATGTCCAAATTCATTTCACATATAACAATAACCATAGAAATAGTTTATGTACCTAGTTGTTGATGTTCTCCTTTGGTGCCTGTCCTGGGTTTTCTCTGAATGAGCGTTGGCGGGTCTTGGAGTGCCCATCAAGGGCGCACATACCCCGGGGTGATTATCACCACCTACACCCCACAATCGATCATCTCGTCACAGTGGAATATGTAACCTGCCTGCTACTACTTGTTGGATAGTACCTTCTTGTTTACTACTTGTTTTGTTAAATAGTC
The DNA here is from genome assembly GCA_031772625.1 of Pinus tabuliformis. Taxonomy (NCBI): domain Eukaryota; kingdom Viridiplantae; phylum Streptophyta; class Pinopsida; order Pinales; family Pinaceae; genus Pinus; species Pinus tabuliformis. Next base: position 86,052,576 of record CM062817.1, read on the forward strand.
TTGATATTATTGTTCTTACAGTCTGTTGCTATGTGTTGAGGTTCATGGGAATGAAAGCATGAGATATATTCTCTCCTATGACATTTTCCAAATGTTTTCAATTCATCTCTAGGAGAAAATTACCTTCTTGTAAATGACCATTTCTTTGCCTTATTTTTTGGTTCTTGATGTTGCTTCTTGTCTTTATTTGTTTCTTTACAAAACATGTTGCCGCTGGACTCTTCTTCTATAAGTATTTTTATATTTTTCTTCATTATATTTTATGGCTTCCTTTGATATACTACACTTTTCTAAGCGTTTCATAGAGACAACCTCCTCTTCTAGTTGCTTACACAACATGTTCTTTTTATCTAACTCTACTCTAGTTGAATCAATCTCAGTTTCTAATATTTTACACTGTAGGTCTCCCTCCTTGAATTTACTATTCATCACCTCTTCTAGTCTCCTTTCTTCTTCAAGTTGTGTCTTCAAGCTGATAAATTCCTCCCTGTACTCATGCTCTCTCTCATCACATATCTGCACAAGTTTCTCCAGATCTTTGTTTTCATTCTTCAATCTTTCAATACTAGTCAATGACAAGTCAAGCCTAGCTTTATTTTCATATGTATTTTCTTCATGAGGGTCAGGTACATTCACATAGGTAGAGGTTTAATTTAACTGAACAATTTCCTTTTTCTCAAGGTTTTTTGTCATTATTCTTTCTCTTTTCTTTCTTTATACTGCTGCTACTAGCCTCTCCATGCATGAGCTCTAATCTATCCTAGATTTCTTTTGCAGAAGTTAAATCTATGATTGTATCAAGATCCTTTTTATGAATATTGTTATACATGACACATTTTACTTTAACATTCCACTATTGTTCTTGCAAAGATGGAGAATCTTTGCAGTAGCCATCACATACTAGTTTCGATACACCAGATCTATAAGATATCAATTCAGATTTTACCTTATCTCTCCATTCATGAAAGTTTTCTACACTGAACACAGGTACACTTTGATAGTCCATGACTCAACCAGATCTACCTTCAAGCTGTTAGGATTATACAGAAGGAACTGACTCTAATACCAATTGATGAAAAATTGACTAAACTGAGAGGGGGAGTGAATCTATTTATCATATTAATGGACATTAAAACTATTTTCTTTAAACTCATTAACTGAAACACTACACTTAGAAAATAATTACCAACAGATTGAATATGTGAACAATAAGTAATAAGAAAACCAAAACATCACAAGAACACAATTGAAACCAGATATATGTGGAAACCCATAAAGGAAGAAAACCATGATTTTATTATTATTTTTATGCAAGGAAAGCTCCTACTCCTTATCACATATGATTTTCTGTAGGCTCCAACCTACAATAGGCTGCTACCTCAATTTTCTGTAATTCGCAACATGCAAGGAAGCTCCAAATCCCACATGTTTTCCGTAGGCTACAACCCAGAGGAGGCTCCTACCCCAAAAGCTCCAACCTGATGTTTATCAAGCCATTACTTGAAAGGAGACTATAATCCCCTGATGCAAACAAGGAACAACAATGTGTTGGTTTACCTGGTCATAAACTCTGCATATCTCCATCTTCATTTCCACCTCTTAGTTCCTTCAAATATACTTCACATTAGCTTCATATATGCCATGTAACTAATGCATAATACCTCAATCAACTTTCACTCATTCTCCCACTCTCTAACCCTCTAATGCCTTCCAAAATCACATCTTTTATAAAGATATTTTTCTGTCTATTTGTATCCCACATAAGAATATGAAGTGAATAGGCTTTACTCTTTGCCTTCCATTCATTCATTTCCAAAATCTTCACATCTTGAATATTAGAACACAAAAATAAATAATCCGTCCAATATTAATTTCACCCACATGTAACGATTAAATTTGTCAACCTAATGCGAACATAAAATAACAATATTTATCATTAATGCATCACAACAATCTTTGAAAAATCTTTGCATTTGCCTTGGAGTCTTGCTTTTGCATCACAACAATTCAACTCAATCAACAATTTCACATCACAACAAATTATTCAACGTAGCAATCTTTGCAACATTATCAAAACATTTCAATTTATCTCAACTCGTCCTCCTTATTCTACTCCTTTGCATTGATGATCTTATTCATTAGTGTATACATTTCCTTGTTGTTTCTCTTTACCCATTGTTGCTCCTTCATTGTTCCTTGTTGCTTCTCCTTTGCCTTTGTTGCTCCTTCCTTGTACCTTTTTGTTGCTCCTTTTCCTATTTCTTCTCCTTCATTATTCCTTGCTACTGCTCCTTTTCATCTCATATTTTGTTGCTTTTTGCTCCTTTATATTCTTTTGGTTGTTTTTCCTTTGCCATCAATGACAATATTACCAACATTATGGCCTTTAGTATATTTTCTATCACAGTTGTAAGAAATCCATTTTTCTCTTTTTTCCTCCAATTGTTGTGGTGTCAACCTTGTGGGTTGTGGAAGACTAGGAGAAACAACACTTGCATAGTTATAGTTGTGAGTGGTAGGCTTTGTGGTTGCCATAATTTTTCTTTCAAATTTTCTTGCCACCTTGAATTCCTTCTCCAATGAATCAGGTTCCCAAAGATGAAACTCATGTTGGATGTTATCTTTTAATGTCCTTATGAAGACATCAATCCTATGCTCCTCTGGAATATCGGTTACACTAATATTCAATTTTTTGGAAGTCTTCAATGTTCTCTGCCATTGAACCCTTTTGTTTGAGATTTATCAATTGGCTAAAGTAGGTGTTACTCTTTGTATCTTCATAATGTGCTATCATTTCCTCCATAAAAATTGACCAGGTGACAAGTGGTTGACGACAACATATTCGTCTATACCATACAAACTAATTGGGTTCTAAATATAAAGATGTAATACATACCTTTTGTGAGGGTTGCACATCCTAAAGATAAAAATATTTCTCCATCTGTAGTATCCATGTTACCGAATCCTTGTCATCACAATTCCTCATATGTTATATGGAATGTGGTGGTTCTTAAACCCCACATTGGAGTCTCTAAAATCATAATTCATATTCCTTTTGTTCTCATAATTATTTTCATGGATTACCTTGTCACCACTGGCAAGCCTTTCTTTCAACACATTTTTCAAACCTTCCTTCAAACCTTCCATGTATGCTTTCAAACCATCCATCTTATTTTCCATTCCATCCTTCAAGCCTTCCATGTATGCTTTGAAACCATCAACCTTATTTTCCATTCCATCCTTGAAACCTTCCATGTTTGTTTTTAAACCATCCATGTCATCTTTGGTTTCTCTTTGTGAAAGAGAAATTTGTTGCACTTGGTCCTGTAAATTTGATATATCATGCATCAATTCTTCCTCTTCATGCGTCATAGTAAATATTTCCGAGGGATTAGTGGGTGTAGGATTCTTTTGTTTTGGAGGCATTTTATAACCAAATACTTATATCTATGTTTCAACATTCCCCTTGAATCACTTCAAACTGATTTTTCAAACATAATTAAAAAAATACACACATTTTTCTTTCTTTTTTGGAGCTCGACATTGCGATTGTTGTATCTCTATAATTTTACATTTCCAAGATCTGAAATTTGGTCTTGTGGTAGCCCTATGAATCTTCTTTCCAATGCCACAATTCATTCCAATATTGTATTCTTCAATATATTGTTATGATAGATATGCCACAATGACCTGATTATGGAAGGATTCAGTAGAGCGAAGTTGTATGGGATGGCGCATGTCATTTTTTCAACATTCGACCCTTAAATTGCTACAAAAGAAACTATAGTCTGTGCACTTTGAACAATTTTTTACAGAATTAAAATCCAATGCTTAAAACGAAACTTATGACGAGTTTTCCTAGGTCACTTGTTTGAGACTGAATTATGGAGAATGAAAAAAAACCTAACTTTTTCGGACCATATCTCAGACAATATAGCGAACCAAGATCTTGAATTCCAGCATGAAGTTCACCAATATTTCAGATCCATGTGGTTGCAAATTTAGCATATGAATCTTCATAGAAAGAAAGTTACAACTAAAATTCCACAATGGCATGTTTCAAGCAGAGAAACCCTAGAATTTGAAGCTCTCACTCCAAATGTCATGAAACCAACTCACAAATAGATAGATCAATGAATTAAAAACTATCCTCGTCAAGGGGGAAACCTACTTTACATTATATAAATGAACAATTCATATATGATACAAATGACAAGGCCTCCTTTGTATATATAGGAGTCTAAGGGGTCACAATGTAATCAGGGCCTACATAACGATAATAATGTAAGGGCACAACAATAACAATATGGGGGCTTCATGGACACAAAAATAACAAAAAGGGGGTTACACTAACAATAACAATAAGAGGGCTACACAAGTATTATAGGGAACTAACATGATATGACCATGTGATTTTTAAGTGTGATTACATCACTTGGTATTTGTAGGTGCATCAATATTTTTCTTACAATTGGTAGATTCTTCTTTTCTTTGGTAATCATAGCATTGGCCATGGTATATTGTAGTAGTTTATATTTTTTCTCAATATTTAGAAATATCAATTCATCATACGGAAGAACTAGGAAAATATATCTTCGATGTAAGAAGTATTATCCATGAAATTGTTACCAACTACATGGGAATTCATGGCTTTTCCATCATAATGGATTTTTTTTGTCTTTGAACGCTAGGGTTACCCAGTGTTCAATAACATAGGGATTTATTACCTTTCACACATAACCCAAGATCATAGCCTTGTTCTTTATATATTTCTTAAAGTTGTCTAAATATTTCCTTACTGGGATATAAAAGGAATCAAAATCCACATGGTAAAAAATATGTCCTTATATTAAGAAATTATCTCATGATTGCATCCCATAGTACACTTTTTATAGTAACTATATTATTTTTCAATTTAAAATGCTCCATGGAATTCTCATACAAGTTAGTTTCCATTCATGTCTATCCTTCATATTAGTCAAGATAGTTTTGGTTATTGTTAATGCACTTTGAGACATCTATTTTTTTGCATTTTTTTTTATGGTTTTTGTTCTATCTTTCTAGATCCACTTTCAACTTCCATGCCATTAGCCTCCAAATACTTCTACAACACTACATCTTCAACCAATTTCTCCATTTGATTTTGTACATTAATAAAGGATGAACCCTTTGTTCCTAGATTTATATTGACACAAGTGTGTGGATTTGATATGATTTGTCCTTTAGATTTTATAGCTCTTTAATTGGATCCTCTAGTAGATGAGTAAAAAATATAACAATAGAGTTGACTCCCTACAGTCTATCAACTTCACCAAACAACAATTGTTTTTATAAGATAAGTTTAACATTCTTAACATATTGATAATTAAATTCTTCCTCAAGTTGTTTATTATCCCTAATTACCTATTACACTTGAGGGAAGGATAGGTGGTTCGTATCTTTCTTGATATTTTATATTTCCTTTTCCTTTTGCTAAAAGACGATGATAAGTTCTTTTGTTGAAAATAGATTCTTTGCAATACACACTAACACAACCTTAAGACTACCCTTCTTTTTAAATTTGATGGATTTTATGGGGATTTTGATGAATTATATTTCATTTGTTAAAATTCCACTGTTCTTCAATTTTCCATTATATTAAGCTCCTTTTAGGTACTTGTCATAGACTAATAGGTTTACAAACATTGAAATATTGCTATTATCTTTAGGTGACAAATTAAATGTTTAAAACTTTACCTGCTCAACCCTCCATTTCGAGGACACATGTTAGTAATAGTTTTGGTAACTAGTAATTCAAGACTAGTTATAGTAAAGATTTAGTTTTTAATATCATACTTGGGAATTAACTTAGGTCAAATAAGGGAATCAATTTTCAAGGGAAAATTGCACATGATTTCTGAAAATGTTCTCTTTTCATTTTTTTTGCTTGATCTAGGGAAAGGGTATTAATAAAGAAAAGGGATATAACATACCCATATAATAAGGATCGCAATCTTGAGGTTTGAACAAAACCACCACCAAATGCTCTCAGAAGAAAATAAAAAATACAATGACCTAATTATTTGGGGTTTATGTATTAAAGGGATAAGTGTTAACTCTATGAGATAGGGCACTGTAATAGTCAATGAGCTATATGGCTTACTTATTTTTATTTGGAGCCCTTTTCTAATAAAAGAAAGATAGCTGAGTGACCTCATCTTCTAGCTAAATTTTCTCACAAAAGGGTTTCCCGAGTTATATCTTGTGTCAAATCATGGTTTGTGAGTTTTTATTAACTTATTCTCTATTTTCTGCATAATTTTAATTTACATGCATATACGATTTAGAATAATCTATATATCCAATAATCTAAAGAAAGATAAAACCTTAATAGTGTAGATTTTAGATTTTTAAATATGATTTTATTAGATCTATTGTAACCAACTGTAAAATAAAATATCCACTACAATAGCCTTCATATTAACCATAGGCTATTGAAAATAAATTATCCTAATATTTAAAATAATTAGAGTAACAAAATAATCTCATAAAATATTTAGCAATTATAATGCAATACCCTAACAAAACTTATCACAATTTAAAACCTTAAGTAAATCTCACCGTAAGTACTTAGCTGCAATAATACTACTCTAAACACACATAAATCATGGCAATCCATTTGAGACTTGAAATAGTACACCCCCTTAAATCTCCTCTACCTAACATACTTGACCACAAACGTGATCATAAAATCTTCTCAATCAATTGAAACTATATCCTACTAGAGAACCAACGAGAGATAAAATGTATGTAATGCTTGAGTAATGCACCAATAATAGTTATCCCCATCCCATCCCATCCCATCCCAAAAAATAGGTCCTTATAATGACAAACCTTAAGTTTGATATGTAGCCTCTAAAGGAACTAATACCTCATAGACATTGATGACAAGCCCCACCCCAAAAGAATATGTAAATACCTCAAAATGACCCGTGCAAGATCCGGTCAACATCTCATTGCCATTCCAACGACAAACTACATAAGGAGTCTAGCCATTATATTATGGAGTTTCTCTGCTTGGCTCATAGGTTTTGCAGAAACAACTTTTTGCTCAGAGATATTGGCAATCAAGGGATTTGAAAACCTTTTGAAGACAGATCCAGTTCTGGTTAGTTTTGATTTTCTTGATTTTATATCTGTTATAAAATGGTTAGATCTGCACGCAATAAAGATCAGATGTCGATGTCGAAGAGACAGTTCAAGGGCGTGCGAATGAGACGCTGGGGGTCATGGGTTTCAGAGATTAGGGCTCCCACCCAGAAAACCCGTATTTGGTTGGGATCATACTCCACCCCGGAGGCTGCTGCCCGTGCTTACGACGCTGCACTCTTGTGTCTGAAGGGCAAGTCGGCTTCCTTAAACTTCCCCGATTCGGCTGACCTACTTATCGATCTTGATGTTGACCTAGGCCGGCAGCTCGCCATTTCGCCGCGGTCGATTCAGATAATAGCAGCCTCTGCGGCCAATAGAACGCCAGCGAACATCAAGGATATTGCAGTCCGGCATGCCAATAATATTGCAGAATGCAGTAATAGAAACACTGATAATGCTCCTCTGTTAGTGGAAGCTTCCAAGGATCGGACAGAAACTAAAGAAGAATCTTCTGCCGCCACACCCATTGATGGGCACGAGTATTCTCAAGCTACTTCCTCTTCGTCGGCCTGGATCGATCCCGACTTCGGCAGTTTCAACCAGATTCACCATGACTGTGACGCTGCATTGGAGCTATCATCTGTTGATCCCCCACCAGCAGCCTCCTTCAACAATTGGATGGAGGACTACAATGACCATGATCAGGATTTTATGTGTTCACTTTGGAGTTTCACTTGATCATCATCCTGCAAAACCAACATATTAATTTTGTTCTTGATATTGGTTGTGATTTCATTTATTAATATGGTGCAGAATGCATCATCCTTATTATATTATTGTTGAAATTTAATTATCCAATCAAACTTTTGTTCTCATTTTATTCATCTATATGGTGCTAGTTCATCTTACTGCTGTCAGATATTTTATAGATACAGTGAGTTGATCTTGAGAATTGAATAGGCCAGAGGTATGTGGCTCCCTTCTTGCAAAATCTTGTGTTTGGTGACTTTAAAAGTTTAAAGGTTTTATAAAATTTTAAAATATCATGCTTTATTATCCATAAAGTTTCACTGCATATTTTGTTTCCTTCTGGAAAAATTTCACTGTAGATGATAGATCATACAATGCTTTTGGCACCGGTGTTCATATGGGTCTCCACGTTGTGTTAGATACCTATCTATAACTTTTGACAGCATAGACACACACGATTTAACATCACCTAACCAATACATTTTGCACCGGATACATCCCTCCTTTCTGCACCAGATACATCCTACCTTTTATTATGTTTGGGTGGTAAAATCAATTCATGGGGCTTTCTTCTTAATTTGGACTTAGTAGGTACCCTTCTTCCCTCAAACCCCAATTCATGGAGCTTTCTTTTGGGAGGATCGATATAACTTGGACTAAGGTATCTTTCTTATCTCATTCATATCTCCTTTTATTTAAGTTTTGACAGTATAATTAATTCATGAAACTTTTTTTTCTTTATTACGGGACACCCATTGTTATTTGGATTTGCTAATTTTTTTTAAACTCTCACCCCATTTTTTATTAGGGGAGACTCATTCTAATTTGGACTTGGACTAGGTATTGTTTTAGTTTGTGCCTTATTTTTATTTCATTTTTTTTAACATAGATTTTTAAGTAAGTTATAAAAAAATTAGTAATTCAATATATTTTAAAATGATATATTTATTTTCAATAAATTAATGATTAAAGTAAATAAAAAAATAATTTAATGGTTGAAGTTATTTTCCTTTTATTTTGTAGTTTAGAAAATGTTTTTATTGTGTGAAATATTATTTGATATTTTATTTTGAATGGTGAAATTTTTCATAAATAATGAGATAAAGGAATGTAACACAATCAAGAGTGTGTTTATGGGGTTTAACTAGGAAGCAATATCATACCATGTGCATTTATATTGGCGGATATACATTTAGGAAAAAAAGACATAATATATTGAGCATATAATAGGGAAAATGATTTTTAGAGGTATTTTCTAATGTGTAGTCAAATTAATGGTATTGTTTAATATGCCACAAATGCATGTGCTATGTTAGAGGTTCATTGAGTGAAGCCTCATGAGGTGTTATGACTAATTCTTTCCAAATTTTGCACGACCACCTTATATTGGTTTTACAAAGGAATGTGAACTATCACACATTTAAACATTCATTCACATATAATAATAAAAAACCAACATATAATATGTGGCAATGGTTAAACTCATATATTGGTTATTAATATATGTAATATAAGAGTAGGAACTCTCAATTGTATCCCCCCTTTTTGCCCAAAAACCATTACATTTGGCTCTCTTTGTTCTAAATTATGTGTTCAAGTAACCTATTAATATATTCTACTATTTAAGTCTTTTGATTGCTTTGTGATTTTTTCAATTTCTCTTCATTAACCTCTTCGACTCTACAATAACTTCTTGTATATTTACTTAGATCTCATTTAATTTTTTAAAGATGCTCTATGATCTTCAACTTCATTTTTTTTATTTCATGACCTTTCATATTTTATGTCAATCTTCTACTCTACCTTATGCATCTGTGATCACATTATTTTATTTGCATTATTATGTTGACAATATTTCACATTTCATCATCTTTATTCATATGTTATCCAAGTCATAACTATATTAAAGTTTTAAATTTTTTATTTCCTTTCATATCAAAAACTATCAACTACCCCATACCATCATACTTTTTGTACTTCTTTTTTCTCCTATGCCCTTTCGAGAATGTATATTAGTAAACTTTTTTTGTCTATATTCATCATATATTATTCCTCTTCTCATATTACAACATTTTCATTAGGCTTCCCTAATTTTTCTTTAGACATATTTTCCACCTTCTATATTACATTTACCCTTTACCTTAGCTTCTGTACTAAATTTCTTCTACTAGCATTACATTTAGTGAAAATAAATAATCTTCTAGTGTTTAATGTTTTCTATGCAAATTTATTTATATTTTGGATGAAAAAATATGAGTTCATTATCATATCTTGAAACTTGTTGGTCTTTGTCCTCTTAATGACCATTACTGAACCACTATGTTTTAGAAATATTATGTATAGACCTATCCATTCTATTTTTTCTATCTTATAGTTTCATATAATCTATGGAAATCACAATTCCCCTCAACTCTAACACCATCTTACTCCAACATCTAGTTTGTTGTCCCTTCTAAATTCACTATTGTTGCCCAATACGCCACCAAATGGCATGTGTGCCTTCATTTTAATGCTCATAAATTTTGACCTTTAGGAGTATTCCATCCTTTTGATGCAAACTATTTTTAGTTCATTAGTTCAATTTATCAAGTCCTCTACTTCGAGTCTTTGACCAAATTAGGAATTTTTCATATCTTCATATATTTCTTGAATTTTAGTATTCTCATTAGCTACCCATGAAATCTCCTCCTTCCACTTCATCCTTTTGATGTTCTTGATTTAGCTTCAAGCTACTTTCTTCAACTTATTTTATTTGATGTCTCCTTTCAAAATTCTTAATTCTTGCCACTAATATCTAAAACTCTCTATTAAGTATTATTTTTCCATGTATTCTTGCCATTTCTTCTCACATTACTTCTACCATCCTCTTTGAGCACCTCTTCTTGGTATAATATGTTAGCACTTAGTAATTCCTCTTGGTTGATGAGATGAACCCAAAGGTAACCACAGACCACTTAAAACTCAAATCTAGAGGCCTCTCTCTATATGAAACTTCAGTCACTTAGGTCTTAAGCTAGGTATTAAGATCAAAGAGGAAAAGGTTTAACATCTTGAAGGCAGAGAAGAGGGAAAATCCATTGAGCATACATTCATATAAAGCTAGTGTTTTTCAGTGATATGATGGGGAAATTTAGGAAACCTTAGACAAGGGAAAGATAGGCAACCCTTATGGTGTTTTTTGTTAGATTTTGTTGTAACGATAGTGAAGAGAGGAGTAGTGGAATTGACAACATCTAAAGCATCTAGATGAGGATGAATTATAGATATCTCAATGGAAGAAAAACACTAAATTATTCAATAAGCCATAACAGAGCACTTAAAAAGTGAATTCTGAAACAAATTATGCTTAATTAAACATGAAGACATAACATTTCAAGCATGATTGTAACAAGAGAAAAATTCACATATACAAGAGAAAACATCACCATAAGCAATTGACACATGAATCCCTGTAAAAGTCGACTTAAGCCTTCATCATCCACTGAAAATTTAATGAAGAAATACAATGCATAGTGTTTTCTTTCTCTAACCCTCAGTAACCCTTTGCTGAAAAAAAAATACATCATATATATGTATGTATGTATGTATGTATATATGTATATATCTATATATATATATATATATATATATATATATATATATATATATATATATATATATATATAGGAACTGAATTCCCCAAAAGTATTTCAGTTTCTCCCTATAACAGCGAAAATAGAACTAATTTCTAGAAATAAGGAAGTTGTTTTGACCAAAAGAATATTCAACAAATTACATTAAATGCCTGCACAAAGATGGAGCTCAAACCTCCAATGTACTTCAAGACATTTGTCATGACCAAAAAATTGGTTTGGTGAAGTTTAGACTCGAAATGAAAAGTCAAATCGTTGACTGTGTGGAAGCGTAGTGCAGGCACTACGCTACTCCCTTCTTTAGTAGAAACGTAGCAACAAAAGCGCAATAAATTGATAGTTCGCAAGATTCTGATCATTTCCTATACTTCTTGATGTGCCAAACAAGTATAAAATAACTCCCACATCATCAAACACCCACTAGAAAACATCGTTCTCAATTGTATACTTCCACCAATCAAAATCATCATCTTCAGGAAAAGTGCAATGCCTGAGCACAACAACTAATATTTTTCTAATATATCCTAAACGGTGAAGTAGATTGACCTAATTTTTTGTCAACATATTAACATCATTATAATTCTTCTCCATTAAAATATTTAGCTAAATCCCACTCACGGATTTTGATAAAATAAAAACAGGTTGTAAATGATGATGGCTCATTTCTTGAAAACCATGAAATGTTTTGACCTAAAATTAAGTTAGTTTATTCATCTCATCCCCATGCATATCTTCTAAACATTTCATGGCAAACAGATGCATGGTTTAAGAGATATGGTGAAAATACGTTTGCAACATTAACGCAGTGAACTAAGAATTCAAGGTTGGTGAGGTATTTGGATGCTTTCTTTGACAGGTAAAGGTGAATTGAACAACATATGAGATGGACCATTCAGAAAAATGATAATTTGAAACGAGGAGGTGGCGATAAACTCTTAACTTGTAGAAGTGCGACGATTGTCCTTGAGTGCAACAATTCCCCTGCAAACGTAGCACAACGAACTCCAACTGATGTCTAGAATTATTTCGATGAAGCAAAGAGTGGATCTTCGGTTTCTTATATGTTAAAAAAATATTTTGAACTCCCAAGGTGACCAAACCCACCTTTCAAGAAAAATCATTGTGATTTTGAAGCTCTAATCATGAAAACGTAACAAAGGAAAGATGTGGAGCATGTCTCATAACCGTTGTACTGGAGGGTGATGTCATAGCACAAATTTGATTTGACAACTTAACTGACCCCACTAATTTGTGTCAATGATGAAAAAACAAGACTCACTATGACCTCACTCATGATTTTGTATGAGACATCGACCCTAGACTCACTTAACTCAATCTTTAGGGAATCAATGACTATCTTTACATTATCACTCACACAATTCTAACATAATTACATCAATAATATAATCTTACATTGTTCACAAAGACTAATAACTTGATCTCTAAGAGATCATAGCAAAACATTTACACATTTACCAAAATAAATTTAAAAGACTAAACTTGTTTTTTACTACTATAATATATTACACCAACACAATCCTCACTCTCCTAGAGGCCATCCCATTTTGATAGTAGATTTTGCAATTGGGTGCATGATGTGCCCATTTCTCATTAGCTTCTATGTTGTGTTGAACTACAACTTAGTGGTCTCACAAAACAATGATAACTATTATGCATCTAAAGATTGATTCATGGAACAATATGATATCAACACTTAATCATGGGGCAATAATCTATTGAAACTACTATTAAAGGTGGACAAAGTCTATAAATATAACTTTCCATGAGATTTGAACTAATTTTTTTTCATCTTTTGGTTGAAATTCTAACTGTCTAGATTTGGTTTTACCTTGGAATTGATTCATTCTATAGGCTAAGCTACCAATGATGTCTTTCCTACTATTTATGCTTAGGTATGAATCCACATCTTCCATTCTATATTTTTTGTTTGTTCTCCCATCTCTTCATATTCTTGTATGTCCTTTTGGATCATAATTCAATTATTAAAATTTATGCCTAGCTATTTAACTTATTTTTATTAGAAATCCGGACAAGAAAAACTCACAAGTGTTTGTGGTATGGAAGGCAGCTCTAGACTCAATCAAGATAATTGAGCAAGGGCTGTCCTGGCAGGTGGGTAATGGAGAGCAAGTAAGAGTGGCGCAAGACCCATGGGTGGGCTGTAACGAAGGGTTTTCCCTCTCCCTGGGTATCATCGACCAATTGTAAAGAAGATGAATTTTTCACTTTAGTCAGAGAGAGAAGGTTGGGAATTCGACAATCTAGCACCAAACATGGTTATCTGGAGGAGATTTAAACCTTGACCCCCAATGGGAGGAGGAATGGCAACACTTTACCAAGGAACTTCAGAGATCAAATGTACGTATCAGAAACAGACCAGACACTTTGCGTTGGGAACATGCTCCCACATGTACTTACTCTCCAAAATTTGGATATAACGACCTTATGTCTAAGAAGGGATGGGAAAATCCGGAGTGGTGGGCAAAGCCTATCGGGAAACTCAAATGTCCAGCAAAAGTAAGAATGTTTTTTTGGTGCATACTAAGGACAAGGTTCCAACATGGGATAATCTCCAGAAGGGATCCAAAATGGGACCTGGTTGGTGCTCCTTGTGTAGAAAAATCGAAGAATCAACTCAACATCTATTTCTAAAGTGTCCTTTCAACAGAGAAGTATGGCTAGAGACTCTGAGGTTGATAAAGAAATCCCAGAGATGGGATGGAGAAATTATTAGGGAGGTGTGGCAAAATTGGTGGATGGACACACTGGAGGAAACTTTTTGAAATCTACCCCTAATAATAGCATGTGGTACTTGGTTGACCTGAAACGGGAGAATATTCAAGGATCAGAGCCCATCACATGAACACATTGCGATTGAATGCACTGTCATTTATGAAAGTATACCTATACCAGTCCCAAAATCAAATATTAGGGGGAATAGGGAGGAACAGGTTGAGGGTGATATTTCTTGGATTTATTTTGATGAGGCTTCTGATCAAAGGAATATGTGTGGGGCAAGAATTGTAATTCATATTAATGCACACAGATGCTTAAAAGCCTCGATGGGGCTAGGAGCAGGAATAAACAACTATCTCAAACTTCAAACCTTAAAACTCCTTCTATGTTGGCTTACACACATGGGAATTAGATCGGTTCAGATTTTCGATGGCTCTCAGAATGTCATCAAATGGTTTAATGGAGAAATCAGATGCCAAAACTATATATTATCTCCTTTGTTAGAAGAAGCCATAAACCTTAAAAAACTTTTTACCTCTATTACTGTGTGCCATATTTATAGGGAACGAAACTCAGTAGCAAACCTCCTATCTAAGGATGGTATGCAACAAGTTATGGACAGTTGGCTCATAAAAGATATAGAAAATGAAGTGATTCATGTGTCAGATCAACCTCCCTTTGTGCTTTAAAGCTCATAGTAGTGTTTGTCCTCCTATTGAGTTTTTTATTTTTGTATCTTTAGTTTTTTTTCTCACAAAACACTCGGTTTCTATTAATATGGTGTATATCCAGACTATCATACTTTTGGTTTTTGTTTTTTATTTTAGAATTTAAAACAGTGGAAACAACTTAACGGAATGTGGTTGATCCTTTTCATGTTTGGGCTGTTTTCCTCATTAGAGGAGGCCAGATTATTTGAATCAGTGCTTTTGTTTTGAACATCTTGAGATGGGAAAGTAATTGTTCTTCTTACGAGCTTAGCTTAACACTCTATGTTTAGTTGATAAACATACAATATTCAGAATACTTAAGTGCATATACTATGTAACTTTTTATTGTCTTAATAGAAAGTTCGTTTTTTTCTCCGAAAAAGAATATAAAAAAAAAACAAAAAAAAAAAAAAACAAAAACAAAAACAAACAAACAAACAAACAAAAAAAACAAAAAAACAAAACGAAACAAAAAACCTTTTTTTATTAGTACCGCGACCTTCCATCATCTTCTACATGCTATCTCACATTATATATTTTTCAATACAACCCCCCTTATATTTATTAGTACTGCGACCTTCCATCATCTTCTACATGCTATCTCACATTATATATTTTTCCATGCTACGTTGCATACTCATCATCACACCTTTCAATATGTTATTTTTTTTTACCATATTTTATGCTCTTGCATGTTTTAACATCATCATATTCATGTAAACTATATCCACACATTTTATTTTTAACTCTTATGCATTTCTTTCTATCTTGAAAGTACATATTACCGTGTATTATCTTCATGCCAACAATTGAGTCATACCCATACTATTTCATATGTACTAGCTTTTTAATTTATTTTTGTCTTTCATCTCTTTTCGACAAAAAAATACTTTCTGAATCATAAATCAAAAGAATTATCCAAGAAAAAAAGCATCTTCAATTTTTCATAATACATTTTCTTTTTAATAATTAACCTATACATTTTCTTAAAAAAAAAACTCTTCAATTTTTCATCCTACATGTTCTTTTTTTTAATAATTAGTTGTTTTATTTTATTAATAACATATTAATTCATAAAATGCTACTCTTTACCAAAATATTATAATTATTATAAGCTTGAAAATATTTTAACAGATACCAAATATATAATTATTTTTGATATAATTTTTCAACATTATTTTATAAAAAATATTTAACTTTATTCTCCAACTCTTCCAACTCTTCTGAAAATTATAGCTCCTAAATAAAATCTATACTTTATCAAAAATCACATAAAAATCCATACTTTATGAAAATCACATAAAACTGGTCACATAACTATCTACAGTTTTCTTTAAAGCTTTACAACTTTTCTCATAATTATAGCCCCTTAGCAAGAATCCATGCTTTATTATGCGACTTGTCTCACCCAAAAAACAACCCAAATAAGATTCATCACGACTATAATCCGTGGCACATAGAGGCGTTTAAAATTAGATTAATAATAATAATATGTTTACATATTATTAATATCACGGCTTTAACTATAATCCAGGGCACATAAAGGTATTTAAAATTAGATGAATAATACAATGTTTACGTATTAATATCACGGGTTTAAAGTTAAAATATAAGAAGTTTATTTTATATAACGATTGCGAAGATAAATGACTCAGTACAATGCATTATTTCCCCTTGATTCCTTAAAACGAGATGTGCAGGAATCTTTTAAAGAAAATTGTCCTTCAAATTAATTCTCCTTATTATACATTTGTTTATAAATGATTAAGCATGATGCATTGTGTCCCTTTGATTCCTTGAAAAGGACGTTCATGAATCTCTCAAAGATAATTGAAATTGTTTTTTATATATTTTTTTAACTGAATTAAGTTGAGTTTAGGTTATGTCGAGTGTTAATATTGAATGAGAGTTTGGACACTTTTTGGGATAGTTTAGTTTTCTTAAAGTTGATTCTTATCTTCAATCCTTCTCAATTACTTGTGACTTAGTGAGAACTAAATCCCACATAAACCAATTGGTCTACATCTCATGGGTTCAATTAATCTCCCTTATTATACATTTGTTTATTGATGTTTCTCTTCGGATTAAGGATAAAGGGTCTTTCTCCACATGAAATGCAATTTTGCTTTGTAGATAACACATGTTTGGTTTTCTTTTGTTATATAAATTTGTTATTTTATTATTTAGTAAGAATTTAATTAATTGAGATTAGTTTAAGTGGTTGTGAAAAATAATTTTTATTAGTTTTTGTTAGAATTTAATTTTCATAAGTGATATATTGAGCTCTTGGTGAGTATATGGCTACAATTCCCTTAAATTCTACATTACATTGTATTAGGCTTCTAAAAAATACAATTAATCCTATCTTTACAAATGAGAGGAAGTTCTTGTTAAATTTGGCAACTCAGGGACAAATTTCTTCCTTTGGACAACCTTCCTCATCAAGAAAGACCCCTCCTAGCCCTTGGACGAATTTAATTTAGTTAAAGAAAAATATATTTTTAATATGAAAACCCACATGTGCACAAAAGAACAAGTCAACCCTAAAGAGAATCTAGACACCCTTGGAAACCTATAAATACAAGTCAAGTGAACCTCATTTGGATATCATCATAAAGCATCTTTTTCTTCTCTCTTTTTTGATTTGGCTTGTACTAGTTTGAGGTTAGTTCACGAATTTGGTTCATACAAGCTCAAAATTGCAGGGTTTGAGCTCGCACATTTGAATTAGGGTTTCTAAGTTGGGGTCGCAAGGTTGAAACAAGGAAATACCGGTTGTAGCCGCACGAAGGACAAGCTTCTCCCTATTGCTCAAATGTTGTAGCCACACACATGGTCACTAGCTTCGTGCAGCTGTGACGTTGCGTTTTTTTATGACAATTGAGTAAAGGTTTTGATCGTTGACTCCGGGAAAGAAATCTATGATTTGACGCATATCTGTTTATTGGGCTCATCTTTCAGATATTGTTTGGTTGGTTTTTCTATTTGTGAATTGGAATATAGTTGCTAAACATTTTATGACAATCTAATTAGAAGAATAATTTGAAATGGTTTTCCCCCTTGTGGGGTTTTCCCCTAGTCTTTGACCAAATTTGGTGTCTCTTATTGTTCATTGCATTTACTATTTTTTCTACAATTTCTATTCAATAATTGGAAGATTAAATTGTTTTGAAATATTACTAATTAAAGAAAAGAATTGGGCTAAAGTGATTGTAATAACATATAACAATGGAAAAATAACATGGCATGAGAGCTGAGGTGAATAACAAAGCCCAATAAGACAATAACACTCATCTTTGAAAGAAGATAAAGGAGCCTATTTGGTTTGGTCAAAATGATTACTTCCTATTTCAAGGATAATGAGAATGAAGGCAGCTCGTCTAACTTTGTTGAATGGTTGATCAGGTTGGAAGTTATATTGGATGACAATGATGTTTTGAATATATGCAAGGAAAGGTACATGATTCTTTAGCGGATGTTTCTGCTGCTATTAAGTCCAGGTACAATAAAGGTGATCTCTAAGCTAAGATGATTATTATTGATTGTTTACAAGGTCATTTTCTTGTTTATGCTGGTAACTCAAAGGCATATAAGGATATGCATAACAAGTTGGTCGGGATGTATGAGGTCAACAACTTGAATCACATCCTCTCTTCGAAGGATTAACTCAAAGAGATAAAGATGAATGAGGGAAAATCTATGGAATCATATATCATGAGGGTATCTTGTTTAAGGGATCAATTTCAAGTTGAGGGTGAACAAGTATCTGATAGGGAGTTGGTATTAGTCACTCTTTAGGGTATTCCTCCTATTTGGGAAACCTTCATTACTACCCTAAGCAACAATAATGTATTTTCAACATTTGATGAGCTTGTTGGTAAATGTACTGAAAAGGAAACTAGGATGATTGATAGAGGAAAAATTCAAAAGCATGAAGAAGGAGATCTCTCTGCATTTTTACTGAAGATAAGAAAAAGAAAGGAAAAGGGAGAGCATCCAATCAAAGGAAGTTATCTACCGAATCGAAATATTCCAAGAGAAGATTTAGAAAATAAATGCCTCAAATTGAATGCTACAATTGTCACAAGTATGGTCACTATGCACGAGATTGTACGAGAAAGAGAGATGCTCCAAGATCTAACCAAGGAAACAACAACAGGTACAATTATAGGAGGAGCAATGATAGAATAAGATGAGATGAAAGAATAAGAAGGGATGATGGAAGGAACACCCTGGATGAATATGAAGAAACCCATCATCCTAAAATGAAAGCAAGAAATTATAGGTATGAAAATGATGTTGCAGCTAGTCAATTTTAATATATTCTTATTTCGCCTCTTTCTAGTTCTTATCCTATGAATTCACATGATATTTTGTTGGTAGATAGTAGAGCTTCTAGACACTTCTCTGGATACAAGGAAGTAATCTCAAATCTAAATGAGAGCTACACAAGTTTGAAGATCATTCTTGGAGATAACTCTACATATTCAGTGAAGGGCTTTGGTTTTGTCAAATTTGATTTGTGCTCTTGGGAATGCATCCTTCTCCATGACGTAATGTATGTTTCGGAACTAAAGAATAACTTGGTATTTATTTCTGCGTTGGAATACAAAGGGATGAAAGTAGCTTTCGTAAAAGGTAAAGTCATCACATGGTTTGGGGAATCTTGCATGAGGGATGCATTCACATTGGGATCTAGAGTTGAAGGACTCTATAGAGTTAATGGGAGAAATCTACTAGAAATCATACACAATACCAATCACTAAAGTGAGTTATGGCACCATAGGTTAGCACATCTATATTATGATTCCCTACTATAATTGAAGAAGCTAGTCTTTGGGATGCCTGATGTTCAACCAAGTCATGATGGAATATGTTCAAGATGTGTCAGTGGAAAGAAGACAAGGGGATCATTCCCCTCTAGTAGGAATAAAGCATATGATATTCTTCAATTCATTCATTCTGACCTTTGTAGACCCATGCTAGTGCATTCTATTAGTGGACATCTCTATTAGATCATATTCATTGATGAATTCTCCAAGAAAACATGGATCTACTATTTGAAGCATAAGGACGAAGCTTTTGATATGTTCAAATACTTTAAGACATTGGTAGAGAATCAAATAGGGAAGAAAATTAAAGTCTTCGGGTCTAAAAATGGTGGAGAGTACATTTCAAATGAGTTCATTGACTTATGTAATAAGGAATCTCTTAAGAAAGAACCATTATACCCTACAATCATGAGCAAAATGGAGTGATTGAAAGAAAGAACAATTTGATTGTGGAAGCTTCACAAGTCATGTTGCATAATTAAAACTTACATAAATTCCTTTTGGAGAAGCAACAAATATAGCGATCTATGTACAAAATATGGTTCCTCATCAAGACTTGGATAACAAGACACCCAAAGAAATGTTCACAGGTGTGAAGCCTAACATTGGTCATCTCAAGATATTTGGCTGCCTCGTATACTTTCATGTGCCAAAGGATAAGAGGAACAAGTTGGAAGCCACCAGAAAGAAAGGTATGTTTTTTTGGTTATTGTGAAAATTTTAAAAAATTTAGAATATATATATATATATACATATATATACATATATATATATATATATATATATATATATATATATCTATATATATCTATATATATCTATATATATCTATATCTATATATCTATATATATCTATATCTATATATCTATATATATATATATATATCTATATATATATATGTATATATATATATATATATATATATATATATATATATATATATATATATATATATATATATATATATATATATATATATATATCTAGACAAAGGATGATCGAGTTTAGCAAGGATGTGACCTTTGATGAAGATGTTTCTATTGGAAAAGAAATATGACTTCCTCCTCCTCCTCCTCCAAAGAATGATTGTGACATGGACATATTAGAAGGTCCTTATGTGTTGGATCTATTTAGGAAATTGTTGATGATCCCATGGTGCCTATGGACCCCTTGGATTCTCCTCCAAGTGATCCCCCTGTTGGGAAGAGACCATTATGGCTTCGTGATACATTACAAGGTGTTGTGAGATTTGTTCCTACAAAAAGAACCTTTAGAGAAAGTAGGAAGTCATGTCAATATCAGGGATATGGTGTAGCTATGAGCACTATGATCTAGGCTTAGTCTTCTACATTTGAAGAAGAAGTGAAAGAATAGGTTTCGAAGGATGTTATGGTCAAAGAGTATGAATCCATTATGAAGAATGATGTATGGGATATTGTTCCAAGACCGAAAGGAAAGTCTATCGTAACTTCAAAATGGTTGTATAAGATCAAACATGGGGCTGATGGAAGCATTGAAAAGTAAAAGGAAAGGTTTGTGGCTAGAGGATTCTCCCAGAAAGAGGGAGAAGATTATGATGACATCTTTGCACTAGTTTCTCGCTACACCACTATTAGATCGATTATTTCCCTTGCTGCTAGTCAAGGATGGACCCTTCATTAGATGGATGTAAAGACAAAATTTCTTCATGGCATGCTACAGGAAGAAGTATATGTTGAGAAAACTTAGGGATTTTAAGTAAAGTACATGGAGACTCATGTTTGCAAGCTGAAGAAAGTATTATATGGTTTAAATCAAACTCCTTGATCCTGATATCCCTGCATTGATAATTATCTGGTGAGGCTTGGATTCATAAGAAGCAAAGCTAACTCCAACCTCTATTTCAAGGCAGTCTAGGGTATGCTTTTGATTTTAGTTTTATATGTTGATGATCTATTCTTGACAGGTAGTGAGCCTCTTATGATCGAGTGTAAGAGGGATTTGTCTTCTAGTTTGAGATGAAGGATATTGGTATTTTGCATTACTTCATGGGATTAGAAGTTTGGCAAAGACTCAGAGAGATTTTCCTTTCTCAAGGAAAATATGTCATGAAGCTATTAGAGAGATTTGGGATGAAAAAATGAAAATCCTTAGCTACCCCTATGGAGAAGAATCTCAAGAAGTTATTTGGAGATTCTACTGAACCCGACTTGGCTAACCCTTTCGAGTATCATCAATTGATTGGAGCATTGATGCTCCTTGTGAACACCCATTTGAATATATGTTTTGTATTGATTACCTTGACTCAATTCATGATTGAACCATTTCATTCACATTGGGTTGCTTCGAAACGCATTCTGATATATTTGCATGGGACGATCAATATTGATCTAAGATATACTTTTAGAGATGTGAGACTGCATGGATATACCGATTTTGATTGGGATGGAAAATTTATTGACAAGACGAGCACATTTGGGTGCTAGTTTAGCTTGGGATCTAATATGATATATTGGTTGAGTAGGAAACAAAATTCAGTGGCTTTGAATATGGCAAAGGAAAAGTATATTGTTTCTAGCATGGCTAGCTGTGAGGCAGTCTAGTTGAGGAATCTCTTTAGAGATTTGTTTGAGCAGGTCCTGGAAACAATAATGATACATTGCGACAACAAGAGTGGATTTGATTGACAGAGAATATCATGTTTCATGACAAGTCAAAGCATATTGAGATCATGTATCATTACATACGTGAAATGGTGTAGAGACGAGCCGTGAGACTCCGTCATATTTTTACTAATGAGCAGATTGCAAACATACTCACCAAGGCTATGCCAAAAGGGAAGTTCTTAGTCTTTAGAGAGCTTCTTGGACTGATGGATGTAAACCTTTCGGGTAAGGGTCCCAGCTGATCAAGGACACTGAGTTATGACTTCCCCCCCTATCTAATCTCCTAGGGTGAGGAATTGAGCTAAAGATCTCCTAGGGTTGAGAGAACTTGTAGACAATAGGTGTCTATGATCATTACCTCACAGTAAGTGTGTATCTCCCTTATTGTCATCTTAGGGCATGTATGATACTTACCTCATCGTAAGTGTGTATCTCCCCCTTCTGAGTATACCCTAATATGCATCCAACCCACAAGCTTGTTGGGATTATTCCTCCCCATGTGGCCAATGGGTTGAGAAGATGACTTGGGCGTGTCTAATTCTTACCTTGCAGGGTAAGTGTATATCTCCCCTAAATCCCTTGGGTTGTGTTTGGTCCTTACCTTATAGAGTAAGTGTGTATCTCCTCCCAAGGTTATGGATGCAAGTGTTTTACTACTTGACTCTTGAGGGTCCTAATAAGAAGACAATACAAAATTTTAAGACGTTATGGGAATTTCATAATAATGGTGAAACATGTGAGGTTAACATCATATTCCCTCACATATTAATTTTTTATTTTAAAATCTAGCGTACATCTTCTTTAAAACTAACCATCTCGCACATTAAATTATGGTTTAGTCATAACTTGATGAGATTATTATAAGGATAACTTAATATTAAATCTTATCCCAAATTTCCCTTTTGAAAGTGCCCTGACATCAGAAGTTGACTTTAATATAAAGTCAGACAACATCATTTCAAATCAACAACTCCTGGTGCGAAGGTTAGATCCATATGATTTCCATTCCCTTTAAGATGTCATAGAGGTAGTTACAAATTGTAATAAGAGTTTGTATTACATTCTAAATCTATAAAATTGTAATAAAAGTTTGTATTACATTCTAAATGTATAATAAGTGGGTCAAATTTTAACGTGACTATATCTATATTAAAGTAAACATGTTTGTACTTCATTACACTATGATTTAGTAACGACTTAAAATAGTTGTGTTGATAAAAACCCAATTTCAAATCTAAAAATCCTTGTATAGAATTTGTTAAATGATTTAGTAACGACTTAAAATAGTTGTGTTGATAAAAACCCAATTTTAAATCTAAAAATCCTTGTATAGTATTTGTTAAATGATTTAGTAACATAAAAACCCAATTTTAAATCTAAAAGTCCTTGTATAGTATTTGTTAAATATAATTTGTGATTTCAATTTCATCCATAAAAGACAAAGAAAAAAAACAATTACATTAGTTAATATTCCCATCCCTATTCTTATAAATAACATACACAACAATTATTAATAGTATGTGTAAATAACATAAATAACAATTATTTATTTTGGTGACAATGAAAATTTATTTTAGTAAATGATAAGATCTCTTTCTCGAGATATCTCAAGGTGAAATTATAACTTCAGTTTTTTTTGTTTGGTTGTAAATTTTGGTTTTTGTCATCAATCTTTATTGAGATGTCCAATATTAAGGTGTCGCAACTACTCCATGGTAGATGACAATTATGGGAGGGACATTTATTCAAGGGTTGTGGCACTAGTAAGTATGTTTCAATTTTTCTTTTGATTAGATTAAATAATGATGCTAATAGGTGGGGAGGCACTCTCTTTTTCTATGTCCAAGTCCTTTAAGGATTTCTCTCTATCCAACGTCCAGACCTTCGATACATAAAAATCTCTTAGGACCTTTACTCATTGTGGATCAGGCAAATGATATCCCATCTATTAAAATAGAACATCTTATCTACTATGAATCTAACATGGATTTTGAGCTACATGCTATTATTTTTTGATTCAATGAGTTTTGGCCATCGACAACTGTGCTTTAGAATTTGGTATATCAGACGTAGACATCGAATGTAGATCTCTTATTTTACTCAAGATTTCTTTGTGGTGAAATTTAATGATTTGCCGGATGATAAGGCTTTTCATGAAATACCCTTGTTTTGAGGTCAAGTTGGCCTTTGCATGAAAACACATTTTAACTATTTTAAACCTCTTTCTATGCCATCTTTTCCCATGACCATTTGGTTTAGGCTCCCAAATATGTCCTTTCATCTGCTTCATCCATATATTTTAATTGATGTGGGTAACTCAATTGACCACTTCATTAAGGAAGGCATAGACATACTGGAGAAGGGTACTGTTACATTCTCAGTCATATGCATTAAAGTAAATCTCACTAATGCATTGCGAGCTAAAATCCTTCTTCATGGAAGGGTTGTATTTTTACACAACCATTGGATTGCGAAAATACATCTTCCCGTTGCAAACTATGTCAATAACTAGGTCGTCTGCAGAATGTTTGCCCTTTTTCTTAAGAGCACTTCCCCCCTTTGGCTTCTAAGAATAAACCTCGAGGATGGAATGACCCAAAAATTGCGAAGGATTCTATGAAATCTTCAACAACCGAGCAAGACAACCCTTGGCACCAAAAAACCTTTGCAGATAAATCAACTCCTTCAACTTCAACTCGACCACATGTTGTGCCATCGCATCCTTCGAACGAAGCCACAAGAGACACAACTATGGTTTTAGCTTCGTCAATGAGCAAACACAAATGCTTCGATGAATCAAATCACCTCGATAGTGGTAAGGAAGCAACTACAAATGTTGACCCCCTAGAATTGGATTTGACTTAAGATAACACAATCATTGTACCATATTCATTGGTTCTTGACAACTCCTTAGGGTGGATAGATATGCTCAAGAAAAAAGAAAAAAAAATCCTCAAAAAAATCCATGTTCATTTCCAGATTCATCACCTAAAATAAAAGAAATGTATGAATTAGATAATAAGACTAGAAAATAACAATTATATTACTATATATTATGCTTATAAGTAATAAAAAAATAATATAATTAATATTTTAAAATAATACAAAACAATATACAAATATAAAAACAACAATTATTTAATAATATATATATATATATCAACTTAAATTTAATAACCTCTTAAATTTTTCCTTATTAATAAAATTATTATATTGAAACATCAAATTCCCTCTTTTGTTCCCTTCCCCACCTATATAATCTTGTAAACTTGGATATAGCATCAAACTCGTTGAACCTATAACGTGACAAAGATTGAATGTCCCGAGGATCTCATGAGAGGCATTTCAAAAGGATTTTTCTAAGCATTTTCTTCTTTTTAAAATTGAAATAGGTTTAATTTAAGATTTTAGTAGTTAAAAAAACATGGTGATATGAGAGAGCTGTCACGGTCAAAAGGAATATAATTTGTGCTCCCACGAAAGTCACAAGATACTTGGGAGGAAGAGCTGTCATTATAAAATAAGGGTTTGATTATTGTTATGACAGGTTTTGCTTTACATAAATAAATAAAAGTCTTTGAGTGTGTTAAATTTATATATCTAATAAAAAAATAGTTTAAACAACATAAATAATTTTTCCCAAAGTCCAACTTAAATCCACCAAAATTTTAAAAAAATCACTTACTAACTACTTTTAAAATGTTTTAACCGTATTAAACACAAATTTGTTTAGCCTAAACTATTATTTTATTTTTTTTAATTTTTTTCTATGACAACTCACCTTTACCATTAAAATAATTATAATAAATTAAAATTAAAATAACTCACCTTTACAATGAAAATAATAGTATCTTAAATGTATTAATATTTTCTCGAATTACACACTATATAATTTAAATGTGTAACTGTGCGCAGCTTAAACAATGAGTAATTTTATGCGTTTGTACCACATATCTCATTCACCATTTAACTAGGTATCATAAGAGAAACAAACCTTTAACAAATTTCGCATACCGCGTGGATCGTACATCTGTGTAGTAAGTATTCAATGTACGATTCATAAAATATTTACTCTTTTCTCTATGAGATTAATATATTTGATATATTGTTCCCTCTTTGAGAGCCGTTTCAAGAACTTGATTCAAGGGACTGATATATATATATATATATATACTTACTTATTTAGTTAGTTGGGAAATTGATAATTAGAATAGAAAATTATTAATTTATTTTACAAAGATGTTTCAAATATAAAGATAAATATGATAAAAGTGTAAAAATAGATTTTATAGGAGGTTAAACATTACTTTATGAACATACCCTTTCATGAGAAAACTAATTAAATGGGCATGCTAGAAAACAAAGATTTATTAGTTAGTTTGACAAGCGGATGAAAAATAATTTGGTAGGGAAACAACCATAATATGTTGAAGCTTTATTATCCATGGATGACAAAATTTTCCCAATATTGATTACATATTATCTGTCATACAAATGAATTGTTATAAAAAATGACACTTGGGGGCTAGATAATATTTATCTCAAAATTTCCTAATACCCTTTACATAGAAAATTGATCTCAATTATGGTCTACAAACAGAATGAAGGGGAGAGAAGAAGAGACATCTATACTATAACATCCTTCTTAGAGAAGTGTTGGAATAAGGAATTACTAAGAGGGGGGAGTGAATCAATAATTAGTGTAAATTTTAACTTTTAATCTCATTAACTTATAAATAATCCATATGAGCATTCATAATTAAATACATAATCAATAGGGTAAAAATAATCTCACGAACACACACCATCAACATGAGCAACATACATCTATGGACATAGAGATTTAACATGGAAACCCAAATGGGAAAAACCACCAAGTTGTTTTTTATTGTTGTTTGTGAGCACCCAATCATAGAAGGCCCCAATCCCCTTCAAAGAATTAGCAAGCCACAACTTTCCAAGAGGCACCAACCTCTTATAAATGTAGACCACAACCTACTTTAGCCAACTATTCTACTTTTCATACAATTTTCAAATTGAGAAACATAAGCCTACTACAATTAGATATTATCAGGCCAGGGTAACTCCAGAATGGTCAGAGAAAAACTGATTGCTTAATTCATTAGCTAACTATCATTTATATACATAAATGGAATGGATCAGTTCATCTTCTTGATGACTGTTCATGTTCGAGTTCACCCATCCGTTGAGGATTAGGTGTCAACATTCCTCCCCTTAATCTGAAGGGATGTTGGTGAGTCCAAGCATCGTTCTGAATCTTTCAAGCTTTTCTCTTCCAAGTGCTTTGGTGAAGATGTCTGCAATTTGCTCGTTTGTGGAACAATGATGGAGATGTATTGTTTTGGCCTCAACATGATGTCGGATCAGATGATATTTAGTATTGATGTGCTTAGTACGATCATGGAACTTTGGGTTCTTGGCCAACTTTATTGCAGAGGTGTTATCAATCATGAGTGGAGTTGATTGTACTTGTTTTACCTGCAAATCTTCAAGAATTTTCCTGAGCCACACAATTTCTTTCGTTGCTTCAGCTGCTGCCACGTATTCTGATTCTGTTGTGGAATCTGCTGGAACTGATTGTTTGCGTGATCTCCAGGAGACAGCTCCTGATCCAAGACTCACAACATATCCTGAAGTAGATACCCCAATTTCTTTGTCTCCATCGAAGTCTGAATCAGAGTATCCAATCAAGTTGAAGTCGTCCAGCTGTGTATACTTGATTCCAAGGTTTTGAGTTCCCTTCAAGTACCTTAGAACTCTTTTTGCAGCAGACCAATGTCCCTCACAAGGCTTTTGCATAAACCTGGAGAGGATTCCAACATCAAATGAAATGTCTGGTCTGGTAGTAGTGAGGTAGATGAGACTTCCTACAAGCTGTCTATACTTTGTTGCATCCTCAAATTCCTTTCCTTCAATAGATGTGATCTTCAAGTTTTGTTCCATTGGAGTAGAAAGAGGATTGCACTCTGTCATGCCAAATCTGTTTAACAAGTCTCCAATGTATTTCTTTTGAGAAATAAATATGGATTTTGGATGTTGGGTTACTTCAATGCCAAGATAGTAATGAACATAGCCCAAATCAATCATTTCAAAACTTTTTCCTAATTCTTTCTTTATGGATGCAATATAGCTTTCATTGTTCCCTGTCATTAAAAGATCATCTACATATACCACAAGATATACAACTGTTTTGCCAACTTTCTTGACAAATAAAGTTGCATCATCAAGATCAAAATGTTTGAAGTTGAGTTTCAGAAGATGCTCAGTTAGTTTTTCATACCAGGCTCGTGGTGCTTGTTTGAGGCCATACAAGGACTTCGCAAGTTTGCATACTTTATGTTCATGTCCTTTCATAGCAAATCCTTCAGGCTGGGACATAAAAACATTCTCTTTTAGATCTTCATTCAAGAATGCAGTTTTTACATCCATTTGATGGACTTTCCAACCGTTCTGGGCAGCTAGTGCAAAGAGTGTCCGGATGGTGGCCCATTTTGCTGTGGGGGCAAAAGTTTCCTCATAATCGACCCCTTCCTTCTGTGCAAAACCTTTTGCCACAAGCCTAGCTTTGTGCTTGTCAAGTGAGCCATCAGCTTTGTACTTGTTATTGTAGACCCACTTGCAGCCAATTGGTTTGGTTCCAAATGGAGGATCAACCAGCTTCCAAGTGCCATTCTTTATGAGGGCATCATACTCCTTCTGCATCGCTTCTTTCCATTCATCATGAGAAGCAGCTTCTTTGAAGGAAGTTCGTTCAAAATCTGTAGACAAGTTCAATTCACAATCATAAGTAACATCGATATCAACAGGTGAATTAGAGTCATCTACATCACCTCCATCTTGTCGGTTTGTATTTCTGGTTCCTGTTTTTCCAATTTCATCAGGATGAACACTTTCAAGTGTCTTTGTCAGCCACTTTGGGGGACCTTTCTGAGATGGTCCAGGCTGCTCTGTTGATTGAGTTGGGACTGAATCAAGATTGAGTCTCCCAATTCTATCAATTACATCACTTAAAGGATCATCCGGTGTTGGAGTTTCATGCAAGGGAGATTGTTCTTCAGAAGAAGATTCCAGATGTTGATCTAGTATAGGAATCCCCCCTTCAAGATGTGGAATATGATTATCAAACTCTTGAAATGATTTTGTTTTTGTGAATCCATCCAAGCGATCAAGTTGCCGCTCAACAACACTGTCAGATTTGGATGATTCAAGAAAAATGACATCTCTAGATACAACAAACTTTTTATTTACTTCATCATAGAGACGGTATGCTTTATATGTGTTTGAATACCCCAGGAAGATACACTTACGACTTCTAGCACCAAGTTTGTTTCTATGTACCTTTGGTATTAAAGCATAACAGGTGGAACCAAAGATCCTGAGATGTTTTACCAAAGGAACATGTCCATACCACAATTCATAAGGAGTTTTGTTTCTTATAGCACTAGATGGACATATATTCTTTATATATGCAGCACATAGAATAGCATCAGCCCAAAACATTATCTTTACATTTTTGAAGAAAATCATGGATCGTACCATATTCAAAATTGTTCTGTTCATTCTTTCAGCTACACCATTTTGTTGAGGATTATAAGGCACAGTTGTTTGATGTTTAATCCCATGTTGGCGAAGATAGTGTTCAAATTCATTTGATGTATATTCTTTTCCATTATCAGTGCGAATAGACCCAATATGAGATTGTGCATCATTTTCAATCCACTTATGAAAATTCTTGAATGTTTGAAAAGCATCAGATTTGTTCTTCAATAAATAAACCCAACAAATTCTAGTGTAATCATCAATAAATGTCATGATATATTTATTTCCATTTGCAGAAGGAACAGGCATTGGACCACATAAATCTGAATGAATGAGTTCAAGCTTCCTATGTGCTCTTGAATGTGAATCATGAAAAGACTGTTTGCTATGCTTTCCTAGAATGCAAGCATCACATTGCTTATGTTTTCTAGGAATTGTAGGCAAACCAGCAACACCATTTTTCTTCAACAAGCGAAGACTATCATAGTTTAAATGTCCAAATCTAGCATGCCATAATAAACTTGACGGAAGTGTACCTTCTTCATGATGAGAAATATATGAGAAATGTTGTGCATGAGCAGAGGTTCCTTGCAGTTTAAGAAGTCTTTCTTCTTCTATACCCCTCATGACAAGTGAGTGGTCAGATGCCTTTCTTACCTCAAGCTTTCCATCAAACATGTGAATGGAGTGACCTTGTTGGCGAATGTGGACCAGGGACAACAAGTTTCTCTTGAGCTGTGGAAGATATAGAACATGATCCAGAAGAAAGTCTGGAAGACCAGGCAATTTAAGCCTGATTGTGCCAAGCCCTGATGGCTTGATTTTTGACTGATCTGCAAAGTATACTGCTCCATCAACATTATCAGTGAAATCTTCAAAAAAATCTTTCCTATGAGTCATATGACAGGTTGCTCCTGAATCAAGCAACCAGTCATTTTTCGAAGAAGCAAGTGAAGCATTAAACAAATCTTCATTTACTCTAATGTTACATTGTGCCTTAATATAGTGAGCGGATTCAGGTGCTTTACCTTTGTCTGTGTCATCAGTTTTACCTTTCTGCTGATTTGTTCTCTGCTCAATTTTGTCCCATGGTAGCTTGCATGTAGAAGCATCATGTGATCCATTTCGTTTGCAGCGAATGCAATGCAGATCTGCCTTTTCTGCTTGAGAATGTCTGCCCCCCCTGCCTCTAAAGTATCTTCCTCTTCCTCTTCGTCCACCTCTTCCTCTTGTAGAATCTTGAGCAGGATGCTTTTCTTTATGAGCAAGGCAAACAGTCTCTTCAGAAGATTGAGGGACTGTTTTCTTTCCAAAGGCTTTCTCTCTTTCAGCAAAATTTTTCACAAGAGACTCAAAGGTTATGTCTTTAAGATTTCCACTTGCTTGTAAAGACTCAAGATAATTTGAGTAGGTAGGATAGAGTGCTTTGAGAAAGGCAATAAGAGAGATATCCAGCTCAACCTTAGTGGATTTAATATCATGCATTATAGACTTTATTTCAGATGCAAGAGCAAGGGGATCATTATTTTTCAGTTCAAGAGTGAAGAGTTTAATCATGAGCTGAACAACTTCAAGTGCAGAATGTGAATCATAGAGTTCTTTTAGCTTTTGTAAAGCTTCAAAGGCAGTGGAATAGGATGAAATATGACGACTTACTTCTTCATTTACAGATGTTGCGATCAATGCATAGGCTTTGTTGTTCTTGTTTTCCCAAATGACAAGTTCTTTATTTGATGTAGGCTGCACAGGTCTTTGTCTTCTTCTCCGACACACACTCCCTTCCACAACTCATTGTAGATGAGGGTGTGTTTTACCATCCGAGACCATTCAGAATAGTTCTCCTTGCCAGTGAGAACTATTCCGACCATAGAGATGATTGAATGCATTCTGTAAAAAAAATACTTCTGCTGATAAAAAAAATCCTTACGTTACAGCCTTCAAATCCTTCTGATATTTGCTAAAAGCATCAGCATTTCATTGTACATATCACTGCAATACTACTATGTTTTGAAAAATGCGCAATGGATCACTTCAATATATCACTTCATTCTATAATATATCACTTCAATATATCAATATATTATGCAAATGCGCAAGGGATCACTTCACTTCATCAATATATCACTTCAATAATCCATATATTATGCAACACTACAAATGTTTTGATATATAAAACACCCTGACTGATATAACTTGAATGCTTTGAAAACTGCCTTGAATGATATATATGAACACTTTGAAAAAACAACGCAATGCTTTGAAAAACTGTTTATAGAGACGGCGCAATACTACAGCATTACCATTTTGAGAAGCTTTCCAAATCTGGATTTCGGAGTGTATCCACTTAGAGCATGCCAATGGTGCTCACACAAAGCAACCCAAAGCTTCTAACTTCTAAGCATTACTGTGGTTCATCATATAACAGTGAAATCCGACTATCAAACAAAACAACCAGAATTTAAATCATGAATCCATGATTCATCCTGAAAGGGCTGCATTTAGTGAACTGTGAAATTCAACCCCAATTTGGGCTTCTGCCTTCTCAAGGTCAGTTGATGCTGAACTTAACTTCAGTGTATACTCAGCCAATCCTTTCTGGACTTGTTCACGATCAAATGGAGCAGCATATTCAACAGCGCATAACCAGGACAGTGCGCATTTAAATGGAAAAAAAAATGATTAACGCAATCCCTCGCTTCCTTGAATGTACATTCAAGATCATCTGCACAAGCGCTTCACGCTCGGGAACCTTATGCGGCAGCTCTTTTGCAATTGGCACAAGCAAATAACATGTTAGAGGTGATTAATGAGGATATGGAAAGACTGTCGTTTCCCCTCGAGAACTATGCATACAATATGCGAAACACCATCCGAGACAAGAAGTTTGCTGGTAAATTAGATCCGGCAGACAAATCCAAGATCGAGGAGGCTATTAATGGTGCCATCAGCTGGCTTGATCAGAACCAGTTGGCCGAGGTTGATGAGTTTGAACAGGAGGGCATCTGCAATCCTATCTTTGCTAAAATGTATCGGGGGGAACCCTCATTCAGAGTGGCGAGAGGAAAAATTGTTTGTCACAACAGTGCAAGGAAACCGAAGCTCACATTCAACAACGCATTCCACGCTCACCGCACTATGGATAATGCGCAGTCTCAGGACAGAGGCGCTCAGGACAGAGGGCGCAGTCTCAGGACAGAAGCACGCAGTCTCAGGACAGAGGGTGCAGTCTCAGGACAGAGGGCGCAGTCTCAGGACAGAGGCACACAGTCTCAGGACAGTGTAGGAGTTACAACCAATTTTAGAACCTGGGACCTGTGCTCTGATACCATGTCAGGCCAGGGTAACTCCAGAATGGTCAGAGAAAAACTGATTGCTTAATTCATTAGCTAACTATCATTTATATACATAAATGGAATGGATTAGTTCATATTCTTGATGACTGTTTGCGTTCCAGTTCACCTATCCGTTGAGGATTAGGTGTCAACAGATATAAATATAAAGAACCTGATCTTCTATCACACGCAACTCATTCCTCCCTTCTTTGTAGCCCCTCTCTATATTGCACACTTCACTACTACATTATCTCTGTACTCATCAATCAATCTAAATAAATACCAGCTCTCAGCCACAATTCTCCTTATGTACACATACAATCTCTTTTAGCAATTCACACTCTCACATAACAATGAACAATAATTCTCCCCCATTTGACTGAGTGTTTCTTGAGATTTTTGTTCTTCAGCAACACAATGAATGATGTAACTTGTTAGTTCATTAACCATCACATTCAACCTGCAGTATGGCACATAGTCTTCAATTAAGAAAATGTGTATGGTCTGAATCTACTCAATCAATAGGTACAAGGAGGGTATCGGTTGTAGCTTCGTAAGGATCTGCTATAAGTGATTTAATTATGCAGTAGTTGCATCAAATTACTTTGCCACTACAACAACATTAACTCAGAGAATGGGCACTTGAGTGCTTTGCATACTAAAAATTAATTCTTATCCCCCTTGCATACTCAAAGAGTTCCTCCATTAGGTTTGGTTTGTACATATAACATGGCTCTCCAACACTCTTTTGTAGTTTGTGGTCCTTGCTACTTTCATGTTATCTAATTTCTCAATTCTCCTCAGTCAGCATTAGTGACAAAGGATGGTGCTCTCTAATGCATGAAGTGCTCCATTAATGCCTCTTGTGCACTACTAAATGTGGTGGAGTTGTCAAAATGTTGCAGACCCATTCAATACATACTCTTCCAATAATAGGTCAACTCCCAAATATGGCTAAAGTGTTGAGTATAGCTCATCAAGACAAAAATATTATGACCCTTTTTTTCTATTTAAAGATATGTGCCTAGTGCTTAAATATTTAACGCTTTTCATACAACCCTTAGGCTACAACACTTTCTCATTGTAATTAGCCTAAATACCCTGAGTGGTAACACACAAAAACAACACAAAAGTGTCATTGGACTGCTTGTTGGGCCCCTTTGAGCTCTAGCCCCTAGGAGCTTATTTTACCATTCACAACAACTTTCACACCCTCGGTCATCACGTCCACACATAACCAAGTGCTGGACTCATATATATCTCTCGGTGTTCCTTCCGGGAAAATTCCTTTGTGGTGATGTGTCTCAGCTTCATTCTTGTTGGTTCTCGACTTTTTCATCATTGCCACCACATCCCAATGCTTAGTAAACCTAGAAGGACCTATTTTCATTCATTCAAAATCTTTTAGGGTCGCAGATCTGAGATGATGTGTCCCAGTGGGAACCAACACTACTCTTGTGAACCAATCAAATACCAATTGGGGTGAGCTATTGCGCCATTGTTTCATCCAACTGTCCTTGAGCTTAGTCAACTTGAATTCCTCTACTTGTGCACCATTTGAACCTTTTGATGTCAAGCCTCCAGGGTGACATCATGCTTACATCAACCTTTCCACATGGTGCCTTCTGAGTGGTGACACATCTCACTCATATTTGGCCCTCTCAACCACTTGAAAACACTAAAAGTGCATGCCACATGTCCCCCTACACCAACATCATGTTGACATCATCCTTCACCAATAAGATAATGACATGCGTTAACCAGTGAGGAGAGAGAAAGGGGTTCTCGGGCCTTGGTTTTGTGTTAATTTCTTCACTAAAATTTTAAAGGGTCTGAGGCCTTATTTTTTTGTTGTGTCTGGCTCTTCTGGGGATGGACCTTTGGGATGAGTCGTCCCTTGGGGCCTCCCGCTAGAGTTCTTTTTCAAATCATTGCTTTATCTGTCAACTGACTCCTCTCGAGCTTACATCATCTTGGGGATGTTCTATTGTGCACAAATTTTATACCTCTGAGGAAAGTCTCCTAGGGTGATGTCACTCTTGGGACCACCACCTATAGAGGTTTTTCCAATAAAATCCTTTTCTGCTATTGACATCCTCTCTGGCTTACAACATCCCGAGTGATCACCTTTGTGTGCACCTTTTGTTCCTCCAAGGAAGCCTTTCATCGGGATGATTTGTCACATGGGCTCGCCATGCACTAATAAGAACTTGTTCTACCACTGTGTTGTCGAGACACATTCATCTGACTCCCTTATTAGCGACTCTGCTTAAATAATTCATCATGTTTTGAAACAATGCTAAACTTGGTCACCAACTTGTCCCTTCTCCAATTTAAATCTACAATATTTGACCTTTTGGGGCATAGGCCTTTGACTGGCAATAACTTCTACTCCAGGGGGTCATTTGCAAATGTCAATATATAATTGGAAAGATCTTTCTAGGCACTATCCAACTATGTAGGTTCCAACTACATCTGATATGATCTCGTAAGGAATAAATTCCTTCGAGGCATGGGACTCCCAACCACCATAGTTATAAGATTTCATAGCTACTTCACTTATCCTGTTACTATGATGATTCTCTACCAAATATTGTAGCAACCATAGGACTCCCCCTGAACTTGACACACCATGCATCTACCATCCTTTCCCATTTGAAATCAATGCCAACATTATGCTCAACAATATCCCCCTTTTGCATTGATGGCAATAAACCAAGCTCTTCTTGAAACCAAGCATGGTTTTCTCCATCTCTACATTGCCCTTGACATCAATAATCATGCCACTCAAGGAATTCTTCTCCCCCTTTGACATGAATGGAAAAGGGTGCACCAAATGAAGAAAAACCCCCTTGAAACTTTGTAACCTACTCTTTAATTGAACCAAGAAGCTGAGTAGCTTCCAAAACTCATTCAAGATGAGTCATTTCGCTATAGGAGTAACAACTCCTATTTGTTGCCTAAGATAATAAAAAAAATCTCATGGTAGTGGCTTTGTGAATATATCTGCAAGTTTCTCATTAATTGCCACATACTCTAGTCGAACAACATTGTAAGAAACTTGTTTTCTTAAGCAAATGAATTTAACTGAAATGTGCTTGGTCTTTGAATTAATGACAAAATTTTTGGAGATGTTGATATAACTAGTATTGTCACACATGATTGGAATGGAATCAATCAAATCTACCTTGATATCCTTTAAGGTATGCTTCATCCAAAGAATTTGTGTGTAACAGGTGGTTGCAACAATGTACTTTGCTTCAACTCTTGATAATGAGATTGGGTCTTACTTTCTTCTTACCAAATACATCAAACAATCTACAAAAAAGAATGTTGTTCCAGAGGTGCTTTTCATGTCATCAAAGCTTCCTGCCAAATCAACACTAGTATACTATTTTAGCTTAAAATATCTACTTTTGGCATACCACAACCCACAGCCTATTGTGCCTTGCAAATATTTGAAGGTACTTTTTATAGGAATGACATGGCTTTCACGAGGGTACGCTTAAAATTTGGTTACCAATCCCATTACTTGAATAATGTATGGTATTGAGGTTATGAGGTATAACAAGCATCCAATCATTGATCTATTGGCTATCTAATCTACCAGAGATGTCTCGTCCTCTTTACATAGCTTAAAACTTGTAACCATGGGGGTACTAACTGGCTTGCATTCCTCCATCCCAAATTTATTCAATGTTTCTCTTAAATACTTGGATTGGGAGATGAAGATGCCATCTTTTGATTGAGAAATTTGTAGCCTAAGAAAGAAGGATAGTTCTCCTATCATAGAAATCTCAAATTATTTCTACATAGACTCAAAAAATCAGTGTCCCAATTGTTCCAAATCATTATCGAAGCTAATATCATCTACATAGACCACAACAATCAGTAAATGATCATATTCAGATTTTATATACAAATTTGTATATGTAGTGCCTCTCTTGAAGCCTTTTTGTTGATGGTATTTGTCCAATCTAGCATACCAAGCCCCAAGGGATTTTTTCAGCCCATATAGAGCCTTTTTTTGGTCTGCAGACATACTCTTCATTTTCTGAGAGCATGAATCCTTCTAGATGTTCTATATATACTTCTTCAACTAATTTTCCATTAAGAAAGGCCAATTTCACATCCATTTGATATACTTTGATATTCTTATGGCTAGAAAATGCAAGAAACATTCTGATGGCTTCCAATCTTGCTATAGGAGCAAAGGTCTCTTCAAAACCTATCCCTTCTATTTATGCATACAATTTGTAGACTAATCTTGCTTTGTTCCTTATCACTTAACCTTCTTCATTTAGCTTATTTTTAAAGACTATTTGGTTCCTATAACGTTTTTGTCTTTGGGTCTAGGGAAAATTTCCCAAGTGTCGTTCTTCTCAATTTAATTGATCCAGTTCTTTATTCATTGACTTCACCCAGAACTTGTCCTCACTTGCATGACTGAGATTTTTGGGCTCAATTTGTGATAACAGGGAAAAATTTACACAACTTGGACTGCCAAGAAATGTCCTTCTAGTTTAAACAACCAATCTTTGATCACCTATAATTTGAATTTTTGGGTGTTGTTTATGCACATACCTGGAAGGAGTTATGTGCCTATGTTTTGCTTCTTCTTCGACTTCTACTTCTTTGTGATTTTAGAATTTGGAGTCTAAAGTTTAATTGTCAAATGAGTTGTCATCTTCTCTGGATGGTTCTGATTGTGGTAGTATTTCATCCACTGCAATATCAATGCAATATCAAACCCTTTTTTTCCTCTTGTTGAAGCACTTGTAGCCTTTACTCTTGACAAAGTACCCAAGAAATATACCCTAACCAGCTCAAGAATAAAAAATTTCAATATTTTTTATCATTTATTCTAATATAGCATTTTATCTTGGATACTTTGAGATGTTTCACTCATGTTGGTCTCCCTTTCCATAAATCATAGGCAGACTTATCATTATCAGGCCCGAGCTGTGTTTCATTTGCTAAATAGACAACTTCTTATGTGACTTTTCTCTAAAGATGTGTGGTACCTCTAATTCATCCATCACGGCTCTAGCCATCTCGCAAATTATTGTGTTGTTTTTCTCTACTACTCCATTTTGTTGTGGAGTTTTGGCCACTAAGTACTGTCTCATGCCATGTTCTTCACAATACTCTTTGAACTCTCTTGAAGTGAATTCTCCACCCCTGTTTGATCTTACACATTTAATCTTCATATATTTCTCATTTTCAACATATTCTTTAAATATCTTGAAATTCTTCAGGGCTTCTATTTCTTCTTTTAACAACATTATCCAAGTCGCTCTAGTAAAATCATTAATAAAAAGAATAAAGTACATTTCTCCTCTTGGGATTTTGATACTTATTGGGCCACAAATATGAGTGTGAATTAGTTGTAGGGGTTTAGTGGTTGAGAACTCCTTTGTCTTGAACCGAGTTCTTTCCTTCTTATCAACTTGGCAGGACTTGCATATTGAGTTATCGATCTTTGACAATTTTGGCAAACCTCTTAAAACTTCTATCTTACTCATTTTTAATAAGATATCAAAATGTATATGACCAAGTCTTCTATGCCACAGCCAGGTTTGATTTTCTTTACTTGGGTAGCAACTTACTCTGGATTCATCAAACACATATACATTATTGTGACTCTTGACTTCTTTTCCCACTAGTTTTCCAAAGTCTCTTCTTTTCGGATCTCATAGCCTTTTGATCGGAAAATCACATTGTAGCCATTATCACACATTTAACTCACTCTGAGAAAATTGTGCTTCAGACCTTCTACATACAACACATTTAGCCTTGGTATTTTCATGAAGACTAACTATGCTCTTTCCCCTAATCCTTGTTGGAGCATTATTTTCAAAGGTGGCGTTGTTCCTTTTCTCCTTTTCTTTCAAAGACAAGAATTTACTCTTATCCCTAGTAATGTGCTTAGAACAACCATTATCCACATACCATCTATTTTCTTGGTCATGCACAGACGAAGCAAGTCCAAAATTCATTTTCTCAGTCTTCTGCTTCTAACTATTCTTGTCCTTAAAGAAAGTTAGTTTCCAAGTGTATTGTGGTTTAGAAGGGTACTCAAGCCTGCTTCTGCACTCACTCGCCTTGTAGCCAGAGTTATTACACTTGCAGCATTCAATTCCATTTATCAAAGGAGAGAAAGATTTTTATTCCTATGGAATGAGTTATGTTTTCTAGAGTTTTGATAATTTTTGTATTTGAAATTTTCATGTCTTTCATCTTTGAAACTTCTACATGCAACAATTTTGGGTACCTTCTATTTGAGAATTGACGAGATTGAGCTAGTTGTAGGTACCTCTTTCATTTTGCAGACTGATTTACATCTCTATGACATGTTTCATTTGTGAATTTAACATTTTTGTTCCAGTGTTGAGTGCTCCTCTCGCTTGAATTTATCTTATCTTCACTAATTCTTCCTTGAATAAGCCATAGGAAAACATTCATTGGACTCACCTTCTGAAGAACCCTCACTATCAAATTATGATGTAGAGTTGTCCCCTTTGAAGGAGGACCCCTTCTTCTTGAAGGAATTCTTTTTTTGATATTTCCAATCTTTGTCTTTGGGATTTTGATATTTTTCCTTTTCTAACTTTTCTTTATAGGGACAATTGGAAGAGAAATGTCTAATTCTTCCATAATCAAAGCATTTGAAGGGAAACTTGCCTTTATACTTCCTTGAACCATGTTTTAGTTTTTTGGCATAGTGAAGAAACTCTTGATCAGATTTACAGTTGGACCATTCTTGGTGATCTTTGTGCTCTTTAAATTTCTTATGCACCTTGAATGTTGACTCCTTTGGTTTATTCTTCGGTTTACCTACTTTCATCTCATATGATGTGAGAGTACTATGTAGCTAGTCTAGTGTGATATTTTTCAAGTTTTTCATCTCCTTGATGATTGATATTTTGGCATTGAATCTCATAGGCAAGGACCTAAATACATTATGAATAACCACATCCTCTTTGACATCTTCACCAAGTCCTCTTATCATGTTTGTTACCTCACCAACTTTAAGAAAATATTTTGATATGTGTTCTTCTTCATTCATCCTTAAGCTCTCAAATCTCATTCTAAAAATTTGAAGCATGGCTTGCTTGACTTTCTCATCTCCTTCATGATTCTTATTAAGTTTGTACCATACTTACTTGGTTTCCTTATAATGCATAACATTTGTAAGTTCAAGCTGCCTGTGACCATAGAGGATTGAATTCTTGGCCTTTGCATTGTTCACATAAACCATTTTACCATCTACATATATAGGAGGAGTTGTAGGGACAATATAGTCTCCTAACACAGAGCTAAATAATTCTATTAGGCTTCCATCCTAATTTTTTAAAAGACATAGTTTGCCCATTAAAGGTTGGTATTTTTCTTGACTAAGCATCCTAGTTCTCTTGTCTAGACACAGTTCCTTATAGATCTACCTTCCAGTGGTTAGACTATTCCTGAAGGAACTTGGTTCTGATACCAATTGTTGGAATAATGAATTATTAGGGGGGCGGGTTGAATCAGTAATTAGTGTAAATTGTAACTTTTAATCTCATTAATTTATCAATCATGGCATATGAGCATTCTCATGAACATAAATACATAAGCAATAGGGTAAATTATTCTCATGAACACACACCATTAGCATGAGAAACATACATATTTGGACACAATTATTTAATGTGGGAAAACCACCAAGTTGTTTATTGTTGTTGTTTGGTAGAACCCACTCATAGGAGGCCCCAACTTCCTTTAAAGAATTAGTAAGACACACTTTCCAAGAGGCACCAACCTCTTATAAATGCAGCTCACAACCCACTTCAGCCAATTGTTCTACTTTTCATACAGTTTTCATACTGAGAAACAAATTCCTATTACAATTAGATAGAAATATAAAGAAAATGATCTTTTGTCATGCACAACTCCTTCCTCTCTACTTTGTAGCCCCTCTCTACACTGCACAATTCAATTCTCTATTATCTCTAAACTTGACCCTCAATTAGTTTGAAAAAAAGTACAAGCTCTCAGCCACAATTCTCCTTATGCACACACATAATCTCTTGCAACAATTCACACTCTCACACAACATTCAATACTGCTCCCCCATTCGACTCCATCTTTCCTGATATTTTTGTTCTGCAGTAGCACAGTGAACGATGTGACTTGTCAGTTCCTTAACTAGCGCATTAAACTTGCAGAATGACACACTGATCTTCAATCAAGAACATGCGTATGGGATTAATTTACTTAATCAATAGGTACATGCATGGTCTCTCTCGTAGCTTCGTAACGATATGCTTCAGGTGATTTAATTATGCAATAGTTGCATCAAATTACTTGGCCATTGTACCAAAATTAACTTAGAGAATGGGCATTTTAGTATACTAAAAATTAATTCTCAGTCCCCATGCATACTCAAAGATTTCCTCCATTAAATTTTGTATGTATTGATAGTATGTCTCTCCAACACTCTTTTGTAGTTCGTGGTCATTTCTTCCTTCTCGTTTCCTAATTTCCAAATTCTCCTTAGTCACCATTAGTGACAAGGGGTGAGATTCTTTAATTTAGGCGGTGCTCCATTAATTCCTCTAATGCACTACTAAATGTGGCGAATTTGTCAAATTTTGTCTACTTATTCAATACCTAATCTTACAATAATAGGTTGACTCCCAAATATGGCTAAAGTGCCAAGTATAGCTCATAAAGACAAAAATATTCCAACCCATTCATTTTTTGTTTAAGCATACGCCATGTGAGCTTAAATCTCCAGTTATTTTCTTACAACCCTCAATCCACAATGCTTTTTCATTGTAATTAGCTCAAAGTCCTTCAATCACCTAACACACAAAAATGCCACAACACTTCCACTCGAGAACTTGCTATGCCCCTTTGATATCTATCCCCTGGGGGATTATTTTATTGTTCACTACATATTTTGTGCCCTCATTCATCACCTTCGAACATAACCAAGTGCTGGCCCTCGTCTATAGTTCCTAGTATTCCTTTTAGTATGGTGCCTCTAAGGTGATGTGTCCCAACCTGATTCTTATTGGTTCTTAGATCTGAAATAACCACCACCACATCCTGACACTTAGTCAGCCCAGAGGGACCTGTCTTTCTCTTTCGAAACCTTATATGGTTGTAGGTCTGGGATGATGTGTCCCAATGGAAACCACCACTACATGAAATAATCAAATACCAACTAGGGTGAGCTATTGTGTCACCATGTCCTCCACCTATCTTGGAGCTTAGTTAGCATGAATGCCTTATCTTGTGCACCATTTAAACCTTCCAGGGTCAAGCCTCTTGCGTGATGTCATGCTTATG
Source organism: Pinus tabuliformis (assembly GCA_031772625.1). NCBI lineage: Eukaryota > Viridiplantae > Streptophyta > Pinopsida > Pinales > Pinaceae > Pinus > Pinus tabuliformis. Next base: position 86,095,262 of record CM062817.1, read on the forward strand.
TCAACCTTGCCATGTGGTGCCTTATGAGTGGTGACATGTGTCACTAATATTTGGATCCTTTGACCACCCAAAAACACCAAAAATGCATGCCATGTGTCCTCTATACTGATGTCATGTTGGAATCATCTTAGGCCAATAAAATAATTCCATGTGTTTGCTAGTGAGGAGAGGGAAAGGGGTTAATGGCCCTTGTTTTTGCATTAATTTCTTCATTAAATTTTTAAAGGGTCCCGGGCCTTATGTATTCACTGTTCCTGGCTCTTCTAAAGACGTACATCCACGATGAGTTTTCCCATGGGGCATCCCACTACAGTCCTTTTTCCAACCAATACCTTATTTGTTGGTTGACTCCTCGTAGGATTACATCATCATTTGGATGTTTAATTGCGTGCAACATTTATACCTATGGGGAAGGTCTCCCGGGGTGACGTGGCTTTGGGGACCACCACCTACATAACGTCTGCCAATAAAAGCCTTTGCTAATGCTGACATCCTCCCAATATCGTGTCATCCCTAGTGCTCACAATTTTGCACACCTTTGGATCCTCCAGAGAAATCTTCCATCAAGATGATTTGTCAAATGGGCTTGCCATGTACCAATAAGAACCCATTCTTCCACTACGATGTTAGGCCACATTCACCCAAATCCATAGTTAGCAACTACACTTAAATATTCCATTGCATTTGGAAAAAATACTAAATTTGGTCACTAATAATTCCTTCTCCAATTTAACTCTGAAATGTTTGACATTTCAGGGCACTGACCTTTGACCTCTGACCTTCTAATCTAGGAGGCCATTTGTGGACTTTAATATACCATTGGAAAGATATTTCTAAGAACTATTCAACTATGTATGTTCCAACTACATCTAAGATTATCTCTTGAGGAATAAATGTCTTCAAGGCCTGGGACTCCTAACCACCATAGTTATAATATTTCATAGCTACTTCCCTTATCCTACTATTATGATGATTCTCTACCAAAGATTGCAGCAGACATAAGACTCCCCCTAAACTTGATACACCATGAATCTACCATCCTTTCCCATTTGAAATCAATTCCAACATTATGCTCAACAAGAAATTTCAAAGGTTAATAGAATTGTTGGAAAGGTTCTCCCAAAATCTCTACAATGATTCTCTAAAAAATGCTTGGCCCTTTTTATTTTATCTCTTTCTCCTCTTTTTGGGTTTTCTTTCCTCTCCTATATGCATTGGATGAATTCATACTTTCAAAGAAAGAATTGAATTTTAATAATAATTCTTGAAAAGGCATCGTGAATCGTGGAAACAATAATGAGGTGTTGTAGCAGCTACAAACACCCTCCAAAAATTTTCCTCAACTTTGTTTTGGAGCTTCCCTACCAACTTAGTAGTGTGTCTTGCATCATCAAGCGTATGGGCTTCAACTATTTCTCAGTGTCTTGTTCGCATGTGCATGTAAATTTGTTTCACTCCCCTCATAGGCTATCTTTCCAGACTTAGACAATGTCCTGGCCAAGAAGCTCCTCCAGAAAATTGTGCAATTCTCGAGGGGAACTAGCCTTCTCTCTAGAAATTGCACAAATCAGCTGGCCAACCTTTTGAGCTCAAGAATTGCACAAATTAGCCTGGAGGCCTGCTGGGCTCTAGAATTGCGTAGAGAAGTCAGGAATTCTTCCTCTAGAAAACTACGCAATTTAAATCAACATTGTTGCTCATCCTAGAAATTGCACAATTCTAGGAGAAAATCACCTGCTGACCCCAGAAATTGTGCAATCCCTGTGGGACAGCTAGCCCAGCTCAGCCCAGGAACTACGCAAAATTTCATCCCAGGCTCGTAGACTGATGCACGTGCCTTCAGGTTGACATGTTCCCTCTGGGACCGAGCAAAACATATTTGCATGCATGGACTGATTTTCTCAAGGCAGCATGCAAAGGCATCCCTAGATTTAGGGATCTACTTTTAGCAGGTGGAGGTTACATGCAATGCTCATTTTATAAACCTCCCACCAAGTGTATCTTTTCCTATATTTGTGGCATGTGCGTCATAAACTTGATTTTATCAAAACTTATGAACCAGATGCTGCAGAGCTCATTCCTCACATCAATCTTGTAGCTCTGACATCCCACATCACATCTAGGAGTCATCAGCACATTCAACTCAGTTGTTTCAGGATAAGCCCACTTTGCATGTCTTGCACTGTGTTTTTGTCACTTTTTGTGTTTCATCTTGTGTGAGTGTTTTCTGCTTGATTTCAATGAATGCTTGCTATCTTTTTGATGTATGTTATCTTGTAGAAGCGTTGTTTCAGTTTCCATTCATAGCTCACTGTTGTCACATACATGACATTATTTTCACACCGATGGTTTCCGTACGATGAATCACTTCTCACTCATGTATGTTTTCCCATTTTATGAATCCTTCACTTTCTATTTGCATTCATGATCATTCAATCTTTTTTACACTTAGTATCACCATGAATTCAAACTTCTCATGTTTTTAGTCGCCTGTTGGCGGTTTGGGTTGGCTTGGCCCGAATATTGCCTTGCCCAGCTAGCATTTCACATTTATGGAAGTTAAGGCTCTACCTTCCGTCCATAAATTACGCAAATTTGGCCCAGCACAGACCTCCAGGCTTGCATTGTGCAATTCTGGGAGGCAGTGCCTTGCTGGCCCCAGAAACTGCGTAATGCAGTTTGTTGGTTTGCATGTCACTGTTGATTGAAATTGCACATTGCGCAACTTCAGACCTCAACAGGCGAGGATGGACTGTGCATTTGTGTAGTCCAAGCTATCATTCATCCTCCCGATAGCCTAGAATATTCCTTGCGCAATTTTGGTAGCCAGTCTCCCAGCCTCCCGATGGAAATTGCGTAATCTTCATGGACATACACACAGGTATGCTACATGTCAGTCCTTTAGCTTGTTTTTGTTTTCAACTAACAGATTTCTTGTCATGAGCATTGCTATGTCTCTAGGTATCATAGGTTTTCTTCAACCTCTCAGCAACATAAGTACAATGGCTTCCAGCAAAGCAAAGTCCAAGACACTGCTTAGAGAACAACTGGGGATGTAGTCGATCAAGTGTCTATGAACTTTCCTATCTATGAAGACATCAAGTTGTTCATGGACAACGATATCAAGATGGAATGGCAGTGACGTTACAGCAAGCATCACCATTAGTAGCAGCAAAAGGAAGCACACCTGTGTGTGACAAATGTAAGGGGAAGGTTATTGTCAACGCAAAGGCGAAGCAAAGTTGCAAGTTCAAGCAGATCAACTTGAGATAAAAACAACTTTGGAGACTGAGGCTATGAGGTGACGATGCAACAAGAGGATCGTGAGAAGGAAGAGAGAGAAACAGAGAAGGAGTTATAGGTATTGAAGTGGAAACTCAAGGAAGAACGGGAGCTGCGCGGACAACATAAGGAGTTGCAGTGGCAACAGGCACATAAGGAGGCGCAACATGCATAGACTGATGAAATTTCACCCATACAAGTTATGGACCCATCCAGCAGCTGGCATGGAGCAGACAGGGTGAGCAGCGTTATCGATCGCATGTAACGGTATTCAGGAGCATGGATGTCATTGTGCACATACATGTGATCCCACCTATTTGGCACACTCACCAAAGCGAAGACAAGAAGCAAGTCTAACTGAAGTTGAACATGTATTTCACCAAGTTGATGTGCATGGTCACTAGCACACCCTTGGAGATCAGCACAGACACTATGCATTAGTATGTTGCTAGTCCAGTTTCACTCAAGACAGTGATGTTCATATTATTAGACGAGTTGGACAAAGGAGCCATATCATTGTACCTGGATGCAACGAAAGCAAGAGTTCACTTTTACCATGATGTCACCTTTGAGCGCATGGACGACCATCATGGATGACCAAACTTGGCATCAGTCTGCCGCTATTGATCTTTGCAAGGATGTCGAGGAGTTGGTCTTCCCATAATTGTTTGAGTCTTAGTGATGTCTTGCATGGCTTTCTCAAGCCTATTTTTTCTCACATAGGTATATGTGCAGATTGTATGTAACATCTTGTCAAGTGGAATTTCAATTGTCAATAGCTGAAAGTAACAATCATAGAGTAGTTGAAGAGTCATGAGGGTAGGCGAACAGTCACAAAGGGGAATGTCAAGGGTCACCCCACCCTTTTCTATTTATAGCACCTCATAACTCATTGTATAGGCTTTTGGTCAGCTTCTGATAAGAGTATCTTAGATAAAGCTTGGAGAGTATTGAAATGAGCCTTGGCTTCTCCACAATGCAGAGCTAGTAAATCTCTTTGGAGGAGCAGGTGGTAATGATTATAATGTTATGCTTTCGAGACTAGTGGTTGGTGATGGTTGTAATGTATGATTGGAACTTTCACTTCTTAATATAATATATCCATCACGTTTCATGCATATGTCATATTGTATTTCAGCTATCTTGTTTACTCTAAATGATATATGTATCTGTTTGCTTACGCATGTGTGTATAAACTCTCTTTTTATATGTATGTATGAATCTTACTAAAATGTGTTGTTGGTTTAACCATCACTTTGGATTGTTAGCTTACTTTCCTTCTAGTTTGTGATGCATCCTTGCTCGTGTGTTCCCTTCTTAACCATGTGCTTTCACAGGTTTCCAAGGGGTGCACTCACCTCACTCTCCATTTGACAGAATTGTTCATACACCTCCCTTGGCTTGTTATGCATGTCACACCCTTGCTACCAATAGGGATATATTACTTGCCTCTGCACGCAATCACGATCAAGGCGATACCATACGAACCACTGCTGGGACTCCTACACCAAACGATATGAGGTCTAGTTGGGACTTCTTATCGAGGAGATCCCCTGACATGTTGGCAGGTCCAACACCGTCAACATTTCTAGTGCTAGAAGGAGGGCCAAATGACAAGCTGTGTCCTCTCATCCTGTTTTGAACCTTCTCACATATATCATGGATTCTATCAGACTCATCCCTCCATGATGTCTTTCGCATGCCGAACCTCTCAACATCACAAGGGAGTTTTTTGATCTCTTGTATAAATTCATGTATGATGGTGAAGGCAAAGTAGCCTAGCCTGAGTACTTAGAAGAATTCTATGTATTCCTTGAGAATGCAGACGAGTTCTATGCTGAAGAGGTCAGCCTGTTTCTTTCATACACACTTCATGAATCTCCACAACGGTGGTGTTGGAGTCTGCCTCCTGGCAGCGTGAACTCACTTGACTAGTTCTATGATCTCATTGAATCTGCTTTCCATTATTTTGATCCAAAACCTCTTTACCAAAAAATGTTACAACAATAGAAGGCCTTGCATGAATCATCGATGGAATTTTGGGACTGCTTCCATATGTTGTAGTTTCAAGCTTCGAAAGTCATATGAAATTCTAGTATCTCATGGAAAGATTTGAGTACCATCTTACCAAATCCGTTAATCCTAGTAGAAGTTCAAGATCAAGCCTCACTCAACATACTTCGATGATGAAGCTGCGTAATCACGGATGGACATGGTCGCCATCACAAGTGACTGTCCATTGTCCCATCATCAAACAACTCCACCATCATAGAGTGATGCGGGAGAGAATACACAAACATATTTTCAACCATCACATCCTCCGAACATCGCTCCTTTCGATTTTCATGCAAGCTTGGTTGTGAATCCATTGGGTTATCACATGTATTTTGTACCACAACCTCTATCTTCATACTCGAATGATCCTTCGGATGACGTTGTCTTGTGTTGTTCCCTTCGAGACTCTACACTTGTTGTGAAAGAGGATCAATCCATTGACAGAGTTGGTGTTACACAACCAACATGCGATGCTATTCATGAAGAGTATGACTGGGATCTTGAACATCCATCGATAGCAAAGGACTATCCTTGTCTGTTCGTACCCCCTCCATTTTTTCCTGACATCCTTGATGATCCTACCATCCCTGTTTTTCATGTGAATCTTCATCCACAGATGCACCTATTGTTTGTCATTTGTTGGATACACTGTATGTCAACCCATCATCTGAAAATGTAAAGGACCAGTCATTCATTGAACATCCACTTGATTTTTCATATGCTTTTTCTAGAAACACAGAGGGTGAAAATTATTGCTTCTCATCTACCCCTCTGTGTGATTCATCAAACCATGAGGATGCCGACAAACATCCTAAATTTTTTGATCTTGATCGTCATGATCTCCCTACTTATTCATCCGATAATGATATTGATTTAAAGGTTGTTAATTTTTCTAAGACACTGGTCTACGATGATCTATCCATTGACAAAGTTGAAACCCCCCAGACTGTTGAGGAACTTCAACCTGAGCTGATGGTTATGTTAGGCCCTCGCTTTCCTGAGGTTCTTTTCACTTTTGATCAAGAAATTATTGAAACACCCAAGGCTCCTCATCACTCATATATATGCATTGAAGATAAATCTCACACATAGATTATGCTTCCTCCACTCAAACTACACGATCCCATCGCTTATGCATTAGAGGAATCTTACACAACAAACACAATTGCACAACGTAAGTGGTCTACCTTTCTCACTTTTAATTGCATATCATAGTCAAGAGAATTCATACACTTAACATATGCAAATGCTATAGCATAACACCATGGCAAGTCCAAAGAGTGCATGTCATGCGCTTTCACTCACTTATGTTCTGTGGACGCTTTTAAACTCGAAGTATGTTTGTCTTCATTGTTATATCTTTCTTGTTTGCTGGTTCGTACAACTATCTTGTTTGCAAACCATGCCTTCACCAACATGGGTTGACCAATGCGTCGGTGGCTACATTGGAAGTATCACTTCACGTGAGTAGGGCCATGCACCGTTAGCGTAGGAGTAAGAGTAGTGTTTTCTTTTGGGATGTTTGCTTGCATGCAGGTTTTCTTACTTGCTTTGCATGTTTGTTTGTTTTCCTGCTTGTCTTCTCACTCGGTTGCTTACACATTTACTTCTTCTTTTTGCTTCATTTTGTAGTTTGTTTGCTTGTTTGCGTTCATAGGTTAGTTTCCCATGGACCATGTGTGACTCTTGAATCAAGCAAGGCAAAGTACAAGAGGACTTGTTAGTTATCAATAATTGGTTATTTGTCGTCCTGCCTCTGTATGAAGAACTTGTTATCTTCAGTCCATGATACACCAGTGGAAAATACGTATTGTTCGAAGTGAACCTTGGTGAAAACATAACACTTGCATTCTAACTAGTGTCACCTACTCTAGTCAGTTGTTTTTGGGTTAATCCTTATCAGCTCAATTAAGTAGAGTAAGGTGATGGGGAAACCTTAACAAGCATGCGAGAGGTATATATAAAGTAATTTACTAAAGGAACAACCTTTTCTGCTCTCAATAAGTCAGGATCCCTCTTCTACCTCTAAAATGAAGAATTGTTATGCACAGTTATGAAAATAAAAAATAAAAAAATGAAAGTGTGAAATTTTTCAAAAAATGAAAAATGAATAAGGCAAAAGAAGAGAATGGTTTCTTGCGCAGAGTGGTGATGCAAGTAACTACATTGGGGTACTGACTGGGTTTGTTGACAGCGGAACGATGCTTGTTTTCATGCATGACTTTGTCGGGGTAGTGTCTAAGCCTACTGGGAGCTGAGCGACACCAGAGATGAAACTAAAACTCTAACGATCATATGACTTGTGCACCAATATACCCCTCATCCCCAATCGAAACAACTGTGCTGAATTGGCTTGGAATTTGTGTCAACTATCCAAGGGCTTGGTAGATGCTACATCTTACAATCAAGTAAGTGTGGAAACCAAGACGAACAGAGAACTGAACAATACTTTCGGAGGTGTTAGACTTGCTTTTCACGAATAAGGTCCATTTAGGGAGCTAGAGTTCTGCCTATGTGTCGCCAAGTGTTGTAGCGGCTAAAAACACCCTCCAAACATTTTCCTCACCTTCATTTTGGAGCCTCCCTACCAACCATCCTCATCAACGTGTCTTGCACCTTTAAGCATACAGGCTTCGACTATTTCTCAGTTTCTTGTCATCCTGTTCATGTCAGTTTGTTTCACTCCCCTCATAGGTTGTGTTTCCGGACTTAGACCATGTGTTGGCCAAGAAGCTCCCCAGAAAATTGTGTAATTCTGGAGGGGAACCAACCTTCCCTCTAGAAATTTTGCAAATCAGCTGGCTAGCCTATTGACCTCAAGAATTGTGAAAATCAACCTGGCAGCCTGCTGGGCTCCAGAATTGCACAGAGAAGTCAGGTAGTCTTCCTCTAGAAAACTACGTAATTTGACCCAGCACTGTTGCGCAGCCCAGAAATTGTGTAACTTTGGGAGGGAGTCATCTCCTGACCCCAAAAATTGTGCAATCCCTTTGGGACAGCTAGCCAGCGCAGCCCAAGAACTGCACAAATTTTCATCACAGGCTCGCAAACCGATGCATGTGCCTTTAGGTTGACCGGTTCCCTCCGGGACTGAGAAAAACTAATTTACATGCATGGAATTATTTTCCCAAAGCAACTTGAAAAGGCATCCCTAGATTTAGGGACCTATTTTTAGCAACTCAAGGTTACATGAAATGGTCATTTTAGAAACCTCCCACCAAGTGTTGTTTTTCCTAGATTTGTGGCATGCACGTCATAACCTCGATTTTATCAAAATTTATGAATTGGACACTACAAATATCATTCCTCACATCAATATTGCATCTCTAACATCCCACATCACATCTAGGAGTCATTGGCACATCCAACTCAACTGTTTCGGGGTAATCCCGCTTTGCATGTCTTGCTTTGCATTTTTGTCGCTTTTTGTGTTTCAGCTTGTGTGAGTGATTTATGCTTGATTTCAGTGAGCGCTTGCTATCATTTTGATGTATGTTAGCTTGTAGAAGCATCATTTTAGTTTTCATTCACATCTCACTATTGTCACATGCATGACACTATTTTGCACCGACGGTCGCCGTTGCCGCGACTCGCTTCACACGCATGCATGTTTTCCCATTTTCTGAATCCTGCACTTGTTGTTTGAATGCATAATCATTCACTCTTGTTTACACTCAGTATCACCATGCATTTAGATTTCTCATGTTTTCAGTCACCCATCACTGGGTCTAGGCTACCTGGGCCTAGAAATTGCCTTGCTCCGCTAGCATTGGGCATTTATGGAAGTGAAGGCTCTACCTACCCTCCAAAAATTACGGATGTCTGGTTCGGTACTAACCTATAGGCTTGCATTGTGCAATCATTGGAGGCAATGCCTTGTCGGGCCCAGAAACTGTGCAATGCAGTTTGTTGGTTTGCATAGTAATTGCTGACTCAAATTGCGCATTGCGTTGTTTCAGTCCTCAGCAAGCTAGGCTGGACCATGCATTTGTGTATTCCAAGTAGTCAATCAGCCTCCCGATAGCCTGGAATTTGCCTTGCATAGTTTTGGTAGTCAGTGTCCCAGCCCCTCCCGGTGGAAATTGCATAATCTTCACGGACTGTCACACAGGTATGATGCATGTTAGTCCTTTAGTTTGTTTTGGTTTTCAACTGACATATTACTTGTTATGAGTGTTTCTATGTCTCCAGGTATCACAGGTGTTCGTCTGCCTCTCAACAACACATGTATAATGTCTTCCAGGAGAGCAGAGTCGAAGACGCAGTTCAAAGCACAACTGGGGATGCAAGCGATCAAGTGTCTATGAAATTTCCTATCTATGAAGACATCAAGTTGTTCATGCAAAAGGATATCAAGATGGAATGGCAGTAGCATCACAACCAGTAGCACCATTAGCAACATCATAAGGAAGCAGACCTGTGTGTGACAAATGTAAGGGGAAGGTTGTTGACAACGCAGAGGCAGAGAAAAGTTGCAAGTTCAAGCAGATCCACTTGTGATAAAAGCAACTTTGGAGACTGAGGCTATGAGGTGATGAGGTGACAAGAGGATCATGCAAAGGAAGAGAGAGAAATAGAGAATGAGTTACAAGTGTTGAAGCGGCAACTTAAGGAAGAACAGGAGCTGCACGGACAATAGACGAAGTTGCAGCGGGAACATGCACATCAAGAGGTGCAACATGCACAGATTGATGAAACTAGGCCCATACAGGTTATGAACCCATCTAGCAGCTGGCATGGAGTAGACAAGTTGAATTGTTTTTCGATCGCATGCAAGGGTATTCAGGAGCATGGATGTCATTGTGTGCACACATGTGATCCCACCCATTTGGCACACTCACCAAAGAGAAGACAAGAAGCAAGTCCGACTGAAGCTGAACATGTATTTTGACAAGTTGATGTGCATGGTCACAAACACACACTTGGAGATTAGCACAGACAATATGCATTAGTATGTTGCTGGTCTAGCTGCACTCAAGATGGTGATGTGCATATTATCAGACGCGTTGGAAAAAAGAGCCATATTAGTGTACCTAGATGCAATGAAGGTAATAATTCGCTTTCAGTAGGATGTCACCTTTGAGCACATGAATACGATCATGGACTTCACAGTAGTCTACCATCATCGATCATCGCAAGGATGTCAAAGAGTTGGTCTTCCCACAACTTTCTGAGTCTGAGTGATGTCTTGCATGGATTTCTCAAGCCTATTTTTTCTTACATGGGTATATGTTCAGATTGTATGTAAGGTCTTGTTAAGTGGAAGTTCAAGTGCCAATAGTTGAATGTAATAGTCATAGAGTAGTTGAAGAGTCATGAGGGTAGGTGAATAGTCATGAAGGGGAATTTCAAGGGATACCCCACCCTTTGCTATTTATAAAACCTCATAACTCATTGTATAGGATTTTGGTCAGCCAAGCTTTTGATAGGAGTATCTTAGAGAAAGCTTGGAAAGTATTGTAATGAGCCTTGGCTTCTCCACAGTGCAAAGCTAGTTTATCTCTTTGGAGGAGCAGGCGGCAGTGACTGTAGTGTTCCACTCTCAAGACTAGTGGTTGGTCATGGTTGTACTGTATGATTGGAACTTTCACTTCTTAATATAATAGAGCCAACACGTTTCATGCATATGTCGTATTGTATTTCAGCTATCTTGTTTACTCTAAATGATATATGTATCTGTTTGCTTACACATGTGTGTATAGACTCTTTCTGTATATGTATGTATGAATCTTACTGAAATGTGTTGTTGGTTTAACCATCACTTTGGATTGTCAGCTTACTTGCCTTCTAGTTTGTGATGCATCCTTGCTCGTGTGTTCCCTTCTTAACCACGTGCTTTCATAGGTTTCCAAGGGGTGCACTCACCTCACTCTCCATGTGATAGAACCATTCATACACCTTCCTTGGCTTGCTGCACATGTCACACCCTTTCTACCAACAAGGATATCTTACTTGCCTCTCCGCGCAACCATGGTCAAAGCGATACCGTACAACCCACTGCTGGGACTCCTACACCAAATGGTCTGAGGTCTAGTGGGGACTTCTTACTGAGGAGATCCCCTGACATGTTGGTAGGTCTAGCACCATCAACATGAGGGAATAATAAGAAACAATTATGTTTCTACTTCCTTCCCTTTCCTATCCTAGAATTCAAACCTCTGTGTAATTGAATTGATGGTACAACCAATGGAACTTGTGGATTTTAGTAATGTTTTCTTTTGTTATTATTTTATTGATTGAGGCAAGATATCCTACATATCATGTATCTTCTTTACAATAAGCCGAATTTTTCTTAGATGAATCTTAACATGGAAGAAAGTCTTATAAGATTTATCCAGGTCCAATTTCCCATACATGCACATCTGCTTAGTCGTAAATGCAGATTGCTTGAGATTGTTTGAACCTTCAATGATTGAGGACCCTGAAGAGCAGAGTCAATTGCCTTCTATTGATGACCTGCTACCTGAATATCTTAATGAATTACAGGAAGACACAATGCTGGACAGGAAGGTGAGGACGACGCACAGGGGAGATGTGGAGTACCTCAGGATTGGGCTCAAAGGTTCAAAGCCAAGCAGTGCAAAGTGGATTGAGATTGGACAAGTGAGAAAACAATACCCTCACTTAGTCGATGCTTGAAAACCAACTTTTGGTGGTCCAAAAGCTTTTTTAGTGGGAAGGTCGTGATCCGAATCGGAGCCATGAAGAACTATCAAAAGAACCATGACTGTACCAGGTCAGACAACTTTTAAGAATTCAAAACAGCGATCAAAAGCACCCTGAACCAGTGGCAATGGTAGCTAGTGTGGAACGATAAGGACCTCAGTCAAAGTGCGCTGACCGAGGCCCATGGAGATTGCCTGGGGAGGCATAATTAGCCCCTGGGAGGCCTAGATCAGGAAACAGAGGTGGATTTTGATGCACGATTAGCACTTAGGAAAAAAGCTCGAAATGGGGAAGCCCTGAGCACGTGGTCACATGGAGAGCCAAAGAACTGAAGGACAAAAGGAAAAAAGTGCTAAAGGACAAGGCAGGACCCGCGCTCCGAGAAACCGACGGTATTGATTGGGGGCTCCTTGAATGGTAAGGGGTTTTGGATGAAAGCGGAGCGATCCTACTTAGCGGTCGACGCATGGCAAGTGGAGGAGAGAGAAAACTACCGCTCATCGTGTGCTAACGGTCGAGAAAGTCAACCATGCGGAATGAGTGAACGACGTTGGATCTAGGGGACCCAAATCAGATGGCTGAGATCGCGCCCGATGGGGAAGCGGAATCGATGAGGGATTAAGCCGTAGTTTGTAAAGAATTTAAGGTCCGCTTTGACCACCACGGTGGAGGAAGACTCATTCCATGATGTAACTGAAGAATTGAACCGATAAAGCAGGCTGGCGCATTACAGGAGGACATGTGGCCACTCCCTGTGAGCTTGGTGATGACACCGTACAGGGAATTCCAAGCACAACTGCAGAAGGCGATTTGACGGAGGAGGAAGAGGAACTGAACAGTATAAGGCTCGAATGGATTTAAAGCCATGAACAAAGACATAAGACACATAGAGAGAGAGAGGGAGAGAGATAGAGAGACCAGAACCCCGAGAGGAGGACAGAACATAGAGAGAAGACAGTGGAGCAAAAGTAGAACGAAAGATAGAGGGTTGAGCTGACCAGAGGTAGCATCGAGCACCAGAAAGCTTGAGAGATTCAAGCCATCCCAGAGAGGATTTGTTCAGACTGAGCACCACATTGGGCTCTCTCCATTGTAGACCAGAAGGTCACAGAGTTGGTGGGAAAAGGAGTTTGTGTACTCTAGTGGCTTGGGGCATCCAAGAACCACCCTGCCAAGTAAATTTCCGTTCAGGGGACTCACATTGAGTCCCTGTGTTGTAATTCTCATCTTAAGACACAATAAAATAAGGCCACCGCTGAGAGCTGGACAGGAGATGTAGCCCTGGAGGATAGGGTGAACTCCTTATTAATTTCTTTTGTTCTTGTATTTGCTACTGTATTTCTTTGTTGTCTTTCCATTTCAAGTGTTTGTTTATTTGCAATCTGATCAATCTGTTGCTTAAATAACATGGACACACACCAGCACATGAGCTTGTAATACCTTCATTCAAGTAATCTTTAACTGAGGTCACCCATAGGGTGATTATCAGATCAACTGTTCCTTAAGATGTAATGCATAGTACTTCGCTTGCATCCTACAATGGATTGACTCTAAGGATAAACTGGCCATGGATGCCAATTGCCTTAACCATGCATTCTCTACCTCCAATTGAACTTTCATCATTGCCTCTTTGTCCCTCAAGCTGCTTAGTTCTCTACTCATCTCCTTTACTTTCTCCTCCATGTGACCTATGTCCTCCACTCCTTTAGATTTGGCGATTTGCATCCACCTATGTGTTCTTACCCTTTCTTTATCAAGCTCAAAGAATAAGGGGATGGAAAATTTCTGTGGAATGAACCTACCCTCTTCAATGAACCTGTAGTAGGAGTCAAGGTTGGGTTGAGGTCTAGTTTCCCTCAGTCCTGGATCCTCCTTCTTTGTCCAAGTTCTATGTTTCTTGTAGGTTTAGCAGAGTTTCCTCTAGGATGGCCTCTGCTTCATGTAGGTCCTTTTATGCCTCCTTTAGGAGACCTTTTCCTTTGGATAAGGTAGATATAGTGACAAACCTCCTAACATAAGTGATAGGAGACTTGGGAGAGGCTTTTCCTGATGATCCTTCCCCTTGATTTTTCACAAGAGGAGCTATATTTTCCTGCTATTTTGGTGAGTCTTAGATGACAATAGAATCTTTGGTGGGTGTTTGATGTTTTCCTTTCCTAATCCTTATACTTATTCTTGTCCTAAAGTACAATGGAGTTTGTATTTGTCTCTTACCTTTTTTCTTGATAGGGGTACTGTTGGGCAATTTATTGGGCTTAAATTGCTGCATTAAATTATCGACCAGGGAAACGCGTAAGCTTGTTATGATGCCAGCAAAATATATGCAGGAGTAGGCAACTAACTCTATGTCTAGCTAAATTATTTACGATTCAATATAATATGCAAGGGAAGAGGATCCTAACTAAGGAGGTCCTGGTTTTCCTTCCCTACAGTATCATAGAGAAATCATTGATTACATGAAACTAAAAACTTGAAATGGAGACAAGAGAATGAACTTAATTATTGTTCAGATTCAAGTAGAGAGAGAGACTAACTTAGTCTCTTGATTGTCCTCTCATGTACTAATCCAAACTAAACTAAGAGTCATTCATAAGCATAAGAAATGAAATAACTTGAAACATGAAAGCAAAAGGATGAATTTCAATTATCATGTGAATCAAATAGAGAGAGAGAGCCTAACTTAGACCCTTGGTTGCTCTCTCATATGCTGATAAGATTCTAATTTAAAACTCATTCATCAATCAAAAACAAATCCTCAAACACCTAAGCAATTAAATGAAATAATATCTCATATGAAATAAGATCTCATATGAAATAACATGTTCCTTTGATCCTTCTAGAGTGAGCTCAATTCTCCTAAGAACAAAGTGACAAGCTATTCCATATACTACACTAAGACAATTTATATCTAAAACTACATAATGGAAATATATGTGCAACTTATATCTATAACTACATAATGGAAATATATGCAAAATGAAGCTTTATTCTATTCCATCATAAGTTGGATACAATGCTCCAAGAGTCCTCTCTTTGGAATGGAGGAGGTACTCCTATTTATACATTAGGATGAGATAACAAACTCATAATGATGATCCACTAATCTCTCTTTTAGTTCCATACATTTCTCAACCATCTAGACACATAACCCTATCCTCCATGATCTCCTCCATGAGGTCCATGATTTTCTCCATGATCTTTTCCATGAGGCTTATCTTATCAAATTCGAATTTGATCATTCAAGACCACATAAAGATGCCATGGAAGCTTCCTTTGTACCTACACATGTCAACAAACTCATTCTAATTGTTAGGTATAAGTATAAGCATATTATTTTCTAAAGTTTAGCCATAAATTCACTTAAAAATGTTAAGAATTAATAAACTTTGGAAAAGCATAGTTATAACCCAATAATGAGGTAAATGGAATGATGTGGAGGTGGAATGGAGGTGACATGAAGGTAAAATGTGAAGATATTGGTGAATAATGGAGTGAAAATAGGGACCATTGTGAGGCCCAACATCTGCCCCAAACTGAAGGTATTGCATGTCCTCATGCAATCTATTACATTACTTTTTGGTACTTGAGCTTTGGCTTAAACTCTGCATGATATCATTTACATAAATTTTGCAAAGCATTATTTTGATGAATTACAACTTGGTTGGTTCTTGTGTTTCAACCATATTTTGTTTGTTGCATTCAATGTATGATCTTTGCATATTGATAATGTGATTTTTGTTGCAGAGTATTTTTGTAGGAATGCATCATGGTTGGTTCTTGTGTAACAACCATGATTGTATTGGCATCCAATTATCTTTTAAATACTTTTGTCAAAGCCATTTGTATGCTCATGTAATAGTGAATATATTTTGAAGGTAAGTGGGGTTTGGAATGTGATATATGACTGTGGATATAAATGTGACAAAGCATGTATGTAAATGTATCCTTCCCCTTAAACGGATGATTTGGGCAGTTATGTGAAATGGGGAAAAGAAGGGGAAAGGAAGTGAAGTTTTTTCCAAAAATTATTATTCTAACTTTTCAAGGAATTTAATGGTTAAAAGTTAGAAAATATCATACCTTAACTTACCCTTCCAAAAATAGATGAGGGTCGTGCACGTTTGGTTGCAAAACTATTGTTCGTAGTCTTCTTTACTTGGTTGGGAAAATGGTGGATGAATCATGCATGTTCAGCTGCCACAATTCTGCTCTGAAGCTTCTTCTTCAAGTTGTGGATGAAAGATGGATCTGTATTGTCGTAATCTGAGGAGTCTACTGAACATGGCTGAAATTCGTATTTGCTACTGGATCCTCTGCTGCTGGATGATGAATCTGATGAGTCTGTTGAATATGGCTGAAAAGCTATAAGGCTTGGAAGGTATACAAAATATAGAAGTGACATTTCCCTCCCAGCCTTATTGATTGACTTGTCCTCAAGTGATGACAAATTGAAAAACAATGAAAGGAAATTGGCTTCATCTGCTACAAAATATGGGTCTTCAAGTCTTCAACAATCGATGGCACAAATCTTACTATGTGATTAAATGTGTCGATGTAGAACATAGCAAGAAGTTGTTGACTTAGGGGCCGTTAATGGATGCCCCTAGCCAACACAAGAGCTCCCACCATTGATTCCAATGGGAGTCAGGATGCCTAACACATCTTTGTAGGTACGAATAAATTTGTCGTGGTTGAGTCACCTACAAGATCCAACAAACAAGGGATATTAATGTACTCCCATTGTTCATTGGCAAGAGTACTTGCCATTAAGGCATGCAAGCCTCTAGGTGTTTTTTTCAATGATACATAGACTCTAGGACTTTGACTCAAGTAGGGTTTTATTGGCGGAAATGAAGGGGAATGGTAATGACAAGGAAAATGGATGTATGTAAGGAAATGCATGATGTATGAATAAGAACTGTTGCTGTGAAAAATGAATATGGAAATGTCATGCTTACAATTGGTGGAATTCAAAATCTTTTTCAGAAAGGGAGGTGGAAGGTAGTGGTTGTGGAGATGGATTTGTCTTTAGAATTTTTGATGAATTTAGTCTTTGGAAGACTAATTGTCGTCACAATGCAATCTCCTTAATGACCACTTTGTTATCCTGTAACCTGTAAAAAAACTTGGCAGAAAGAAAACATAAGTTTGTTCAAGAAGAATTGCGCATTTCCTTCATGATTCTTACGCAAAAATTTCATACCAAATAAAACATATTTAAGAAAAATCAAAGCGTGGAAAATAACTCAATTCATGATATCAATTTCAATCCAATCTTAAAAACAACCGTGAAAAATAATACTCCCTGTTTGTGTTAGATAACTCATGAAATGTGCTTGGCAATTCTGTTCTGCATATTAGTGCATCATAAAGCATACAACAGAAAGATGTGATGAGTTAATGCCAACTTGAAGCTATCAAAACAAGAATCCTCCAATGTTTGATAAATTGATTTTTGAAATTTGTTTCCAAGTATTCCATTTTTTTTTTAAGCTGTGTGAATTTTGTGAACTTTTATTTTTTTATTATTATTTTTTTTTTTTTTTTTGAATTTTTATTTTTATTTTTTATTTTTTATTTTTGTTTTTGTTTTTTTTGTTAATAAAAAAAAAATAATAATAATAATAAAAAAGAAAATCATGAGAAAACAAATTTTTAAAAAGAAAATATCAAATGTAATAAATAAATGAAAACAATATTTTTTATTTTATTTTTTTTATGTTGATTTAGAAAATATCAAATGTGATAAATAAATGAAAACAATAATTTTTTTTTTAATGTTGATTTTTTTTTTTTTTTTTTTTTTTTATAAGTTTTTTTTTTTTTTTTTTTAAACAATAAATTAAAAAACATAATTTTTTTTAATTTATTATATAAATTGAAATGTTTTAAAAATCAACAAAATTTTATTTATTAAAACCTAATAAAGGAAAAAAAATTCTAAAAATATACTATAACTAAAATGAAGTTAGTTTTTTTTTAAGAAATAAAAAAAAACAAATTCTATTAAAAACTAATAAAGAAAATTTCTAAAAATAAACTAACACTAAATGGATTTTCTTCTAATATCCCTAAAAAAACACACAAAATCCTCTAGGATCAATGAAAAATCTGGCTTTTTGTCTAGAAAATCAAGAAGAGATAATGCAAATGCCAAATCTCTCAAAGATAAGTCAAATCCAATTTTTTATCACTAAATTGAATATAGAGGAGGCAAATGGAGTTGTGACCAGAGCTCTGCGTATTCGTTGGTGGCATATGCCTTTGATGACATGATAATTACAGGTCTCTCCTTCAAACCCTTGATTTCCTTCAGTCTCTTAGCCTGTTAGTTCTGGCATGTAATAATCTGATCTTCACTGGATTAGTGCAAACAGAGGCTGTCGCGTGCTCTTTGTTTGTGCTCGGAGGATGTGCTGATGATAAGCAGTTGCAGAAGTTTACAACTATAAACTCTCCATAAGTCCTCTGTTTCGTCAAATCGGGTTTTGGTTCTATCTGTATTGGTCACAACTCCATGGTGTAATTGAACAATATTCAATCCTCGTGCCTTATATTTGGGGAAAAGGAACTCGTGTCATAATCGGACTCCTCCGGATTGTTGTAAAATTCTCTGTCTTCATCCCACTTCAGGACCTCCCATATATTTGAAAGTTTCTTCTACGCTGTCCCTATCTCGAGCTTTGACTTGCCCTACAAATAATTTACGATTGCTAATTGATGTGAATAGCAATTTGAATTTCATAGCAACATAATAGTATGCCTGATGAGCCAATGATGAATTGTTATGATGTGCCTTGACAGGATTGAAATCATTGAACCACTCGCATGTTGTAAGAGGAACTGGCATATTTCTGAAACAATGGTGCTTTACCACATTCTCGAGTAGCTCTTTGCTCAAGATCATCTTATTTCTGAGGTGACCATTACTCTCAGCCCACATCTGGTCATAATCACTGACATCCTATTTATACAATAGGATGAGATAACAAACTCATAATGATGATCCACTAATCTCTCTTTTAGTTCCATACATTTCTCAACCATCTAGACACATAACCCTATCCTCCATGATCTCCTCCATGAGGTCCGTGATTTTCTCCATGATCTTTTCCATGAGGCTTATCTTATCAAATTCGAATTTGATCATTCAAGGCCACATAAAGATGCCCTGGAAGCTTCCTTTTTACCTACACATGTCAACAAACTCATTCTAATTGTTAGGTATAAGTATAAGCATATTATTTTCTAAAGTTTAGCCATAAATTCACTTAAAAATGTTAAGAATTAATAAACTTTGGAAAATCATAGTTATAACCCAATAATGAGGTAAATGGAATGATGTGGAGGTGGAATGGAGGTGACATGAAGGTAAAATGTGAAGATATTGGTGAATAATGGAGTGAAAATAGGGACCATTGTGAGGCCCAACAGGTACGTAGGGCAGTGAGGGCAGTTCCTGCCTCTTTCTCAATGGGTTCTTGAGAAACCCTAGGTGAGTCCTCCCCTTATTTGCCTTGCATTGTAGACCTCTGTTATTTCTTGTCTTCTATCTCCCCTTTTCCATTCTCCTTCTCACTCTTGTCTTTCTCCTCTTCTTCTCCCTCTAGTTCCTCACTCTGTTCATCAGTTTCTTCCTTTGCATCTTCTTCTATCTCTTCACCACTTTCCTTCTCCTTTTCTTCCTCTTCTTCCTCCTCTGTTTCCTCTTCATCCCTCTCTATTTCTTCTTCATCCCTTTCACTAGCAATGGGGCTTTTGTCATATTCAAGGGCTTTTATGTCTTCCTCTGTCTGCATGTCTCTAAAAGTTGCCCATGTGATAGGGAGTCTTAGGTTTTGGAGGGAATATTCTATGATAAGTATAATTAACCCATGATGGGCTAGCTGTTGATGGTTTCCTCCCTACACCTTAATGCTCATATCTATCACTGATTGAAGAAGAAAGTAGGGTATGCTTAGTCTATTTTGAGGAGGTGTGTTTGCTCCAAACCTCAACTCTTGGAGAAGCCTAAAATGGTACCCATATACAACACTGTACCTACCTTCACATGATATATACTTAGTGAGGTGGTAGCTAATTTCATTCCAAGGATGTAGTAGGCTTGCTCTTCTGACCCCATTTTTTTCTTCCATTGCCTCCTCTCCTTCCAAAAATAATTTCTTCTATGCAATTTAGTTGTTACTCTTATCTTACTTTCTCCAAGGAAACCCTAATTGAAGTGTGGTGATTTTGCCTATGATTTCAGGGGTGAGTTCTATAGAGAGGCCTTTCACCACAATAATGGCATGGGTCCTAGTCAATGGTATGAGGGAGAGAGCAAAGTCTCTGGCCACTTCATCATCATATCCCCTCAATTTTTCAAAGAAACCCATCCAATTGTGCCTTGTGAATATCTCTAGTACAGGAGGGTGCTAATGAATTCTCACTGTGTTTGTGGGTTCCCTCTTGTTAAATCCCCCTGTAATTTTTCTCTGATGGATGTGGAGGGTTGTATATGTCTGATACCAAATTCTAATGGATGAGGAATTTTAAATGAAAATTCTGTGTATAATTCCCCTAGACTGCAATCTTTTCAACAAAATAGAAGGCTTTTCTATATATATTTTTACTTGGAAAAGGTGGGAAGGTATAGCTCCTACCTCCTTGTCACTGCCTGATGAAGCCAACCTTTGGTTTTTCCCTTTAAAAATTCTCACTACCAATCCTGTAGGTGACTGTTCTGTATCCTATAGGATCTCCTGTAGGTTTTCTTGTAGGATCCTGTAAGTGCTCTTGCACTGGAAAAAAACCGCTCACTATATTTTTTGTAGACTACTTTAGGGCCGAGAGAAACTTTTCTTTGATGTAGCCTTGAGATTGTGAATGCCTCTATGCATGGGAATCAACATTTTATTTCCTCATATGGGTGATTTGAGTGGGATGGTGTGCTGGAAACTGAGGTACGAGTATCCATTTTTGGACCGTTGGTCCCACTACCACATCATCATTCTCCTTACCTTGTAATCAACTCCCACTTTGGGCTTCCGTAACTTCACCACTTTTGACCTCAACTCTCCTTTCTCCTAAGTTGACTTCTACCATGTGTGTAATGAACTAACTGTATTCTCCTCGTTGACTGATTGAAGGTGGCCAAGTTAACTATTGGGGTGTGTTATATTCTTTCCACAACTAGCCCATGTAGTTAACTGGGGGGTTGGAAGGGGGGTAGAGCCCCCCCTTTGTTGTGTCAATTGTGTAGTCAGGGGGGGTCATAGGGGGTTTTAGGGGTGTAGGTAACCCCACTTTATGGGGTTCGGGGTAGCACCCTGGAAAATTTTGTGTTTGGACCCTATATTAGGTTGGGCGGACATACCTATGGTTTTGTGGATGATTTTTCACACATGCTTTTAGACGCGATGGTTTTCAGTCCCTGGTATTGGATGCTTCAGATTGTATAAATATGTATTGTAACATTGAAAGGAACATAATGAAAAATCAAGCTGGTAGTTGTGATGTAGGGATCCAAGGGAAAATATCTATGTATATGTGTTTTATGTGTTATGCTCTCACATTGTTTATTTTCTATGTTTTAGAATTCATATGCAAGTTATTTATGTACAGGGTTAAAACCTACATTTGGTATCAGAGCTATTTGGATTCAAGGGGACGCCTTTGTTACTGAGGGGTTTCGCTCAGGCCTATGGTAGACCCTGTTCAGTGGGAGATTTGCGAGATCAATTCTAGTGGTAAAAGAAGATGGTGAGCAGTGGAAAGATAGAGATCAAGAAATTTAATGGTTAGAGTTTTGAATTGTGGAAACTCAAGATGGAGGATCTTTTGGTGGATAAATATCAGTGGATCATGGTAGATTTGGGTAATAAACAAATGGGAGTGTCTGATGAAGAATGGAAGAAGTTGGATTGCAAGGCAAAGAGCACAATACAATTGTGTGTCTCATATTTAGTATTGTTGAATGTATCAGGGGAAGCTACGATGAAGGTTTTGTGGGACAAGTTAGGGACTTTGTACCAATCTAAGTCTCTGGTGAATAAACTGTTCCTACGTAAAAAGTTGTATAACCCAAGGATGAAAGATGGAGACTTGGTGACAGAGCATCTGAACGCATGTAATATTGTGTTCTCTACTAGATTCGTGGGATAGTATGGTTATTGCAATAGGTAGCAATGCAACTGCCTTGCATTTTGATGAAATAGTCTCATCCTTATTGACAGAGGAGATGAGGTGGAAAAATATGGAGAGCCAGAATGGTGATGCCTTTTCTATACGAGGATGAAACCAGAACAGAAACAAAAATAAGTCATTGAGTGGGAGATGTAAATCTAGAGGGAGATGTAAATCTCTAGAAAAACCTGTAAAGGTGGTTTGCTGTAAATGCAGAAAGGAAGGGCACTACAAAAGGGATTGTAAATCTAAAGCTACTCACAAAGGAAAGGGATCTGATGATGCTCCTTCTGTAGAGGTGAAAACCACCTCAGATGAAGGTGGGGATGTGTACTGGGCTTCTTCAAGTACACATGTAGATCATGAAGCATGGTTGATTGACTCATGTGCATCCTTTCACTTCACTCCCCATAGAGAGTGGTTCTGGGAGTATGAGAAATATGATGGTGGTGATGTCTTCTTAGGGGAGGATAGGAAGGCTAGAATCATTGGTCGTAGAAAAGTAAAGTTGAAGTTGCAAGGTAGAACGGTTAGAACACTTTCGAGTGTTCTGCATATTCCTGCATTGGCCAGAGATTTGATTTCTATAAGCAGGCTAGATGATGCAGGGGTAAAAACAGTGTTTGAGAAGGATACATGCAAGATGGTTTAGAGAGCACTGGTATTGATGCAGGGAGTTTAGATTGGAACTCTGTACAAGCTACAAGGTAGCACTGTTGTTAATGGGTGCAACAGTTCTGTGGTTCCTGAAAGTGGAGCAGAAAATCTTGTGGTCTCTGGAGAGAAGATCATGTTGTGGCATCAAAGGCTTGGAAATATTGGAGAGAAGGGCCTTCGAATACTTCATGGTAAAGGTATGGTAGAAGGTATGAGTAATAGCTCTCTGGATTTTGATTTCTGTGAAAATTGGGTATATGGGAAGTAGAATCAGGTGAGTTTCCCCCATGGTGGTAAGAGGGAAAAACAAATATTAGAGCTTGTGCACAGTGATGTGTTTGGACCTGTGAAGGTTCCATCACTGGGTAAGTCTATGTACTATGTGTAATTTATATATGACTTCTCAAGGAATACATGGATATATTTCCTTAAGAAGAAAATTGAAGTCTTTGACAGGTTTAAATAATTTAAGGCTCTGGTGGAAAACCAGACAAGGAAGAAGATAAAGGTGTTGAGGACAGATAATGGTGGAGAGTTTTGCAGTAAGGAATTTGAATAGTTCTGTAAGAAGTGTGGTATAGCATGACAGAAGACTACTCCATATACATATCAGAAAAATGGAGTTGCAGAAAGAATGAACAAGACGTTGATGGAAAGGGAAAGAAGCATTCTTAGTGGTGCCAGGTTAGGACAATAATTCTAGGTAGAGGCGGTGGAGACTGCATGTTACCAGGTCAATAGATCACCTTCATCAGCATTGGAGGATAAGACTCCACAAGAGGTATCGACTGGTAAGAAACCCTCTCTTTCACATCTGAGGGTATTTGGATGTGAAGCATATGTACATGTTCCAAAGGAGAAAAGAAAAAAGTTGGATAGTAAATTTGAAAAGTTCTTTATTGGGTATAAGGATGGTTTAAAGGGTTATAAGCTTTGGAACCTAGTAACAAGGAAGGTAGTGTACAACCAAGATGTGGTTTTTAGAGAGCTGAAAGATGTTATTAAACATGAAGTCCAACCAAAGGAACCTGCGAACATAGAGTTTGAGCTTAAGGAGGAAGATTCAGACTCTACAGTAGAGGAGGAATTAGAAGACGAAGAGCCACAAACTTCGAGTGTGAGAAGATCAGTGTGAGAAAGAAGGTAGCCAGAAAGGTATAGTCCATCTGCTTTTTGTCCAAATTTTTCTTTATCTATTACTGATGATGATTATAGAACTGTGAAGGAAGTAGTAGATTCAGAGGATGTTGGGTCCCTATAATAATAGTGATTACCCCATTACTATTTTAGATATACCCCTTATTTATATTGTTGTGCCTCTATTACCACCATGTTGTTATTTCTGTGCCCCATGGAATCCCTCTATTGTTATTTTTGTGGCTTTATATTATTATTGTTAGGTCGGTTGGATTATATTGTGACTCCTTAGACTCCTATATATAGAAAGGAGGTTTTGTCATTTGAATCATCCAAGAATTGTTCATTTATGCAATGTAAAGGAGGTTTCCCCCTCGAAGAGGCTGAATTCTAAGGCGCTGATCTATTTTTTCTATCTTTTCTTGAGCTGGTTACATAACATTTGGTGTCAGAGCTTTGGATTCTAGGGTTTCGCTGCTCCAAACAGGTCATCGTGGAATTTTCACTATAATTTTTTTTCTGTGACGTTTCAGACGTTGCAAAAAAAACCCATTTGATAAGCAATCGAGCTGAACCTTGGGTACGAATTTCAGATCTTTTGGCGTGACATTTGCGGAGATATGATCTGAGGAAGTTGGCCTTTTTGCAGACTCCTAAATTACATTCAAAACAGGTGACCTCGGGAAAATCGTCACAACTTTCTCTCTGGAGATCGGATTGAAATTTTGTAAGAAGGTATAGAAAGAGATCGACTTTAGTTTCTTGTATGCCTGTTTCAGATCCAAAGGTCAAAACAGTGACTCGTGGCACGTCGTACAAGTTCGCTCTACTGAACTAGTCTATAAGAAAGTCACTGTGGGAGATTTCACATAACTCTTCCTTGGAGAATCCAATTTGGGTCAGACTTGTGGCATTGGAAAGAGGACATAGAGGGCTACTACAGCTCACAAATGTAGAAGTAGATGATCGGAAAGTACAGAGATACATCAGAGGCAATATCGAGCTCCTACAAAGTGAAAAAAGGTGTGTAGATTTTCTTAAATTTTTGCTTAAGCTTGGTTTGAAAATTTATTTTGAAGGAATTCAAAGGGCATAGTAGAGAATTATTATCGGTAACTGATGCCTCGAGGAAAGAAAATGCAAACACCTAGTAAGGAACCTGAAAGCTCTAGCATGACTCATGAAGAAGAGGAAGAAATGCAACATGATATATCAAAATTACAAGACCAAGTGCAACAATTGTCCCTTGCACAAAAAGGAATAGAATCTAAGATGGATGGTTTAAAGAAAGATGTAGAAGCTAAGATGGATGGTTTAAATAAAGGTGTAGAAGCTAAGATGGACTGTTTAAAGAAAGACGTTGAAGCTAAGATGGATGATTTGAAGACAGACATGGACGAATTGAAGATAAATATGAATAAGTTGCTACAAGAAATGGTCAGTAAGGGTGAAAGGGTACTAAAGGAAACTCATGATGAAAACAAAAGAAATGTTAATCATGATTCCATAGATGCTAATGTTGGATCGAAGACTCACCATATTCCAAAAATCGATATGAGGAAGTTTGATGGCAAGGATCCCGCCACATGGATATTACAGATGGAGCAGTTCTTCGATCTCAATAATGTGCAAAACACACAAAAGGTACGTATGGCAACTGTATATTTGGAACCAAATCAGTTTGTATGGTATCAATGGCTTTTCTCTCGTAAACAATTTATCACTTGGGCAATTTTTACGGAAGAATTGATAGCACATTATGAGGATACAAAAAGCAACACTTTTTTTAGCCAATTGATAAGTCTCAAACAAAGGGTTCAGTAATGGAGCACATTGAGGAGTTCCAAAAATTGAACATAAGGGTAAAAGATATTCCAGAGGAGCATAGGATTGATGTGTTCATAGGGTCTTTAAAGGATAATATCCAACATGATGTTCGCCTTTGGGAACCTGATTCATTAGAGAAGGCATTCAGGTTAGCAAGAAAAATGGAAAGCAAAATTATGGCAACCAGGAAGCATACCACTCACAACTATAAAGACGGAAGTGTTGTTTCCCCTAGTCTTCCACAACCTATAAGGTTGACACCACAACAATTGGAAGAAAAAAGAGCAAAAGGGCTTTGTTACAGTTGTGATAGCAAATACACTAAAGGTCATAAGTGTGCTGAGAAGAAATTATTCTACATAGATTGTGAAGAGGAAGAAGAAAAGGAGCAAGAAAGGTCAAAAGAAGAAGATATACTCCAGGAACAAAGCCTAGATGAAGAACAAATAAATCCGACCATATCTTGTAATGCATTGGTAGGAATTACCACTCCTCAAACCATCAAGATAGAAGGACAAATCAAGAAGAAAAAGGTAATAGTGTTGATTGATTCAGGAAGCACCCACAATTTTATTCATTGTAGGGTAGCAAAAGAATTGAATTGCTTCCTATATCCAGCACCAGAGTGTCAAGTGATGATTGCAAATGGAGGAACAATAAATTGCTCTGGAAAGTGCCATAATATCAAGCTATCCATGGGAGAATATGTATTGACTAGCCCAATGCTTTCCATTCCAATGGGAGGTGCTGATGTTGTACTAGGAGTCCAATGGCTACAATCCTTGGGTACAATAGCTTTTAATTTTCAAGAACTTTTCATCAAATTTTCTACGGAAGGAAAGGAAGTTGAATTAAGGGGTATTGCAGGGAAACCAGGAAAGATAATCAGCTCTAATGGTATGACAAAGCTTCTAAAAAAGGAGCAAAGAGGTGTAATTGCACAATTATGTTCGCTAGATGTTTCCACATCGGAATCATCTATTTCTCCAGATCTCCAAAAAGTCTTGGACAATCATTCCAAGGTATTTGAGACTCCCAAAGGTCTCCCACCTATGCGTGATCATGATCATGCTATTCATCTGATTCCAGGAAGTGTTCCTCCAAACATCAGGCCGTACAGATATCCCTATGTCCAAAAAAGTGAAATTGAACGTATGGTTGCAGAAATGCTAGAGGCTGGTATAATTCAACCAAGTCAAAGTTCTTTCTCTGCTCCAGTAGTATTGGTGCACAAGAAGGATGGATCATGGCGCATGTGTCCAGATTATAGGGAGCTCAACAAGCTCACTATTAAAGATAAGTTCCCCATTCCTGTCATTGATGAATTACTGGATGAATTGCATGGATCAATTTACTTCACCAAGTTGGATCTTCGTTTGGGATATCATCAAATCAGAATGAAGATTGAAGACATTCTGAAAATGGCATTTAGAACTCATGAGGGTCATTATGAATTTTTGGTCATGCCTTTTGGCCTTACCAATGCACCTTCAACATTTCAAGGTTTGATGAATTCAATTTTCAAACCATTCCTTAGAAAATTTGTGTTAGTATTTTTTGATGATATACTAATCTACAGCAAGTCTTGGAAGGATCATGTTGAACATGTTGACAAGGTGCTACAACTATTGGAGGAGAAACAATTATATGCAAAAAGATCCAAATGTTTCTTTGGAGTCCAGGAGGTGGAATATTTGGGTCATATTGTATCTCATGAAGGAGTTAAGGTAGACCCTAGCAAAATTAAAGCCATTAAGGAATGGAAAATCCCCACATCCATAAAGCATCTGCGAGGATTTCTTGGGTTGACAGGGTATTATCGCAAGTTTGTTAAGAATTATGGGAGAATAGCAGCACCTCTAACAACATTATTGAAGAAAGATGCATTTTCATGGACTCCGGAAGCAACAAAGGCCTTTGAACATCTTAAAGAGGCAATGTGCCAAGCACCGGTCTTAGCTACACCGGACTTCACAAAAAACTTTATTGTGGAATGTGATGCTTCAGGAAATGGAATTGGTGCTGTTCTAATGCAAGATGAAAGACCCATTGCTTTTGAAAGTCGTCCAATCAAGGGAAAGTTTTTAAGAAAAGCTATTTATGAGAAGGAAATGTTGGCAATACTCCATGCACTTAAGAAATGGCGACCCTACCTAATGGGAAGACACTTCAAGGTAAAAACGGATCATGATAGCCTTAAATACTTTTTAGAACAAAGATTATCCTCTGAAGAGCAACAAAAGTGGGTCACAAAGATGTTGGGTTATGACTTTGAAATCATCTACAAAAAAGGGAAGCAAAATGTGGTGGCAGATGCACTCTCAAGAAAGGATGAGGATGTGGAAGCATTGTTGTGCGCCATTTCTATTATCCAACCAGATTGGATAAACGAAGCAAGGGAGGAATGAAGAATGATGAAGAAGTGTGGGCACTTATTCGAAAGCTACAACAAGATTCCAGTACATCTGATACATTTAGCTGGAAAAATGATTCGTTATGGTACAAAGATCGCTTATACCTCTGTAAGAATTCCCAGCTAAAACAAAAGATTCTTATGGAATTGCACACTTCTCCCTTAGGAGGGCACTCAGGATTTTTAAAAACTTACCACAGGGTTAAGAAGGAATTTTTTTGGGATGGCCTTAAATCAGATATTCAAAAGTTTGTGGCAGAATGTTTGGTTTGCCAACAAAATAAAGTTGAAACAATTAAGACACCAGGTCTATTACAACCTTTATCCATTCCAAGCCAACGTTGGGAGGAGGTTTCAATGGATTTTATCACAGGTTTACCCAAGTCTGAGGGAAAGAGTGTCATCATGGTGGTAGTTGACAGACTTACCAAGTATGCACACTTTTGTGCATTATCACATCCATTTAAAGCCAGTACAGTTTCTACTGCATTTATGGAAACAATTCAAAAGCTACATGGAAACCCAAAGATTATTGTAAGTGACAGAGATCCCATTTTCACTGGAAATTTTTGGACAGAATTATTTTCTTGTCTTGGTACTCAGTTAGCTCATAGCTCATCTTATCATCCTCAATCTGATGGGAAAACTGAGATAGTAAACAAATGTTTGGAAGGATATCTTCGTTGCTTTGTATCTGATAAACAGACACAATGGGTCAAATGGTTGCCTCTGGCTGAATGGTGGTATAACACTTCCTTCCATACAACAACAAAAATGACCCCATTTATGGCACTTTATGGGTATCAACCACCATCCATCACATCATATTTAAGAGAAAATTCTAAGGTTCAGGCAGTGGAACATCACATCGAACATCAACAACAAGTCCTCCAACTCTTAAAGGATAACCTCGTGTTGGCACAAAATAGAATGAAACAACAGGCAGATCAACATCGCAGTGAAAGAAGTTTTGATGTAGGTGATTGGGTATTCCTACGGCTACAACCATATAAGCAAATGTCCCTAAAGCAAGCTAAGAAGGATAATAAATTATCACCAAAGTATTATGGTCCGTACAAGGTGTTGCAAAAGATTGGTACTATGGCATACAAATTGGAGCTTCCTGCAGCTTCTCGATTGCACCCAGTTTTCCATGTTTCATGTTTAAAGAAGGTTATAGGCGACAAGCTCCCAGTTCAAACAATATTGCCAAAACTTGACGAGGAAGGAAAAATTATATTGGAATCGGAAGCAGTCACAGAAACAAGAACTCGACAGCTACGAAATCGATCAATTTCAGAGTATCTTATCAAGTGGAAGAACTTATCCACTGAAGATTCCACATGGGAGGATGAGAATTTTATGCAGAAGTATCCAGAACTACTCAAGCGTTGAGGACAACACTTTTTTGAAGGAGAGGGGCATGTTGGGTCCCTATAATACTAGTGATTACCCCATTACTATTGTAGTTATACCCCTTATTTATATTGTTGTGCCTCTATTACCCCCATGTTGTTATTTATGTGCCCCATGGAATCCCTCTATTGTTATTTTTGTGGCTTTATATTATTATTGTTAGGTCGGCTGGATTATATTGTGACTCCTTAGACTCCTATATATAGAAAGGAGGTTTTGTCATTTGAATCATCCAAGAATTGTTCATTTATGTAATGTAAAGGAGGTTGCCCCCTCGAAGAGGCTGAATTCTAAGGCGTTGATCTATCTTTTCTATCTTTTCTTGAGTTGGTTACATAACAGAGGACGGAAAAGTCTAGAAAGAGGCCATGGTTGATGAAATGGCATCTTTGCACAAAAATGAGGCATGGGATCTGGTGGAGTTGCCAGCTGGAAGGAAACCCATTGGCAGCAAATGGGTGTTCAAGAAGAAGACAAATGCAGAAGGAAAGGTGGAGAAATACAAAGCTCGGTTGATAGAAAAAGGTTATTCTCAGGTGCCGGGAATTGATTTTGGTGATATTTTTTCTCCTGTTGCCAAGGTAGCTTCTATTAGATTACTTCTATTTGTTGTTGCTACTTTTGATTTTGAGGTAGAACAAATGGATGCGAAGACAAAATTTCTTCATGGGGATCTGGAAGAGGAGATGTACATGAAGAAACCTGAAGGTTTTGTAGTGAAGGGTAGGAAAGAACTGGTATGCAAGTTAAATATGTCTCTGTATGGGCTAAAATGGTCACTAAGGATGTGGTATCAGAAATTTGATACATTTATATGGGGACTTGGCTTCACTAGAAGAAAAGCAGATCACTGTGTGTATTTTAAATTAATTGGTGATCGTGTTATTTATTTGGTCTTGTATGTGGATGATATGTTGTTGGTTGTAAATGACAAAGAAATTATCTAGCATTTGAAAACCCATTTGTCCTCCAAATTTGACATGAAAGATCTTGGTGCTGCAAACTATATTTTGGGCATGGAAATTAAAAGAGATCGAACAAAGAGGAAGCTCTAGGTAAACCATAGGAAGTATGTCGAGACAATATTACAGGGGTTTAATATGCAAGATAGTAAACCAGTGAAGGTTCCTATTGTTGTAGGTGTAAAGTTATCTGCTGAACAGTGTCCCAAGACACAAGAAGAGGAAGAGGACATGTCTCGTGTTCCTTATGCAAGTGCAGTTAGTAGCCTGATGTATGTGATGGTTTGTACTAGACTAGACATTGCACATGCAATGGCAGTATTGAGCAGGTTTATGTCAAAACCAGGGAAGGAGCAATGGACAACAATGAAGCGGGTTTTCAGGTATCTGCGTGGAACTAGTGATTATGGTTTGTGCTACTAAGGAAGACTAGGATTGGACAGAGTGTTGGATATTCGTGGCTTTATTGATCCAGACTAGGCCGGAGATCTGGATCAGAGAAGATCTACAAGTGGGTATGTGTTTAACCTATTTGGAGATGCAGTCAGTTGGATGAGTAAGAAATAATCTGTAGTGGCACTATCAACTACAGAGGCAGAATACATGGCAGCCACTCATGAAAGCAAGGAAGCTATTTGGTTGCAGAGATTGTGTTCAGGTATGGGGTTAGTACAGGGAGCTATAAGGATAGATTGTGATAGCCAACATGCAATTTTCTTGGCAAAGAACCCTACATATCATTCAAAGACAAAGCACATTGATGTTTAGTATCACTGTGTGACGGATATGATATAATACAAAAAGGTGTTGTTGATAAAGGTGGACACTTTGAAGAATACTGAAAATGCATTGACAAAATATGTGAGATCTAAGAAGTTCTCTTCGTGTAGAGAAATAATGGGCGTTGCAGGGCTAGATAAATGACTAAGCTCTCTTGTGGCCCCTTGTGGAAAGAAAACAACAAGTGGGAGAATGTTGGGTTGTGTTATATTCTTTCCACAACTAACCCACGTAGTTAACCGGGGGGTTAGAAGGGGGGCGGAGCCCCCCCTTCATTTTGCCGATCGTGTAGTGGGGGGGGGTCACAGGGGGTTTGAGGGGTGCAGGTAACTCCACTTTATGGGGTTCGGGGCAGCGCCCTATAAAATTTTGTTTTTGGACCCTATATTAGGTTGGGCGGAACTACCTATGGTTTTGTGCATGATTTTTCGGAAATGGTTTTGGACGCGATGGTTTTCAGTCCATGGTATTGGATGCTTCAGCATACATAAATATCTATTGTAACATTGAAAGGAACATAATGAAAAATCAAGCTGGTAGTCCCAATTTTGGGATCTAGGGGAAAATTTCTGTGTATATTTGTTTTATGTGTTATGCTCTCGCATTGTTTATTTTCTGTGGTTTAGAATTCGTATGCAGGTAATTTCTATACAGGGTTGAAACCTACATTAACTGGCCACCTTTTATTTATAAAACCAACTCTTTCACAAATCTACATGTTTGATCATATTATGCTAACGAGAGAGTTGAAGTGAGAGACATACCTATGGTGAGATTCCTTGATGCTACTTTGTTGGAGAGTGAAATCCTGGCTATGTATCTGTTGCATGTGTTTTTCTCTTCTTCTTTTCTTTATTGTCCTCCTTAGATGTTTTTCTTTGATATACAGGTACTGGATGGTGATGTTGATGATCCTGCTACTGCTGCTAAGATCTGGAGGAGCTTCTTTGACCTCTGGATCTCCATGCTGAAGCTGAATGCAACCTGTGATTTTTTGTTTTGTGGGATAGGCTGCTACAGGATGTCCTGTAGTTGCCTCTCCCTCAAATTTTTTAATCAATCCTTCACTTCTGGAGCATGAGGATGGTTGGCATGGATAGATAAGGGTCTAGGAATTGGTGAATGCGAGGTATAGCTTCTTTTGGGTACATAAGGGTCTAGGGATTGGTGAATGAGAGGTATAAGCTTTTTTGTTTTTTTTTTTGTTTTTTTTTTTGTTTTTGTTTTTTTTTTTTGTTTTTGTTTTGTTTTTGTTTTTTTGTTTTGTTTTGTTTTTTTTTTTGTTTTTTTTTTGTTTTTTTTTTTGTTTTGTTTTGTTTTGTTTTTTGTTTTGTTTTGTTTTGTTTTTTGTTTTATTTTGTTTTGTTTTTTTTTTTTTGTTTGTTTTTTTTTTTGTTTTGTTTGTTTGTTTGTTTGTTTTTTTTTTTTTTTGTCTCTTTTTTTTTTTTTTGCTGAAAACTGTAATAATAATAATTTTTTTTTGAAACTAACTTTATTGGATGAATGCAAGGGTGATCATGGTGGAGAGAGACATGGTGATGAGATGGTGAAGTAGACACTTATTTTTTTGACATAAGTAGGTCATCCCCTTGCTCTAGGGTTACTTTCCTTGGGATTCCCAAGCCATTGTAATTCCTACAGGATCATCCTATAGGTTTTTAGGGAATCCTGTAGGTTTATAGGGAATCCTGTAGAAAACACAGAACCCTTGCAAACTGAGCTAGATGAGTTCAAAAATGGAGGGAATGATGGAATGATGAAGGATATGGAATGGATGAATGAAAACATGAACTATATAGGTCCTTTTGATCCTTTCTTATTGCTCTGATCCTCCTCTTGCTGACTTGCAAACAACATTTTGAAAGTTTTCTTTTCTCTCTCTTTTTTTTATCTCTTTTTTGTTTTTTTTTCTTTCTTTTTTGAAAACAACTAGTCTGCCTCCAAGAGGTTTTCATCCTAGTTGCTTGCCCTAGGTGCCTCAAAAGGGGGTTTCACCCAGATATCTTTTTTTTTTACACCATTGGACTGCGTCAAGAGTTTTTGAACCCAACAATGGGACTTAGGTTTTCACCTAAGTCTCCTTATTTATTTTTTATTTTATTTTTTCAGTGACTTGATGGGGTGGAAGTTGAGACTTGCTCCACTACCATCACTGTCTTGTTGATGCCATCAATGAATTCTTTCTTTGACAAGGGCTTCTTGTAGACCTTCAATCTATGCCCATTGACAAGTAAAGGAATAGCCTCTGCATCAATGGTTCTTATCTGCACTAAACCATTATCATGACATTTCTCTAGGACATAAGGTCCTAACCATCTAGTCCTTAACTTGCCTTTAAAATCTCTGTATCTGGAATCATAAAAAAAAGCCCAATCACCTTTATGTTCTTGTCATGCCAGATCTCCCTTTGAACTTGAGTCACCTCTATGTGTAGGGGGGCCGGCATTCTAAACTCAACTAACCCATTCAGCTAGAGAAATGTTTATCGTTGTGAATTGATGAGATCTAGATCTAGTTGTGCTACCATCCTCAATGTATTGTACTCAAATTCAATGGACAACAAGGCCTTCTTCACATAGAACAACTCGTAGGGAGTGAATCCAGTGGTGATCTTCCAGGTGGTATTGTAGGCCCAAGTGGACTCAACTAATCTATCTTCCCAATCTTTTCTATTCCTGCTAATCACTTTGGTGAGAATGCCCTCCAGCGCTCTGTTGGTCACCTCCACTTGCCCATTAGCTTGTGGGTGGTAAGGACTGGATGTTTTATGCTTGATCTTATGTTGACTTAACAAAATTTCAATCATGTGCGATGTAAACTAGCTGCCTTGATCAATGACCAGTTCTCTAGGATACCCAAACTTATAAAATACATTTTCCCTTAAGAACTCAGCCACTTTCTCCTCTATTTTTTCCTTGATTTCCTTGGTTTCATCCCACTTGGTCAAATATTCATTGCACACAACGATGTACTACTTTTTCCTAGATGGAGGGTCAATAGGTCCAATGCAATCTGTGCCCCACTTGTCAAATGGCTAGAAAGTCACTTGAGGTTGCAAAAGCATTTCATCCCTTGGAGTAGGCTTTCCCATCCTTTGGAACCAATCGCATTGACCAGTATACCTTCTCACGTCCTGATGAAGAGTGGACCAATAATACCTAGCTTGTAGCACCTTGAATGTTGTCCTCTTGGCTGCAAAGTGACCTCCACAAGGCCCATCATGACAGGTCAGAAGGATGTCAAAGAATTCCTCATAACTGACACATCTTCTCAGAATTTTATCAGGCCTAGTTTGAAGAGGTTTCCCCAAATCCAAGTGAATGGGGTGCTCTTCCTCACAATATTACTTTTCTTTGGAGGATAAATTCGGTGGGAACTGTGTAGGAATCAAGTAGTTTTCTATGTCAGCAAAACATGGAGAGAGAACTAAAATGGAAAATAAGTGTTCATCTGGTAACTGATTATCAACCATTTCTTCCTCCCCTGTAGGAAAAGTTAATCTGGATAAAAAATCTGCAACAACATTATCCTTGCCAGGCTTATCAATAATAGTTAGCTCAAACTATTGTAATAAAAGTAAACATCTAATAATCCAGGCATTCACAGTAGGTTTATTCATCAAGTATTGAATTACAACATGGTCAGTATGTACAAATGTTTGGTAACCTGTAATGTAATGGCTAAATTTTTTCAATGTATGCACAATAACTA
This sequence comes from Pinus tabuliformis, assembly GCA_031772625.1. Lineage (NCBI taxonomy): Eukaryota > Viridiplantae > Streptophyta > Pinopsida > Pinales > Pinaceae > Pinus > Pinus tabuliformis. Next base: position 86,130,332 of record CM062817.1, read on the forward strand.
GGAGCTCCTTCTTAGTTACTGTATAGTTTAGTTCAACCTTTGACAGATTCTTACTGATGAAGTAAATGGCATAAGGTAACTTGTCATCTATCTGGCCTAGAGCTTCTCCTATGGCTTTGTGAGAGGAATTAACATGTATATGGAAAGGAAGGGCCCAATTTGGGCCTTGGAGAATAGGTGCAGTGGTCAACTTGTCCTTCAAGGTGTCCAGGGCCTCTTGACATCTTTTTGACCATAAAAATTCAGAGTCTTTGGCCAATAACCCAAATAAAGGAGAAGCTAACTTGTTGAAGTCTTTTATAAACCTTTAATAGTATCTAGATAAACCTAGAAAACTTATGACATCTCTCTATTTTTGTAGAGGTGGGACCCTTTGGATGATGGCTATTTTATTTGGGTCCACCTGCAGTCCTTTCTGGGATATTGAATGACCTAGAACAACCCCTACAGTTATCAAGAACTCACATTTTTTCGGACTAAAGGACAAGTTCATTTCAATGCATTTGTTCAACACCTTACCTAAGTTGGACAAAGCCTCCTGGAAATCACACCCATAGGGTGTAAAATCATCCATATAAATTTCTACTACATCATGGAATAGCTCGACAAAGATACTCAGGACTGCTCTCTGGAAAGTGGCAGGGGCATTGCATAGGCCAAAAGGAAGGACCCTATAGGAGGAAGTACTCCAAGGACATGTGAATTTGGTTTTATCTTGGTCTTCAAGGCTGATCTAGGATTGATTGTACCGTTGAACCCATCTAGGAAAGAAAAAAACTTTTTCCCTGCCAATCCATCTAGCACTTGGTCAATGAAAGGTAGAGGGAAATGGTCCTTCTTTTTTCTTTTTTTAACTCTCTGTAATCAACACAAATCCTCCACTTCCCATTTTTCTTTGGAACCAACACCAAAGGAGAGACCCACTCACTATCCGAGATAGGGTAAATGAATCCTGCATCTAGCAGCTTTTGCAGTTCTTCTTTGACTATATCCTTGAGAGCTAGATTCATTCTCCTTTGGGGTTGTCAGACTGGTTTGCAACATTATTTGATATAAATGTGGTGAGTAAAAATCAAGGGGTGCACTCCATTCATTTCCTTGTAACTCCAAGCAAAGGCATCCAGATGTTCCTTTAGCATGTTGCACAACTTTTCTTCTTGGTGTACAGAAAGAGATGGGTTGATTTTCAAAGTTCTCTCAGGGCTGAATTCTATGGTTTTGACATGGGTAGGGTTTGAATCATCTAAGCATAGATCAATCTAATGGTTATTCTAGGTTTCCTTTACTACTTCCACTAAGGACAGGGTGTTGGGAGTTGGACTTTGGAGTATGTGTTCAATCAAATCATCTTCATTCTATTGTCCTGCTCCCATGGTTGTTTCTAAGGTATAGAGTTAGGTTGAGTAGACTTCATCTTCTTCCTCCTCTTCCTGTCATAAAGGTAAGTCATGTTCTAGAGATGGTTGAGAAGGAGGGTACAAGACTAACTACTTGGACATATGCCCATTTTTATAGTCATATTTTCAACCCTGCAGCTAATGTAGGCATCGATAGTGGCTCACCAAGGCCTCCCAAGGATGAGAGGATAACCAATAAGCTTGGCCTTGGGCTGGATAACTAGGAAGTCTACAGGGTACTCCCAAGAGTCAATGGAGACAATCACATCCTCCACAATCCTCTAAGGGGTCACTGTGGAATGGCCTACAAGTTGCAAGATTGTTGTGGTCTTTCTCCATGAACCCTAGAGATTGAGCTTGAGCATGGTGTCCTTAGTCATTACATTGATGGCAGCCCCAATACTAATCAAAGTGTGTGGGACAATGGTGCCATTGATGTGCACATCTACTACAGGGATTCTAGGGTCCAAATACTTTGGGAAAATTACCTGCCCTAGCATTAAGTCGGACAAATGTCCAATGAAATTAACGGTAGGGGTGTCTCTTTTCACCTCCATGGATGTTTAAAGAATTTCTCCTTAATCAACTTGTTGTAAATATCTACATCCTTTATGGCCCAAAGAAGTGGAATTTTGACATGGATTTTTCAATTCACCTGGAAGTTCGTTCTCTTCTAGGGTAGGCTGGACTGGTTGTGTTAATCTCTCAGGAAAGGGTGGTGGATTTATTCTGGGCATGTTGTCATCTCTTTCCTCTTCACTCTCCTTAGGTGGAGGTGGAGGTTGGTTGTCCGGGAGTACTCTCCCAGATCTCAGGATAATTTCCTATATCTCCATAACATAAGTAGGATAGGATGTCTCACCACTATACACTTGTTGTGCTTGTCTGTTGTTCGAGTTCTAATTTGGCTGGGGAGGAATCTAAGGTTGTTTAGGTGGATGAGGGAGTAAAATTTGTGGCTGAGTAGGTGGTGAAGGAAATAATGTTGGAGCATTGTTGTATGGGGGCCTCCACCCTTGGGGTGGTGCATTCCACTGAGGTTATGGCGGAGCATATGGCTGAAATGATTAGCTGGTCGGCTGGGAATGGTACCAAGGTGCAAAAGACAAAAGAGGAGGTGTAGACCAGGAGGGATGAGCAAGGCCCCCCCAATAGGGAATGGATGTGGTATGGTTAGGGTTGTAATATGCGTGTGATGATCCTTGCATGCCTTGATGGTATGCCTGAGGCCCATGAGGTCTCCTTTGATTTATGTGGGAGAGTTGTTCAGCCACCCCTTTAGTTCCCTGATACACAAATTTTAGTCTAGGTAGAGAAGGGAACTTGTCTGTGGAGTGGTTTTCTTCACAGACCGAGCATACTTCAATAAAATTCAATGGATATTCATTCGTAGGGTTCTTCCTAGTGCATCTAGGGTAGAAAATGGCTAAGGCTCTCTCTGCTTCCTCCTGCTTTCTCTTGCTATGCATAGTGTCCATCTGTAGGGAAAGGGTTTGCAACATTTCACTTTTGAAATATTCCAGCATATTTCCAATTTCACTTTTGATGGATGTATTGGAAGAGGATGGACTGGCCATTGGTTGACTATCCCTACCCTTTTTTATAGCTGGCCCTAGAATGGTTCCTAAAGACAATCATGATATCTTCATAGGGTAGCTGGTAGATGTCCCCTCCTACTAGCAGGTTTAGGGTATCTAGAAGATCTTCCCTTACCTCTCTGAGTAGGACTAGCTTCAATGAATCAGGATCAAGTGTGCGCCTGACCCTTTTGTAGCTAAGATGGAATATTTCTTCATAATCCTCTAGGGATTCATCATGTCCTAAGGTCATCCTAAAATTTTCCTCTCTAGTGTCTTTGGACCTACAGTAGTTTCAATACTTATTGTCGAAGGCTTGCTACATTTGAGCCCTGGTTGTGATGTTATCACTAGGTAAACCCATGAACTAGCTCAAAGTTGCATCCTTGAGAGTGGATGGGAATAGTTTCAACTTCTGCTCATCATTGGTGTAATCATAAGTTCTACATATGACAACAAACTCAAACAAGAAAGTGTCTGGATCTTCTAAGGTTAGGCCATGGAAATGAGGAAGAGCAGAGGGGCTTATGTTTTTCATCTTGGTATCCCCATTAGTTTCTCTAATGGGAAATGCACCCTCAATTATTTCTCTATCTCCTTTGTCATTTCTATTTTCAGCCATTAGGTCAGTTGGAATGGGTTCTCCTTCTTCTTCTCCCCATGTAGGCTCTTCAAATATCTCTGGTTGTTCACCTAAGGGGTCCTCCAATTGATGACCATCGAAGAAGAGGGAAGGTTGGCTGTTTGAAGTGGTTGGGGTATTTAGTAGAAATTTTCCTAAGTTATCCCTATTCCTACGAGGCATGAAAGAAGTTTTTTTGTTCTATTTTGGGTTTTTTTCAAGCTTTGAGAATAATTGCAGAATTGAAATCACAAACTGAATGGAATGTAAATGACTAAATGAAAACTAATTACTTGAATGAAATCTCCCTTGTAGAATGGAAAATAAAGAAAAATAAACTACTTTTGCGGAAATGAAGCTAATAATAGAATGCCAGAGATAAGAAATGGAAGAAAGAAAGCAAAAATAACATATTACTTAGACAACTCCCCGACAACGGTGCCAAAAATTGATGAGCACTAGTATTGTAGCGAGAATGTTGCAACTCCTGGTGCTACCAACTTTACTTTATCAACCCGGGGCTCGTACAAACTTGGAGGTGACAACGATGTATACACAAGTAAATGTGATGGGTCTGCTCTTTGTCACTGCTAAGTTGGTGATAGACCACTAAGGTTTTTCAAACCAAACTTCTATTGATTCAGAAGAAGCTTGATTACCAATGAGGAAAAAGGGAAATCTACACTAAAAGAAATCTTGTCTACTACAGTAAGGAAAAAGACTGAAATCAAATGCTTAAACACACCATTCATCTAATCTAACTGCTAAGAGGCTTTGCTTCAAGAGAATGCTAAATTATCATATGTGCAATCCTATTGTCCTAGGCATGCAATTTGAAACATCAAACATTCTACTACTATGCATGTAAATGAACAAAATAACTCTTTTTTCCTTTTTGTCTTTTTTGTGTGAAAGTGTGAAAGCTAACTTCTTTTGGTGATGTGGCAGGTGGATTAGGGATGATGGTGGATGGTCAGATGGCTTGGGAGGCAAGTAGGGGTCCTTTTCTAGCTTCCTAGGGGATTTTTCCACAATTCGGCCTCAAAACAAGCCACTACAGGTCAACCTACAAGATGTCCTAATTCGTCCTACAGGATGTCCTAATGCTCCTACAGGATATAGTTGAGAGAAAGAAGAGGGATTTGGAAGGTGATTTAAGGCTTAGGGAAGGAGAATTATGGGTGAAATGAAGCAAGGGAGTGCCTAGGACTCCTTCAGAACTCAAAAATAGAGTTGTGAGATGGTTGGATTTGCTCAACAAGCTTGGAGAAGTATTCTTATGGAATGATGAATTTAGTGAGGGATTTAGTGAAGGAAAGTGATAACCATGGATGGATGAGGTTAGGATGGGGTTGCTGATCATGAAATCTCTCTGTACTACTAAAACTCCTGCACTGCATCAATCATTGACATTTATCCATAAATCATGTAAACAAGAAGGATTTCAATTAATTAAGGAAAATAGAATTCCATGAGCTCATTTCCTATTTCATGCATGGGAAAAATTGCAGGGTAATATGAAACCTTGATGAAATATAATGTAATAATGAAGATAGCAGAAATGAAAATTAAATCATATTCTTGAAAACTAGTAAAATGCTGACCTAAGTAACATAAAACCCTAAATTCCATGAGAAATCAGAATTCTGTCTTTTTGGGCTGCATAGGAGTTCTTTCCACAAACCATGGTCCCTGAAGGGAGGAATGATGCCAAATCCACCTACTAATAACTTTTTGATATTCCTTTATATTCCTAAGCTAATGCTAAAGAAGTGCACAAATGGAAGCAAACTAATAAAATCCACAACTACTTGTAATGTAATAATGCTAAAGACAATTCAACCATTAATCTATGAAATCAACTAAGCATACAAATACAAGAAGGTGAGCCTTTGTTGTTAGGGTTGGGCCCTAACCCAAGAGCTTCAGCTCTCTGAGTCAAATCAATGCCGGATCAAGGAAATGCTCATTCTCATTATCAAATCAGAAAGTTACATAACATTGTCTTCCACAAGTCTTGAACTCAAAAATTCCTAGTGTTTTTACATCAAAAATTCGAATCCTAATGAGACTCTAGGCATTCTTATTTATACAATTAAAGTCTCCAATGACTTCCTTAAATATAGGGAGGCTCAGCTCCCAAACTCAAGATGAACTGGCTCTTTAACTGTCACTGGCTCGACTGCCTTTTGATATTCATGACTTGGCTGCTTGTAACTCTGAGGTAGTGTGATTTGATGGAGAAATATTCGAATGAGTGAGGGGTAAATGAGGAGGATATATCTCCTATAATCTCTTCCCCTTGTACTATTTGAGTTTCATCCCTTAATTAGCCAAAGTTTCCATGATTTTCTCTCAAAAACCTACAGTGAATGCACATTAGTCCACTAGGCATAATATCTCACTTTAACTCATCTCATTAAGCAAAATATAATTAAAACATGTACGAAATTATTAGAAGAGTTTATTTGAATAAGCTAGGAGGTGTATTAAAGTCCATATAGTTACCCAATGATGAGGTTCATCAACAAGCTCCTTGTCTGAAGTGGGTTTTTCAAGTGCATTGTCTCCTTCTCCTTCACAAATTCCTTTCCAAATCTCATTGAAAATTAAGCTGTTATTTATCTTCCTATACCACTCATGATAGTTCTCTTTGCAAGAGATAACTACTCGCATAATGGATATTAATGAATGCATAATCAAAAAGGACTAAGTGCTTTTAGTTTCCAAAGTAATTATAGCCTTACTTTCTGCCTTCTTAGAAAACTGATTTAAAAAGCTCACTACCAACTTCACTCTTCACTATGCAAAATCAATAACTTAATATAAGTATATAAACCTCCACTCATCACATATATATTATATACCTTCCATATCACCATATGGTAATTTCATATAATATAATATATGGCCATTAAGAAGAGCTCAATGAATTCATTTGTCATTATGGCATATGTAATTTTATACCATATAAGATATGGTTGTTAACAAAAAAGAAATCAAACGAATTCATGTACCATTACATTTATATATATGCCACAACCTTTCTTTTTTCAAATCTATTATATACCATATTAGGGTATCATGATATTTAAAATAACCAACACACTTCCATCATATCACGGTCTTTAAAAAAATCTTAAAGAACATATGCATTCAACCCGACACCATTTCATCGACCATAAAAAATTTATGGCATCGGCCATCAAACGATTCAATGTATGTGTTGTTAATGGATTTCGGTCATTGAAAAAATGACTTAACAAACACCATCAACATTTGAACACATTCAATGCAGGATGTGCACAATAGTCCCACCAAGGCTTTTGAAGCCCAAACTAAGAAACAAATCATTGTTTGCAACCTTGTCACATCATGCAAAGTGTATCAACTGAAGGAGGGACTCATTATCATTCAACCATTCATATGACATTCACCACGGGACAAGACTGTCTCAACAACTTCACAACAGGCATACATGGTCCATCTTTCAACTAACCCAACAGCAACGACCAATGCACAATAGTTTCAGAGCAACTCAAATCAATGCACCACAGGATTTGGACTCTTTTCTCAATACTGTCCATCATAGAGAATATAAAACCATTTTGACCCAACACAATGTCTTTAGAAAAAGGGATTAGCGCAGAGGAGGTTACCAATGCACACTAGAATATGGCATTTGAATCCAAGAACAAATCCAACGCTCAAATAATCCATATCACCACTCCACCATCTCCCTTGAACATTGCTTCAATTATGCTTCTTTTAATAGGACCTATTTAGAGGGACAAAGAGGGGAGGAATAATGGCAGAGAAACAAATGAGGATAATGGCAAGATTTACTTACAGAAAAAGCTAATTTGGGAGTTGGCTCTGATACCATGTCAGGCTAGGAGTTACTTCAAATGAATTGTTATTTTGCATTAGGATAAAACATGTATATATACATGGATAGGAAGACTATTGGGTTTCATCTCCCAATGCCTCTTCATCTTCCAATTCCCTTTATTTTTCTATTTACAATATTTACATGAATTTACCTAATCCCAAAAACTATGTACCAACAATATTTGCAAAAGTGATGATTAGATTTCATGAAAATATTTTTTAAGGATTAATCCATTTACAAGGAGAAACTCTTTTCTTCCTTGGAGATATTCTAAAACCAAGATAGATGGACCAACCTATTCTGCAATTTGAAATGGTCCTAACCAAAATTTCTGGAACTTAGTATGTTTATCCTTTTATTCATGGGCTTTTTCCCATTTCATAACTTGATCGACAACTTGAAAATTTTTATTACAAACTAAATTACTATTGAACCAATTTTTGACAATTTTCTGATGCTTGATATAGGTTTGATTTTCTTTTTCTCTCTCTTTTTCTAGTTTGAAAATCTGAGATAAAATCTGTTTGAGGGAAGAACAAGGTTGTTCCTCAATTGACTGTACCAAAGCCAAAGACAACAAGGAAATATTTGGTGGAATAAGTTCCTCCTTCCCATAAACTAGGAAGTAGGTTGAAGTGCCTAATGATGCCTTATAAGTTATTCTATCAACACAAAGAGAAATAATTAAGGCATTAGGCCAATTCTTTTGATTTTCATCTATATTTTGTATGATAATCCTTAAGATATTTTTATTTGCAAATTCTGCTAACCAATTACCTTGAGGGTAATACTTGGCAAAATATTTAATTTTAAAACGTACTTTAAAAGAAACTTTAGTTAGTGCTTTACTAGAAAAATATGAGCCATTTTCAAACATTAAAGAGCTCAGGAGACCAAACCTAGTGATTATACGTTGGTCAATGACATTAGTAACTTTCGTAGAGTTTACCACTTTCAGAGATATAGCCTCTACCCATTTGGTGAAATAGTTCGTAGCAGTCATGATTTATCTATGTTTATTAGAGGAGTGTGGAATGATCTCACCAATAATGTCCAGTCCCCATTGTTGAATAGTTGTTTAATGCTTACTAGCTGTAATGGTAAATTTTCCTTCTTATCTCTCCCTAAAGTTGTTTAAAAAAACTTGCATCTTCTAACATAGGCATGATCATATTTAAACAAGGTTGGCCAATAAGAGCTCACATGAAGGATTTTATGAGTTTTGGTGTCTCCTCCATAGTCTCCTCCAGTGGGTCTATCATGCATTTCCTGCAAAAGAAAATTATCTTCATATTTTTCTAGACATATAAGAAAAACATAATCATATATATATTTTTTAATAATGACATTTACAAGTTGGTACTGATTAGCTTTCAATATTAAGGCTCTCTTTTCCTTAGGCTCGAAATGTGAAGGGGAATAACCATGTTTAAGAAAATAGATTAAATCAACATACTATGAATCATAAGTGATGGACCATACCTCCTATACATTTTCTTGTTCAACTATGCAATTTTATGAAAAAGAATTATTAGAACGAGTTACTAGTTTGCACAAACCCTTACCCCACACTATATTTGTAGGTCTAATTTATAAGTAATAATATTGGAGTGCAATGACCCAATTTTCTCTCTTCTCACCAAGATCTCTTTGTATCAAAAGATTCCTTACTGCTAGATATGGTACAATTATCTTGGTGTGATATTTTAATAGAAAAGGTCAAAAATGTTTAATTGACTTAAATACAAAAAAAAAAAAATATTTTCCACTTCTAAATAATTTAACTCCGCTCCTTGAGGTCTTGAACTGTTGAAAAATATTGGTGCTTCGGCTCCTTCATCATTTCATTGTGTCAATACTATTGCATAATATTTATCAAAATAAAAGGTATATAATATAAATTATTTAGTATAATCAAGAGAAGACAAGGATGGAGCTTGTATGATGGATTGTTTTATTAAGTTAAAATAATTTATTTCAACTCGACCCCACTTAGATGTTGCATTATTTTTTATCATATTCTAAAGAGGCAGAACTATCTGTGTAAATTTCGGAATGAAGTGTTTTAAAAAATCTATTTGGCCAAGAAAAGATTGCATTGAATTTTTTTTGTGAGGCAAAGACATTTCAGAGATAACTTTAAACATATCAGGGTCAATCATAATTCCTTCTTCTGAGACAACATATCCTAGTAATTTTCCTTCTGCCAAAGCAAAGAAGGACTTTTTGGGATTTAACAATATGCCATATTTTCTACATCTTTCAAATATTTGTTTAGTCATGCATATGATTACTTCGTTTTTGAGAATAGATAGTGATATCATTGAGATAAATTACAAAAACTTATTAATAATACCTCTAAATTCATTTTCCATGGCTCTCTGAATTGTAGCTCCTACGTTAATTAAACCAAATGACATTTTTTGATATGTGTATGTACCCCATTTAGTTCTAAAAGTAGTTTTAATCTCTCACTAGGATGGACTAGAATCTGATTATAGCTAGAAAAACCATTTAAAAAGGACATTGATTCAGATCTAGCAACATATTGTAAAATTTGTTCCATCGGTGGTAAATGGAAGGTATCATTTTCAGATACCTTATTCAAATTTCTAAATTCAATGCAAATTCTAATATCTCAATTTTTCTTTCTCACATGAACTAGATTGGAAACCCATTTGGAATGTCAAATAGGGAAAACAATCTTGGCTAAAAGAAATTTATTTAACTCGGATTTGATTTGAGGTTCAAGTTTGGGGTGAATCTTCCTAAGATTTTGTTGAACTTGTTAGCTCCATTATTCGCAGCGTGTCACCAGAGATCAACATGAGCTTTTACTATGTCTCGCTTTGTTAGATGTTTTTCACATGATGTTCAGCACAAAACATGTCACAAGTGTGTCCACCAGAAGAAGCTCGGAAAAATATTTCCTATGGTATATCACACTCCCATAACCGGCTCCCAGATTAGAAGATATGATCGAAATGGATGAGTGATTCTTGGTTATGCATGTTTTGAGGTCAGTTGCTGCACACAATGACAAGTTTAGTACAAAATCAGTTTATAAAATAATGGCAAGAAATTTTTCAAACGTGAAAGAGCTTTTTGTTCATAACATATCAAATAACAGAAACCTCCTTCAGTTTATGCACAGGTGCTACTATGTGGGAGATATACAATGATATTTGGAGCTTACATTAAAACAAAGCAAATTTTTCATATTCTTTTACTGTTTTAATCATTTTAGTGCGGGGAAATTTTACAACATATGGAAAGTAATTTTTCAAAAAAAAAGGAGGGTTTTGTTAACCACGAGCCATATAACAAAAACCTCTTTAATATTATTCACAAATGTCACGAATTGGGATATGTGACTAGATCTTTATAGCTCATTTTCACAGATTTAAATTTTTAATGATTTTCTGTTTTAGAGATGATTTTGTGGAACCGATTGCGAGAAACTGGAAACTAATTTCCCAAATTTTAGAGAGGTTTTTCTCCATCATAACCTTATATACAAAAACCTCTTTCATTTTTGTAACAGGTGCTATGGGTTAGGAGATACGAGTTCATCTTAAACACCTATTTTCAGAAATCCGGCCCAAGTTTAATGTAACTGATTCTATTTTGAAGAAAATGGTTGAGCTCAATTCCATTAGTACAAGGATGAGAAAATTCATATATTTTCTGAATTTAATAGTGTAGGGGTTGGAATTTGGTATAAGGTTGGACTTTTGGGAAAGCTTGGAGCTTCATTGTATACTCATTTCAGTAGTTTGGCAAAGGAATAGACCAGGGTTTGCAGCACTTTATGGGATTCTTGTGGCATCTTTCTTTGGTGTTGTGTTTCCTTCTGCAATTATAAGTTTACATGTGTTTTATGTATGCCATCATCTCTCTTTGCTTCATCTTAACTAAATCAAACAAGGATAAAAGGTATAATACATTGAAAGTGCAGTGCTCTACCTAGGGTTTGTTTAGTTATCTATGTTTCCAGATGTTTGAAGAGGATCCCTGAGTTTTTCATGCCCTTTTCAACTCTTCATCTGTCTAAAACCTCTCCATATCACTCAATTTGAAGTACCAAATCACTTGCCTACCTTGCCCCATAGAGATCTCTGCAAAACTAAGCCTCATTTCCCAGACCCAAATCTGCCTTTCACATTTGAACCAACAAAACATCATCAAATTCAATCAAACACCTCTGTACACATACCTAGCCTAAAACCAGTTATTACATTAGTCATCTCAAGCTTTCATTGGCCATGTTTTCTGAGATTGACAAGGAGAGAGCCCTCTCCCGACTTGGTAGGGCTAGCTACCAGGTTAAGCGTGGTTTGATGTTACCCTAGATCCTACCTTTCTTAGCCTGAGGTAGATTTAGGCCCTAACAGAACTAGTTTCACATTTGGTAACATTGGGATGGTATGTTGAATAATTGATGTGTCATATGTTCTAAGGCCGTCATAGCTCCATGCAAATACGCCTTTATATCTTCTAAGAAGATGAATGAAGCTAAGCCTTTCATCAGTGGTCATGAAAAGTCCTAAATTGATGTTTTGAGGCTTCTCTTTGGTACCTAGATTAATAACTTTAAACCTCAAAGAAGAAATCTAAATCTTGCAGTTAGTTTGGAGTTTGAATATATCTTTAAGATCATATAAATATTCCAACTAAACTACAGATTAAGGTAACCCGTTCTCAATTTTATCTTACTAAAAAGGTTTATTGAGCTCTTTTTCATGCAAATCTTCATCAATGATCTGCTCATCATAAGTTCCTTCAGATATGAGAAAACTAGTGATGTCTGCATCATCATTAAAATATCACTAGTTTGTGATGTCATAGAGGATTGATGATAAAAAAATTAATTCAATAGAGAACCAATCAAGGCTAATGTCCTCAGGTGGAATTAGTTTTGAAGCAACATTAGCCAACAGATCAATGCTTGCATTTTGTAGTCTAGGTATAGGACTGATGTTAAAGGCAAGAAAATGTGATGTCAGATCCTGAACCAAATATTGATAATGCTTCAAATGATTAGAGACACAATGTGTAATGTTTCTTACTTGTTTGATCACTATATTTGCCAAATCATTGAAGACCTTTAAATATTTGACATCCAAATTATTGGCTTTATGCAAACCTTGCACAAGTGCTTCATATTCAGCTACATTATTTGTACAATCAATTTCCAACCTAAAAGTAAGAATGGTTTTCTCATTTTTAGGGTTGACCAGAACACAACCTACACCTACACCATTATTTGATTTTTACCCATCAAAATAAAGATTCCAAAACACATTATTTACAAAATTATTTACATAATGATTTTTAGGCATTTCTACAATATTTACACATCTGGATGTTTCTGTTTGTGAAAAGTTTTCAATTTATCATTAAACAAATACTAAAGAATGAGGATATATTTAGGAAAGGAAATTTCCAAAGAAAAATTTAGCGAAATAATTTCCAAGAATATTATTCTTAAAAGAAATTGGCTCATTTTATTCCTCTAAATCATTCACTATGTACTTCATATGTTTTTCCCTTTTGATTCCAATCTATTAGGGTTTTCCATTACAAGGTAGTAAGGGATGAGACCATTTAGAAGCGAAATAACCATTTAGCTTTTTGGACCAGTCCCTACTCAATAATAAACCATAGAATTCAATGATATCAACAACCAAAATATCAATGATTTGGAAAACCTTAGGGTTGGATGATAATATAATGAGGACCTCATTCATCTCACCCAAAACCCTAACTTTTGTTATGTCTAGTTGAACTATCTCAGTTGCATATTTTTGTGGGTTAACATTCAATTTTAAACAAATTGAATAAGGCATAATGTTTGAGGAGGCACCAAAGTCAACTAAGCAGTTGTGAACATTTTTGTTAAATACTTAAAAAGTTAAAACACAGGGAGGTGTATGGGAATTTGACCTATGACCTATAAGAATAACATATGTTGGACCAATGTATGAATATGAAGTGGGAGGTTTTGGTTTTGTTTTACTATTAAAAGCCTTAGTTGTAATAGCGGTTGATGGCAATGGAGAATTTGGGACTGCATTCAAAGCATTAAGCAACAATTTTTGTTGTTGTTTTAATTTATTAACTTCATACAGAGATATGTTTGCCTTAGTATTTTTCATGTCTTCAACAATATTGTATTCAATATTATCAGACACAATCAAGGTTTTATATGAAGGTGAATCTAAAGAATAATCCTTAGGAGTATTTTATGAAGGTTTACTAACCTAACTAGAAGTTTTCTTAGGCGTACCTTTTCAGAAGGGGATTCATTTGCAAATTGTTGACTTGTTGAAGGTGTATTTGCAGGTCCTTTAACCTTTTTTGTAACAAGAAGAGCCTCCTCTTATTGTTCATATGATGTATGAAGAATATAGTCTTATAAACCATTAGCCTCGATCACTTCCTCTTCTTTTGTTTCGTCTTCTACATTGTTTTCATCATTAACTTATATATGTGCAGGTGATTGTGCAAGAGGTGAAGTTTTTTGTGACCTCCTAAAAGGTATAAATGATCATCTAGAAGAACAATTTCAACAATTTTTTCTTAAGTTAGACCATCTCATTGGAAACTTTCTTGAGAACCTTTTGTAATTCTTTCATATTGAATGTACCCTTGGTGCTTTTCTTCTTTGGTTCCTCTTTGAAAGTGAATTCATAGTAGGCTTCTTTTCTACATATGGAGTTCTCTTTTCAAGTGAGAGCATTCTTTTTTCAATTGCCAAAGCTTATTTCATGTTATCAACAAGTTTTTTTTTTGTTTTTTATTTTTTGTTTTTTGTTTTTTGTTTTTTTGTTTTTTTGTTTTTGTTTTTGGTTTTGTTTTACTTTTTTTTTTTTTTGTTCCCTATCAACAAACATAGCTATTAAAGAAGAGAGGAAACTTATATACCAATCAATACGTACCTCTTTGGCTAGTCATGAATCAATTGGGATCTTATTCAAAAAATTACTGAATTCAAATTTATTTATTTTTGTCATTAGGTGTCATTTTAAAATTTGATAAATCATTTATTAAAGAAGAAGGGGTTTTATCTTCTCCAAACATTTTAAGAAACAACTCTTTAAAAATATCCCGGTTATTTATTGAACATGTAGGCAAATAAAAATAACAAGATCTAGTTAATCCCTCAAATGTATAAGGAAAAACACTATGGACAACATCTTCCTCATAAACACCATTGAGATTAATTGCCAACATGAAATTGTGAATATGTTCTTAAGCTAGGATACAATCATTAGGGTTATACTTGGGAAACCATCTCTCTGGATTTTTTGGTAGAGGATGCATGGGAGGTGAAATATTTAAAGCTGTTGGCTATTCCAAGGTCGATTGGCCATTCTAGTGGTGTATTTGATCATGTAGTGAATGAAATTGTAACGAATGTGGAAGAAATAGGAGTATATAGGGTGGAGGATAGATGTGGATGAGGATGAAAAATATAATATGTTATTGATGTAGTTGAAAAAGGAGGTGGAATAGAAGAAGATTGTAATGACTAAGAGGTAATCAATGGAAAGGAAGGGGTAAGAGGAGGTGAAGATGATGTGATATTCTCACTAGCAACTGAATCAGAGGCAACAACGGGTTTTTTCTTATGATGAGTTTGTAAAGGAAAATTGAAAGGTTTGATTCATAATTTTTCTCTTTGAGCTCTGGTTAAAACTTGAGAAATTTTGAGAGAAGATGTAACACTTCCATCATAAGTTTGAGGATTTTGAGTCCGTTCTCTAGAAATTGAAAAGCCTTCAAGCTTTTGTATTATAGTTTGGATTTCAGGAGACTCAGGAGGTTCAATAAGAAAGGTCATGTTCACTATTGGTTCACTAGAGGATCTTCTCAAAGGGCTAGGACATGTATGAGATGGTTCGACAACTTCAGATCTAGGAGGTGGAGATCGAGAATGAGATTCAGAAGTTGAAGGTGATACTTGGGGGAGATATTGACTCTTTGAATGACTACTAGTTTTAACATTTGATCTTCTTTCCATTCACAGTTGGACAACCCTTTTTCTAGGGCCAAAAATGTTGATGGCCAAAATTGACTTCATCAACATTTGGGAATCCACTCAATCAAGGTCCCAAATTAGACCTTTTTCCATTGAGAATGGTGGTTCCAATTGGTCTCAATGGGTCTAGTTACCCAAAATCAAAAGTGAATCGATAACTAAACTAAAGAAAAAACTAAAAAATATTTTATTATCTAATATATTTGACCCAGGTATTATAAATACATATGTGATACAAACATAACGCTATAATAATGAAAATAAATATTTCCAATATATAACATTAATAATCACAATTAAAATATGTTAATTTTATTAAATAGTTAATCAAATTAATGTTTGGCACATTCACATATGAAATAGTTCTTAAAATGTTTGATGTACAAAAAGAGTGGATTTACACATATCAATTGTGATTGTGCTTGAATCAATGAAAACATAGTACAAATAACAATTCTTATATCTATATCTATATCTATATCATATATATATATATATATATATATATATATATATATATATATATATATATATATATATATATATATATAGATATATATATATATATATATATATGATTCATTTTAAAGATAAACATAAAATACATAACATAAAAGAAACCAATTGTTCCCTCTCCCTTTGCATACTGGAATCGAAATGGTTTAGATCTATTAATAAAATAAACTTGAGTATAATAGTGAAACTAGAGATATTTTTGGCAAAAATTTAGAACCCTTTGCATGAGTTTAAGAGCCTTATTTATAATGTCTTTTACAAGAAAAAATGGAGAAACTAATCCTCTAATATTCTCTCAACTAAACCAAAAAAAACTATGCATAAAATAGTAAAATAATTACATTTGAAAATAAAATCCAACGAGAGAGGACTCAAGATGATGATGATTGAGTAGCCGGTTGCCATAGTTGACAAACTTCTAGAAGAGGTTCCTTCTCTTAAGGAAAGCATGGCTTCATGTTCAGCTGGTAGTTGAAAACCAAATTCTAAAGAAGTGGATACATCTAAGTTGTTAATTCAGTGAGAGTCTTTAGAACTCACAAATGACCATGAGGTTTGATTAAAAACTGCCATTTCAACTCAAGATTAACCTTTGACAACATTTCGTTTCTTTTCCTTACTTCTATATTTTCATCTAACCAAATTTTGTGCAATGCTTAGACATCTAGCAGTCTATCCTCTTCATAATTTAAAAGTAAATTATCCTCCAAAAAATGTGAGGTGATAGACTGCAAAATAAAACATGCAAATTCTTAAGTGACGTTTACCAACTTTCTGACCAAATGAATTCTATATTTCCAATTTCCAAGGACCAGGGACTTGTGTATCTCATCAATTATGGGTATATTTGGTTGTATTTTTTTCTTATCTGACTACCATCCAAGGATAACACTCAAATTGTACTTTTCCTTTTCATATTGACTTTCCATATCAACTAATTCATTAGCCAATTTAGATCCTTTCTTGTGCTATTCCTGCATTAAGCTCAGTTTCTCGCAAAAGATTTCTTGTTGTTTGACAAACTCAATGAAGAGTTGAAGGGCCTCAGGTTTGAACTCAATAAAACTGAAAGTTACTGACTTTTCCTGCTTTAAATTTTATTGTAATTCCATTACTTGATCATCTCGCTACTTTATTTATTTAGAGTACTGACCTTTGACCAACTCAACTTGTTTCTTCAATTATGTTTGTGCTTAGGTCATTTGTTACTCAAGTTTTTGTATCCTAGCATCCTAGGAGATATTTCTTTCTCATCTTTCTTCTTTTTCCTACCATTTTTATAATTATTTTTTGTTGTGGATGAAAGAAGATTTCAATAGTAGGTATTGCTTTGAAATTTAGTTGAATCTCAACTCTAGGGTGAACAAGAATGAATTCAACATTGACCCAAGTATTTAGAGGAGTCATGTGTAGAGGAACAAAGTGTGTAAGGGAAGTCTTTTCTAACTCAGGAGTATCAAGAACAATTTTTTGAGTAGAATCCTTTTATTTGTTAACTTTTCTTTGATCTGCTATACTCCCTAAATATTCATCCTATTCTTTGTTCATGTTAGTAACAATAGGATTGGCTAAAGAGGACTACTTAGCTGAAGAAACCTACATTGGTGTGGAAATTTGAGGTGTTTTTTGTGATGTAGAGTTGTTTGTCTTTTCGAAAAAGCCAACACCTTCAAAAAGCTTACGCAAATGCATGGGAAATGGAGCCCGTCTGGAATTTTTGTATACCATGAAATGCTAAAATTTGTCTGGAGCCAATTGCTTGCCTTTGTAACAAACTGATTCATATGTCAAAGCTTGATAAAGCAAATCATCATATTCATTGTGCCCATGAACATGATTTTTAATGTGCTCTTTGTTACCTATATCATGAGCCACATGGGAAAGGTCAAAAGCTCTTAAAGTAATGGTTGCGAGCTTTAGCTCATTTAGAGGAAAAATATAGTTTTCTGCATGCTAATAGTTGGCCAGGTAAAAAATACGAACCTTCAAAGGGAACTGGGGCCAAAAAAATTTAGAAGCCTTTTTAATTCAAGAGTAATCCCAATTCCCATAGTCTGATAGGAAATTCTCAAGAGAAAAATTTTCATGTATATAAAGAGGAAGGATATGAGGGTCTCCATTAATTCCCCAAATTTTGACATATGTGATAAATTCTTTGACAAAAAAAGCTCTAATTCTCAAAAGGTCATCTTGCACGGTAGTGAACATCCTTGGGGTTAGCATCCCGGTGGATAGGAATCATGAAAAAATGATAAATGTGGTATAGATGTTCAAAGTAATTTTCTTTCCAGAGGATATTGTGATATATGTGGATGGGAAGAGGATCTAAAAGTGTCCATTTCCAACCCATGCATGGAAAATCAAGGGAGAAAGAGATGGCGTCCATACTATAACCCGACATATACAAAGGTGGTATATATTCTTCAATCTGCTTGGATCAGAATTGTAGAATATGTACAACCATATTATCTTATAACATTTTGGCCCAACCAAATACATAGTCGTGATAGGCATAAAGACGACAGAATATGGAAGCAATATAGAAAAAGGGGGTGCGAGGGAAAGAATTGCATATTTTCCTGAGGTTTCTACTTTAAAATTGTTAGAATTTTGCATTCAATCTTTAATTGTTTGGGGAAATTTATCTTTGTCCCCCTCATATTCCTCCTTAACATAATGCTCCATAAACTATGGATTGTATTCGACTTGGGGTTTTGGAAGATGATACATACCATGGATGATTTCAATGCTAAAATAACCAATTTTAATGCCGCTACAATTGACGAATAATCATTCACTGATATCAACCTCATCTAGTACCTAATGTATCATATATGTATAGGGAAATAACCTTCGGCATGCCAAAACTTTATGAATGTGAGATATTGAAGCGTCATTGATTGTTACTATCAAGGACTTCAAGCTGCCTTGGTTTGCAATTGCAACTGTTGTCACATCCTCCAACATCTATGGCATTTCTTCGTCAAATAGCTTGTAAATGGAATTTGACAATTTTGCTCTAGAGTCTGTAAATAGATTGTATCCGAGAAGGGGAATGCATCTGGTAATTTATCATTAACGTCTTCTCTAAAAGGACTAGTAGACACTTGAGAAAGAGCTTTCTTTTAGCCTTTCTCCATATCTGATCCGGATCTTGGGAGGAGGCCCCCAAGATCTAAAAGATTGAAATGGATCTTGGGAGGAGAGATCCCCAAGATCTGAAACTTGAAATGGATCTTGGGGGAAAGGCCCCCAAGATCTGAAAGATTGAAATTTCCAGAAGAAAAATAAGGAGAATGCCCAATAAACAAAACCACAAAGAAACTTTATTTAAAATAGTAATGGAAATAAACCAGCTAGGGCGATGGTAGCTTATCTCTAAGAAGAGATGTGTGGCTACATGCCTCTAAACTGTAAAGGCTACATTGTGGCAGACAATCTGTCCTTTTACAAAATGTGACTTGTTACTTATAATATTTTTCAATTACAATACCACTGGTCAATTCCATAGGTGAATGAATACCATGGGTGGATTTTACAATACCACGGGCGATGCCATTTACAATACCATGGGTAAATTCCATGGGTGGATGAGTACCATGGGTGGATTTTACAATACCACGGGCGGATGCCATTTACAATACCATGGGTAAATTCCATGGGTCGATGAATAATATGGGTGGATGAGTACCATGGGTTGATTCCATTTTCCATTTGGATCATTCCTCCCTCCTTAAGAAGCAATGGTCCCCATTGCGTAAAGTTCCCTCCCGCGAAGCCTTTGTGGAATATGAAGAGCCGCTGAAGATAAGGGTTTTATGTGGTTAACCAAAAACCCTGATAAACGAAGATCCGAGGATAGAGATACCTTGTAATGCTTGTGACCAACTGTGATTCTGACAGTGTGCGACCTAGCAAATGGACTTCGATGACAAGGATTTTATGCGGTTGACCCATAACCATGATGTTGGTTGCTGATGAAGTAGCAGGTGCCTACATAGCCTGGGGTGGGAGGGCACGTCTCCAAATAACCCAAGCCGAATGCTGCTATGTTGAAACTGATGAATGTGAAGCAGGTGCCTACTAAAGTGGGGTGGGAGGGCACGTCTCCAATGGAAACCCACTCCGAATGCTGCTCCAAAGTTAAAATGGACATAACTCGGCCAATATAACTCAGAATATTTATTATAACCTGTTTTTAGAAGCAGAAGGATCATTTTGCATCTTCCCATGAGTTGGAAATCCTTATCTGGACACTCTGAGATCTCAGATTCGCGCTGCAACAGTTCCGCCGTCACAAAAATTATGATAAAATAGCTAATTTTAAATCAGCGATATCTCCCACATCCGAACTCCGATTCGACCCATTCTTTTTTTGAAATTGGGTGATTTTTCGAGAGGAATCCAGATATGGTATTTTTTTGTTTGTAAATTTTGTACCAAATATTTCAAATCTGATCTGCAAAGTCGCCGCCCAAAAAAATTCCTGCAAAAAAATGAAAAAAGAAAAATTCTTCCTGCTTGACCCAAGAAAGTGCTATGTGGAGGTTGTAGCACATGCCTGAAGTTTGTTGAATATTGCTGCAAAATTTGAAACTGAAATATGCATCAAACCCTCATTCCCATGGAATCATAACCTGCTCTGATACCATTGATCTGGATCTTGGGAGGAGGCCCCCAAGATCTAAAAGATTTAAATGGATCTTGGGAGGAGAGATCCCCAAGATCTGAAACTTGAAATGGATCTTGGGGGAAAGGCCCCCAAGATCTGAAAGATTGAAATTGCCATAAGAAAAATAAGGAGAATGCCCAATAAACAAAACCACAAAGTAACTTTTATTTAAAATAGTAATGGAAATAAACCAGCTAGGGCGATGGTAGCTTATCTCTAAGAAGAGATGTGTGGCTACATGCCTCTAAACTGTAAAGGCTACATTGTGGCAGACAATCTGTCCTTTTACAAAATGTGATTTGTTACTTATAATATTTTTCAGTTACAATACCACTGGTCAATTCCATGGGTGAATGAATACCATGGGTGGATTTTACAATATCATGGGCGATGCCATTTACAATACCATGGGTAAATTCCATGGGTGGATGAGTACCATGGGTGGATTTTACAATACCACGGGCGGATGCCATTTAGAATACCATGGGTAAATTCCATGGGTCGATGAATAATATGGGTGGATGAGTACCATGGGTTGATGCCATTTTCCATTCGGATCAATATCTATTGGTTGATGGGTTCCTTGTTAATAGAAAAATCTAAAGGTAAGGAGAATTACTACATACTAGGCATAAAAAAGCATAAAAATAGGTAAAATCAATCTTTTAAGTGAATATTTCAGATTAAATGGGTTCATTAGCACCATTTATTGTATCTAGTACATCCATTAAAACTAAAGATGTTGCTTTTAATTGACAATCTATAATGGTGGCGAGTAAATAAGACAAGTCACACAAGGACATAGGGTAAATTGATAGCTAGGTGGGTGACATGTTATTCTTATGTCATCCTGAAAGAGGAAGCCCATAAGATATTGGTTTAACATTTACATTCTCCATATGCGAATGAGTAGGATGATGAGGAGAAGGCTTAGGTGGCATTTATATCAGGGTGCCCCAATAACATAATATATGAAGAGAGTCATGACTGATGAGTTGTCCTATTAAGTACATCACAAAATTTTTATAAAGGGATGTAAGATAAAGGATTGGGGTTAACATAAGCGGGATGAGGTGTGTTATCACTCCTCCGGATCTCCAAGGCTGAGGAAGAGTCCAATTGAGGTAACCATAGACTAATCTTTTGACTTGGTAGGTAACCCTACTAGGCCGGAGAGGGTTGTCTTCAAAGGATCACAACCAAGAGGGCTGGATGGATTAGGTTTTTAGGCTAGGTATGATGTCTAGAGGTTGTTTGATTTTATTTGGTGGGGTTATTGCTGTATGAGGGTATTAGGTCAAAAAGGCTAGGTCAGGGAAAATGAGATATGATTGCAGACATTCAAAGGGGTAAGGTAGGCAAGAGACTTAGCACTTAAAAGGTGGTTTGGTGAGATGATCTAAGACTGATTAGGAGTTAGGATCAACATAGTAGATGTATTCTTCCTAAACTAAAGAAAATGAACAAATTATGATAAATTTCCCAAAACAGAGCATGAGCAAACATGTATTATGCCTATCAACTTGAAAATTATCATATAACAGACATGAAATGGTTTATGACCATACAAAACATTCATACAAATGATCACAAAGAGAAAACACTGCTAAACATCCATACCACATGTATCCCAAAGAAATAACTGCAACTCATCTATTAATACTGGCCAAAATCTGATACAATAGTGTCTCTGATCACTAGCACAACATCCAACTAAGTCCAACCTTTGAAAAGACTAAAAAATACAAGATATAGGCCTCAAACAAACTCCTCCCAGCCATCAGGGGTCGAATCCATGAGAGGAGGAGTAGTTCCACCAAAATCTGAACTGATAGCTAGAGTGTAGGGTGGTCAAAGTGACTCATCCCTAATTACAATGAACTGATTCATTACACCTCATAGAGTCTATTTACCTAATGTATTTACCTTAGGTAATAGTAAAAAGACCATAATTAAATTTACATGATCAATTACATCAGTAAAAAGTTGATTTCCAAAGAGGAAAATCAAATATGGAGAAACACAATGAAAAATTAGGCAACTGGTCAAACGCGCAACACCAACGTGAAATGCATAGCGCCATCTTCAGACCCACTTTTTCCTACCTTCCTGGTGTCCAAATTGAGCCCAGGATAGCTCGTTGTGAGCTTATCCTATCTAGTTTCCATATCTACCTTTAGTTTGAAAAATGGACTTGATTTGACCCTCCAAAAATGGATTCTCCCAAGACTGGTCAAATGCACAGCGTCAAGGTGAAAAAGGAGGTAGAACATTGAGTTTTTAGGTCTTTTTTCACTTTCGCACCTGACAGTTGTGAAAACCAAGGCTTGTAAAACTATTTTCTTGCATGTATTCCCTGCTCTGAATACAATGGTGGTCTTTTTTTGTCCAAAATGTGCCCCAAACAAAAGCACTGTGCCGCACTTAGCATTCTAGTTAGAGTCTCTGCACAATCTATTTAATCGAGCTAAGCCTGATTAGATCTTCAACTTGTCCTGACGATGAACCACACTGGTTGGTTCGAAACGCATCGACAAAAGATTGGTTATGTGATTTTGCCAAAGATTATCTTAACAATGTTATGGATCACAGAAGTCTAAATTCCTTAAGCATTCTAGTTGTCAAAAAACTGTGTATAATTACTTGAAAAGAAGAAAAACTTCAAAATCACCCCAAAAATTCTCATAATTGGTGAAATTATTGTTGATCATTTGGTTTATCCACGGAGTGAGGCTTTAGCAAGGATATCAAGTCTTCCTTCCTCTTCCTTCTTGTTTAAGGCTTTAATATTTGCATTAGCTCTTCTAAGCTTTGCCCTGGCAATCTTGTTCCTCATGGAATAATGCTTTTCCATCCTCCTTTGTATTTCATTCTCTATTGTCTATCTTCCTCCTCCAATCTATCTTCCTCCTCACTGTAATTTATGTTCTCTTCTTTTGCCATGGTGTCTTAGTGTCTAAAACCCTAGGGAGATGAAATAATAATGGAATATAAGTATGGGGAGTTAGAAATGGTGTGAGGAGATTCGGAGAGATGAGGGAAGGGGTTTATGGTTTAAAAGAAGTCACAGGGAGTGCTAATGTGATGGGACTAAGGATAGGGAATTTTATTACAGGTTAGGGGGTTTTGGGAGCCTACGCAAATGGAACACCTAGGTCTTAGGGTTTTGGGAATAAAGGGCTTTGGGAAGTAGTGATATGATATGGGGGTTGGGAAAGGGTTTAATAGTGATATGGGAAGGGAATATAAGTACTAGGGAGTGAAATTGGAGGTGTAATTAGGATTTGACTGTGATACTAGGGTTTCTATCAAGGAAAACATTAAATTTTACAATCACATGTAAAACACCACAAAATGACTTGAGGAATGCTAGGAGGGTGTATCTGAGCATTACTTACTTGTTGGAGGATGAGGACAACCAATCTTGAAGTTTTTGGAGCAATGGAAATTTTTTTGGAGGCTGATGAGAAATTTGGTCAAACGTGCAGCACACAACACAAACGCGCAACGTAACACACCAATCCACATCGTAACATTGAAACATGCCCTCCACTTTCCAGGCGCAACGCCATATTCTAACCAACTTTTGAGTGCCTTCTTGGAGTCAAAATTAAGCTCATGCTAGCTTGCTGGAAATATCTCTCTTTTGGCTACACAATGGACCTATCAAGCACTTAACATGGCCAAGTATAGCCCCTCAAAAACCAATTCTCCCAAAACTGGTCAACAATTGCAGAATGAGGTTGCAAACATGAAGTGTGCTCTTGGAGGAAACTTTGGAGGTCTTCCTCAACTCGAAATTGAGTTCATGATAGCTCCTTAGAATGATATTTCTGTATAGTTATCATTTGATGCATCAAGAAAGTCATTTGGCCACTCCATCTAGAAGCAAATTTTGTTTTTCCAAGGTCCCTCTAGAAATGCAGAAAACCTCTTGTAGAAACTTTATTTTTGGCATTTCTCCAAAACCATGACACCTGTGTAAAAATGGAAGGAGGTTGTTCATCCTTGGCCTATGATGGACAAAAATTTCACTCACTTTTTTCAAATTCATCTCTGTTTGGTTGGAAACCTACATTGAAACAAAACTGGCCCTATGTGTGGGAAATGAATTTTCCCTTGGAATGACTTCTTGAAAAATGATGGAGACATGATGTTTATGAGCTGAGATGACCTAATATTTACTGATATGACCTCCTTTATGCCTTCTCTACTTAGATGTTTTTGATTCCATAGCCAACCCTAGCTCAGTGAGAGAGGAAATTAGGGTTCAGTGCTTGTGGAAAATGATGATTTAGGCACCCTTGGGAAAAGAAAACTCCCTTTGGCATTCACTTTACTATTTCCTTTGAACTTACAACACTTGGAACCATGAGAATTTGTCGCACGGAATGTGTTGATCTTGCGGACAAGATAGACCTTCCTAGAATCTAAAGAAGACCTAACGACAAGCAAACCAACCAGACACTATCTTTCTCTAAATATGCTTTAATAAGCAATAGCAAACAAGGGTTTTTAGGGACTGCCTTTGGTCCAACGCAAGCTTGTGGATGCCCTCGCTCTTTTGATCCAAATGAGCTCCTCTTCGCGAATCTGCAAACACAAACAAGGCAAACAAATTAAATAGCACCTGAAAAACCAATTGCATAAAACATATTTAACATGAAAGTCAAGGAGTCCATGAAACAAATAACATAAGATACTTGTTGAGAAAAATGAGTTTGATTGTATTAATTTAAAAGAAGAAGAACTTTACAACCTTTGCCTTGATGCTGTACAAGCTCCTCCCAGGGTCCAACAAGATGTCTCCTCTACTTTGACAAGTTTCACTCACTCTCAAATGGAACCAAGAGGTATGTGATCTTTCCTCTCAAGCTCAACCAAAGAGTCTTAATTTCACCAACATTTACCCTCAAAATGTTCAGCTTCTAACCCCCCTAGTCCTCACCCCAATGCCTGTATTTATAGTGCAATGGAGGGAAGTTACTAGGTCCTCCTTCAAAGGGATAAAGCCCTCCTTTAAAGGGATAGCTCCTTTAGTCAAGGGATTAGCTCCTTCTCTTTTGGGATGCATGAACCACCTCAGAGCGAACAATCCACGTCAAAATTCCTTCTAGAAAACTGTAGAATTAATCCAAAGTGCGTTTTTTAAGATAAAACTTGCGCCTTTTGACTTTCACAGGGGTCCGCACCTACACCGTTAGAGACAGAGCGGGTAGGTACGCAGCTTTTGTACACAGAAGGTGCGGGACCGCAGGTGACCATGAGAGAAAGTGTGGAACCAGAGTTACATTGATTTTTAATATCTTTCTCCCACTTCCAAATCTTGATTTGAAGAGCTGAGGTCTTAGACTTGCTTAGGAGGACAGTACAAGTGATGATAGACCCATACTGACTGCAAATAATCATGGTGACGATATTTTAGTGTAACAGATTGCCCCCTAAAGTGCAAAGTCTGTAGTAGATGAGGATTTCATTTATCATATAGGAAGAGTGAAGTAATTTATCATTTCAAGGATCATATTGTGGAGAGCCTGGTCAGAACCTGTAAAAACATTCAATGTAAGATATATATATATGAGATCATATCATCGCTGAGGTAGGCATTCCCATACTCAGATCAAAACTAACTAGAAAACTATCTATTGCTTTGATATAGGAGTGATCTTGTAAAACATCACAAGTATGGACTCATGTGAACACAATATGGACGCATCCATCTGTTTATAAATAGTCCACAATACAATGAATACAAAATTCCCCGCAGCCTGGATGGTAGGAACTAGATCCAGGGTCTTCATTTCTACTTCCCGAAAAAGTACGATTCTATCCATGTGAATAAATGTGTTGATGTCGAACATGGTAGAAACCACTTGATTCCCAGTCAATGATGTAAACTGTTAACGAGTGTGAGATAAACCACCAGTGATGTCAATGGCTCTCAAAGTACCCAGTACAATCCATGAGATGTGATTAAATGTGTTGATGTCGAACATATCACGGAATCCTTCGATCGAAAGTCAATGATGTAAACTATCGTCGAAGGCGAGAAACCTGCCATTGAGGCATGCAGATCTCAAGGTACTGACGATTTCTAGATCATCTTTGTAGATAATGAGCTGATGTCGATAGAAAGTGATCCGTCGTAGGCAAGCCCACCACACGAAATCATAGATCAAGTTTGAAGAAATTTAGTTTCAAGGACTGACTTAGGGATGGTCAAGATGGATGATAGATATTTTTACATATGAATGGCTTACTGGCAATGACCTCTTGAACACATAATGACACGACAGATGGCTTGGTGACAATTGACCCAAAGTTAATACGCAGAAACCGGCTGAATACTTTCAATGTGGTTTGATCAACTGTTAGGCAAAGGATTTCCCAACCCAGGTGAATAAAAGTGTCGTGTTCAAGAGTGGTTGCAAAGTATGACAAACAGGCTCATTTTCCTCTCTTTTCCCCCACCATTTCTGGCAAGTACCTCTTTATTTTTGACAAGCTTGAGGAGGATAACATTTGCTTGATTATAAGCTCATCCTTCGGATGAGTCCAACTTAGTTTAAATTCAAACCCTAAGAAGGAGTGGTTCGTTCCTGTTTGTAATTGAATAGGTCCTTTACTGTGGAATTTTAACGAGTCCAGTATAGGAGAAACTCAGCGTTTTTCAATTTTAGAGAGTTTGAAAAGCTTAAGAAGACTCCAGGGTTGACCTTTTTTGTAAATTTGTGTCTCCCAAGCCCGAAAAAGTATAAAATAATACTTGAGAGAACTGCTTGATCTTTTACGACCAAGGAGTACTTTTCATTATTAGTGTCACTGATCCGAAAAAGTAAAAAGCGATCAACGACACGTCGTTTTATAACCAATATCGAATTTGAAACGACAAAAATCCGGCAATCTTTTCATGTTTTTACGGTCGGAAAAGAGCTGTAAGTATATCGTCTTTTAATTCCGTTTTAACGAGTGTAAAAGAAACGCTCGGTAATCTTTTCATGTTTTAGGAGTCAGAAAAGGGCTTAAAGATGACTCTACTTGTTTTTCCGTTGAAAATGATAGATTTCGCCTGAATAATCCTTTATTCCACACAAAAACACAAACATTACTCATACCTATTTGAAATGGATAAAAGTGTTGCAAAATACCTTTTCAAAGTGAAACATAAACAAATTTGCAATTTATTTACTCAAAAAACTTATAAAAAGGGCCTTTGTCAATTCATTTTTACCATTCGAGTTTGGGTGAGAAAATAGTGCTTTTGCTTAGAAAACTTCCCGTGAAGATTGTGGAAAATCCAACCGTCAGAATCGAGCGTCGTCTTCTCCAGGTAATCCACATCATCCTACTCTTCATTTTCAACTGTTTAGTTCTTTTATTTAGTCCCTCATTTTATTTTTTGGGAGGGTTTTTAGGCGCAAAACCCATGTGCGGGGGTCCGCAGGTTTACCATTGCGGACCCGCGGACCCCGACTTTTTCTCCATTGGCAAAAAACTCGGGGCCTGCACCTTCCATGTAGACAAAGTGCAGACCCATGCACTGTGTCTAACGTGGAGGGTGCGTACCCCGCAGCAAGGGTTTTGAACCCAAAATTTCTCAAAAATGGACCAATCAAAATATTTTCTAGCAATCTAATTAATCTTTATACTTGATGTAGAGAGTATATCATGCTAGATTGGCGTAAACAGGAGCATGAGGACGTGGATACTACCGCATGGAATCATCAGCCTTCACTTGATGCTTTGAGGGCATGCGGACTGTACAAATTCTGGACCATTCCTAGCATGAGGGCTCAGGTAGATTTCTTGCAGTGGCTGGTTGATAGATGGAGCATACAGGACCAGTGCTTTTTCATTAGGGGGCACCGGCTCGAAATCGAGCCGGAGGACATTTATTTCTTGTCTGGTTTGCCTAAGAGAGGCGAGGACTTGACTCTATTCGGGACTAGGCCAGGTGGCCAGTCTGTCGATAGCCTCCGGCTAGAGTATTGCAATAGCCAGGCTAAAGACAAAGGGATAGACATAAAGACCATATCCTGTCCTGAGCTCATGGTGATTGCATTTACTGTCACCAGACTTTGTGGAGCTGCCGCATTACATATTGCCACCGGATCCCAGATGCGTATGGCATTTGATTGCTTTCGAGGCACCATCTTCAACTACTGCAATGCTATGCTGGCCAATGTGAAAGGCCAACTGACCAGGGCCAAGATCGGACGACTAAAGACCTTTGGTTATGGGGCTTTGGTCGTCAGTTTTGGCCTGGGGAGGGTTCCTGTGCTGATCCCACAGCACCTTACTATTGGAGCTGGGCTTCCTCGAGAGCCCAAACGGATGCAATGGGTTGCAGTCATGGCCCATCACCCGGAGGAGAGGACAGAAGTTGCTCGGTTCAAACCTGAGTATTTCCAATGGTTGGAAAATCAGGTTTTTTCCATTCAGGACTTCCCTTACGCTAGGATGGATTTCCATGGTGACCCAGACATGGCTCTTCCACCAGGAGAGCAGTGGGACGAGTCAGGTAAAATCCTTTTCAACTTTTCCTATTTATTTTTATTTTTATTTTTCCCATCGTCTCAAAACTGATAGTAAAAATTTCAAATGCAGATGTGGGTCCACAGCGACCAGCCGCTCTCCGGCCTTTCGAGAGGAGGCAACTAGTTGCACCCGCGCCAGCCCCACAGGACGAATTAGTAGAGGTTTCGGCCAAATTGGAGAGTCATCTTGAGCGCTTGACAGGGGATATTCCTGAGACCACTATAGACGAAATTCCTCGTCAACTTCAGCGCTATGTGATTGGAGTCCCGGGACCTTTTAGGAGGTTCCTTTGCAAGGTGGCCCGGGCAGTGGTTTCTTATAGAGATCATCACCAGTGATAGGATGATCGCCTTTTGTGGGCACATGTGACATTTTTGTTTTTGTACTTATCATTTTTGCCGATCATAAGGTGTTTTTCAACCTATGATCGAAGACGATGTATTTTTTGACACACTCCTATATATATATATATATATATATATATATCACTATAACCGACTTATCTTGTAAATCATGTTATGGAATGGTTTTAAATTTACATGTATGATTGTTGCAAATGTCTATTTAACATTCGAGAAGCAATTGCATCTGCTAATGTATTTAAAGACCTTGGAATATGCTGATATTCAATATAACCAAACTCACGTTCCAAGAGACGCACTCTCAAAAATAATCTTAATAACACTGGATTTCTAATGGCATACACTCTATTAAGCTGTAACACAACGAGTTCATAATCTAACCTCACTATCAAACTCCGAATCCCAAATGAAATAGATTCAGACAATAACTCAATCACTGCACTGTACTCTGCAATGTTTTTTGTTGTTTGACCGAGGCTTACCCCATGCATAGAAACTAACTCGTCAGAGGGCGAATAGATAACCCAATCTGCGGAAGAGATGTTCTGTGTATTATGACAAGCACCATCAGCAAACCCAATGTATGTTTGGAGAGGCATCGACATTTGCAATATCAAGAGTAAAACCAAGATAAGCAGGAAAAATGACGGAAAAACACTCTCTAAGCTAAGCACACTTTTGTTTTTAAACTAAAAAACTCCAGATAGAAAGAAAAAACTATCCTAACTAAAAATCTCCATACCCCATTCTTTCAAGCATAGTACCTCTTCAAGTAAAGGCCATTTCTGGGTTTACCCAAAGAGTCCCCATCAAAGTCCACCAATTCATAGGCCCCTTTTTCTAGCTTGCGCTTAACAATATAGGGACCACGCCACATAGGAACGAATTTCCTAGCGCCTAATTTATCATTAGCTTGATCATACAATAACACTAGGTCTCCTTCTGAAAAATTTTGAGGGGTCACATTCCGATCATACTGAGCTTTCATACGTTTTGCGTGAGTCTCGATCGCCAATGCAGAATCACGTCGATTCTCATCTAGTTGAACTAAGTATAACAAACGCTTTTCCTCTTAGGAAGTAGCTGGAAGTAACTCGATGGCCATCTGCAGTGACGAGATTTCGCACTCAATGGGTAACACAGCTTCCAAACCATAGACTAGTTGGAAAGGAGTGAACCCTGTTGATGTTTTTACTGAAGTTCGGTATGCCCAAAGCACTGAAAATGGCATGTTGTGCCAATTTGACCGATGAATCCCAATGATTCGTCGGATCATGATAACTAAAACTTTGTTGATGGATTCAACCAGACCATTTGCTTGTGGATAATAAGGAGTTGAACTATCGTGACGTAAACCAAGCTGGCCTGTAAGTTCGGTCATCATAACGTTTCGAAAATGACGCCCATGATCAATGAATATCGCTTGTGGGACACCAAACCTAGCAATTATATGATTGAACACGAAAATTGCAGATGTCTTGCCGTCTGCCTCGAATGTAGGCATTGGCTCGGCCCACTTAGTAAAATAATCTACCGCAAGGATGATATATGAATGCCCCCCGGTCGAGTGAGGGTTACATGTAATAAAATCGATACCCCATTTGGCAAAAGGACAAACAGAAATTATAGGGTGGAGAGGAGCAGGTGGAGCGCGCATCTTACGATAAAAAATCTGGCAGTTGTGGCATTTTCGGACCGCCGTAATACAATCTTTAAACAAGGACGGCCAGAAATAGCCAGCGCGCAATATCTTTTGGGCTGTGGCATACCCAGACATATGACCGCCACATGCTCCAGAGTGACAGTCATTTAGAACCCTCTCAGCCTCTTCGTGAGTTAAGCAACGTCGAAAAATAGAGTCCACCCCACAACGATAAAGAGTATCTCCAATAATTTTGAATTGTTGGGACTGGAATCGAATTTTCCGACGTTTCGACCTTGAAATTTCTGGCCAAAAGGATTGGGTCTGGAGATAGGTGATGATATCCCCATACCACGGATCTAAAGTGCTGATTAGAAACAAAGATTCATCTGCAATGGGATCTTCTACCACAGTTTATGTGTCAGCACGCGGGAAGTCACACATTAACTCTGCAAAAACTAAAGATTTCTTAGACTTAGATTTCTCAAACTCCAAGTCGAACTCCTGCAGGATAACAATCCATTTAGAGTACTTGCCCCCTAGCAATTGTTTGGTCAAAATGTAGATCATAGGGTTGCAATCTGAAATTACCGTAGTTTTACGTAGTAAAATGTAGTGACAAAAACGTTGGACAGCTTGAACGGCTGCCAATGCCAATTTCTCCACATGTGATTATTTTAGCTCAGTTGGATTTAACGCGCGACTAAGGTAATATATCACATGTTTTGTTCCGAATTCATCTTCCTGAACTAAGACCATTCCAATGGTGGAATGGGAGGCGGCGAGATACAAGAAGTAATCCTGGTTGTAGTTGGGAGGATGCAACAATGGTGCATGGGTCAACGCGTGTTTTAGTGCATCAAAAGATTTCTGAGCTCTCTCATCCCAAGAAAATTGAGTGTTCTGTTTCAACAACCGTGTAAAACCCTTTGTAACCTCGGCGTAGTTAGGAATGAATCGTCGTAAAAAGTTTGCTTTCCCCTGCAAACTTTGGAGTTGGCGAAGACTCAAAGGAGGAGGAAAATTGATGATAGCTTCGACCTTCGAGGGATCAACGTGAATGCCGGCTTTCGAAACTACAAGTCCCAGCAATCGACCTGTTTCTATACAGAAGACACATTTGTGTGGGTTCAACCGAATACGATAATGCCTACACCTCATAAAGATTGCTCGTAAATGGACGAGGTGATCAGCTCGATGTAGTGAATGAGCAGGCAAGTCATCGAGATAGGGTTGCACAATGTGCTTGATGTCATGAAACGCATAAAACATCGCCCTATGAAAAGTTGCTCCGGCATTCTTAAGCCCAAAAGGTAATTTGCAATAAGAAAATGTCCCCCATGGACAAATGAAAGCCGTTTTTGGTTGATCGGCAGGTAGAATGTTGATTTGATTGTATCTGGAAAAACCGTCCATAAAGGAAAATATTTCGCTGCCGGCACAATCATCAATGATTTGATCGATATAGGGAGTTGGGTAGTTGTCCTTTGGACAAGCTCGATTAATGTCCCTATAGTCGATGCATATTCTTATTGTTCCCTATTTTTTGTTAACCGGAACAATATTCGATACCCAATCCGTTAGCGGGATCGGATAAATGAAACCTGCTTTCAACAATTTTTCAACTTCTGCTTTAATTGCATCAGCTTTTCATGGGTGAATCTGACGCAAACGTTGTTGGACGGGTTTAGCATCCGGGTAAGTCTTGATCTCATGAACAACAATCGCGGGATCAATTCCTGGCATTTCCTCATAGGACCAGGCAAACACGTCGCGGAATTCTTGAAATAGGGCCTTATATAATTGAATTTCATCATCTATACACGAGGCACCTATATGAATGTTCTCAACAATTTCGGGCTTAACCGAAATGTCAATGGGAATAGTTCGAGATATGTTTCCCAAATTTAACTCTGAATCGGGATGTTTCATTGGATTATGAGGTTCCTTGAAATATTCAGTCGTAAAGATTAATGAGAAATCATTTTCAAAATGATCATCCTCAGCTAAAAACGAAGATCTGTGATGGAGATATTCCCATGGTAAATCATCTACACATAGGATTTCACGAATTTGCTCATCAGAGTGAACAAGTTCAGAAAATGCAGTTAAATCCGAGGTTGATGTGAAAAGTGATTCCTCACGGACCACATTCATTAAGTCATTTACAGTTGAACACGGGTCGGCAAAAGACTACACGGCTTTATAGGCAATTTCATATGGACTCAAAGGCATGGAATTACTAAATGAGTCTATTTCAGATTGAGAAGGAACGATCGAAGGATCGTCATAAAAAATAGTGTCTGATGTAATCATATGAATAGTTGCAAATGAAGACGATGCGTTGATTGGAGGAAAAGGAAAAGTTCCCAGTAAACTGACATCTTTAACTAATCCTACTCCAACATCCTTATATGGGATAGTCATTTTACTGACATGTTGAATACTCTCTGAAGAGGCTGGGTCGAATGAAAAGTAAGCCAGCTGGTCTATTGTTATGATCTTTCCATTATGTGGAAACTTTATGACTCTAAAGACCGACGAAACGACCGCTGTCATAGCGTAAGACCAACTGCGACCCAAGAGAAGGTTGTAGTCTAGAGGGGCATCAACCACCTCGACATCTAGACTAACGGTTTTTCCTTTAACCCCTATAGGCAAATCCTGTAGAATGCCAAAAGGATGAAACCCACGACCATCAAAGGCCTTAAGAATTTTCGGGGATTGATTTAGTGAAGGAGAACCAAGCGATCTCCAACACTGTATCGACATAATACACGTTGAAGCTCCTTCATCAATTACAGTCCGATGAATAGGCATGTTTTTTACTATCACTGGAATCTAGAAAGCCATTTGATGAGGCAAACACAGTGTACTATTTTCTAGATCAAATATTATTAGGTTCGGGTCCTGAATATCAACAGCTCCTATAGCCAACAAAAGTAATTTATGCTATGCTCGGCATGATTGCAGCACTTCCAAAGCTGACATTGCTGAGGGTGAAACAGCTAAATCCTCAACAATGTTATAATTCTGAGCCGCTCTCGCATGTGGATTGAAAGCTGACTTTCGAAGTATACCCTTGGCGGGCGGTTTGATTACTAAGTCTGGATTAGGTTTCTCGATCTGTAGTGGATCGGAACTGGGAGCTGAGTTTGATGGATTAGAATGAGAAGATTCTGCTTCTTTACCATCAACAAGACTTTTACTGCCATAATCTTGCGATCGAGTCGCAATCCTTACATGGGAAACCATCAATATGGGTTCTTCATTGGCACTTGAGGAAGAACCTATCATCTTGCTATCTTGACTCGGAAATGGATCCTTCAAAACAGCAGGAGTTTGGGAACCTTTGACGATCTTCGCAACCTCTGCTCGATGAGGGCAGTGTCTTATGAAATGTTCTTCATCACAAATAAGACATGGATAATGAGGTTTTCGCTTTTCATCATTGGATTCCGCCTTTTCAGATTTCTCTTTTGAACTTTTGTCCGTTTTATTCTTCTTCTTTCCTTTCTTCTTCCCACTGGATTTTGATTTAGCCGTAGATGACTCTACAACGTGGATATCGGCGGAAACCTCTACAGAAGAATCTCGTGTCGGGGAATCAGGCAAGGTTATGATAGGAGAAGAATTCTTGGAAGACTTCTTCTTACTTTTAGTGTTAACCGTACCAATCATACCGTCAGCGGCATGAGATCCCGAAGGAACTGCAGTGATTTGATTTGACTTGGGAAGATCGGGGATCTTTTCGTGTAACGTACCTGACTGAGTATAGACCAAGTCAAGGTACTGTGCTTGAGCAATCACTTGCTCCTCAGTAACAACTCCGGCTTTAGCAACATCTTCAGTGATCCTTGGCAACAAAGATTTTACAAACCACTCAGCCAAGATTTGATCCAGAATAAATACCTTCACTAAATGTCGTCGACGTCTCCACTCATGAATATGATCTGAAATGTACATGGATGTCGATTGTTTTAGCGAAGTTAAAAATTCCGTGCCATTGTCATATCTGACTGGCAACTGAAAATGAGTTAAAAACGAGGTAGCTAACTGACTAAAATTATAAAAAGTTCCTTGCGGTAACTCAATGTACCACTTGGCTGCGAGACCAATTAGAGTGCGCTGGAAAAGTCTAAGATGAATCGAATCATCTGTGATGGAGTTAGACGCACACTAGAGGTGGTAAGTCACCACATGGTTTGACGGGTCCTCTCCAGATTTACCTTCGAACTTGGGAATGTCACTGGGAAACTTATTCGGCATTGGCGGCCGAAACGGAAAATAATTAATTGGATCATTCATTAGGCGCGAAAAATCAGGTAAGTCCAAAGTTGTGATAAATGGTAACTGCCGCTTAGGATTCCTAAAACTTTGGGTCATGAGACCAGCCCCAGGAGGAGGATATCCGGGATAACTAGGAATAGGAATCGCGTTCGAGATATTGTATCCTCCCGGAAAACCAGGATTAACCAGACCGTACTGGGGTTGTTGAGGTTGTTGATAAGTGTACCCAGGATACGGTTGATACTGATAAACTGGCTGCTGGACAGCAGGACCGAATTGGTACTGTCCCTGGTATGGTTGATAGGTGAATTGAGGTTGACTTGTGACAACCATACTTAAACCAGGTTGTCCCACAGGCATCTGAACCGTAGTTTGAATCGTGGATCTAGACGGTGGTAGAGATGTCTGAGGAGTAGATACAGGAACAATAGAAACTGGAGCTGTCGATACTCCAGAAGTAGGTGGGGTAGATTGAACAGACGTTGTGGCAGTTGCAACAGTCGTTTGAGATGGAGTACAAGGCGCAGTAGGCCCAAACTGTGAAACTACCGAAGGTACAGAAGTTTGAATGTTAGACTGGAATGGTTGCTGGAGTGAACCAGAAACTAAGGGTTTCCCAGTTTGAGATGACAACTGTAGACTTGGCTGCAACACCTGTTGAGTTTACGATGGATCCCACACTATGTTCATTCCGGGGTACTGACCCATAACAGGTTGAGAATATTGAGGACTATAACTGGGTTGAGGGTAGGATTAATAATTGAAAGGTACATTTCCCGTTCCTTGAACATAAGATTGACCTTGGGGTGGTTGGAAACCTTGGTTCGAGTACTGACCTTGGGGTAGATACCCCTGAGGCACGTACTGATACTAAGGTTGACCTTGAGGTATAAATTGATATTGGGGTTGACCTTCTGGTACATATTGAGTCTGGGGTTGACCTTGAGGAACGTATTGTACCGTAGGCACGTACTGTCCTTGAGGTTGCCCCCCAGATGCAAATTGTGTACCTTGAGGTTGCACCCCAAGCGTTAATTGAGGCTGCCCCCCAGGTAGTAACTGGCCACCTTGAGGTTGAGAAATGGGAATAGAACCTGACATCATAAGAATGTCTTCTACGCTCAACGGCTTTGCACCATTGCTTCCAGTGAATAACCCTTGTACAATAGGTTGAGGAGTTGCTCCCGAAAAAGTACCAGAAAGTGACTGATACCCAGAGGGAATAGAAGGACCATCGTACAAAAAGGATTCAGGCGATTGAGTAAACATGGACGAATGACCTGACATATTTACGGGAGTATAAAAATCTCTAGGGTGATAAGGAGCACGAGGTGGTGAAAAAATTAACATTGGGTTTTCCAAATAATTAGTCAAAGAAATATACCAAGTAGTACTTCTAGGTGGAGTGTAAAAAATTGATTCACGCTCCCTTAGATAAATAACAGGTTGATTTTCATGGATAGGGATGCCTACTTCTTCAATAGCTATCAAACCAGAAGGAAGATTTTCGGTGATTACTCTTTCTACCCTAGGTGAATTAGGACCACTAGAAGTTGGAGAGACAAACCCCAATGTTGGAGTAACAGGTTCAGATATCTCAGGTTCTTCACCTATATCACTATTAGATGAAAAGCTACCAGCAAGTTCAGAAACCGAAATAGATTCGGGATTATAACTTGTTACTAGAGTTTGGTAATCACGATGTACAACCAACGAAGACTCTCCTTCTTCAGGTGACCCAACTTTACTTCCACTAGGAGTTACGAGGACTTTCAAGCCTTCAAGATGGCTTGGGACTTCTTCAGGAGGTTGGCCCCGAAGTCTACAGGACTTCCTCAATAAATCAGCTATGGTTACAAACTCAGGAGACTGGCCCCGAAGTATACGGGACTGTCTTGGTAATTCAGCCACAGTTAAAAACTTTTAACTACTTCACACGCAAACAAAGTAAAATCTCAATGAAAAACACCTAAAGCCTCTAAAGAACTAAACAAATTTGAATCACACGCCTAAAGAATCTAGAGATCAAACACACACAAACAGTAACTTTTCGGACCGAAAACACTAGTTGGTGATGAAATCCAACGTCGCAGAATTCAGTACAGAAATGGAGGTTGGAACAGTTACCCCGGCAACCTGCTTAATGAATAGACTGGACCAAGTTCCTCCACTTAACCGTCTCGAGTGAAGTGAACCCCCCAGAAAATCCAAGTGAGTCTAGCCGACATCTGCTCCAGGTATAGTGGGATCTTCCCACCACTGTCACCTTTGGAAGAATCCTAAAGAATATGGCCACTAAGGTTACCAACTGAGACAAATACACCTCGGGGAACAGTCTACGATCTGATACGAACGCAAGGGCAGAGTAGCAAGCTCAATCCCCTTGAAGGCTCCTTGACATAATCCAAGGTTTACCAACAAGTGACCCCAGGCTCCTCGACAATGGTTAATTCGAGGTTTACCATTTTTAATACGTGAATATCTAGTGTCGTTCCCAATGAGGAAGGATTGATTCCCACACTGGTTCAGACACGATCTCGTGCTTCTCCTTTAAGAGGAGCTTTCCCAGAGCATAAATGCAACAATTGGATTTCTTCCTACCACAAGATACAACTACTTGTTTGTTTTTACTCTCTTGGAGAGTTAATTACTCTCCTACTCCAAGACACTAGCCTAAGCTAAGTTGGTGTATCAGAGCCCTAGAAATAAAATGTTACTAGGTGAATTTTACTTTAAGCATTAATTTTAGTGGTTGTTGTTTAAGTCAAGAGGTGGCGGAGATGAAACTCGTGGTGTAAAGACTCGACTCGAAATCACTAAAAAGATGCACCTAAGATGATTTAAACAATCTTTTCTCTTCGATGAACTTCTAAACTAAGAAAGAGTTTGAGAATGCAAATACTTTGTAAACACAAATCTTTCTCAATTAAACAAATTAAAAGAAGAGCTTTTTGTTGGCATTATGAGACAAGTGTTGTCCTTGATGGCAAACCTCACTGATGACAAATCATAGTGCAGAAGGTCAGCAACAAGGAATAGATGATCAGACTATAAGAAGAAGAGAAAATTCATATACGCAGGTTCATCAAGCCCAAGTCACGTGTACATGCAGGTTGGCTTCAGTAAAAGCGCGTGTATGTGGAAAAATCTTTTTTGGTCCGTGGCGGTTATTCCTTGGAAATTGTGCCTATGGTTTCGGACCATGGTGTCTCGACGGACGTGTCGATCCCTAGCGTTGAGTTGATGGTTTTGGATTTCTATGGTTTTGGCTCGTGGTATTGAGCAAGGCCTAAGGCTATATAAGGAGAAGAAGATCATTAGGCAAAAGTATCTGAAATGTCTTGAATATCTGATGAAGTATTAGATCCAGTATGCAGGTTATTGGTTGATGGTGTATTGCTGGATTTGAGCTAAGGAGAGATCTCATCGGTTGATGGAGAACAAGATCTAAGGAGAGATCGGGATCAAATGGTTTGAAATGAACTATCTTTATATGGTTGATTATGCGAATTTCTAGATCTGCATACTGACGCAATGTTATGTTCTGGGTATAACTGAAATCTGGTACAACTGCAAGTTATGAAAAAGTATTTTTAGATCTGTACGCAGGTTGTCTTCGGTAAAACCGCGTGTATACGCGGGTTGCCTTCATAGTAGTAGCGTATATCTTTTGGAGCTTGATTTTTGGGTTGCAGCTGGATCTGGCTGTTATTGCAGAGTTCTGTAGTCTGCTCTGTGTTCTGGTGACTGGGTTTGACAGGGTTTCAGTGGTTCAGTGATTCAAAGATTGATGATGCTAGTATTGGTTGTTTTATATGATTTGTGAATGAATCATGGTCTTCAGATTGTAATGTTGTGCTTCAGGAGTATCCAGTCTGAAAATTGATGAAAAGTGGTACCTGAAGGAAAGAAGATTGTAGGCCAGCACCTACGTACTAGTATCTTAGCTAGCACAAGAGCAAAGGGGGTTGGAGCTCCCTTCCAAGGAAGATTGGAGAACGAGAGAAGGTTGAAGCCTTCTGCAGGTTGTAGCCTGCGTACTGGCATAAGGCTGCACCAGTACAAAAGATTGTAAACTGAAATTCTTATTAAAGAAAGATAGAGACGACTTGCAGCAGGTGGTTTTCACCCACATTGGGTTTCCACCTTATATCATGGTGTTCATGTGTGTGGCTTTTGTGTGATGATCTGTTCTGTTATACTGCATCTGTTTACTCTTAATATGGTGAATGATGACCTGATGCACTTAACTGAAGATAAACTAACTGAATTAT
The DNA here is from genome assembly GCA_031772625.1 of Pinus tabuliformis. Taxonomy (NCBI): domain Eukaryota; kingdom Viridiplantae; phylum Streptophyta; class Pinopsida; order Pinales; family Pinaceae; genus Pinus; species Pinus tabuliformis. The sequence goes on from CM062817.1 coordinate 86,170,158, forward strand.
AAGTTTTCTGGTTATACGCTGTTTTCTTTAGACACAGTAGCGTGTACACGCTAGTTCACTTAACTAAAGTAGCGTATATGTTTCTGAGCGTTGAAAAAGTTTTATTGATCTGATAATACTGATTCACCCCCCCCCCCCTCTCAGTATTATTTCCAACAATTGGTATCAGAGCCAAGTTCTTCAGAGAAGCTTGATTGCTTGAAGGTAGATCGTTCATCATGAGCAACTATGAGAGAGAAGCATCAATCAGGCCACCAGTTTTTGATGGGACAAACTTCAATTATTGGAAGGTAAGAGTTACTGCCTATCTTCAATCTCTTGGTACAGAAGTTTGGGACATCGTAGAAACAGGCTATGCTTTTCCTTCAGCTACTCCTACAGATGCAGCTGAGAAAAAGAAGTATGAAACAAATGCAAAAGCAGTCAGTACCCTATTAGGATGTATATCCCAAACGGAATTCATGAAGGTAATGCACTACAAATCCGCAAAAGAGATATGGGACAAAATTGTCGCGGGCTATGAAGGAGATGAACAGGTAAAGCGTGCTAAACTTCAAACTCTCAGGATTCAGTATGAGACTCTCAAGATGTATAATGATGAAAGTGTGGCTAATTATTTTCTTCGGGTAGATGAGATTGTTAATTGTATGAAAAATTTGGGTGAAGAAATAAAAGAGGCTATAGTGGTTGAAAAGGTTCTAAGATCATTGTCCCCCAAGTTTGAATCTAAAGTATCTGCAATAGAAGAAAAGGAAAATCTACGAATTCTTACTATGTCTCAGCTACATGGAATTCTAACTGCTTATGAAAGGAGAAAGGGAGGTCCATCAGACAGAAGAGAAGCTGCTTTCAAGAATAAATTGAATGAAAATGGAGAAGTAATTAGAAACAAGGCCAGACTTGTTTGTAAAGGGTATGCGCAGCAAGAAGGGATAGATTTTGAAGAGACTTTTTCTCCTGTTGCAAGACTTGAGGCCATCCGAATGTTCCTTGCTCTCTCAAGTTTTCAAAATTTCAAGGTATTTCAAATGGACGTGAAATCAGCCTTTCTGAATGGAGACTTAGAAGAAGAAGTTTATATTGAGCAGCCAGATGGTTTCATTCTTGGGAATGATCCAAACCTTGTATGCAGATTGAAAAAGGCTCTCTATGGTCTCAAACAAGCTCCAAGGGCTTGGTACTATCGGTTGGACAAATATCTTCACCAACAAGGCTTTTCAAAAGGATCAACAGATAGCAATCTCTATATAAAAGTTGAAAATAACAAATTGCTAATACTTGTTGTTTATGTTGATGATATTATCTTTGGCAGCAATGAAGAGACTATGAGTCAAAACTTTGCCTTGGTTATGCAGAAAGAATTTGAAATGTCACTTCTTGGAGAATTGACATACTTTCTTGGATTGCAAATCCAACAAAATGAAGGAGGTATCTTCTTGTCTCAAACCAAGTACCTCAAGCAGATCTTCAAGAAGTATGGCATGGAAGATTCAAAACCTGTATGTACACCCATGGTTACAGGATGCAGCCTCAGCACAAATGATGAATCAGCAGCAGTTCATCAACCAACTTATAGATCCATGATTGGGAGTTTGCTTTATTTGACAGGTACCAGACCAAACATCATGCATGCAGTCGGAATAGTTGGAAGTTTTCAAGCAAATCCAAAGGAGACTCATCTTCAGGCAGTGAAGAGAATTTTCAAATATCTTCAAGGGACACAAAATTATGGCTTATGGTATCCTAGAGATACAGATCTCACACTTCATGCTTATACAGATGCAGATTGGGCCGGAAGCGTGGATGACAGGAAGAGCACAAGTGGTGGTGCATTCTTTATGGGCCCTAGATTAGTATCTTTGTTCAGAAAGAAACAGAGCTTGATTGCCTTATCTACAGCTGAAGCAGAATATGTGGCTGCGGCATCTTGTTGCACACAACTTCTTTGGATGATGCAGACCTTGCAGGATTTTCAAATCACCTGCACTTCACCAGTCTCTATCTTATGTGATAATACAAGTGCAATCAGCATTTCAAAGAATCCAGTCATGCACTCAAAGACCAAGCACATACCAATCAAGTACCATTTTCTTCGGGAACAAGTGCTTGAGCAGACGGTCAAGTTGGAGTATGTTCCTTCTAAGGAACAAGTTGCTGACATTCTCACAAAACCACTGCCCAGGGAAACTTTTGAATATCTCAGACAAAAGCTGGGAGTAGTTGATGCTTCATCCTGCTGTTGAAGCTTGTATGTTCTATAGAAAAGTTGGTATACGCAAGTTTCGTAAGGGATATCCGCGTATATACGCTGATCTATGCTGGGAAAGTCGCGTGTATGGCGTACGCGTGTTGCAGAAAGAATATCCGCGTGCATACGTTGTTTTATCCAGGATAAGTCGCGTATATGGAGTTCTGAACAGCAAGGGCAGACTCTGGTTGAAGAAGGTCTGAGATGGGTATGCCAGAATGCTTCAGGCACAGTTTCAGGGGGTGCAGCAGGCACAGGTTCAGGGGGAGCAGATTAATGTTTCATAAAGCATTGTTGGCATTTAGATGCTTTTGGTTCTAGTACACAGCTGTTGTTGGTTTCAGGAGAAGGAGCTCAGAAGGAAATCTTGGATGCTGATCTAAAAGAAGTATATCAGATACTGCTGGTGTCTTTCAGAAGTCTTGGTCTAGATTTGTTGTCTCTATGTCATATTACTTTTATAGTGTCAAGGTCATGTAATGGCCTATGATTTCCCCACTATGCCTGGGATGGATGAATGATGTAATGTTATTGGTTATTATATTTCTGATGTATCTCCTCTTGGTTGGGAGTATGGATGCATGCATTGAGTCTTTTGGTGATAGGAAGGTCCTTTATGATGTATAAGTCTTGGTTCGTTTGAAGAACATCTTTTGCAGATCTTGCCTACAGTCAGGGGGAGCATGTTCAGCACAGCAGAGCAGAGAAATCAGCATGTACCCAAGGGGAGCACAGCCCTTTGCCCTTGATGACAAAGGGGGAGAATGATTCTAAGGATCTTGGGGTTGCCATCAAGTCCAAAGGGGGAGATTGTTGGCATTATGAGACAAGTGTTGTCCTTGATGGCAAACCTCACTGATGACAAATCATAGTGCAGAAGGTCAGCAGCAAGGAATAGATGATCAGACTATAAGAAGAAGAGAAAATTCATATATGCAGGTTCATCAAGCCCAAGTCGCGTGTACACGCAGGTTGGCTTCAGTAAAAGCGCGTGTATGTGGAAAACTCTTTTTTGGTCCGTGGCGGTTATTCCTTGGAAATTGTGCCTATGGTTTTGGACCATGGTGTCTCGACGGACGTGTCGATCCCTAGTGTTGAGTTGATGGTTTTGGATTTCTATGGTTTTGGCTCATGGTATTGAGCAAGGCCTAAGGCTATATAAGGAGAAGAAGATCATTAGGCAAAAGTATCTGAAATGTCTTGAATATCTGATGAAGTATTAGATCCAGTCTGCAGGTTATTGGTTGATGGTGTATTGCTGGATTTGAGCTAAGGAGAGATCTCATCGGTTGATGGAGAACAAGATCTAAGGAGAGATCGGGATCAAATGGTTTGAAATGAACTATCTTTATATGGTTGATTATGCGAATTTCTAGATCTGCATACTGACGCAATGTTATGTTCTGGGTATAACTGAAATCTGGTACAGCTGCAAGTTATGAAAAAGTATTTTTAGATCTGTACGCAGGTTGTCTTCGGTAAAACCGCGTGTATACGCGGGTTGCCTTCATAGTAGTAGCGTATATCTTTTGGAGCTTGATTTTTGGGTTGCAGCTGGATCTGGCTGTTATTGCAGAGTTCTGTAGTCTGCTCTGTGTTCTGGTGACTAGGTTTGACAGGGTTTCAGTGGTTCAGTGATTCAAAGATTGATGATGCTAGTATTGGTTGTTTTATATGATTTGTGAATGAATCATGGTCTTCAGATTGTAATGTTGTGCTTCAGGAGTATCCAGTCTGAAAATTGATGAAAAGTGGTACCTGAAGGAAAGAAGATTGTAGGCCAGCACCTACGTACTAGTATCTTAGCTAGCACAGGAGCAAAGGGGGTTGGAGCTCCCTTCCAAGGAAGATTGGAGAACGAGAGAAGGTTGAAGCCTTCTGCAGGTTGTAGCCTGCGTACTGGCATAAGGCTGCACCAGTACAAAATATTGTAAACTGAAATTCTTATTAAAGAAAGATAGAGACGACTTGCAGCAGGTGGTTTTCACCCACATTGGGTTTCCACCTTATATCATGGTGTTCATGTGTGTGGCTTTTGTGTGATGATCTGTTCTGTTATACTGCATCTGTTTACTCTTAATATGGTGAATGATGACCTGATGCACTTAACTGAAGATAAACTAACTGAATTATAAGTTTTCTGGTTATACGCTGTTTTCTTTAGACACAGTAGCGTGTACACGCTGGTTCACTTAACTAAAGTAGCGTATATGTTTCTGAGCGTTGAAAAAGTTTTATTGATTTGATAATAGTGATTCAACCCCCCCCCCCCCCCCCCCCCCCCTCTCAGTATTATTTCCAACACTTTTCCTTTCCAAAGCACTCAATGACGAGACAACTAGCTATTTCACACAATTTTCCCTTTTCTTTTCAAAGCGCTCAATCACTACAAAAGACAAACTTTTCCAAAAGAGATTTTGTTTTTTATATTTTGTAAATAAAACACTCAAAACTAATGAAAATGACTAACTTTGAGAGCTACAAACTGTAAAAAACTACTTGAAGTCAAAGCCTACTAAAAGTCTTTTTGAAGATGTTTTACTTAGCTAAATGTGAGCTAAGGACTAATTTATGCAGAATCACAATTAGTCAAAAAACAACCAATCTTTCGTTTTCTTTTAAAAAAAATGAAAATTCCAAACTTTCAACTACAAGCTTTTCGAAATTTTGAAATGAGAAAACTCAAAGCGAATTCCTCAACAAGGGGAGATTTCATCAATGGTCAGACTCATAAGAACACTGGTAGACACCAAGGTAATCTGAGGTCCCTACGGCTTCTAAGCTCAGAGCCACTCCACAACCAAAAACGAAAAACAAACCCAACAAGAAAAATTCCTAGGAATTCCACCTAAAACCCTAATGCTAATGAAATTAAACCAAGGAAAGTTTTTGACAGGGAACAAGCAGGTCTGGACAATGGCTAAAACCTATAAACAAATTCTAAACTGATAAAAAAGAGAAAAATTTAAAATTTTTCAATTTTTTGACAGGGTACGCAGGCAACCTGTTTACACAGGTGCGTCCACGCTCTGTGCACAAAGCAAAAGTGTGTACAAGTACGCACTATTCTTAACTCAGAGGGTGCGTACCTCTCCCAAAACTATGAAAAATGAAAACTAACTCAAAATTAACTAAATTCACCCAATCCCACAATCATCAAGTCAAAAATAGAAACAGAAAATACAGTTTCTCAGGTCAAAGTATAAACAAAGAAAACAATCAAGTCCCCAGTATGGTCGCCATTTTATTGCACGGAATGTGTCGATCTTGCGGACAAGATAGACCTTCCTAGAATCTAAATAAGACCTAACGACAAGCAAACCAACCAGACACTATCTTTCTCTAAATATGCTTCAATAAGCAATAGCGAACAAGGGCTTTTAGGGCCTACCTTTGGTCCAACGCAAGCTTGTGGATGCCCTCGCTCTTTTGATCCAAATGAGCTCCTCTTCGTGAATCTACAAACATAAACAAGGCAAACAAATTAAATAGCACCTGAAAAACCAATTGCATAAAACATATTTAACATGAAAGTCAAGGAGTCCATGAAACAAATAACATAATATACTTGTTGAGAAAAATGATTTTGATTGTATTAATTCAAAAGAAGGAGAACTTTACAACCTTTGCCTTGACGTTGTACAAGCTCCTCCCAGGGTCCAACAAGATGTCTCCTCTACTTTGACAAGTTTCACCCACTCTCCAATGGAACCAAGAGGTATGTGATCTTTCCTCTCAAGCTCAACCAAAGAGTCTTAATTTCACCAACATTTACCCTCAAAATGTTCAGCTTCTAACCTCCCTAGTCCTCACCCCAATGCCTGTATTTATAGTGCAATGGAGGGAAGTTACTAGGTCCTCCTTCAAATCGATAACTCCTTTAGTCAAGGGATTAGCTCCTCTTTTGGGATGCATGAACCACCTCAGAGCGAACAATCCACGTCAAAATTCCTTCTAGAAAACTCTAGAATTAATCCAAAGTGAGTTTTTTAAGATAAAACTTGCGCCTTTTGACTTTCACAGGGGTCCGCACCTACACCGTTAGAGACAGAGCGGGTAGGTACGCAGCTTTTGTACACAGAAGGTGCAGGACCGCAGGTGACCATGAGAGAAAGTGCGGAACCAGAGTTACATTGATTTTTAATATCTTTCTCCCACTTCCAAAGCTTGATTTGAAGAGCTGAGGTCTTAGACTTGCTTAGGAGGACAATACAAGTGATGATAGACCCATACTGACTGCAAATAATCATGGTGACGATATTTTAGTGTAACAGAATTATTACATATTAAAACCATAAAATTACATTTTTGCTTGAATATTCAAATTACAAACTATTTTGCTGATGAAATCTTGTTTATTCTTACTCCTTCACTTGTTGGTATTTATGAAGGAGATGGTGTTTTAGTGGACCTTAGAAACCCTAAGACCTAATGGAGATTTTGAGTGGCTGTGATCATGATGAAGACAAGTCATGACTAATGGTATACTTCAGGAAAAGGTGAAATGAGCCAGCAAGGGTTAAATTTCTAAAAGGAGTAAAGGAAACCCTAATTCAACCTTCAGTGACCAATTTTTTTGCATGATGACCTAGTGGAATGAAAAAAAAAGCAGAATGGGACCCCAATATGATATGAAAAGAGGATTTTGATCATTGATGGGAGTATGAAAATATTGGCACTAACAAGGTGTAAAGAGAGAAGGTTACTGCGACCAATAATTATGGAATCCACATGCTTAGGGTGCAGGCTGAGGACACATCATCCCACAAGGGAAAGCTTGGAAGGGACATAAAATGTGGACAAAGGGAATGAGTTGTGTTGTATGTAACATGATGACTAAGGGTAAAACATAGCATTTTCAACCAATGAGCACTTTTAGTGAGAATTAAAATGTGGGGCCTACACTGGTCATCCTCATTGGGAAAGCCCAGTTTAAATGGATGCAAATATAAGGAAAGGGTAGGGATGAATGTGTCAAACCACGTGCATTAAATGGGTAAAAGGGTAAGCACGACTACCTAATGAAATTGAAAAGGCCGATGTATAAAAAACCAATATTTCCCATAAAAATAGTTTATAAAAATAAATAAAGTTTTGGCCATAATTGTTATTAAATTTCATCATTGGACTTTATTAGTTTATTTAAATAAAATTCAAAAGGATTTACTACAATTGTTTTATTGATTAAAATCAAAATACGAAAAAAAAGGGTCCCTGTTTTATTATGTCTACATGTAAAATAAGGGGTGGTTGTTGCTTTCCATAACAAGCCCATGATGGAAGAGGATGAACATCCATATTTGGGGCTAAACTTTGATCAGGGACAGAGAATATAGCACATGTTGGGATTGCAACATAATTCACTTTAGAGGCATGTTGGCAAGGCTTTCATCATTTTTAGCTCACTTCTATGCATTGGATAGAGAGAGGGAAATTTGTTAAGATTGATCATAGGGGACCAACAAGTTAGTAGGACTGAATGAATTAAGCTGAGTATGGAACAATGCCAACATGGAGGGATTGTTCCATACGTAGGAGAGTACATTTCATCCCTCTTTTATGATTGGAAGGCAAGAGGTATTGAGTTGGTACTTAATGGACTAGGCTAGGTGGTTGGAGACAACAATAGCCACAATTCAATAGAGGTTGTGGATTACCAAAGGGTCTCAAGTGCTAGATTGTTGGTGGGATCTAGGTGGGATTTACCATCACATAATAGATCTAGTATGTGATGTAGTAGATACGTGATGGATTTGGTGTTAGGTGCACACACATTTTTGGATCTCCATGGTTAGGTGGCGAGATGGTTTGACAGGGAAGAAAGCAGATTTCCTGAGTTGTCTTGGCATATTGACTATGAACAGGGTCACAAGGTGATTAACCTATTCTAGGAGGAGTTGGTAGAAGGAAGTGGCATCGACAAGACATAGCAAAAGGAATTCCATGGACATAATGCTCTCCCATCAATATATTTGACACATGAGCTATTGAGGATAGCCACATGTTGATGGTGCTAGATACTGCCAACATATATGGTATCTCCCTAATATGAGGTCCCAATTAGACCTCGCATTGTTTGGTATAGGAGTCCCATCTAGAAATACAACCCAACTGCCATTAACCTAGATATTTTCCTTGTCTTAAGAAATTGGCATGAAGGAGTAGTGTGCATGTGCTTTTGAATGAGAAAGAGAGTGTGCCTTCTGAAATGTTAAATTGTATATGTATCAAGGTTCTTTCAATGGAAACATAGTAATAGTACTAGTCTAGTGGAAACACACGCACATAAATACGAAAGAATTGTTAGACATCAAGTGAAATAGTTCACATAAATGATACGAGCATTAAATAGTCACAACACTTTTCCAGCAACTTTAGCACTAAATTCACCAAAATAGTTCATGTTAGGGTTCAAAAGAAATAAATATAACAATCAAGAAATACACATTCAAACCATGTACACCATGATTATCTGGAAAACCCCAATTAGGGAAAATCCAACCAACAATAGATCTATTATTGTCCTTGGCTAAAACACAGCCAATCTGGCCAACAACCTGAGCTTTCACCACTCAACCATGGCTACCTACAATGGAGAGTACACAAGCCTTTTAAGGGCTTCAACTACATGTAATACCATGGACTCAATACCATGGGCTCAATACCATGAGTCACCAATACTAGGTGCCCAAAACCACAATTGTTAACCATAAATGTTGACATAACCTCAACTCCACCTTAGGGTCAAGTTTATCTAGAAATCCCCCCTCTAAACTTGACTTTGGGTTCTCCTTGGCCAAATCTAGCCAAATCTGCCAAGTGAGCCAACCACCACTCACGCCTACCCAGTGAATGTTAGGGTATTTTATAATCTCACAAGTTGTCCTAGTTCAGCATGCTTCGTCATACCACCACATGCATCCCCATATCACCCAAGCGGACATTCAGACTTTACCAGTGATTTACTGGGGTAGGCATGCCTTACGAGGTCTTATAGTCGTATACCCATTTACATGAAATTTTCCATTTTATTTTTATTTTGTTTCTATCTTGACCCACACATAACTTGAACTGCTGCAAGTTTAACCATGCATTTCACCCTGTAAGACTCCTATCCCATTATTTAACCCTTTTCCTGTAACTGAATTTTTATTTAAAATTTCTGTTATTATTTCAGAATAGAAATTTTTCTTTAACCATAAAAGCCCTTCAACAAATTTCTCTTAAAAAAAAAGAATTACCGACTTTCTTGATTTTTTAAATTTCCAAAAAATATTCCCAAGGCTTTCATTTTCTTCTTTAAAAAATATTCCCAGGTCTTGCATTTTCTTCTTTCTCCTCATCGAAGGAGGCCTTGGCAAAGCCTTCAAACTTCATTTTCTTCTGGCTCCTCATTGAACCATCACTCAACGAACATTGCTGGTTTGTGCAACGAGCTCTTGCTTCAACCAGCGCCACCACTTCGTGGATGGGAACATTTCAAACAACTATCCAAGGCCCTTGCCAACCAGAGCTCTGATACCACTTGTTAGGATTCAAGAGAAATAAATATAACAATCAAGAAATACACATTCAAACCATGTACACCATGATTATCTGGAAAACCCCAATTAGGGAAAAACCAACCAACAATAGATCTATTATTGTCCTCGGCTAAAACACAGCCAATCCGGCCAACAACCTGAGCTTTCATCGCTCAACCATGGCTACCTACAATGGAGAGTACACAAGCCTTTTAAGGGCTTCAACTACATGTAATACCATGGGCTCAATACCATGAGTCATCAATACTAGGTGCCCAAAACCACAACTATTAACCATAACTGTTGACATAACCTCAACTCCACCTTAGGGTCAAGTTTATCTAACAGTTCAATAAATTTAGTACATATGAAAGCCAACGTAAACCACAAACCTTAGAAGAGTTGTCTTAAAATATCCATGATATATACATGAAAATGTGTTGGCCAAATGACTTCAAGTATTAATTAAAAGTTCTAAGATACATAAGTATAATAAACATCACTATCTCCAATTGTGAATTGTTAGAACCACTACTTTCTCCCCAAAAACACTATCTCAACATCTATAATGCCTTGTGGGAGATGCCAAGGTTAAAAGTCTGTTTCTTGAGTAATGAGGCTCCATTTATAGCTTGAAGCATGACTCTTCATATCCTCATGACTCTTGACTTTCTAGCTTCTAATGACCTTTGGACTTCTATAACTCTTGAAATCCCAAATGAATTTTTGAATTAAATATGACTCTTGGAATTATATGTCTTTTGAACTTCTTTACATGGCTCTTTTTTCCATACACGAATCTTGGAATTCTACTTCTTTGTCTTTACAATAATTATATAATTACATAATTACATCATAATTTCCACATCATCATATGGTGATAACATGACAATTCATTATCATTGATGACTAGGACTCATAGTGACCGATGATGTTGAATTTATTCGATAGGTGACAAGGCTACAACTTGTGTCATCGATCTTGCATGCATCTTCCATGTTGTAGATGTGTTCAGACTCCAAAAGGTTTTTTTATCACATGGAGTCTTTTGGGATGCTTTGATCATTGATATTTCAATGTGTTCTGTGTTCTTGAATGCTTCCTTTGACTGCCCTCTATGTTTGATTTCTTCATGGATCCTTACCATGTTGTTTTGGAATAGCTGCAACTATAATCACTCATGGAAAGAAAACAAAAGCCTAAAAAATATCCTTTCCTAACATGTCTCATGCAAATTTTCTTTTCATGACTTAACAATGTGATCAGAAAAGATAGGGGAACTCCTGGGCGCAAGGGCACACTATGAAAGGATGAAGTGTTGAAGCTAAAGGTTTCGGGGTACACTCACGTGCTCAGTAGAAGAGAGAAAATTTAATGGAGGGTGTAAAGCATAGGTTTGAAGAAAGTAGGAAGATAATTTAAGCTTCCTAACCATGTTTTTCACTCAAGGGAGACAGGGAGGGAGAATTGTCGAAGGATGAAGGGATGAGGCTTCAGGAATTCAGGGTGTGCTCATGCGCTAAAGAGAGCCAAGGAGAGTTTAGGGAACAATTTGGAAGGCTTAAGGGGTTAGTCTTCATGCTTCCCAAGTGCACCATGAACTCAACAGGGTTAGGGAGGGTGCAGGGCACATTGCTGAAGGTTGAAGGAGTCATGATGATGCTTCAATGATGCACCATTCACTCAACAAGGAGGAAGGAAATAATTGAGGTTGTAGTTCAGAAAAAGGAAGAGGAATGAGGCTCAGGAGTATGATATGCACTCTTGGATAGTGTAAGGTGCACTTTTTTAGAATGAAGGAGTCTTGATCAAGGCTTCAGAGTGCACCATGTACTCCTAGCCTTAATGGTTTAACTTGTGCAACCAAAATTTGTCTAAGTTTGGAATATAGAACAAAGGGCGAACACATTGATTTTTGACATGAAATCAAGTGTGACACAAAATAGCTCATCAATAAGACTTATACAAGGCTGAGCAATGAAAAATACACATCAAAATGCTAGTTTAAAAATAATCCCCATGTACAATGAACAAAGTGTGTGCGATTGCGACCAAAAGTGTCATTTTACAACAAACAAAGGTGTTACAACCATGAAGTACACTAAATACGTTCTAAATAACGTGATGAAACTTAAGAATAATCAAGAACACTTAAAACATATAGAATGACTTGAAACGACACTTGATGACTAAAGCGACACTTGAAGCGATAGTTAGGTAGGCTCCCAAATTTGAATGTAGTGAAATTTTGGAGGGTTTTGTAGCAACGAAAACACTTGGCGACACACTAGATGGACTTCAATCTCTCTTCCTAAGAATAGATTTTTAGTTGAAGAGTCATCCCTTCAGGAAGTATTGATTCATCAATTAGATTTCCTTGACTTCCCCTCTCAACCTAGTTATACATAACACCTCACTTCACTTCACTTGTTTCAAATACACAAAAGATATGTCATATCACAATTATTTCAATCTTCGAAAGGGTAATATGCGTTGTGAGTTTAAGATATCCAGATTATGAGTTTCATCTCGATTGTTGCTCCACTTCTAGTAGACCTGGACACTACCCCAACAAAGTCAATATAGAAGCAAAGTGTTGCTCTGCTGCCAGTGAGTTTGAACAATACCTTGGCGAAGTCGCTTCGTCAACTCCCTACACAGGAATCCTTTCTCTTATTTCACCATTTAATTATTTATTTAATAGGATTGTGCTTCGACACTTATTATTTTCATTGGGCGGAAGAGGGATCTTGACTTATTAAGCACAGAGGAGGTTGCACCTTCAGAAAATTATTTATATAACCTTTGGTATTGGTTTGCTTGCTTTAGATTTTACCCTTATCCTTTCTCTACTAGATTGGATATGCATATAACACACCAAGTAGATTGAACACAAAGTTGAGGATTTTGGATACTAAAATGGATGCGGATCTGATAGGTTCCCTCAAGGTTTTCCTTTTGGATGTATCATATTTTCCATCCAAACTTAGCTCAACCTATGGAAACTTCCCAAACAAAGAAGGAGAACTAACATATAGCCAAGTGTTGTGGTTGTCACTTTTTTTCTTTATTCTACAACAAAACCCTTCTAAGCCATGCAATATTTCACACAAGGTCTTATTTATGTATAATGACCAAGACATAAAACATGTCGAGACATGACTTGATAGACACACATAAGACTGACACACACGATAAATAAAAGAAAAAGAAGGAAAAATTGTACATGAAACGTAACTTACAGCTACTACTGAAAATAGAGCTTCAAGTATAAGCCATTTACTAAAAGAGGATCACTCCTCCCATCTAAGGATGTCAGTTTTAAATCATTATGACTGAGTTTCTCTTCGATGGTGTAGGGACCAATCCACATAGATTGGAACTTCATCTGTTTTCCTTTCTCTTTGTGGGGTTTATCCCACTTCAATATTAAGTCAACCACATAAAAAATATTAGTCCCTGTAGAGTTTTTGTGCTGAACCAGTGTTTAATATGGTTTTAATGGATGGAAAATATTTCTTTGGCTTTGAACCTTTCATCCTCAAGTCTAAGAAAAGTATCTATCTTGCTTTGAACTAGAAGGAAAGGTCTACCTTGGGAATCTTGGGAGAGATGCAAGGCTAGGAGATACAAGTTAGGAGGCAAGATAACTTCTTTACCATAAATCGGGAAGTACGGTAAGGCTTTGAGGGAAGGCTTAGGAGTTACACGGTCAGCCCATAATGCATTTATCAAAGCATTGTGTGAGTTACTTTGCTAAAAGAAAATGGATTTCTTGATTATGTTAAAGATATTTTTGTTTATTTATTCAACTAAACCATTTTCCTATGGGTAATAGTTAAATGCATGCTTTAACATAATACCATTTCCTAATGAATTCATAAATTTTTAGCGAAGAAAAATAAGTCGCATTATCAAAGCCAAGAGATGTTGGAACACCAAACCTAGTTATAATGTTCTATTTTAAGAATTGGATGACTTCCTGGTTATTAACTTGTCTTGAAGGAACTGCTTATGTCCACCAAGTAGAATAATTTGTTGTTGTTAGAATGTATCGATGTTACTTTGACAAATGTGGGAAGATTTATCCAATAACATCTTGTACCCACTATAGGAATCGTTTCACTGCTACTAGTAGTAGTGGGGCATCTAACTTCTGATCTCGATCGACACATCTCTAACAGGTTGGGCATTTACGAGCATAAGCGCGAGAATATTTGAATAAGTTGGGTCATTAATACTGAGCCCTCATTACTTTAAGCACAATTACATCGCCTGCATAGTGACCACCTGTCAATTCATAGTGCGTATCTCTTAGTATCTTCTCCGTGTCTTGAGGCTCTAGGAATCTTAGCAAGACACCATTGTGGTGCTTTCTGAAAAGCACTCCATGAACAAGCTAATAAGATAGAGATTTGAGGTGTATTTCCCTATTTTGTTTATTCGATAAATGCGCGTGAAAGGCTTCTTGCTCCAAGAATTGTTGTATATCCAAATACCATGGCATTGTTGAGTTTGTCATGGAAACTTGTTCACAATTTTACATTTCTGTTTCCTGCTCCCATCCTGAAAGGTATTTCTTTGAAGCATCTATTTCTTTTGTTGCTAATTGAAAAAGGCCATGACGCTTAATAGTATGAACTAGCTTAAAATCCAAATCATATTCTTGAAAATAGTTCATCCAATTTTCCCTCTTCTCACCCAATTCCTTTTGTATAAAAAGTGTTATGGCCATTAGATGATGAACATATATGATCATGTGAGATTTAAGGAGGTAGGGCCTCAAATGTTTTGATGCCTTGTATACAGCATAGGATTTTTTATTGAGGACAGGGTAAATAAGCTCTAACCCTAGTAAGCTAGCACTCATGAAGGAAATAGTTCATTCAACATCCTTTTAAGTTAGTATGGCTGCAATAGATGAATCTGAGGAAAAAGTGTAAAGTAGGAAAGATTTTCCATAATCAGGACTAAAAAATGTAGGCACATCAGTGTTAACTTGTTTGATTTGAGAAAAAGAATATTTTTCCCTTTTGTCCCATTTATAGATTGCATCTTTCTTAATCATGTCATGTAATGGTTTAACTATCTGAACATAGTCAAAGATAATATTGCGCAAGAAATTAATCTTCTCTAAGAAATATTGCATAGATTCTTTATTTACTAGGAACGAGATCTGAGTTATAGCTTTGACCCTTTCAGGATCAACTTTGATTCCACTCTTTGAAATGTTGTGTCCTAATTGAATCCCTTCTAACACACCAAAGATGATTTTCTTGGGATTGAGAGAGATCCCATATTTGTGACACTGCTCAAACATTGTTTCAGATGATGCACATAGTCCAAATAGACTACTACGTTTTGGAAAATCATACCATGAAAAGCAATGTCCATTTCTCTTTGGCTTATAGCACCAACATTAATAATCCTGAATGGCATGCGCTTAAAGGCGAATGTTCCCCACTTGGTCTTGAAGGTGGTTTTGAGATGGTCTGGTTTTGCCATTAGCACTTGATTATAGCGAGAAAAACAATCTAGCAGTGAGAACATCTAAGACCTAGATAATGTTTAGAGAATTTGTTCCATGGATGGCATCGGGTAATTATCTTTGTCTTAGGCCTAGTTGAGATTGCAAAAGTCGATAGATAGAAGTATCTCACTAGACTTATTTCTGACAGTGACCAAATTTGAAACCCAAGTAGAATGTTTGAACTTGAAGATGACCCAAGCATCCAACATCTTCTTCAACTACTTTTGGATTATGGGTTCCAGCATTTGATGAACTTTCCTTAGCTTCTTCTGAAAAGGTTTTACCCCTTCTCTAATGGGAATGACATGATAGATAATGAGATTATCATATGTCTTCAAATCATCATAATTCCATGCAAACATATCTTGGTATTGTTTGAACTAGTGGATGAATGCTTATCGTTCTTATGGAGAACAACATGTACCAAGGTTTACTTATTTAAGATAATCTTGAGTTCCCAAGTTGAATTTTTCAAATGTGAGATTTGAGTCTTAGTATGAATTGGTCCTTTGAACCAATTTTATAGGTCATATAATTATCCCAAGGACACTACACCTTTAGGAATAGTGTTACCTTTCATTGCATCAGATGATTCCTACAAAGCCTTTTCATGATCATCCTCCTCTATGGCATCATATTTAAATACATCCACATTAGCCATAAAATGCAATATCTAATGGCCATCATTGAAAACATGAAAATTAGTTACGTTGTCAAGAACAACTGATTTAAATATAATTTCTATAGAAAAACCATTCTTCAAAGGTAACATTCTATAATTTGCATTAGTTAATGTGTTTGTTGTGGAATTTCTAAGTCTAGGAACATAAATAATATTAAAATTTTTAAAGTGAGTAATCAGTCACCATATATCTTATTGGTATTTTTTAAGATTTGGTGAAACATAGTGGATAGTATCCTGTACCTATCGAGTAATCACTTATGAGTCACCCATTACCTTGAGAAACTCTATCTTCAGGTTAATGGATTTCTTTAACACAAGCATGAGTGCTTCATATTCAGTAGTATTATTTGTACACTTAAACTCCAAATGGAATGATAGTATGTACTTATTATTATGTGAGTATATGAGGATGAAACCCGCTTTAGAGAAATCCTGTGTTTTAAAAACATCAAAGTAAAAAGTCCAAATATTATTAGCTACTAGATAGGTTCCTATAATATTATAGCCATTATGCACATCTAGGTTATAGTATTCATTAGCACCAATTGGAGTACAAGGAAGGAGCTCCAACTATGTATCAGGTGGTACAGGTGATGGTTGTGCTTAATAACACCTGTGATCAATTTCTAGGAAACATTTTCCAAAGAGAATATTTGCAAAGGCAATAAGCTCATTATGACCCTCAAGTGTTGTCACAATATATTTAATATATGGCTCACTCTTCACTTGAATCTGGTTGTTTCCGCCCTTATATGGAAGCCATAAGTGTGACCAATATGTAGCAAAATATCCTTGTAATTTACTTGACCAGTTTTGACTGAGTACACCATATGCTTTAAGGATATCCAAAATTGCAATGTTTATACATTAGTGTACTTGGTGATATAATGATAAATGGGTAATAAAATTATTTAGCTCACCAATATTTTCGATAAGGGATCTGTCCAGCTGAATCATTTGTACATTGGTTTTATCTCATTTAACATTAATTTTATTAGCAATAGATAATGTCATTACATTTAAATATGCACCCGAATAAACTAAACAATTATGGACATTATAATTAAAGACTTCGAAAGTAAGAAAAAATGGGGGGCATAGATTGTTAGCATATGAAGCTACAACATTAACCACAGATTCAAGAGTTCTAGAAGACTTGTCAGAAGCCTTTTGAGAAGTAGACACTTTGTCACCTGATGAAGGATATGAAAAGGCTTGGACAAGAAGTTCACGTTGGTCTGCTATCTTTGTGAGCTCAAAGATGGAAATGTTGGCACGAGCTCTCTTCAAATATTTGACTATGTTATAATCAATAGTTTCATTTTTAGCAGGAAGTGTTGAAGTGTTGGGAGGTGTATATATGTTTGAGACTTCTAGAGTGATGTTTTTACTGCTAGTATAAGTACTCTTAGAGGTAACAACATTTCCAAACTTGTTTTGCATATTCTGAGCATGATTTGTTAGTGGTGCAAGCATTCTTAACAATTTCTTCTTTAACTCTTGTTTTGTCACTTCCTATTCATAAATGGGCTTTTTGATCCTCAAATTATAACAACCATTTTATTTCTAAGGAGGAACTTCACTTTGAGGTGGTGCTTCAATACTCTACTTATCAGTATTGGGAATAAAATCAAAATTATTAACTGCATGTCCAACACATATGCTTTCCTTAGCCACTACAGGCTCATTTGTTTCTTCCTTCTACTCAAATTTCTCATATAGTAATAAAGTATCATTGATATGCACTGTCAAAGAATTCATGTTGTGGTTCCACTATGTGAAAGTATTTTATGAATTCCATACCTAATGGAAGGGATAATAGATATCCATGCATATACTTTCAATTTTCAACACAATAGTTGCACTCTACGTAGATTTAGTTGGCTGGTTGTTGTTGTTATTCATTCTGAATGGGAAATACTAAGGAGCCTTGCTATTGGTAAAGGTCTCGCTTTACTTTCTCTTTAATTCTGAGACTTCATTAGTGAGTGACTTTATAAATTTAGTCAAGCTTTTAGTATCAAAAAAATCGTTTTCTTTAGCCTTGCTTGGAAAAGGATAAGACTTCTTACCAACCTCCTTGGAGTATTTAGATTCATCATCATCTGTAATAGCTCCAACGACATGCAAATATTTCTCCACGGTAATTTCTTGTGAAAAGTTTAAAGTTATGGTTTCCTTTGTATCTCATTTAACAAAAGCATAATTGTTTGTTAGCAAGGCAACTATAATAATCTATAGTGATAGAATCATGAGGGGGAAACTTGTTCAATATACAATTGAACCTTTGATTGAAATATTTGACTTTCTCCTTCTCCCCCATCTTAATATTTCCAAGTTCTTTTAAAAACATGGTGGGAGTCTTGTCATCGACGAATTTCTCCAAAAATAGTTTCTTAAACTACCTCCAATCATGGATTGAATTAATAGGTAGACTATGGTACTATCATAGCGGCTACAACCACCCTCCAAAATTTTTCCCTAGCTTAGCTTTGGAACCTCCCTACCAACTTTTCACAACGCCTTGTCTTTCTTTGTCAAGTACACAAGCTTCAATGTTTTTCTTGCATAAAGACAACCTATTGATCACAACAAACACATTCCCCTCACAGGCTGAGCATCTCTCCCAAGAAATTGTGCAATTCTGGAGGGAACCCAACCTTCCCTCTAGAAGTTGCGCAATCTTGTCTGGAAGCCTATTGGGTCCAGGATTGCGCAATTATGCCAGTCAACGCTCACAGTGAAAATTGTGCAATTTTCCCTATCAAGGCTACTTAGCCTAGAGATTGCCAAAATGTGGGCAAAAGCCAGTTGCTTTGCCAAGAAATTTCATAAATCTCTTGGGCAGCTAGCCCAACTCCCTGCTAGAAATGGGCATTTCCTTCCAGCAGTTGAGCAGCTTCATGCATGAGCAGTTGGGTTGACTAGTTCCACCTGGGACCAAGGAAACTTGAATTTCATGCATGGCTTGCTTTTTCCTGGAATAGCAAAAGGAAACATGCAAAAGGCATCCCATGATTCAGGGAGCTATTTTTAGCAGCTGGAGGTTACATGCAAAGTTGTTTTAGAAACTTTCCTCCAAGTTTCACTTTTTCCTAGATTTGTGGCATGCACGACATAAGCTCAAAACTTATTTATTCGACACATCAGAGCTCATTCTCTCACATAGATCTTGGAGCTCTGACATCCCATAGCACATCCAGGACTCTTCGACACCTTCGTCTTAGCTCTTCATGGTAAGTGGCCTCAACTTGTCTTTTTCAACATTTTTGTCACTTTTTTTGTTTTCTCTTGTGTTTCTTGATTTATTTGAGCACTTGTTGTCGTTTACATATATACTATTTTGTCCTCGAACTATTTCAGTTTTCGTTTCTATCTCACTGTTGTCGCATGCATGAAACTCTTTTGCACGAACGGTCACCAATTCATCGACTCGCTTCACCCACATGGATGTTGATCTGTTTACTGAATCTTTCATTCACATTTGCATACACTGTCAACCACTTCTTCTTTAACTTAGTGTCTCCATCTATTCACTATCTTATTTTCTTTCAGTTGCCCGTAAGTGACTCTGGCCAACCTTGGCTCAGAATCTTCCTTCATCGAGACATCATTGTGTAATCTGGGGAAGGAAGGCTTTAACTTTCTCTCTAGAAATGTGCATTTCTACCCAGCACTATCCTCCAGGATTGTTTTGCGCATTTCTGAGGGATAGTGACTGCTTTCCCAGAAAATTTCACAGTGCAGTCCCTGAGCCTACAGTAACTCCTACCTGGAATTGCACATTGCGCAATCCCAGCAGCCAATAGCTAGTCTGGATTGTACATTGAGAAAATCCAACAGCCAGTCTTGCCTCCCTGACAACCCAGACTACCTTTTTTGCAGTTCTGGCAGCCAGTCACCTAGCCTCTTAGAAGAAATTGCACAATCTTACCTATCAGTTCCCTAGGTATGTGCTGTGTCATTCCCTGAATTTGCTTTGGCTTTCATTGACAGATCTATTTCCATGCATATTTATTGTCTCCAGATCTTTCAGGTGTTCATCCACCTCTTAGTAGTATAGGATCAATGGCTTCCAAGAGAGCAGGATGAATGGACACTGACGGGAAGGCAATAGTTGAGAAAGTGTCCTCTAGACTACCGATATATGAAGAGACAAAGTTGTTTCTAGACAAGGACATCAAGATGAAGTGGCAATAGGTCAATGAAGCATTTTTAGGTACTTTTTAGGAAGACCTCAAAGACTGTCAAGTGTATGTGAACATTCACAAGTGCGGCTTGCACCGGATTGCATGTAGATACCCCACGTTCCCATGTGCAAGCATGATACACTGAATCATCTCTCACACTGGTCCCCAGATGATTACCTTGAGCAGTGTCAGTGGGAAGAATATTGCAACCTTTTGGGCACGAGATTATGATGAGATGTATCAGATGTCAGAGCCTATAACTATCATGAAGACTTAATTCATCTTACCCAACAGCAGTGCTAACTCCAGAGACATTCTGAAGAACTGGGTTAAGGAGCCGACTCGATTCAGGTTGACACCCAACCAAATCTACAAGATGAAGATATTGAGGAAGGTGTATCAATACTTGGACATATTTTCTTATCAACTATATGGCGAAGCAAGCATCGAAACTTTCCCACAAAGTTCGGTGATCACGCTGGACCAACTAGCTAGAGAGGGAAAACCATGTAATTGGTCGAGCATGCTGGCTCATCAGCTAAAGGAACAAGTAATGAAGATTCGACAGTCACCCAGAGGTATGCATGCAAAGATTTACATGTTCGCCTACATCTTAGATGCAATATGTGCTCGACAAGATATCCCAGGCTTGGAGTGGGCATGGTCACCAGTAAAGACTATTGTGAACACGTATTTCAAGTTGTTGTCTGAATACAACTTCAAAGGAGTAATCATATGGTTGTCTGATCATTTTTTCACCCTAGTGTACATGATGATATTTGAACATGATCCACCTTGCATATCAAAGGAAGCAATGGAGGCACTGATAGGAATTGATGATTGGTATTCCTCACATTCTGGCACCTTCATCCAAATGTTCAACATGAAAAAGCCTCTGCATGTTCTACCAAGGTTTTCCTTAGACGTACTTGTCATGCAGAAAGTATCATATCACATCTTGACAGGATTGACAGCTAGACTGCACTGGAAGAAGAAGGCACCTTGGCCCATTCTTCCATTTCATATTGGTTTATATGAGATTCAGAGTATCAAGCAAGCAGATGTCGAAGCAAAACTGATGAAGAAGTACTCATTCGACCTTCGAAGCTACAATATATATGACCCACATTGTATAGTAAAGGATCACTACATGAGAGTTCAGTTCAACTGGATCCACGGGGTATGTCATTAGGTAGAGGAGGACCCATGGAAATATTGCTACAGTTTCTCCAGACCCAATGAACCAGTCGGCTTCGCTGTGGAGTGGTTAGCAAAGCAACATGAAGCAACATCATGGAGAGTGCCAACAATAATAGTAGTATTAGTGGCAATAAAGGCAAGCATACCAGTGTGCGACCAAGGTAAGAGGAAGATTTTTGATCGCATGGAGAAGGAGCAAAGCTACAAGTTTCGAGAAGATCCATTAGTAGAGAAAGAAGCAATGGCTATAGAGGCAAAGAGGCACCAGTGCGACATGCGAATTGCACAAAGGAAGAGGGATAAGAGAAGAATGGAAGAAGCAGAGAAGGAGTTGCATGAGCTGAGGGAGAAACTCTGAAAAGAACAAGACTTACACAAATAAGAGAGGGAAGTGCAGTAAAACCATATACAGCAAGGGGCGCAACATGTGCAAATAGACGAAGCAACACCCATACAAGTACTTGATTCATCAGAACAGCTGGTATCAGGTGAACAAGGTGAACTATCGTAGGAGCAAGACTTCACTCATGAGATAGAACAAGCACTTCAATAGTTGGATGTAGACATGGAGCAACAAGAGTTGGAATAGGACACTGACCTCATATCTCACCACAAAGAGGTCGACTCACCCACTTCAATGCATCTAGATGATGAGCAAGTATCAAATGACCAAGGAGGCATTGATATCCTTGGTTATCAGCTGGAAGGAGAGATGCACAATATCTCATTCAACGAATCTCAACATAGAGTTGTGCAGTCTCGTAGAGTATCAACTTTGGAGGATCATACATATCATGTGCAAGTTGAGGAACGAGTGATCGTGACTAATTTGCGCAAACATCCAGTAGCCTTGGCCAATGCAACGAGATTTTATGCCGAAGCCACTAGCTCAAGTGTTCGCTTTCTGATAGCTAAGAATGAGTGAATGGAAAAGGAACTAGATACAACCAAGAAAGGAGGAGACTTGGTGACAATTTCCACCTGAGCTGAATTGAAAGAAGGCAATACTAGATGAAGTGTTGTCTCTTGACACAGTTATGCGAGAATTGTACTCCAAGTTTGGTACCATGCATAAGGTAGTCATCCGTCTCAACAGATGGCAGTAGCGATGTGCTAGGATAGCATGTATCTTAATGAACTTGCATGTTATTGTTGATGACATGCAAACATGGATGATGGAATACAAGGGAGCCCCACTTCACTTGCCTAAGGTTATGAGGGCAAATGCAGTCGAGCTGAAGGCACATATCCGGAATCAGATCCAAAACTATGAAGAGCTCCCACAACTCATCACTAGCATACACCCCCCCCATGAATGTACATTCAAGAGTATAGATTTTGTGGTGCACACACACATGATCCCATCTATTGGGACACTCACTCAGGCAAAGACAAAGAAATAGGTCCGACTAGAGCTTGACTCGTACTTCGACGAGTTGATGCACATTACCACCAGCCCAGACTTGCCCATCAATGCAGACATCATGCACAAGTATGTTGTTGGTTCATCTACATTGAAGACAATGATGCACATGCTTTCAGTCGAGTTGGATAGAGGAGCATGAGTATTGTACCCAAATGCTATGGAGGTAAGAGTCAAGTTTTAGATAAATGTCACCACTAAGCACATGGACACCATGAAGGACTACTGATCTTGGCATCATTATGTTACCGTCAATCAGCATGAAAATGTTGAGGAGTTGGAATTCCATGGTTTTCTAAGTCAAAGTGATGTCTAGCATGGCTTTCTCCGGCCATTTTGTTTCACATGGGTACATGTGCATTGTAATGTAAAGTCATGTCAAGTGTAATTTAATTTGTGATAGTTGAGTGTAACAATCATAGAGTAGGTGAAGAGTCATGAGGGTAGTTGAACTGTCACAAAGGGGAATGTCAAGGGTCACTTCACCCTTTGCTACAAATAGTCCCTCATAACTCATTGTAAAGGCTTTTGGTCAGCCAAGCTTCTGATAATACTATCTTGGAGAGAGCTTGGACAATATTGTAACGAGCCTTGGCTTCTCTACTACACAGAGCTAGTACATCTCTTTGGAGGAGCAGGCGAATGTCACTATAACGTTCCACTATTCGAACTAGTGCTTGGACATGGATATATTGTGTGACTGGAACTTACACTTATTTATATAATAAGAGCCAACAAGTTTCATGCATATGTTGTATTGTATTCTATGCTATCTGGTTTACTCTAAATGATATATGTATTAGTTTGCTTACGCATGCATGTATGGACTATTAGTATAAGTATGTATGAATCTTTCTGAAATGCGTTGTTTGTTTAACCATCACTTTGGATTGCTTGCTAAATCACTTTCCAGTTGGTGATGAATCTTTTCTCATGTGTTCCCTTCCAAGCCGAGCACTGTTACAGGTCTCCAAGGGGCACACTGATCTCAACCCCCATTTGTTAGAACCTCTCATGCACCTTCCTTGACTCAGTGCAGTTGTCACACACTTGCTACCAACAGATTTATCTTACTTGCCTTTGTGTGGAATCGCAGTCAAGGAATTACCATATGACCCACTGCTAGGACTCCTACACCAAATGGTATGAGGTCTATTTGGGACTTCTTACCGGGGAGATCCCCTTGACATGTTGGCGGGTCCAGCACCGTCGACATTTCTGGCACTAGAAGGAGGGCTAGGTGACAAGTTGTGTCCTCTCATCCGGTTTTGAACCTTTGAATATCTTTCATGGATTATTGCACTCTTCTACCTCCATGATGTTTTTCAAATCATGAAGATGTCACCATCATGAGGGAGTTCTTCGATCACTTGTCCACTTACACGTATGATGGTGAAGGTGAAGTGGCCTTTTCTGAGTACTTACATGGCTTTCTTTCTATGCTTCATGAGGAAGATGGGTGTTCTGACAAATAGGCCAGTTTGTTGCTTGCATACACACTTTGCAAATCTCCACTTCGATGGTTATGCAACATACTAGCTAACAAAATGTACTTTCTTGAGCACTTTTGTGATCTTATTGAAGACACTTTCTATCATTTTGATCCAGACCATCTTGACAAAAAATTGCTACAACAACCGAAGGCTCCACATGAATCCATTATGGATTTTTGGTAGTGTTTCCGTGACTTGTAGTTTCAAGCTCCGAGGAGCCAGTTGAAATTTTCCTATCTTTGGGATTGATTCGAGTATTTCCTTAAGAAATATGCTCATCCCAAGAAGAAGCTTGAAATCAAGCCTCACTCAACATTCTTCACTGATGCAGCTATGCAATCTCAGCCGGATGTGGTCACTGTCTCGACTGAGTGTCCACCATCCCCTCATCAAACCGCTCCATCACTGCCGAGTGATGTTGAGGATCATGCTCACACACCTATTCATCTTTCACATCCTCCCAACATCACTTCACTTAATTTTTGCGCAAATTTGGTTGTGAGTCCATCGAGTTTCCATATGCATATTGTTCCACAACTTCCATATTCGCACTTGGGTGTTCATCTGGATGATACTCTCTTGTGTTCTTCCATTCTGGACTCTTCACTTGTTGTGAATGAGGAAAAATCCACTGACGGAGTGGGTGTTGCACAACCAATATGCACTATCATTCATGAAAAGTACGAATGGGATATTGAACATCAACACTCGGCGAAGGATGACTCCCTTCCATCCGAGCCTCCTCCACTCTTTCCTGACATCTTTGGTGAACCTTCCATCCATGATTTCGCATGTGTATTTGTTTGGAACGGGTCCCCTAGGGTCAATTTTGGGGTTAAAATCCCACTTTTTTGTATAAGAAGTGTAAATTCTCCCATTTTGTGGTCGTGGAGCGCAAAGATGTAAAGAGTGATAAAGGGCTTATGCCCTTCTTTTATGTAACTTGTGTCAGCTTTAAGAGATCCACCCATGGCCCACGTGAGATTGTATAAAAAGGAGATTCTTAGAAGAGTCTAAGGCAGTTCAATCTTGATATGTTTTGAGTCATTAATGAATGTAATGGGTCTATGAGAGCTTAAGAGCAAAGAGTCTTAGCATAGGAAAGAGGCTCTGCAGGCGTGTGCACAAAGGCCCAAGGTAGAAGTCCGCAACTAAGTGTGCGGACCCCTCCTGCTGTGTATGTAGGTCGTTTAGAGTTTGTAAAGAAGATCTGAAGCATAAATAAAGAGAATTATTCTGGAATTATATGTGTATGATCTATTTTACTTCTGTTATAAATGCATATGATTATGTTATGATGAATACTGGGTTTATGTTTTAATGCTGTATTGATGTGTGAATCCATATGCTTTGCTTGTTAAATGAACGCAAGTAAGAATATCTATTTATGCGAAGATCCTCTTAATGCATGTTGAAGTTATCAGATACTTAAGCTAATCTAGATAATTACGGAAGTAAGAGTAGTTATAGAAGCGCGTAAGTGTTTGAAACGCCTATCTAGGGTATGCGAAGGACAGTCATAGACCTTCACAGAGGTGTAGAGGAAAACTAAGACAAGTATATCGATAAGCCCTAAAAGGCTTATCGACCTGTGAGACGGAAGTTTTAGGGTATTAAACGATATCACTACCATCTCTCAATGCGGAAACTTGGTTCCTACATCCCCCCATACTACTTCAGGTGAGACTTCAGTACATGCTCCGCGTTTGATGCTGAAAGGGCCAATAGTGTAGGGATTCTCTTGGCTAATTAATGGTGAGCTTGGGTCATGGCCAATCAAGCCAAAAAATGGTTATGTCATTGGGACCAAGATCTGCATAAAGAGGTGTGATGTCGCATCACTAGAATCCAACTAAGAAGGAGATTGAAGACTGGTTGGATAGAAAGATCCACGAATTCATGGGGCAAGAGAACAAGAATCCATGATTGACAAAATTAATAATAGTTGGACAGATATCTGGACACAAAGATACATGAAATATTCTTTTTTTCCCTCCCGGTTGAATTATATGAGTGGATCGCGAAATTGGCAGACAACCAAGGAAGGTGGAGGCTTTACAGTCCAATAGTCTGGACCCCGGAGTTAGTGTGGAGATTACAAGCCTATAAAGATAAGATTGCATGCACTGTCAATCATTGGGTCAATCGTATCATAGGAGGATTCATGATAGAGTTCGCGGTCGATACTTTAGTTAGTTACAATGAAGCAGAGCGTCGCTTCTTCAACGAATCGTGAGGTAAGTATTTAAGGTCTTTAAATACTTGGATTAATATGGTCTTGTGTGAAAAGCAGGTTATGTAGCTACCTTGATGTTTGGAGCTACATGAAGTGGAAATATATTCAGGGATAGAGGGAAAACAGACCCTGAATATAGCCCACTAATTGGACCTCCTCTGAGTGACGACGAGGAAGCAGCACAGGCTTCTCTGCAGAGCATTTTTCAACTGATAAGACAAGGGTTCCCATGAATACCCCATCCACCCACACCACCTCCATCTTCACCTCCACTGCATATGCCTTCACCCACACCACTGCCACCTCTGCCACCATCCAATATGGTGAATTCAGTAAAATTGCCTGTGTTCAAGGGGTCGGGAACTGAGGACTCAGACCAATTTTGGTTTGTCACGAAGGCTGTATGGGAAGCTCAGGGTATTACAGATGATCAGATGAAGAAATAAACATTGGTTACTTCTTTGCAAGAACACACACTAACATGGTACATTAAGTACTGCACTGATAACCTGATGGCTTCATTAGCAGATATTTAGACTGCGCTGAATAAGGAATTCAGTAGGCCCAAATCTGAAGCTGAATTAATTGTGGGATTCAGGGCAATCATGATGAAGCCTGGAGAAACACCTTGGGATTTGGATCAAAGGTTTAAGTGCATGATCCATGAATTCAACATGAATCTTACAGATGGAAAACACCATGGTTTGTGGTTTTTCTCCTGCCTCATCTAAGGATTGCTTTATCACAACAAAAGATTGGAACCTAGGCAGAAGCCCTGGAGATTGCAATGAGATTACATGAGATATCAATGCAAGATGCTAATTTAGGGGTTCAGCAAATTCATGCACAGTTGCAGAACCTGTGCCTAGAATTTCAGAGTTTGAAGAAAGATAGAACAGTTGGGCTAAAGGTGAGTGAAGAAGTTTGGTGCCTGAAGTGCAAAAGTCAGGGAAATGACAAATATCACTGTCCATTCTTAGTGAATTATGTTGCAGTAGTGGGACCAATTCCTCTGAGGCTAGATGCTCAAGCAGGGCCTAGTAGAGGGCCCGCGTTATGGTGTGTTATTTGTCTAGTAGCTAGAAAACATGCGACAAACAATCGCCATTTTCTACAGAAATTTGTACAGACACCACAACAGCTCTTTTGCAACTTCTATCAATCAATAGGTCATGATGAGCATAATTTCCTTAGTTATGAGCTAATGATGGATAGAACGCCTGCATATAGGGTGCAATCAGAAACATGGCCTCTAGACCAAGCTGCTGGGGGAGCGCGAGGCGAATATCTGGGGAGCGGATGAGGTTGAGGTGGAGGAGGACCTAGTAGAGGTCGGGGACATGTCATTTCTTACAACTGTGGAGGAATGCGCGAGACTGAATGAACCTGACATGTCTGTAATGCTAATATTGTACTCAATTTGACCATGTAATAGAGGATTTCCCTATATTATTAGCTAAGATACGTGAAAAGGGGCACATCCTCAGCAACCGACTCAAAACCTGCAGATGATGAGGGTTGATCCTCGCGAGGAGGATCCTAAGGTAAATATTGTGCTGTAGAGTGGAATGAAGACTGGCGAAGATAAGGGGAAGCAACTTGAAGAAGGTGAATGGTTTCGCAAAGCGCTAGAAAAGGAGATCAGGTTTGATCTAGAGCATGAAAACGAAATGTTTATGAAGAAAAGAAAAGCTTCACTGATGCCTCTACCTCAAGAAGTCAGGATAATCCAGCTGAAGAGATGGATCCTTCCATGCTTACTACTTTCTTGGAGACCTGTACGAAGTTGCTGTGTTATAGTAAGGTTGTGAAAGGACTATAGGAGTTGATAAATAAGTGCGCCGGGAAACAAAATTCTCCTGATAGATCGTGAGATGAGGCTCACTGTGCAAATAGGAGAATATGAGATGGATCAAGTTATTCTAGATATTGGGTCAAACATGAATGTTTTGCCTAAATAGACATGGGATAAGATGGGGAGACCTATGCTCCAGTGGTATTTGATTCAGTTAAGAATGGAAACTCAGTAGAAAATCATCCCCATGGGAAGACTGCAGGGAGTAAGAGTTGATATTGAGGGCGTGAGCACATTGGATGATTTTGAAGTGATAGAGATTGTGGATGAAAGAAATCCCTACCCTGTGCTCCTTGGGATTGACTGGGCTACTAACATGAATGGGGTAATCAATTTTAAGAAGCTGAAGATGATATTTGAGAAGAAATATATCCACGTAGTAGTGCCCCTAGACCCTACAGAAGGACCGCGCTATACTAAACCGGTCCGCGATTATGAACGTGATGATGATTTGGACCAGATTTATAAGATAATGGCGCGATTAGGATTGGGTGAATCTGATAGTAGATGGACGGATTTCCTGGGACCACGAAAGTTCTTGCACATCAGATTTAGATGAGGAGTTGGAGCACTAGTAGAAACAAATGCATGAAGTATCTATGCTATGTTATAATATGATGACCAAGTCGTTACGCTATGTATCATCAGAGGTAAGAAGTATACCTTACTATGATGGTTTAACTGATGTAAATAAATTTTTGGATGCATTCGAAAGGGAAGTTCCAGAGAAGCATCGATTCCAAGCCTTGGATTGGGCACTGTGCACTATGCTTGCGAGATGGTGGGGTACACACAAAAGCAATTTTGATGATTAGAACGTGTACAAAAAGATGATGAGATTATGGTTTGGTCACCCACAAGTGTGGCTAACAGAGAAGTGTGATGGAAGGGATGATCCACGCGATCACCTGGCCAAATGGACTAAGGTATATGGAGCAAAGCCTCAGCTTGAATGGGTGCATCTATTTTGTCATACTTTGGATGTAATACTAATGAACTGGTACTTGGAAACAGAGCTCCATCATGGCACTTAAGAATGGGACGTTTTACAATAGGTGTTCTTGATGACATTTATCTTTGAGGGTGTATTTGAATGTATTGATGAGGCATTGCAGGAAGTCAAGGCAACAATCTTTAGAGTATCGTAGGATCCACTGGACTTACTTCAATTGGATTGGACAACCGAGCTGCGCCACACGCTGGAGTGCTACAATGTGACTGCCGAGGAAGAGGACATGGATCTGAGGAATATTAATATCATAGAGATTGAAGGTCACCACGAATTTGAAGGACCACAAATTGAAAATCTAGATATCACCATGCCGCTAAAAACAAGACAAGTGAACATTGAAATAGAGGTGGAGTTGAAATTTGCAAATAGTGGGTACTACTGGGATGACCCAACAGTAGATAAGGTCATTGAATTGCTCCACGAATACCAAGACTTGTTCCCTACACAGTTTTTCAGAGTTGAAAGGGATAATAGGGGACCTGGGAGTGATGAAAATTACGTTGAAACTAGATGCGAAGCCAAACAAGCAGAGGCCTTACTGCCTCAATCCGAAATATAAAGGAAGGGTCCGCTTAGAGTTAGATAAAATGCTTGCGGCGGGTATTATTGAACCAGTAGAAGAGTCTGATTGGGTAAGCCCAATAGTAGTTTAGGAAAAGAAGTAGAAAGATGAAATAAGGATATGCGTAGATCTCATGAAGTTGAATGACGCCTCCGCACATGATCCCTTTCCAAATCCATTCACCAATGAAGTGCTGGATAATGTAGGAGGATAGGAAGAACATTCGTTCATGAATGGGTTCTCGAGGTACCATCGATCAATATCACATCGGAGGATAGAAGTAAGATGACCTTCACTATGGAGTTGGGGTGCCTCCAGTATACCGTAATGCCTTTTGGACTGAATAACACGCCGACGATATTTTCACGTGTAGTCATCGCGACATTGAAGGACTTCATTCACAAGTTCCTGGAGGTATAATTTGACAATTGGATGGTGTTTGGGCTGGTGAAACACCATGTAGCCAGCCTACGATTGATGCTAGATACATGCCAGAGGTATCAGATCGTGCTCAATTTGAAGAAATGTTTGTTTTGTGTTCCTTTCGGAATCTTGCTGGGCCATGTGGTGTGTAGACAAGGATTAATGGTCGACCCAGCTAAGATAGCAGTTATAATTAATTTAGAGGCACCAAGAAGTGTGAAACAGCTGCGTGCAACGTTGGGGCATATGGGATACTATAGAAAGTTCATTAAGTGTTATGACTAGATTACGATGTCGATGGAGAAGTTTCTAAAGAATGATGCTACATTTTGTTGGAATGAAGAATGTTAGCAAAGCTTAGATGTGTTAAAAGAGAAGATGGTCACCGTGCCAATCCTAGTCTTCTCGGATTGGAAGGAATTTCATGTGCATGTGGATGTGTCATGTATTACACTCGGGGCATTACTAACACAGTCTAGTGAGGGAGAGCTGGATCACCCAAGAGTGTTTGCGAGTAGGAATTTGTCTAAAGCTGGGAAGAATTATTCAACGACAAAGCGAAAAGTTTTTTCCATGTTATACACGCTCCAGAAGTTTAGACACTACTTGCTAGTGGACACTTTAAGATGTATACAAACCATTCTACATTGAAGTACTTGGTCAACAAGCCTGTGTTGGGGGGGAAGATATGAAAATGGTTGTTTCTATTTCAGGAATATGATTTTGAAGTTATTGTGAAGCCAGGATGATTGAATGTCGGACCGGATCATTTGTCATGCATTGAAACAAGAGAGGAGCCTACTAATTCGGAGGAAGTACTGCCTGACGTGCACCTCTTTGTAGTACGTGTCGCAGAAAATCACTTTGCAGATTCATACACTTCATGATGACGGGGACGACTCCAGAAGGGTATACTAGTTAACAAAAGAAGGAGCTAGTGGTGCACGCAATAGATTTTATGTCATTGCAAGGCATTTATATGAAATGGTCTTGGATGAAATACTGTGACGTTATGTGCCCAAGTTTGATCAAAGCATCATCCTCACTGAAGCTCATGGAGGAGGTGCCGGAGGACATTATGCAGTAAAAGAAACAACGCAGAACATTTTACATGATAGGTTGTGGTGGCTGGTGCTACATAAGGATTCCAAGGCTTATTGTAAGGCATGTGATGATGTGAGAGGAAGGGCAGGCCATCATGGAGGGATGAGATACCTCTGAATCCACAGTTGTCATTACAACCATTTGAGAAGTGGGCGATTGAATTTGTAGGACCAATTCAGTCTCTAGGAAAGAAGACAAGTGCGCGGTACATCATCACCATGACGGAGTATTTGACTAGATGGGCGGAGGCACAACCTGTGAAGAAATGTACAGGGGCAACAACAAAAAAGTTCATATTTGAGTATGTACTAAATAGGTTTGGTTGCTCGAATATTTTGATGAGTGATCGTAGTAAGCATTTTCTTAATGAGACAATCAGCTTATTGATGAAGTAATTCCATGTTTAGCACCAAAAGAGTACGTTGTATCACCTACAAGCTAATGGGATGGTTGAAGCATTTAATAAGATATTGGAGAATGCGTTGAAGAAGGTTTGCAATGCACAAAGAAATGATTGTGATTTACGCATTCCCATGGTGCTATGGGCTTACAGAATGACTTGTAAAAAGAAGACTGGACAAATGCCTTTCAGGCTGGTTTATGGTGTAGAAGTTGTGATTCCGATGGAGTATATTGTACCTAGTCTACACATAGTGACATTTATAGGAATGGTGGATCATGGAGCCCTGGAAGAAAGTCTCACGCAGCTGACAGAGTTGGAAGAGGATAGATTTTTGGCTGGATTCCATCAGCAAGTTCAAAAGGAGCGCGAAAAGGCATGTCATGATCGGCACATCAAACTGCACACCTTCAAGGTAAATGATTTAGTGTTATTATATGACAACAAGTTTGATGAATTTCTAGGAAAATTTCATATGCATTGGCTGGGGCCCTATGTCATCAAGGAGATTAACGATGGTGGAGCAATTCAACTAGTGAAGTTGAATGGAGAACCATTTATAGGGAAGGTAAATGGCAGTCGATTAAATCCATACACCGGGGATCCACCAAATGAATATATGGTGGAAGCATAGTCTTAACGCTTTAGGAAACTAAAAGGAGGTGTGGGACTATAAACTACACTTCCCTGGTTATGGAGCTACGCAACTAGGGGACTGCACGAAAAGGAGGAATGTCAAATTATTAGCAGAAACACAAAGGGAGTGGCGCTATAGGAGGAGAGACCACTCAGGGTAGCCAAAAAGTGACTGCTATGGTAACTGTTCATGAGTTGACAGTGAGAAAATGGCTAGGTGGAGTGGGGGGAAAACATTTAAGTCGAAATTTAAGAGTGAGATCTTTGAAAATCTTCTGTCAATCTAGCATTTTAGGCGGATTTTAGGGGGAACAATCGAATTCAAATTCTAATTTTCCTATAAATTATAGATGGCCGCGCAATGAGAAACACTTTTAATTTTGGGAATTGAGGTGTTGATCTATTAGGCATGCATGAACCTTGAGAATTTTGAGGCTTTGGTGGCCAGTTCAGTATTTGACAAGTTTCCTAAAGCAACACAAGAGCTTCTTACTATCATCATGTCAGCACTTGTATAAACCGTAAGTGCTGGAGGATTGATGGCCTCTGAGGGACCTACCCTTGAGGTTGCAACTGTAGAGGTGCCTGAAAAAGTGCCAAAATTGCCAAGGTCTCTGAGGCTAAGGCATACGCCGACTAGAGAGTGTCCTAAGACAAAGAAGAACAAGCAGAGAGCGACACAACCAGTGCACGAATCGCCAAGAAAGCACCAGAAGAAATAGAAGGCTACTACGTATGAGAAAGGAAAGGTGGTAGACCTAGAATCCGATGAGGGTGTGGAAGAAACTGGTATGGGCACAGAGGATATCAATATTGAGGGGGTACCCCCTATTTCCAAGTTACCAGAATACATCCCTCTATGCCAAGGCAAGGTGAAGGTCGTGAAGGACCCAGATGAGGGCAATTTTTTACTTAACACACCGTTGCTGCCGGACGAGATCACATTGGAAGGTCTGCGTTTGGCGCATGTGCCACATCTAAAGTTAGAGGATTGGGAATTGGTAGATATTGAGTGGTTCCACCACTTGGTGACTGATACATTTATGGCTTGCATCTTCTATAAAAACTCTAGTGTGACCATGCTGGGGTGGACAAGGCAGGACTGTTGAACCTGCTATGGGTGCTACATTACAACCGCGTGCCCATAACTTTGATAGTGATCAAAAAATTGTTATTCTTGGTGCACGATGGTTGCCTATGGTTAGGAGAACCGCTATCGATCACCGATTTGCTGATCCATAGGATAACATTGCTACCGCACTTAGGGATAAATCCAGCCAAGGAATTTTGCGTAAAAATGGGTGAGCTCGACCTCACCGACATAATGAAGGACAAGTTTAAGCTTTCCAAGACGCTACGCAGCTACTCAATTTCCAGTAGAACAGACCCCGCGGTTAAGGTAGCCACCCAGATCCTGGATGGGAAAATAATGAGGAAGTGTCGCGCAGATGAAGTACCGACACCAATTGTGTCATTAGTGGCCCAATTGCATGGATTGCGTAAAATTCAATTGGGCACACTACCTCTGCAATGAGTTCCTCGCGAACTGCAGAGAAGCACAAGACCAAAGTAAGACATCCCATTATGCATGGCTTCTGCTATAAATCGTACTGGTCGCATGGGAATTACTGGAGGATAGTCAGTTTCCTCCGACTGCACCAGATCTACCAAAAGCAATGAACTTCGCTTCACTTTGGGCCATAAAGGACCCTGAAAGGGTCAAGGACAGTAAGAAGTTTTGGGTGTTGATGGATGTAAGCATCCATGCCATGATAAACCGCAAGTCGCGACTATCACCAACTGTCTTTGAGAAGTTGTCAGGATATGTGGAGTTCAAGGCGGACTTCCACTATGTCTCCATGTGAGCACGGAATGACCCTGAGCTGAAGTTGTATGATCTGCCATACCTTGCGACAGATGATGCAATCCCAGCAGTCCTTGAACATTGGCCAACAGAGTGGCGTACGACCTCAAATTTTTTAGCTGGGTCCAGTAAGTCCAAAGGAAAGCAAAAGAAGGAAGAGGCCTGATTAAAGATGTTGTGGTTGGCTGACAAGAGGAAAAAGGAGGTTGAGGAAAATGCCAGAGTAGAGCGCGCTTCTAAGGAATGGGCAAAAGAGAAGGAAGATGAGGAAGAGCGCGACTCTAATAGAAGTCAGAAGTCTCCTTCACCATGGACAAAGGAAGAAGTGCAATAATCAGGACACGATGGTGCAGACTTGGAGACTAATCCATTCTAGGTTAAGCGCACTAGGGATTAGGAAAAAGAAGGGTCGCGAAAGAAGTCCAA
Organism: Pinus tabuliformis; assembly: GCA_031772625.1. Classification (NCBI taxonomy): domain Eukaryota; kingdom Viridiplantae; phylum Streptophyta; class Pinopsida; order Pinales; family Pinaceae; genus Pinus; species Pinus tabuliformis. The sequence continues at coordinate 86,204,968 of CM062817.1, forward strand.
GGCCAATAAATCATCGCTTGACCCAATCAATTTGATAGAAGGTGATCTAAATGACATCAGGGACATAGTAAGGGACATGATCATGAAAATACTACAATAGTTTGAGCAACAACAGAAGCAAACCTTGGTTTCCATTCAAACGGGTCTGCTCGAGCTACAAATCCATTCCACTCAACTGCAAAATGGTGTAGGGCTAGATAGCGCGACGTCGACTGGTTTGGTGCCTAGAACCTCAGAAGTAGTGTAGATGGTTCTCTCTATGGATCCTCATGCCGTCACACTACTAGATGGAGCTTTGACTACAGAAGTGGAAGCTGATATGGCCACCGTCAGTGCTCTCAATAAGGTTGGGTTGAACTTGGCTGCTCTTCCAAGTATAGCCCTTCACACCTTTCAAGACAATGTGATCGCAGAACTTCGGTCCCGAGAGAAGCGCCCACTGAATGTGATCAGCGAATAGAAATTTAACAATGCCTAGATGTTTTTAGAGAAGACTTCCACGATTGATCTCCTTAAGAAGATTTAGGAGAAGAATGAGCGCACTACAACCATGGTAGCTAAAGCATGCATAATCGTTTCAGAGCTGCATATCCTAGAAGATGCGCTGGTCGACGCCAGAATTCAAAAGCTCGCTACAGGTGTGCACGATGCAAAGATGGAGTTGGATAAGGTTCAGTTTGAGCTGAACCTTAAAATTACAGAGCTTGAGTTGAAGGCCCAGCCTTTGACTCCACCAAAGATCAAAGAGCAGCGCGAGGCCGCTATCACGGATACAGTTACAACAGTAGATGCCACAATGAAGGATTACACTGTGCTCTTCAAGTAATCACTCAAAGTAGTTACCATTCTGTAGGAATATCACAACCTACAGAGATTAGAGACGGAGGCAAGGGAATTGCAGCAGAGGTATGATAGGTTAGAGCGATGGTGCACAGTCGCCATTACATAGAGGTTGGAAAAGCTATAGGAAGAAAAGGCACTGAAGGAACAAGTGGACGCAACACAACGCAGGGAGGCAGTACTGAAGCCTAGATTAGGGCCTTGGCTAGATGAAGCCTATGTGCTCATGGCCATAATTGAAGGAAATTTGGTGAACCTGCAGGCAACACAGTAACAAATCATGGCAAATAGTTCAGGACCAACAACGGAGCAACTGGTGGAACAGGTCAAGCAGGCGATGACGCAGTGTGTCGCCCAAGTTGTAGTGGTACAAGTGGATATGGGAGGTCTTCACGACAAGATCTCCACACCAGAAAAGTGACTCGGGGGTGAGTCACCATATTTGTGTTGGGGGCCTATTGGGAACAGGTCCCCTAGGGTCAATTTTGGGGTTAAAAGCCCAGGTTTGGGGCAGAAAGCTCAAGTTTTGTATAAGAAGTGTAAACTCTTCGCATTTTGTGGCCATGGAGTGTGAAGATGTAAATAGTCATCAAGAGCTTCTACCCTTCTTTTATGTAACTTATGTCAGCTTTAAGATATCCACCCATGATCCGTGGACCGTGGGATTTTATAAAAAGGAGAGTCTTAGAAGAGTCTAAGGCAGTTCAGTCTTGATATGTTTTGAGTCATTGATGAATGTAATGGGTCTATGAGATCAAAGCGTGAAGATTCTTAATGTAGGAAAGAGGCTCTACAACTGTGTATGTATAGGTCTAGGGTTGAAGTCTGTAGCTGAGTGCGCGAACCCCTGCAACTGTGTGCATAGGGAAGCTAGAGTCTGTAAAGAAGATCTGAAGCATAAATAAAGAGAATTATTCTGGAATTATCTGTGTATGATCTATTTTACTTCTATTATAAATGCATATGATTATGTTATTATAAATACTGGGTTTATGTTTTAATGATGTAATGATGCACGAATCCATATGCTTTTCTTGTTAAATGAACACAAGTAAGAATATCTATTTACACGAAGATCCTCTTAATGCATGTTGAAGTTATCACATACTTAAGCTAATATGGATAATTACGGAAGTAAGAGTAGTTATAGAAGCACATGAGTGTCTGTTCGAACTATCTAGGGTATGCGAAGGATAGTCACAAACCTTCGTGAAGGTCTAAAGGAAAGCTAAGATGAGTATATTGATAAGCCCTAAAAGGCTTATCGACCTGCGAGAAGGAAGGCTTAGGGTATTAAACAACATCACTACCATCTTTGGTTGTAGAACCTTGGTTCCTGCATCCTCCCATACTGCTTCGGGTGAGACTTCAGTCCACGCTTCATAGATCAATGTTGAAAGGGCCAGTAGTGTAGGGCTTTGCTTGGCTAATTAACACTGAACCTAGGTCAGGGCCCATCAAGCCAACAATATCTCCATCCACGGATCCACCCATTTTTGATCACTCACAGGACTTAGAATATGTTGGTCCATCATTCCACAATGGAGAGGATAAGCTGTTCATTGAAAATCCACTTGATCTTTCATCTGTCTTTTCTAGAAACACAGAGGATGAGTTTGTTCACTTTTCATCCACCCCTCTGTTTGATTCATCTGATCATGAGGATGCCGATGAATTAATTGACTTTTCTAATCATGGCAGTCATGATCCATTTACTCCCAAATTTGATCACGATCTTGACTCTATTGTAGTTGATCTTTCGAAGCCACTGGTCTATGATGATCTACCCGATGATGAAGTTGAAACACCCAAGACTGTCGAGGCACTTTAGCCCAAGATGATGGTTATGTCAGGCCCTCACTCTCTTGGGATTAGTCTCACTTCCAACTAAGAAATGGTTCAATCACCTAGGGCTCCTCTTCACTCATCTGTATGCATTAAAGATCCATATCATACATAGATCATACTCCCTCCGCTTGAACTACACGATCCTATAGCTCATGCATTGGAGCAATCTTACATTGCAAGCACATGTGAACGATGCAAATTCTCTTTGGTTCTTAGGTTTGCTTGCATGTCATAGTCAAGAGTGTGTTTATGCTTCAAATTTGCACGCAGTGTCACACAACACCATGATAAGTCCATGGACTACCCATCATGCACTTGTACTCCCTTATGTCTTGTGGGCACTTTGAAACACGAAGTGTGGTTGTCTTCATTATTATAACTTTCTTGCTTGTTGGTTCACACAACTGGGTTTCTCATGGACAAAGCATTCACCAACATGGGTCAACCAATGCATCGGTGGATGCATTGGAAATATCACTTCACGTGATCAGGCCCATGCACCATTAATTTATGAGTAGGAGTAGTGTTTTCTTTCAGTTATTTTGCTTGCATCCCTATTTTCTTACTTGCCTTTTTTTTTTTTTGCTTGCTTGTTTTCTTACTAGATTTGCTTTCGCTTTCACTTTTGCTATTGCTTTGTTTTTTTGTTTGTTAGTTTGCTTGTTTCATTCGTAGGTTAGTTTCACATGAAACCATGCGTGACTCTTGAAACGAGTTGGTTAAAGTACAAGAGGGCTTGTACAACTATCACTACTTGGTTATCTATCATATTGCCTCTGTTGAAGAACTTGTTACTTTCAATCCATGATATATCGAAGGAAAATTTGTACTCTTCAAACTGACCCTTGGTGAAAACATAACGCTTGCGCGCTAACTAGTATCACCTACTCTAGTCGGTTGTTTTTGGGTTAATCTTTGTCAGCTCAGTCAAGTAGAGTAAGGTGAGGAGGAAAACCTTAACACAAACATCAAAGATATAATAAAATAATTCTCTAATGGAAAAACCTCTTCTTCTCTCAATAATTTTGGATCCATCTTCCACTTATGAAATGAATAAGTGCTATGCACAGTTGAAAAAATTAAAAAATTAAAAAAAATAAGAGTGAAAAAAATTCAAAATGAGAATGAATAAGGTGAAAGAAGAGAAAGGCTTCCTACATAGGGAGGTGATGCAAGTAACTCTATCTGGGTACAGGGTTGCTGGTAGCAGTGCCATGCTTGTGTTCCTATGTGACTCTACTGGGGTACTGTCTAGGCTTGCTGGCAGCGGAGCAACACCAGAGATGAATCTAACACTCTGGCAACTATATTACTTGTGCACCAATATACCCCTCCACCCCAATCGAAACAATTGTGTTGCCTTGGCTTCGAATGTGTGTCGATCGACTAAGAGCTTGGAGGATGCTACAGCTTACAAGCAAGCTAGTGTGAAACCAAGATGAGCTGAGAACTGAGAAATACTTCCAGAGGTGTTAGACTTATTTTTCATGAACAAGGTCCATTTAGAGAAATGGAGTTCTACCAGTATGTCACCAAGTGTTGTAGCGGCTACAACCACCCTCCAAAATTTTTCCCTAACTTAGTTTTGGAGCGTCCCTACCAACTTTTCACAACACGTTGTCTTGCTTCGTCAAGTACACAAGCTTCAGTGTTTTTCTTACACAAATACAACCTATCGATCACAACTTGATGCATTCTCCTCATAGGCTAATCACTCGGACTTGGTCCAGCTGCAAACTGAGTAGCTCTCCCAAGAAATTGTACATTTTTGGAGGGAAACTAGCCTTCCCTCTAGAAATTGTGCAATCTTATCTGGCAGCCTGCTCGGCTCCAGGATTGTGCAATTCTGCTAGTCAATACTCACAGTGAAAATTGCACAATTTTCCCCAGCAGGGTTGCTAAGTCTAGAATTTACACAAATCTAGGCAGCAATTAGTTGTTCTGCCAATAACTTGTGCAAATCTCCTAGGTAGCCAACCCAGCTCCCAACCAAAAATGTGCATGTCCTTCCAGCAGTTGAGCAGCTTCATGCAAGAGCAGTTGGGTTGACCAATTCCACCTAGGACCAAGGAAACTTGACTTGCATGCATGGTTTTCTTTTTCTTGAAATAGCAAAAGGCCACATGCAAAAGGCATCCCATGAATCAATGAGCCATTTTTAGCAGTTGGAGGTTACATGTAAAGTTGTTTTAGAAACTTTCCTCCAAGTGTCGCTTTTTCCTCGATTTGTGGAATGTGCGGCATGAGCTCAAAAATTATTTATTCGACATATTGGAGCTAATTCTTTCACATTGATCTTGGAGCTCTGACATCCCACAACACATCTATGACTCTTCGACACATCTGGCTCAGCTATTCATGAGTAAGTGGCCTCAACTTCTATTTTTCAGCATTTCTGTCGTCTTTTGTGTTTTTTCTTGTGTGAGTGTTGTTTGCTTGTTTTATTTGAGCGTTTGCTATCGTTTACATGTATACTAGTGTTTCCTAGCACTGTTTCAGTTTTCGTTGCTATCTCACTTCTATCACATGCATGAAACTGTTTTGCATGAACACCATCGATTCAGTGACTCGCTTCACCCACATGCATGTTGATTTGTTTACTGAATCTTTCTTTCATGTTTGCATGCACTATCAATAACTTCTACTTTCACTTAGTGTCTCCATGCATTCACTTTCTTATTTACTTTTAGTTTCCCGTCCGTGAGTCTGGCCAACCTTAGCCCGGACTCTACCTTCACTGAGACATCATTGCACAATCTGGTGATGGAAGGCTTTGTCTTCCTCTCTAGAAATGCGCATTTCTACCAAAATTGTCCTCCAGGGCTGTTTTGCACATTTTTGAGGGACAGTGAATGCTGGCCTAGAAAATTTCATAATGTAGTCCTTGACCTTGCAGTCACTCCTACCTGGAATTGCGCATTTCACAATCCCAACAACTAGTAGCCAGTCTCGATTGCTTATTTTGCAATTCCAGGAGCCAATATTATCTCCCAGACTGTATAAACTGCCTTTTGCGCAGTTTTGTTAGCCAATCACCTGGCCTCCTAGAAGAAATTGCGCAATCTTGCCTATCAGTTCCCTAGGTATGTTCTATGTCATTCCCCAAATTTGATTTGGATTTTTCTGACAGATTTCTTGCCATGCATATTTCTTGTCTCCAGATCTTTCAGGTGTTCATCCACCTCTTAGCAATACAGGATCATCCTCCAAGAGAGCGGGATCATAGGACACTGACAGGAAGGCACCTGGAGTAGCAGTTGAGCAAGTGTCCTCTAGTCTACTGATCTATGAAGATAAAAAGTTGTTTCTAGACAAGGACATCAAGCTGAAGTGGCAAGAGGTCAATGAATAATTTGCAAGCACTTTTGAGGAAGACCTCGAAGATCGTTAGGTGTATGTGAACATTCATAAGTCTAGCTTGTACCAGATTGCATGCAGATACCTTGCATTCCCATGCACAGACATGATACATTGGATCGTCTCTCACACTGATCCCGAGACGATGACCTTGAGAAGTGTCAGCGAGACGAATAATGCAACCTTCTGGGCATAAGATTATGATGAGATGTATCAGATGTCAGAGCTTGTGACTGTCATGAAGACTCCATTCAACTTACCCAACAGTAGTGCTAACTCCAGAGACATTATAAAGAACTGGGTAAAGGAGCCGGTGTGATTCAATTTGACACCCAACCAGATCTACAAGATGAGGATACTGAGGAAGGCATATCAATACTTGGTCATATTTTCTTGTTGACTATATGGCCAAGCAAGCACAAAAACCTTCCCACAAAGTTGGGTGATTGAGTTGGACCAACTGGCTAGAGAGGGAAAACCATGTAACTAGTCTAGCATGCTGGCTCATCAGCTGAAGGAACAAGTAACGAAGGCTTGAAAGTCACCCAAAGCTATGCATGCAAAGATTTACATGTCTTCCTACATATTAGACACAATCTATGCCCGAGAGGAGCTCTCGGGCTTGGAGTGGGAATGGTTAGTGACGAAGACTGCTGCGAACACATATTTCAAGTTGTTGGAAGAATGCAGCTTCAACCGAGTAATCACATGGCTATCTAATCATTTTGTGAACCTAGTGTACAAGATGATATTCAAACAGGATCCACCTTGCATGTCGAAGGAAGCAATGCCACACTGGTACGCATTGCTGATTGGTATGCCTCACCGTCTGACACCTTCATTCGAATTTTCAATGCGGAGAAGCCTCCACATGCTCTATCAAAGTTTTCCTTGGACTTACTTATCATGCAGGAAGTAGCATATCATATCTTGGAATTGACAACTAGACTACAACGGAAGAAGAAGGCACCTTGGCTTGCTCTTCCATTGTGGATTAGGTTATATGAGATTCAGAGTATCAAGTAAGCATATGTCAAAGCAAAACTGATGAAGAAGTACCCATTCGACCTCTGAAGCTACAATCCATATGATCCACATTTTATTGTGAAGGATCATTGCATAAGATTTTAGTTCAACTAGATCCATGGGGCATGTCATTGGGCTGAGGAGGACCCATGGAGATATTGCTATAGTTTCTCCAGATGCAATGAACCAGTCGGCTTCGTTGTGGAGTGGTTAGCAAAGCAACAAGAAGTAGCATCGTGGAGAGCACAAGAAACAACAGTAGTAGCAGTGGTAGTAGAGGAAAGCATACCAGTGCGTCACCAAGGTAGAATAAAGATTATTGATTGCATGGAGGAGGAGTAAAGTTGCAAGTTCCGAGCAGCTCCATTGGTAGAGAAAGTAGCTATGACTATAGAGGCAAAGACGCACTAGCGTGACATGTGAATCATGCAAAGGAAGATGGATAAGGGAAGAATGGAAGAGGAGAGAAGGAGTTTCATGAATTGAGGGAGAAACTCCAAAAAGAACAAGAGATGCGCAAACAGGAGAGGGAAGCGTAGCAGCAGTAGATACAACAGGGGACACAACATGTGCAAAAAGAAGAAGCAACGCAAGTAAAAGTAGTTTATTCATCAAAATAGATGGCATCAGAGATTAGGGTGAACCATCGCAAGAGAAAGACTTCACTCATGGGATAGAACAAGCACTTCAACTGTTGGATGCAGACATGGAGCAACAAGAGTTGGAACAGGACATCGACCTCATGCCTCACCATAAAGAGGTTGATTCACCCGCTTCAATTCATCCAGATGATGAGAAAGTATTAAATGAACAAGGAGGCACTGAGATCCTTGGTTATTAGCTGGAAGGAGAGATGCACACCATCTCATTTGACGAATCTCAACATAGAGTTGTGCAGTCTCGCGGAGTATCAACTTTGGAGGATCATACATCTTCCGCGCAAGTTGAGGAATGAGTGATTATGATTGATGTGCGCAATCATCTAGTAGCCTTGGCCAATGCAACCATAGTGTATCCCGAAGCCACTAGCTCAAGTGTTTGCTTTCTGATAGCTGAGAATGAGCGAATGTCAAAGGAACTACAGATGATCAAGCAAGGAGGAGACTTGGTGACAATGTATACCTTAGCTGAACTAAAGAAGGCAATACTAGATGAAGTGTTGTCCCTTGACACAATTATGCAAGCATTGTACTCTGAGTTTGGTACCATTTATAAGGCAGTTGTCCATCTCAATGGATGGTAGCAGCGATGTGCTAGAAGAGCATGTATCTTAACGAACTTGCATGCTGTTGTTGATGACATGCAAGCATGGACGATGAAATACAAGGGAACCCTGCTTCACTTGCCTAAGATGATCAGGGCCAATGCGATCAAGCTGAAGGCAAGTATTCAGAGTTATATTTGGAACTATGAAGAGCTCTTGCAACTCATCACTAGCATACAGACCTCCCATGCACGAGTATTTAGGAGTATGGATGTTGTGGTGTGCACACATGCGATCCCATCTATTAGGACTCTCACCCAGGCAAAGCCAAAGAAACAGGTCCAACTAGAGCCCAGACTTGCCCATAAGTGTAGACATCATGCATAAGTATGTTGTTGGTCCGTCCGCATTGAAGACAATTATGCACATGATTTCAGACAAGTTGGACAGAGGAGCCCAAGTAGTGTACCCAGATGCTATGAAGGCAAGAGTCATGTTTCAGATAAATGTCTCCATGGAGCACATGGACACCATCAAGGACTACTGATCTTAGCCTCAGTATGTTACTATCGATCAACATGAAGATGTTGATGAGCTAGAATTCCATGGTTGTCTAAGTCAGAGTGATGTCTAGCATGGCTTGCTCAAGCCATTTTGTTTCACATGGGTACATGTGCATTGCAATGTAAAGTCATGTCAAGTGTAAGTCAATTTGTGATAGTTGGATGTAACAGTCATAGAGTAGGTGAAGAGTCATTAGGGTAGATGAACTGTTAGAAAGGAAAATGTCAAGGGTCACCCCACCCTTTGCTATAAATAGTCCCTCATAAATCATTGTAAAGGCTTTTAGTTAGCCAAGCTTCTAATAAGACTATCTTGGAGAGAGCTCAGACAATATTGTAACGAGCCTTGGCTTCTCCATTGCGCATATCTAGTACATCTCTTTAGAGGAGCAGGCGGATGTGGTTGTAACGTTCCATTATTGGAACTAGTGGTTGGACATGGATGTATTGTATGACTAGAACTTACACTTCTTTATATAATAAGAGCTAGCACATTTCATGCATATGTTTTATTGTATTATATGCTATCTGTTTTACTCTAAATGATATATGTATTGGATTTTCTTACGCGTGCATGTATGGACTATTCTGTATATGTATGAATCTTTCTAAAATGTGTTGTTGGTTTAACAATTACTTTGGATTGCTTGCTAACTTGCTTTCCAGCTGGTGATACATCTTTGCTCGTGTGTTCCCTTCTAAGCTAAGTACTATTACAGGTTTCCAAGGGGCGCACTCATCTCAACCTCGATGTTCTATAACCTCTCGTGCACCTTCCTTGACTCCCTACAGCTATCACACCCTTGCTACCAACAGAGTGATCTTACTTGCCTCTATGCGGAATCGCAGTCAAGGCATTACCATACGACCCACTACTCAAACTCCTACACCAAACGTTATGAGGTATAATTGGGACTTCTTACCGAGGAGATCCACTTTACATGTTGGTGGGTCTAGCACCGTCAATAGGTACCATGTAATTTCTCTACCTTCTAATGTAGAAGGAACAATCATACAACAAACATCAACATATTGTACCTCTAACATTCATAAATGCATGTAGAAATCATCAATATGATATTTTTCCTTTGTTTTCTTGTCATGATTAAACTTAGATAGCAATTCTTGAGATGTCTAGGAATTTTATGCAAGTTATCCAGAAGAGAGAGAAACCCTTGGGCCATCCAATCCAAGTCCCGATCTTCCATGTCTTTGTCTCTTTACTCCTCCTCTTTTTCCAAATATTATGAGCCTTCTCCTTCACCATTTAGACCATTGTTAAAATCCATATCGATTGCTAGTTATTATCCATCAGAAAGAATAATATCTTCCTCGTACTCTTCATGAATGCGTGGAAGAGAATCTTGTTGAATTGTGTCTTCTTAATATTCTACTAATTCCTCAAGAGTGGAAAATACCAAATATTCCACTGATGCAACCAATACATTGGTATGAGTTGTTTCTTTCCTCTTAGGATGACGTCGAATATTATGAGCAATAGGAAGTAAACATATATCTTTTGCGAACTCATGGGTAATAGGCTGAATTTCCCAAAGTTATCCATAGTTAACTTCATAGGACAACTCCGGAATAGGTTAATAAGACCCTCTTACATAAGGAATAAGAATAGGGATGTTACTTGGGATGATATTGCCTTGTCCAAAAGTTGAATGATTGGGAGGTGAAGAGTTATCAGCCATAAAAAATAGTATCCCTCCTTCTAGTGCCAAAATGTTGGCAATGTTAAATACTGTTGACATAAAAGTGATCTCCTTGATATGAGGTCCCAATTAGACCTCAAACCATTTGGTGTGGGAGTCCCATCTGGAAATACGGCCTGGCTACTATTAACTTAGATATTTTTCTTGGATTAAGCAATTGGCATGAGAGAGTAGCATGCATGTTCTTTTGAATGAATGTTCCTTATGAAATGTTCAATTGTAGATGTATCAGGGTTCTTTCATTGCAAGGGAGATAAAGTGAGCCTATAAAAGAAAAATAATAGTATTAATCTAATGGAGACACACGCACATAAACAAGAAAGAACCATTAGACATCAAGTGAAATAGTTCACATAGATGTTGTTAGGGTCCTATAATTTATAGGATCTCAAGGTAATTGAGTGTTATATCTCAGGAATCTTACTTTGTAAATACTTGTCAATCTACCAATGATTTCCAAATAAAAGAAAAAAATAGAAAAAACAAATTGAAAAGAGGGTATAAGTAAGAAAAACAAAGAGAAAAAACAAGAATATTGAAAATAAGAAAAGATTGAACCCCACCAAAAGAAAGAAAAATTAAAAAAAAAAGGAATAATACTGAAAGTGTTGCAAGTCTAAATGCCACTACTCATAGATAGTTTTGCTTCATCACTGAAAAATAAAAGTTGTGTGCAACTTGTTCAAAATGCCACAATCACTAGTTTTTAGTTTAATCATACAATGTAATCATGATTAAACTCCTTTCAATTTTTGTAAATTAGGTTAGAGAATAAACATTTGCCCAACAATTTAATCTGGGTAAATCAATAGTTAGGTAGAAAATGACATTGATTCAACTATTTAATCTGAATCAATAGGAGAAATAAGGGATAGGTTAGATAGTTTTTCATTTTGTATAAAAGAAAATAAAGTGGGTTTGCTAGTTTAAGTGCACCCTTTTGAAAAATAAAAAATGCTAGTTTAGCTAAGGGTAGGTAGATAAGATGATTTGTAAATATTTTCCTATATCATTTTTATCCAAAGTTTTGATCATAGGCTAAAGGGAAAATATGTGTGCTATGGGAATAAAGTCTTTCATATGTTTTATACTTCCTCTTATCCTAAGTTTGGAGGTAAATTATAAAAGCGCATGCAGACAAATTTTCTTTGTCGTATTTGGTTAAAGTACACTACAGTCAGCAGCCTCGGGATCAGCTCTCGCTTCTCATCCATGATCCCCATCTGCCTTCGGCTCCCCCTTTCCATCCTGCCTTTACCACTTGGGGGGGGTGGGGGGGGGTCCGAAAAGTTGTTTCTCCCACCGGCCCCATCCCCTATGTGTCGCCCTCTCGGGATTTCACACCCTCGCTCACTAAAACCACAAACCGCTTGTTACACCCTCTGAAAACCACTTTTTCCTCACCTGCTCTACTATGCCCCACCATGATTCCTCCACCATTCTCCTCTTGCCACATCACATAACCGTTAAGCCAATTAAATTCTTTCCCGACAAATAACCATTTTGCATTAAATTTGTAATTCCCGGGTAACCGTTTAGGCCGAATGGTCCCGCACCATTTTCAACAAAACAATTCGTTGTAATGTTTAAAACATTCTGAACTGTCACTCTCATTTCTTTACTACTCATCCTATCGCTCTCTTTATTTTTACTATTTGTCTTTTGTTATTGACAATTTTCCACAAAAATCACTCTCAGAGCTATTCCATGACCAAACCATGATAGAAACATGATAGTTCCCTGTTTCTTTTACCTGACAATTTGTTACTCAAACACTTTCCCCAATAAGCACTTCTATAAATTCCTCCTATTCTCAGATTCTTATAGTCATCCCTCCAAAGACTAAGACTCAAGATAAGCTAGTTAATCCTTTGATTCTCCCTTCTGTAGATTTAGATCATATATCTTTAGCCAATTGGGATTACAAGATTAATGAAGCCCAATGTGACTGTGATTTTATGGAATTATATTGTTGGTTAGAGGACAAACTTGTAGATAAGACTGATGAAATTGGGCTTTAGGAGTCCAACCTCCCCCATTAAATTTCCCCCTTGACATTCGAAGCCCCAAAGTTTACCAGAATATGTCAAGCATGCTATGTCCCTACTCCAAGTGCTATCATTGCCCCTACAGGTGACATTTTCTTCACAATTACTACCCAATCCATTAACCAAATGATGCTAGCTCCCACTATAGAAAATAATACTCCTTTCTCCTTATAAGCCCTCACCCAACTTTATCATAAATTGGATTTTTCCACAAGAGACGGAATCTTTGAGAGCTTCTTGCCCAAGAATGCCCTATTTCCTGAAAAGAATCCTCCATATCCTTTCTCCATCTTCCCTGATTAAGCCAAGAAAATTATATCCATGATTTCCTACATTTTAGGCTATTATTCTGATCAATGGGTAGATGAGACCATTTAAGATTCCTCACCATATTTTCCACAAAGAACAAGGCATCCTTGGTGTTCAATTTTAGTCAATTCTTGGTTGATAGTATTCATGAACAACTCATAAAGTTTCCTACTGAACAAGTGTTTAATTACACCTCTATTTTGATTAACCTGTTCCTTTACTATCATTCAGAAAAATTTAGTTTTGCACTGCAGAAGCTTGACGATGCAGGAAATCAGTAGCCAATGATCTTTTGGACGTCATTGGTCATGAGAGAACAAAATGAATTCACTTATAAGCAGTTCATTGAGGGATTTTTTCATCCAGCCATGAACATTCTGAACAGTGCAGTACAACCGAGGATCAGTGAGGAAATCAAGAGAATTCTACAATTCACAGATCAAGTAAAGAGTGGGGATTAGTATTTATACCAAAATTATACAAAAATCAGGGTGTATGGTTGTGAATTGGCACCCTATAAACTCCCCAAATACCTCCTAACAAGGATTTTTTCCCTTGAGTATATTAGACAAATGTTGAATTTAGATGACATCCACTTTGTAGTGGCAAAGAAGAAGTCACAATTCAAAATATAGACATAGGTGGGGTCGTTTGAGTGTAACACAAGAACAACAAGTGAAGAAACATACATGATACTTAAAGAAATGAAGTTCAGTCTGAGCTTTACATGGTCTTATAACCACTGTGGCATTATTTCAAAGCTCAGAGTAGAGAACAAAATGAATCCTTACATTCATACTTCAAGGCCGGAAAAAGAGCAGTATGCCAATCGACTAGAATGAACAGAAAACACTTTGTAGGAAGCTAAAGAAAAAATCTTTTCCACTTCGAGTTTGCAGATACCCACTCCTCAGGAAAAATCAAGCAAAAGATAGAGGGAAGAAGGATCTTCATCAACAACTAGGAGTGAAGCTAAAGAGTTCAGGATCAGTTACATGGAGAGAGAAACGTTAACTCCTGGAGTAGAGTTGGACAAAGAAAATGAGGAGAAGGTTGCCATCATAATAAAAAATTCACCACTTTCAACCAACAAATTTACAACATCTCCTACTGGACATTCATCTTCACAAGGTCACAAGGAAACTGAGCTAGAATCACAAAATGTCCAAATAGAAAAGGAGAAGACAGTTTTTGATAGGTATAGGGAGATAAAGCTCAGAAATGAGATTTTAAAAAATAGTACCTATAACCAATTATGGAAGTGGACCTACAAATCACAAAGTAGGTTTTTGTCAGTCTTTGAAACAGAGCATGGATAAATGCAAATGGCCTTTCTTGAGGCCCAAATTCCACAGCCAAAATCAATAGCAGACTACAAGAGCACTACTTTTGAATTCAACACTAAAGACATACATCCCATTGATCAAATGGAGATGCACAAGAAAACTGGTGAAATGATATCCTCCACTTTGACTAACACTGCTATGTCACTATCTAAATTGCAGGTTTCATTTGCCAATGTTCAATCACAGTTGAAGATGGAGAAAGTGTCCTCCTTAGCCAAAGATAATAGGATCAAGTCTTTGGAAGACTTGGTGGTTAAGATAGGATATGATCCCAAAGATGTTAATGCTACTAAGGAGATTATTAAAAAGAAGAACCTATAAATTTTAGCCTTGAGAAAGAAGCTCAAGCTACCAGCCACAGAGGATCCATTGACCAAGGAAATTGAAGAAAGTGAAGCACAAAAAGCAAATATGATGAAACTGATCATAGAATAGAACATACAGATTAGGTAGATGGAGGCAGAGATGGAGAAAATGATAAAGGAGAAAGAAGAGAGTCAGAAGATGGCAATTGTCCCCCTAGATTCCATGCCCATTTCTCAGCTTCCAGCCATAGGGGCAACTACTGCAAGCACTTCTTCCACTCAGACTATGAGTGTTGAACAAGTAACAAAGACACTAGAGAACATGTCACTCCAGTCAAAGGACACTGAGACTTTGCAGGGCCAACTCAAAGCTTCGGAAGTGCAAATGGCCAAAGCTAAATCTGCTCGAGTTACTAAAATGCAGAAATCACAGAGACTGTTGGAGAAGTTGCAAAAGGTAGAGAGAGACACTTCATGGTCATACCTTGGCCTAATCCAAGGAAACCATTTAGATGAATATACTAGACCCTATGAATGAGATTCGACCTTCTATCCAAATCATATTTGAGCAGAAAGAGTTGATAGAAAAGGCTACATAAACTATAGTGTAGGGAAGAGAGAAGCTGGGAGAGATGCCCACACAAGCCTCCAACATTATCAGGTTCTTGAATTAAAATTCCAAGTATGAGCTTAAAGAAGTAGGAATCATTGATAGAACTACCACCATTCTGGAAGTCAAGAAAGTCTTGATAAAGAGGAACCTTATTGATTAGTAGGAAGAAAGATGTGAAACCTTAGAGCTACAAGTAAACAGGTTCACTAACAAAATTGAAGCATTGATCCAAAAAGGAATGCCCATAATTTATGTTATAAATGACTAATTAATCACTCAGGAAGACTATATCCTAAAGATGAAAGAAATGGCTAGAAGCATCATCAAGTTCAATGGGATTAAGGGAAGTATGACAACAAAGGCATTTTTGGAAACCATGCCAAATTATTTATCTATACAAAACGAGGTAAAACACATTTTAACTGTGAAGCAAACTTTTTCCAAATACGTAGAGGTAGATGAAATTTACGTAGGGTAACAAAATTGGCAATACCATATGAAAAGAGATGGCAAGAATTGGTCAATTTACTGGATTGAAGTATAATTCATAAATAGTAAAACAATTGCCAGCACAACAGCCAACATGACAAGTAGTTCAACAATGCAACACAGTTTCAGGTTGACTCAGCAATCAAAACCATCAAAACAAGGCCACCTTTCTTTTTCAGCTATCTACGTGGCCTATTCTTCTACCAGGATTAGATCATATTATTTGTAATTATGCTAATAATACATTGTCGGTTTGACAGGGATTTTGTAAAGCATTTTTGTAACTTTAATTATGAATACTTCACTATTTGAAGTATTAAGGGTTGATTTCCGAATGTAATTTCTTCTACATATTGTATTTTTCAAAGTACTGGAGCATCAATAATGCAAGGATATTTCACAGGATTCATGTGGTGTACCAAATGGTGATGTGTCTCTTCTGTTTATGTGTTTGAAAATTGTTTTTCTTTCTCTGTTTTTCTAAAAAACCTGAATTATTCAAAAGCAACTATGATGAATATGATTTTTTATTTAGAGCGCCCTATTTTGGTTGTTAATAATTTTAATGTTTTCCACTGTAGTCAAATTAAGGAATTCTTAGTTGCTCCTCAATTTCTACTGAACCTTACACTTCTGTGCTTTCACCATCCATTTAAATTTTTGAAAATATTCAAATAGTGCAACCTAGCTTGCCCTATGAGAACTCCTCTAAAAATTGATGCAAAATCCAATATTATTTATAGAATCCATAGCCCAATGGAATTATAACACTTAAATCAACCAAACCAATCAAACAAAAAAAACAAGTACAATTATAACTAGCCTAAAATTTACACTAAAACAAAGCTAAATTAAATAGAGAGATCCTTCTCTGAGGCTGGCAGGGTTAGATCCCAACTTCCAAAGTGGTTTTGATGTTGTCCTATGTGTTTACTCCCTCAACCTCAAAACTACAAAATGACAACAGATGCTACGATTGTTAAATATTAACAACACATTTCCAACAAGTTTAGCATGAAAGTCAGCAAAATATTTCAATTACTTTAGTACATATTAAAGCCAACATAAACCACAAACATTAGAAGAATAGTCTTAAAACATCCACGATCTATGCATGAAAATGTGTTGGAAAAATGGTTTCAGGTATTAAGAAAAAGTTCCAAGATACATAAGTACAATGAACATCACTAGCTCCAATAGTGGAGCTTTAGAGCCACTAATTGGTCCCCAAAAGTACTATCTATATCTCTCTAATGCCTCGTGGGAGATTCCAAGGTTAAAATTCCTTTGCTTCAATAATGAGGCTTCATTTATAACTTGAGTCATGACTCTTCATATCCTCATGGCTCTTGAATTTCTAACTTCTAATGACCTTTGGAATTTTATAACTCTTGAACTTCCAAATGAATTTTGGAATTACATGTCTTTTGGGCTTCTTCGCGAGGCTCTTTTGTCCATACATGACTCTTGGACTTCTACTTCTTTTTATTTACAATAATCACATAATTACATTATAATTTCCACAACATCATGTGGTGAGAACATGACAAGTCACTATCATTGATGAGTAGGACTCATAGTGATTGATGAAGTGGACTTCCCTCCATAGGTGACAAGGATGCCACTTGTGTCTTTGATCTTGCATGAAACTTCAATGTTGTAGATTCCTTCACCCTCCAAAGGATCTTTAATCAGATGGAGTCTTTTGGTTTGGTTTTATCATCAAGATTTCAAAGTGTTCTTCATTATTGAATGCTTCCTTTGACTGCCCTTTATGCTTGATTTCTCCATGCATCCTTTCCATGCTATTTTGGAATACCTGCAACTGTAATCACTCATGGCAAGAAAACATCAGCCTGAAAAATATCCTATTCTAACATGTCTCATGAAATTTTTTTGTTAATGACTTAATAGTGTACTCAAAAAAAATAACAGAACTCCTAGGCGTAGGGGCACACTATGAAAGGATGAAGGGTTGAAGCTTTGAGGCTTTGGGCTGCACTCATACACTCAATAAAAGAGATAAAACTCAAGGGAGATCATATGGCATAGGTCTGAAGGACAAAGGAAGAGCATTCGAGCTTCCCAAGTGCATTGTGTGCTCCAGGGAGACAGGGAGAGCATAGGGTGCATTGCCGAAGGATGAAGGGATAAGGCTTCAGGGCTTCAGTGGGAACTCATGCACTCAAGAGAGCTAAGGAGGGTGCATGGCACAATGATTAAGGTTGAAGCGGTTAGTTTTAATGTTTCCCAAGTGTTCCATGCATTCAAGAGTGTCAGGGAGAGCACAGGGCGCGTTACTGAAGGTTGAAGGCATCATGATGATTAATTTATTTGGAAAAATATGAGGGGAGGGGTTGAATCAATATTTTAAACTCTAAATTTCAAATTTTATATTCTGAAATATGTATGCAAATGTTCTTAAAGAAATATGCATATGTATGCTACTTCAGAGAAAGAAACCAACGTATTTTTAGTTTATTGATTTTTCATGTGTTCTATCATATGACTATCTTTAATCATTTCATCATTAGATTAATTACTTTCCACTATGCAGTAAAGAGCATAAAATAATGATGAAAAATGGGCAACACACATATAACACCAGGATTTTTAGGTGGAAACCCAATGTGGGAGAAAACCACCACTGTTGTTCTCTATGTCTTCCTTCTTATGATATAAAGAAAAAATCTTATTTCATTTGTACCGATGTAGAACATTATCAGTACGCAAGAACCCACCTGTAGGAGGCTACAATATCCACTTGTTCTCCATATCCTACTGTATGGGAGATACAACCCCCTAATCTTGTTTACCAACTTCTACTGAAAGGAAGCTCCTACCCCCTTCTGAAGGTTGCAACCCTCAGATCCTTGTGGACCACTTTTTATAAAGTTTCACTTACAAAATAATCATCAAAAACCTATAGGGAACATTTATCACATTTTAAAACTAGACCCACATCAACAATAATCCCATACGAAAATTTCAAACTAAAGCACTGAATTTGAGTCAACGTAACACTACAAATTAATTGAATTTCTAAAGAATTAAATCACTAAATATAGAACCCAACTAGAATCAACAAATGATTAGATTTGGTACATGACTGTAGTGAAAAAAACTTGCATATGTACGCGAGTCTTTTGTATAACACCTACATACAGATCTTAAACTATTGCAAACTAAATGATGAATAATTGTAATGTTGAATCAATCACTGGACCATGCACAAAACAATAATAGAATATTGAACCAATCACAGATCCTGACACTGTAGCATGATTGCTAATCAACCAACCCAATCATCATAGTTAGACACAGATCATCAAGATAGAGACATCATTGAAATACAATAGAAAATAGAGGAGAACTCATCAAGTGTCATCATCAAAATGCACAACACCAGTGTACCGATGTCGAAATGTACATGACTATCATGCACAACACAGATCATCAAAATAAACATGACTATCATGCACAACTCATATCATCAAAATGTATATGACTATCATGCACACTAGAGATCATCAAAAGGTACATGACTATCATGCACAACACCAACGTACCGATATCAACAAATTGCTGACCATATTTCAGAATATATAAGCGACCCTATAGGAACAAATCCATGTATGTACACAACCATTAAAAATTAAGCCAGTGTACAAATCTAAAATCACTAAATCATACCTTTGCAATATCTGTCAAATCCAAATCTTGGCATACAAACTGTTACAGTCATACATCATGATCTGCATATTCATACCATCATCATAGATTTGTTATTGTTAGCTACATACACAAAAGGATCAAGCAATATGTATTTCTTTCAGATCTCTCTAATCTGACTCATATCCATTCTCCCTGGTGTACACCTATTTTAGATCAAATCATTCATAAATAGTTCATCACTTGTGCACATGATACCTTGATCTCCATCTCCTTATATACTTTTAGCCTTAGCCAATACCTTAGGTAAACCCCCTAGTAATGTCATTTTTATTCTTTAACAAGAATAAATAATTGTTGTCGCACCAATTACTATGGGCCAATACCATGGTAAATACCCCTCGTATTAAAATTATCATGGTTGGGATTATGTACACGACTTTCCCTTCTAGGACCTGCCTATGTACATGACCCTTCTTCATAGGATCCTCATATAATTTCTCAAACTTCACATTTAACATCCATCTATCTCTGAACGACCATTTATCTATCTATACTATCTATAGCATCTATATCAATCTGCATAACCATCATTTTATCACAATGTTGACATATTTATCAAGTTCGTTGCCATCAAGGACAACACATTAACCATAACGCGAACAATCTCCCCCTTTGGACTTGATGTCAACCACTGTGGTGTTTGGTCATTACTTCTAAAAACCTGCAAACACACCTGAAAATATCAAGACTTCTCACTATGCATTCTTCTCCAAACACCAAGGTTCTCTCCCCCTTTGAAATCAAGGGAAAATGGTTGACCAATGTTGAATGAAGGTTTTTCCCCCACTTTGTAAAGAGGATTGTTGTAGGTATAATCTGCTGAATATGAGAAATTCATATTGACCATGCTCCCCTTGAACATATGCTAAATTTTTTGAAGGTGTTCAATAGAGTACAAGACTTGATTACTAAACCAAATGACCTTTCCTATGAAAAATGACTCTATGCTCCCATGATTATATCAATTACCCAACATATGGGGTTTACATATTGGACCGAAATTTTTACATCAATGTTCCCTTAAAATGAGATTACATACATTACATGACATGGTCCCAATAGCCCATATATGACTGAATTTGACAATGATCAAGAGACATATTGAAATTTATAACCAAAACCTAGGACCTCAACAATGAGGTAGCAATATCATGATAGCCATCATCAACCACTACACACCATATAGGAACCTGCAATATGAACATCTAATCATAACAACATAGAAGCAACATGAACATCATCAAGAATCTATGTAAGATAAAGCAATGTAGCATAAATCTTTCCAACATCATCAACATGGACCAAGTATGCAATGCTTCCAAGCATCACCAAGTAACTCCAACAAACTAGCAACCAACACCAATACCGACCATAGCATACACATCCTCCTCATCAAGCATATGAACAGGTAGGCATTTCATATTTATCATCCTTGATAACTAGTGACAGAGAAAAAAAATATAAATCTTCAGTAGTAATAGTAGAAACATCCAAACATCAACAAAGATATGCAACAAGACATGCTTAGGAAACCATAATGCCAACAAGCAACTATAAGAGCATAATAGTTGCTCCCCAACAAACTAGAAACCAATTTCAAAACCATAATACTAAACATGAAATGATGAAGGCATATAGGATGCTCCCCCTAATTCTGTGCCACTCCTTTTGAATCATTGAGATGTATATGCATCTATCTAACTCAAAAACCATGTACGTGACTTTCCTTTACACCCTCTGCATATAGAAAGTAAATTGTAGTAATTTACAACTACAACTCCCCCTGAACATGATATACATGTTAGAACAATTAGCAGAGTGATGAGGCAGGAATTATTCCTAATTTATGTCTAATATATTCAAAGGAATCATGTGGAAGTGGCTTTGTAAATATATATACAACTTGTTCTTTTGATGTAACATACTCCAGTTTGACCTTTTGTTCAAGCACCTCCTCTCAAAGAATGCTATTTTATTGGAATAAGCTTGGTTTTTTAGTGCATGATAGGATTCTTAGAGATACTTATGGCACTAGTATTGTCACATAATAGGTATAGGTTGAGGACAAGTGACTTGAATATATTGGAATGTTTGGATCATCCATTGAATTTGAGTACCACAAGATGCAACAAAAACATATTCTGCCTCAAAAGTAGATAAAGCAATTGAGCTTTGTTTCTTGTTGAACCATAAAACTAAGCAGGGTCCCAAATAAAATGCTCCTCCACTAATACTCTTGTGATCATCAATATTACCTACCCAACCTACATCTATGTAAGCATGAAGTGAAAAGTATGAATTTTTGGGATACCATAGACAAAAGCTTGAGTTCCGTGTAGATACTTTAATATTCTCTTAACTGCATCAAGATGAGTTTCCTTAGGATTTGCTTGAAATAATCCAATAATTCCAATTGTCTGCATAATATCTGGTCCTGTACTTGTAAGGTAGACCAAGCTTCCAATCATAGATTTGTATTTTGGTTAATTGACTGAAGGAGAATCATCACTTTGACTAAGATTGCATCTTTTTACCATTGGCATGCATACAAGCTTGCAGTCTTCCATTCCATATTTCTTCAAAATATGTTTGAGGTACATGGTTTGAGAAAGAAATATATCATTCTTAGTTTGTTGGACTTGAAGATCAAGAAAGTATGTTAGTTCACAAAGTAGAGGCATTTCAAATTCTTGTTTCATAACTGAAGCAAATCCTTGATTCATAGATTCTACATTGCTAACATATATGATGTCATCTACATAGACAACAACTATCAAAACTTTGTATTTATCAAATATGATATATAGGTTGCTATCTACAAACCCTTTTTTAAGCCTTGTTGTTGAAGATACCTGTCAAGATGACAATACCATGCATGATGAGCTTGTTTTAACCCATAAAGTGACTTCTTAAGTTTGCAAACAATATTTTTATCATTTCCAAGTCTAAACCCTTCAGGTTGTTTAATATAAACTTCTTCTTCTAAATCTCCATTTGAAAATGCAGTTTTAACATCCATTTGATGTACTTTAAAGTTATGAAAGCTTGGAAATGCAAGAAACATTCTTATGGCTTCAAGTCTAGCTACAGGTGCAAATTTTTCTTCAATGTCTATCCCTTCCTATTGAGCACAACCTTTGCATACAAGTCTTTCTTTGTGTCAAATAAATTATCCATTTTCATTCAGTTTGTTCTTGAACACCCGTTTTGTCCCAATAACATTTTTAGAATGAGGCCTTTGTACTAATTCCCATGTATGGTTCTTTCCTAGTTGATCAAGTTCTTCATGCATTGCTTAACACGACATTCATATTTGTTTGTTTGATTTACATTTTCGGATTCAATTATGGATAGTAAGGCTAAGTAACTAGAATTTCAAACAAGAGTTCTTCTAGTTTGTATTCTTGCTTCCTTTTCACCTAGAATTTAAGATTCAGGATGATTTTTCTGAACATACCTTGAAGGAGACTTTTATGATGTATCAATATTTTTATATCCTTCTTTTGATGCTTCTCTATTTCATTCTCCTACAACCTTTTAGCTTGTAGTAGGCAAAGGTTCCTCATCTGCTGGTGCTTCTCTTTTGGTCCTTGTGGATGCTTCATCAATCACAACATATATGCATTCAACAATATTTTGATGCCTTTTATTTTAAAATTTATATCCCTTACTTCTATAAGAGTATCCAAAAAGGATTCCTTCAATAGCTCTAGATTCAAAATTTCCAGGCTTATCATCATTCTTCTTTATATAACATTTGCTTCTAAAACATCTAATGTGTTTGATAGCTTCGGGCTTACCAAATCATATTTCATGTGGAGTTTTATCACATTTTACTTGAACTTGAGCTTTGTTAAGTATATCCATGGTTGTATGTGTTTCTTCTCCCCAGAAGGTTTGAGGTGTTCCTGACTCATAAAGCATGGCATGTGCCATTTGTTGGACTGCTTTGTTCATTGTTTCTGCCACTCCATTTTGTTGAGGATTATTAGCTATGGAAAACTATCTTTTTATGTAGTTTTGTTCACAAAAATTGAAAAACTCATGATATAAACTCTCCTCCTCTATCAAATCTAAGACATTTAATTTTCAAATATTACTCATTTTCTACCAGAGCCTTGAATACTTTAAATTTATCAAATGCTTCATCTTTATGTTTTAGTAAGAAAATTCAACACATTCTTGTTCACCATGAGGAAACTTCTTTCTCTTAGGACCACACAAATCATTATGAATAAGTTTAATTGGCTTACTTGAGGTATGCTTTAAACTGAAATCTAGTTGTCTTACCATATTGACATAATTTGAAGATGCTATTTTCGGGTGGAGAGATGTTGGGCAAGTCATGAACTACTCCCATTCTGCTTGATTTGTATAATTGAGAAAATCTAAGGTGCCCCAATATTTTGTGCCAAATCCAACTTTCTTTAGATTTACTTAAATATTAATTCTCTTTGCCTCCTTATAAGACATAGAAATTGCCTGTAGTTCTTTTTCCCTTTATTATGATCTTACCTATATCCATATTTCTTACCAGACAATTATTTGATCTAAAAATAACTTCATGCCCTTGTTAACACATTTTACTAACACTTGATAAGTTATGTCTTAATCCATCAACAAATAATACACTTTTAGCCTCGTCACTTTTCTTCAACGACACAGTTCCTTTTCCCTTAATAGCAGCAGGTGAGTTATTACCAAAATTTACATTCTTTTCTTTCTTTATTTCATTGAAATAAATAAACTTATCTTTGTCACCTGTCACATGCTTTGAACATCCATTGTTAATGTACCATATATTTTCTTGATCTTTTGCATACAAAGGTAGACCACAATTTTATGTATTTGTAATTTTATTTATCAATACTTTGGGTGGTATTATCTTCTGATCGTGCTAGTAATATGGTCCCATTCTTCTTCTGCATTCCATTTTTTTATGTCTAAAGTTATTGCAAAGAGAACATTAAATTTCATTCTGAAGAGGTGAGAAAACATTATAAGAATATTTCTTTGCCTCGATCTCATTCTTTTGTTTTCTTTCTTCTCTAGTCATAATAGTTTTATAAGCAACACAATGAACAACTTTGTGACCAAAATTGTGACAAGTGAAGAATTGACCATTGAAGTAGGAATACCTGGGAGTATAATACCTTCTTGAGTAGCTTTCCCTTTGATTATGGTAAGGTTGTTTTGCATGAGAAGGATTTGATCCTTCATTTTTTTGCTAAGAACTACAATTTTGATGACTGCTTCCTTTTACTGCATTGACATAGCTTTTTGTACCTGTTTTAGAAGAATTCATAGTTTTTTATGTTCCACCATTTTAACTATATCCAAAAACTATCTTGATTATAGGAGAGCATTTCACCTTGATAATTTCTTATAAAGTCTCATATCCTTTAGCAAATCTATAATTTAGAGCCTTTGTTTTCTCAAGTTCCTTGCTTAGACCCACTATTTCAAGTTCTAAAATTTCACAGTGCCTTTCCTTTCCTAGAACTTGTTTCTTCAAAACATCTTTAGCTAATTTAGCGTCTTCTAAACAAATTTTTAGATGAGTTATTTCTTCAACAAGAGTATTTTCCTTATACATACAATTTTCCTTTTCTTCTAGGGCATCCATAAAAACATCATCAAATTCATCCACACATTTTTCTTCAAATTCCATAAGCAATTGATAATCTTGATCAGATTCAACATCCTCATTATTGGAAGAATATTCATTATCTTCATGAGTATAAAAGCTTTTCTTGCTATCAAAACTTATTTTAACATTCCCTTTTTGAATATTCTTCCCTTTCTCACAATTTTCTTTATAAGTACATTTAGTAGCATAATGATCTACTCTTCCACATGCCTAACACTTAAAAATAATCTTACCTCTAAACCTACCAGTTCCTACCTGAAGTTTCTTCACAAAATTTTCTTCTTCTTCGTCTGAAATGTAACTTGTTTCCTTAAGCTCTTCCTTTTCTTTTCCTTTGTATGTAGCCTTGAATGTTTCTTCTCTAATATCTGATGGACCTCATTTTCTCATTTCATAAGCTATTAAAATCCCATGGAGTTGTTCAATAGTGAGATTCTTCAAATCCTACATTTCTTCAATGGCAGAGACTTTGGAATCGAACTTTGAGGTTAGAGATCTTAGAATTTTCTCAACAACAATAGAATCCTTTATTTCATCACCAATATTTTTCATTGAGTTAATGATCTCATCTACTCTAAGGAAAAATCTTGCAATACTTTCATCATCATGCATTCTAAGGGTCTCATATTGAATTCTAAATGTTTGAAGTTTAGTGCTTTTTACCTTAGTGTCACCTTCATAGCTTTGGATAATCTTGTCCCATATAGCCTTTTTGATATTCAACTGCATAACCTTCACAAATTCTAATTTAGCTAATCTTCTTAAGAGAACATTGAATGCCTTTGCATTGTCCTAATATTTTTTCTTCCCTGCATCATCTGTGGGAATGGAGATTGGGTATTGATATCCACCTTCAACAATTTCCCATACATTAGCTCCAAGCGACTGAAAAATATCTCATTATAAATTTCCAAAATACAAAGTTAGTTCGATTAAACAAAAATGACTTAGTATAAAGTTACCCTTCTTCACTGCTCATATTGATGGATCTCCCTTTAAGTGATCATGCTTCTTTTAAGGGACCTGCTCTAATACTAATTGTTGGGAAAGATATTGAGTGGGAGGGGGCTGAATCAATAATTTAAACTCTAACTTTCAAATTTTATATTCTAAAATATGTACACTATTGTCTTAAAGCAACTTCTATATATATATGCTACTTTAGAGAAAGAAACTAACATTTATCCATTTTATTGATTTTTCATGCGTTCTATTAGATGACCATATTTAATCATTGCATCAATAGAATAATTAATTTCCGGTAGTAAAGAATATAAAAGAATCACAACGAACGGAAAACACATATAAAACACAAGGATTTTTAGGTGGAAACCTAATGTGGGAGAAAACCACCGCTGTTGTTGTCTTTCTCTTCTTTCTTACGATATAAAGAAAATATTTTATTACATTTGTACTGATGTAGACTCTTATCAGTATGTAGGCACCCACTTGCTGGAGGCTGTAAACTCCACTCATTCTCCAGATCCTACTGGATGGGAGATACAACCCCCTAATATTGTTTACCAACTTCTACTAGAAGAAAGATCCTACCCCCTTTCTGAAGGCTACAACCCTTAGCTCGTTGCGAACCACTTTTCATAATGTTTCACCTGTCAAATAATCATCAAACAACCTATAGGGAACATTTCATCACAGTTTCAAAATAGACCCGTATCAACAATAATCCCAAACAAACATGTCAAACTGAAGCATTGAATATGAGTCACTATAACAATGCAAATCAATTCAATTTATGAAGCATCAAATCACTGAATATAAAACCCAACCAGAATCAACAAAAAATCAGATTTTGTACGCGATTGTACTGAACAATATTCACCTATGTATGTGAATCCTTTGTATAACACCTATGTATAGATCTTAATCTTCTGCAAACTGAATCATGAATAATTGTAATGTTGAATCAATCACTGGACCATGCATAGAACAATAACAGAATAATGAATCAATCATAGACCATAGCAATAATAGCACAATAGTGTCATTTTTGTTAGCATGTGAGGAGTTAGGTCTCTTAAGCCTATCAAGGCAGGTGAGGAGATGCACCTCACATCATGGAGGGTTTACTAGCATAGTAGTGGATGCATTGGCGCATATGGGATGCCATATGGTACAAAGTAGTATGAAAATGAGCATTGGTATTGAGTGGTGCGAGGACTTGTACCACAAAGTTCAATGTGTTTAGAGGAGTGAAAGGGCACATGCTGGTGTACAACAAAACATGATGACGCACAAGAAATTGTTGGAGTGTTTCTTTTGAAGGGATATCTTGAGAGGGACAACCGACATACCCTTGGGTTTGGTACTCCCAAGTTTGGAGAGTGGGTCGATCGCAAGGCTGACCATAAGCTTCCATATGAGTTCTTGATATACCCAATAGAGTCCACACATTTATCATTCTCCAACATTATTCACTGATACAGGAAACTTGGTTATTGTCACTTGATTCTCTCAGCACAAGCAATAGGACCCGAGAGGTTCATCTTAGACAATTGGACAAGACACGGTGCAACAAGAGAGAGGCTTTCTAGTTATGGCATATGGTCGGGGCGTGAGTTTGTAGGTGCAGGCTTGGGGATGGTCTGATATTATGTAGAGTTAGCACATGCTCCACCCTTAATCCCACACTTAGGGAGATGAATGACACCTTTTGGGTGAGCAATTCTAAGATATCTTAGGTTCATATACAACAATTGGCAGACCATTCTTGCAGGAGGATGTTTAGACAACATGCAATAATGGGCAGCACCTACAGGGGGCAAGATAGTAGATCTTGTAATGTGGCATGACAGGGACATGATAGTCATACGCACACTAGATTTATTTGTGATGTATGGAGTCCATATATTGATTGCATGCAAGGAGCCAAGGAGGGCTAAGGGTTGGTGCTAGCAATTGTCAGGAGTATGTTGTCGCCGATATGGCTATGGAATCCAGGGATTCGGTTGGTTGATTGGTCACTTTATTTTTAATGCGCAGGATTAGAGCAGAGAGTGACCCAACTCGCTCTTTGTTTGACATATTGGGGAGCACTGACGCCCTCATCACATGGTAGGACCAATTTTCCATGTCACTACTCTGGATTAGGGTTAGTGTTGGATGGGTGAGCCTTAACATTGTGAATATTCCTAGGCTAAATGTGTTGGTACTCCCTAGATATTTTTCCATCAGGTACCAAGAGAGGAGGATACAAATTGTGCACAGTGGGAAAACAACTACGATCAGAGTGGTGCAACGATAACATGGTGCCACCCTTTTGAGACTAGCATGGGATTCAAACATCATAAGGTTCAACAATTCAACTACCCTAAGGGATGATCTGGTTTTTATAGGGAAAGATCATTCAGATATTCCATTGGGTTTCAATGATTCACTAATGACATGGGGGACTTCACGAGTATGGAAGGATGTTCCACAAGAGGAGGCTAGGTTGGTTTAGGACCCTGGTGACATAGGATTTATTCATGTGATGGTGGGGCGACAACAAGGAGTGGTTCACTGGCACATTTGGGACCCTAGAATTATCTTATCTAGCCTGTGGATTAGCAACATGTAGTGATATTATTTGAGGACAAGTAACTTTTGGAGGGGAGGACTGTCTTGTCCCCAATTTTGTGCATGCTAAAATCACTAAGGAGTTTTGCTAATTTTTTACAATATTAAAAAATCAGAAAATGTTATTTTGTGAGAAAAGGAAAAAAATACTATTTTAATGGAATTGAATCAAAAGAATAATTTATTGAAGGGAGGAAAAATATTATTTTAGTGGAGATTTGCGGAAAAAAAATATTTTATTAAAATTGAGGAAAATGTCACTTAGTGGACAATGCCCCCCCACCAATATAAAAATAATTAAAAGGGGGGTCTAGAAGCATGGGGAGAAATTATAAAAGGAGGATAGACTCATTTGTTGATCATATTTTTTCTATTATATTTCACCTTTCATCTTCTCTTGAGGGTGTTTAGCACAAGAATTCGAATCGAAAATTCCACCCTAGTTTCGAGAACTTTGAGTGTATCCCAAGTGAAGAAGTTTCGGAGTCCAATTTAGAGCTTCCCTCGATCTTATTATAGGATATTTGGGGAGCTTTGTGCATTTCCTGGGCAAATAAGGAGTTCATGGTACACCTTTTGGAGTACTAGTTGTGGGTTAGAGGTTCTGGGCTTTTGGAGAGAGTTTCCCTTGGCTATAGCAAAATTTTTGTTTACATTTTGTAAGACAAAGATTAAGGGGAATATTTGGGCCAAATTTATCTAGTTCTGGTGGTGTGTAGAGGTTATTAGGTAGAATCGGCTTAGAGGTTTAGGAATAGAAATTTAGGTGGAGTTTGGTTGGGAATTGGATCTATTTTCAGAGGAGATTTTTGCTAGACATTTTTAGCTATTTTTGGGGTGGATTTCGATCATTTGCTGAGGTGATTTCCTATTCGATACAAAGCTTGGAAGTTTGGTATTTTTGCACTAAATTGGGGCTTTCTGGATCAGCTCGAATTTGCCCAAGGTTTTTCTAAGTTTTTCTGGGTTTTGTGAGAGAAGTTTGTGGTTAAAATTCCATAATTTTATGGGAAATATATGGGCCGGAAATCATCATTCCTTCAACAGTTTGTTTTATGGGTAAACTAGGTAATTCACATGACTTGATGGGCTTGATCTTGGCTTATCGTTAAGCGAAACCATTTGTGGGTTTTTATGGGTTTGGTGTGAGGAGCCTCAGATTAAAATTTTAGAATTTTTGGGGCAGTATTCAGGGCGAGAACACTAATTCACCTCCAATAATAGCAAAAGTAGCATAATTCCTAGGCAGTGCGAGTTACCAATTTGAGCCATTTCCAGCCTTGGATCTACTTCATTTCACCTGGGTTTTGCATGCATGCAGTGACAATCCCAAAGTATTAATTCTTAATTCTTAATGTAGTGGTTTGTCTCCTTTCCAAATTATTAATTCTTGTCATTAATGTCTACAATTCTATGTTTAGTATTATTTTACCATGTATTCTTACCATTTATTCTCACATTACTTCTATCATCCTCTTTAAGCACCTTTCTTGGTCCAATCCTCTCTCTCATATAGCTCATCCCATTTTGATACTAGATTTTGCAATTAAATGCATGGTGTGCCCATTGCTTGCCAACTTCTATGTTGCATTGAACTACAATATAGTGGTCTCACAAAACAATGCTAATTATTATGCATCTAAAGATTGATTAATAGAACAATAAATATCAAAACATAATCATAGGACAATGATCTATTGAAATAACTATAAAAGATATACAAATCTACAAATATAACTTTCCCATGAGATCTCAACTATTTTTTTTACCCTTTTGTTGACTTTCTAGCATTCTAGATTTGGCTCTACCTTGGAATTGACTCATTCTATAAGCAAAGCTATCATTAATATCTTTCCTAATATTTATTCTTATGGATGACTCCACAACTTCCATTCTACATTCTTTTGTTTGTTCACCCATCTGCACATTTTCTTATATGCCTTTTTGAATCACAATTCCTTCATTAAAATTTAGACCTAGCTTTTAACTCCATTTTCTTAATACCATAACCTTTCATCGTCTTCTACATACTATCCCTCCTATCCTCTTGCAACATACCCCACAGACTCATCCTCACACTTTTCCATATATTATTTTTTTAACTATATTTTATATTATATGCTCTTGCATAATTTAACATCTTCATCCTATTCTTTGTGAACTCTATCCAAACATTCAATTCTCAACTCTT
Organism: Pinus tabuliformis; assembly: GCA_031772625.1. NCBI lineage: Eukaryota > Viridiplantae > Streptophyta > Pinopsida > Pinales > Pinaceae > Pinus > Pinus tabuliformis. The sequence continues at coordinate 86,235,789 of CM062817.1, forward strand.
AAACACTTTATTCCAAAAAAATACATATTACCCCATTCTATATATACAACTAGTCACACCCATACTATTTCATATATGCTATCATTTTAACTTATCTTTGTCCTTCATCATTTGCATTAATATCACGGGTTTAAAGTTAACATATGAGAAGTTTATTTTATATAACGATGACAAAGATCAATGATTAAGAATAATGCATTGTTTCCCGTTGATTCCTTAAAAAGAGACGTGCATGAATCTTTTAATGAAATTTGCCCTTTTAAATTAATATTCCTTACTATACATTTGTTTATAAATGACTAAGCATAATGCATTGTTCCGTGCATGAATCTTTTAAAGAAATAGACTAAGTTCTTGGTCGATTTTTTGGCATGTGTATTCTATAATTAAAAAAGTTTCTAGTTATTAATTACTTTAGTTAAATTTTTTTATTTGTTAATTTATCTTTTAGGTTAAATATTGATTTATTTTTCCCTTTAGTAATATAGGCAAGTACAAAATTTTGATTAACATTTTAAAGTTTTCAAGGAATGTCATGATGATAGTCGGTCGAACATGTGAAAGGCTAACCATATTTCCCACTGAATTATGGTTTAGTTAAATTTTTTTATTTGTTAATTTATCTTTTAGGTTAAATATTGATTTATTTTTCCCTTTAGTAATATAGGCAAGTACAAAATTTTGATTAACATTTTAAAGTTTTCAAGGAATGTCATGATAATAGTCGGTCGAACATGTGAAAGGCTAACCATATTTCCCACTGAATTATGGTTTAGTAATAATTTTTGCAATTGTTGTAAGGATGGCTTAATATTAAATTTTATCACAAATTTTTGTTATTAAATATGTTTTATAGTCTATGTGTTCAATAATATAACACATGTTCTTTTAGGAAAGAAACAACTTCTCTCTTAGTCGAAGGGCTAGAGTGAGGTTGTTAGTACCAGGCTAATTTGTCCTTCTTTGCCCAAGGGCTAGAGTGAGGTTGCTAGTACAAAACCAACCCCTCCCTCTTAGCCCAAGGGGTAGAGTGGAGTTGTTGGTATTGGGCGAAACTACAAGTATATTGATCCATATTTATGAAGGGAAAAAAATGAAATACAAACTTATAACCAAAACGCAAAGATACGATGAAACATGACTTTTATTAATAAATGGAAAGTGCTAAAACTGTAAAAATGTTGAATGATTTTTTTATTATCTTAAATGGTGGTCGCCTTTGCCAAAGTGAGTTACAATGAGGTCAAAAAGTCCTCTTTATCATTAAAAACAACGAGGAAATATAAACATCCAAAAGCCTAACTATAGGATATGAAACACCAAAAGAATTGTGGGCCCCACTAGTGTTAGTTGGTACATCAACTTCAAAGGGCCATGATTTTTGCATAAAATATATGTTTGATGTACTCGGTAGCCTGTTGGAAAGAATTAGCTGAGAATTACACATTTTGGACTAACCCAAGCTATAAGTACATCATGGGTCCCTACCATGTCAAAAAAAACATCATTTAGTGCCTTAAAATGGGCCCAACCATTTAGGATCGGAAAACTATAGAAAAAGTACCAAGATGGACATTTATGCTTTGAGGTAGAGGATTAGGTGGATGGACACTACTATCCAACTAGATAAATTCTCCCTCCTTAAGAATCAATGGTCTCGATTGCATTGAGAACCTCCAACATTTGGGGAACCACTTGACTTGGTGAAAATGTTCTTAGCTTTTCACAATCCAGTAGATTTGGATGTGTTGTTGGTGGGTATCCTTTATCTTGGTGCACATGATCTGATCCATTCTATCATATTTAATGAAATTGGGATTGAACTTTGTGGGGGCCAATTGCTCGGTTGCCTTCGAGGTGCCCAATAGAGGTGGATAATATGGTCAAAGTAGCTCCACATTGAACCCTGGTTGCAATCCAAGAAATGGAGGAATGCTCAATTCAACAGCATTGTCACCCATCACCTTTGTGATTATGTACGACCCATATTAGAGTGGTTTAGGATTCCAATTGGGGCCCTGAGACATTATTTTTCCTGTGAGAAATTATTTTTTTCAAATGTAAACGCACCTTATTACCAACTCGAAACGTATGTGGAACCTTCCTTGGTGATGTCACTTCTTGAACTTGGCATTGGATTTTTTCAAGATATCATGGACCTATTGTTGAAGGTGTTGGATCCACTAAACAACTTTGCCTACTTTATTTGCCTTTATCCAAGCATGGAAGACTTGGTCAATGAAGATGTAATGGGAATAGATACATCAATTGGGGAAAATAGCTGGAGCCACAAGCACACCTGAAAAAGGACTAAGCTAATAGAGTTATGGAGGGATCTGTTATAGCTATGTTGAAGGTTTTCATCCCATGTACGCAAGTGCTTAGAGTTGTACATGTGTAATATACAAACAATCATCATTTTGACCACTTTTGTTTGTCTATCTAATTAGGGATGAAAGACAATCGAGATGTTCAACTTGGTATTCATTAGACATAATAGGCTAGACCAAACGGTCTTGAGGAACATGTTGTCTCTACTTGAAATATTGGTCCATGGTAGCCCAAAATGAACCCAAACATGCTCAAAGACAAGTTTATTAGTAGCTTTAACTATGATACTCTTCTTACATGGAGCCAAAATGGCCATCTTAGAGAACCAGTGGACCACTACAAACACATAATCATTATCATGCTCGATGGATGGAAAATATGACATGTAATCCATAGAGAATAACTCCTAGGGGTTGTCTAGTGTAGGCAGAGGAGTGTAAAACCCCTACTTTTTTATGGTTGGTTTAGCAATGGAATAGGTAGTGCATGATCTAATATACTGTGGGAAATCCTGTCAAAGCTTTTGCCAGTACAAATATTTTTGAAGTATTGTTATTGTCTTCTCCACACCAAAGTGTCCTTCCACTTGAATGCAATATGCCTCCTAAATTAGCTTGGCACACTCACTTTAAGGAACAAAAAGGTGGCCCTAGTAGCACAAAAGTGCAACCTCGAGGTGGAAGTCTTGAAGTTTCTTTCTTGCCATCAAAATTTGGTATCTGGTAACAAATTCCAAGGCATTGTTGTATAACTATGGCCACCTAGATTTCTTGTGCCCAAAATATTTAACAACTCTGGTTAGTGCTGCAACTGGGGGCCAACGCAGTCAGTATGTGACATTATTTGTGCTACCATTCTTGTATTTGATGTTCAAATGGAATTGTTGCAGATATGTAGACCATTTTTTATGGAGATCATTATATAACTTCCCTTGTGTTTGCATAAATTGTAAAGGTGTATGATTAATGTGAATGATTGTCTCCTTCCCTAGAATATAATGCTTCCATTATCAGCAGGCTTGCACGATGGAATACAATGCCTTATCATAGGTGGGGTATATTTGAAAAATATTAGAGAGTGTTTCACTATGATAGATGAACAAATTCCTTATTCGGTGAGGATTGCACCAATAGCATAGTCAGAAGCATCTATATCAATCTCAAAATCTATTGCAGGTCTAGTAGGGTGAGTACTAGTGGAGAGAAAAGATAATGTTTCAAATCACTAAATGTCTTCTGTTGCGACTTAGACCATTTTTTTTTTTTTCTACCTTAATTGCTTGACTTAAGGGAAAAATGATGTAAGAGAACCCTACATGAATATTTTGTAATGGTTAGCAAGGCCCAAGAATCTACAAAGCTCTATTAGAGCCGTCAGGGCTGGCCAGTCTCGAATGACTTGGATCTTGGTCGGATCCACATGCACTCCTTGCTAATTAATAATGTATCTTAGGTATTGGACCTTGTTCATATCGAAGGAGAATTTTTCAAAGTTAACACATAGCTTGTGCGGCTACAGAGTATAAAGGACCTATTGAATATGATGCAAGTGTTTTTCCCCACTCCAATTGAAGATGAGGATATCATCTAGATGTACAACTACAAAATAATTAGTGAAAGGACACAATATATCATCCATTAGCCTCATGAAATATGTTGGGGAATTCATTAAACCAAAGGGCATGACCATCCAATCAAAAATACTCTCCTTCGATTTGAATGAAGTTTTCCATACATCAATTGGTGTTACCAAGAATTTATGATACTTGGGCTTTAAATCAATCTTATTGAGGTACTTGGCCCCCTTGACCTAGTCAACATGGTTTTCAATCTAGAGAATCGAGTACTAGTTCCTGACTGTGATTTTGTTTAAGGCTTCGTAATCAACGTAGAGTCACTAGGTCTTGTCTTTCTTCCACCGAGTGAGGAACTTGGTTATATGTGCCCTTTTCGGAGTAGTTCTTAGACCTAGTGACTGATTTCCTAATTTTCCAGATGAGAGTGGTGGTATCTTGGCCTATTAAGTAGAGGCGTGTTAAATGTTAGATCAATTGAATGATTTCCTTAACAATGAAGAATTACTTTGGTGGGTGAGGAAAAGATGCCTTTGTATTCTTCTATGACCTTGTCTAGTTGTTTCTACTACATGGAGGGTCCATGTGTGAAGGCCATAAATGTGGCCACAAAATTATCCTTACTTTGATATTGAATAAGGAAAAAAGACAAATTTCCTAGTTTGGGAGATAACCTTGCTGCATTGCTTACAAGAGATCAAAGAAATGGAAGTGGGTGGAGATACCTCTGGTATCCTATATAGTTATCTATCTAAAGTAATAATGACTCTATGAGGTCTAGACTCATATACAACATGATGCTTCCACAAGTATGGTTGGCCTAAAAGAACATCAAAATTTAAGGGGATCAATATCTCATCCTTGAAAGTCTTGATTCCATAGGGTAGGTGATACTGTTGGCTAATGCCAAGATCTCACCCATGGTGGAGCCACCTCATCGTGTATGGTTGTAGGTGTTGTGTCGTCAGAAGGTCCAACTTTTTGAAGACCTCTACTGAGATGAGGTTATTTTGACTTCCAATATCCACAATAAAATGTAGTGGGAAACCTTCACCCATATATGTGAGTGAAATAGGCGCTCACCTTCCTTCAAATATTCAGGCTGACTTTTCTCGACCTTGGTGGTGGAAACAATGGAACTAGGTTATGCAATAATGATTTTCTTCCCCTTGTCTAGGTTTGATTCAGAGTTGGAAATTGTATTTGATTCTAAGGCTTTCATATCAACCACTAATGACTACCTTGCATGACATTCATTGGTGTTATGAGAAGAGACCTTGTGGAACTCACACCACTTTTCCATATTGTATTTCTTCGCCTTACCGTTACCCTTTTCTTTTACAACTTAGATGGGTGGTTCTAGGGTTGTCCACCCTAGCTATGTCCTTTGTTCTACAATTTTGGGATACCCTTGCCCTACTACTTTGAGGGATTCATAGATCGAAAGTCTCACTTATTTTGTTTAAATTTTTTCTTGATTTTGATATCAGTATGTTGCACCAAATGAGGAGATGTCTAGAAAATCCATTTCTATTTCGATGTATATGAGCATATAACCACAATAATTTTGTACGATATGTTGCCTAGATTCTTTGATACGTAGCTTAGTGCGCAATGGACGAACGATATTTGTGAAATCTAACATTGTTTGGTCCCTATCCAACCATAGTGTGATCCATCTTGTGTATTCGTCTTCATAGCTTCTAAATAGGGTAATATTGTTCCTTAATAACATCCCTAAAATATTTCCAAGTGTGAACAATTGTAAATAGTGCAGATTCCTCCATGAAATTTTGCTCATGGTAAATCTCCCACCAATAATTGACATGGCAGACAACCTTAAGGATTATAAAAGTAATATTTTCTCTATCAGAAAAAATTGTGCAGTAAAAAATACCCTTCTCGCATATTTAACCATTTGTCTAGAGTAGTCACATATATCTAGCCTTAAAATATAGGAATATTACAATCAACTTATATGATGCATGAGAATCGACCCATCCTTTGAAAAAAGTAGCATGAACGACTTCTGGAAGGTGAAAATGATAAAATGTGTCAAAATGCAAGGGATTTGTTAAAAAGCTTGAAAAATCAGTCTGTGAGGGAACTTAGGTATTACCTTAAGAGATTTGTGAAAAAATATCAAGTTAAGAGCTTTGTGGAGAGGATCATGTTAAGAGCTTTATGGAGAAGATCATGGATCTTGAAATGATCCACAATATTGTAATTTCCTCTATAAATTGTAGCCTTTGGGCATTGAAAAGAGGCAACCATTAGAATAAAGATATGGCCAACCAAGGCGCCAATAGATGTTATGTAATAGTTTAATGGGTTTAATTAATTAAGTTTGATTTCTACTTTATGTAATTATATGTGTGTGCATGGTGATTTAATGCAATGATGGCTTGGTGCATAGATCTGTTGACTTTTTTTGATGAATTAATGTTACATGTAGACCACATGATTCTTCAGTTTGTAGTGGAAGCAAGGATGAATTGAGTTTATGGGATCATAATCTGCAGGTCCTAGGATTGGGACTGTAAGAAAACTCAAAATTATAAACCCCCACAAATCATTTCCGTCAATTGTTATGATAGCATAGAATATTCTTTCATGTAGTGTAGAGGAGAAGCAACAGAAGGTGATACAAGTGATTGAATATATGGCAAGATATTTGTTTTCTCTATGTAGGTTGTTGAGCTGTAAAAAGGGTCTCTTTCACCTCTAATTACCTCACATTAGTTTGTCAATCCAGGAACGTTTTGTTATTCCAAAGAGTGTCTTAGTTTGAGGCTATCATTTGCCAGAGTAATGCTAGTAGTATAGTGCTCAAAAATACAAGAGTAAACGGATGCTTGTTTACAGCAAACTACTTTTAAGGACTAAACCATACATTCAGAAAACTAAGCAATTTATCAGTCAAGGGTTCAGTAGCACTAACTCGTCCCTTTGTAAACTGATGGAACCAAAGAAAATCAAGGAACAGATCATCGATCTGGGAGCCAGACAATAAATGTCAATGCCCACTATAGTCTCTGATCGTTCTACACACTGAAGCAATAATAATGCGAATAACAAGAAATGGAAAAACAACTAGGAAACTGTAACATCAATTAAGTTTAATAAGCAGCAACACCTTAGTCTACAAGATCAAATGCAACAATCATGTCCTACAGAAATCAAATGGCAATCCTCTACCTTTAAAGATGAATCTAACAACACACAAAAATAAAACAGCATTGACTAATGATGGAATATGGGACAACGCTAGAAAGTCAAACAGTAACTTAACACACGGCACACCTCAATAGTAATCTAATCTTGGTAATCCAATCATGAGTCTTAATTATAAATAATACGACTGTATTTCAGAATGGAACAACAACGTCCATAGATTCAGAAATCGCAAGGAAATATAACCTCTAGGATGAATTTAGTAATACCAACAGTCAAGCGTTACAACACAGACATTCTATAATTGAACAACAACGGTATCCTGTAAAACCCAATTATATCAGTACTTAAGGAAACAGCAATGCGTTGCAGAGTTATAATGTCTCTGTCTCAAAAAACGATATCACTTAACAGATCAGATGTAATAGGGTTGTGATGTAAAATAACAGAACATATCAGATTACCGAATAAAGCTGATGAGCACACCATGCATAAACCAAAAGTACTAGTACAGGAGCAAGTGTTCCTCCAGGGTCGGGCCCTTAGCCTCCAGGGGTACACCGCTTGAAGTTATTTTAGGATCAAAGATGAAATAGCAACAAAGTTTGTATTAATGCATAAGACAGAATTACAGTGGATCACGTCTCAACGAGAGTCGATGATCAAAGTCTCAACTTTTAAGAGAAATTACATAAAAACATAATAGACTATCCCTCGGGCTAACAGTGCTGCCCCTTTTATAATGGCGAAGGCGGAGATGTCTAGGTGCAAAAATAGTTAAAGCAGCGATACCTCAAGATCAAAGGATCCTAAGGGATTCGCCGAACCGTTGGCTCTCAGTTATCTCTTTACTTTCTTGTGCCGAGCTGATATCTCCATTTCCTTTCCTTGGTTGATACACTTTGATTTCGTTTGCCTTGTTTGCATTTGCATGTGGTTCCCCGTCAAAGGGACAACGGTTAACTTAGCCTTGTCCTTTCCTTTGGAACGACAGTCTTTCGTTTTTCCTTCTTCTTGCATAAGAAAATGACAATTGTCAATGTTTTCATTTTACACATTAATCTTACAGATTTTATTAGAATTCCTTATCATCTACCTAGTTCATGATGCAAAAGGTTTGTAAGTTTTAATGAAAAGATGCTGAAATAATCACCAAAAACATACCTTCTTTAGTACTCCACATAGGTGACAACAGAGGAAGGTGAGAAGATTTGCAATAACCTAGAGTAAGGAGTGCTCGAAGGGTTATAGAGAAGAGAATTAGGAAGATGCAAAAGCCCAAACTCAATAGAAAGTTTGGTGAGATATCGTGTAATAAGGTGGAGACTTGTTACTGCAAAGGCAAGTTGCAACTCACAAGTTGAAGTTGTTACAAGAAAACTAGATGGATATGACTAGGATGTCATACATTTTGTACCTTAGGACTCTGATGCAGGAGCATCGACCCATCCTCTGAAGGAAATTAGTAAGAACTACTTCTAGAAGGTGGAAATGAGAAAAACACATCAAAAGGTAAGGGATTTGTTAAAAAAATTGAAAAATCAGATCTGTGAGGGATCTTAGGGATTATGTTGAGAGCTTTGTGAAAAAGATCATGTTGAGATTTTTGTAGAGAGGATCATGTTGAGGTATTTGTGGAGAGGATCATGTTGAGAGCTTTATGGAGAAGATCATGGATCTTGAAATGATCCACAATATTCTAATTTCCTCTATAAATTGTAGCCTTTGGGCATTGAAAAGAGGCGGCCATTAGAATGAAGATCTAGCTAGCCAAGGCACCAACAGATGTTATGTAATAGTTTAGTGGGTTTAATTAATGAAATTTGATTTCTACTTTATGTAATTCTATGTGTGTGCATGGTGATTTAATGCATTGATGGCTTGATGCATAAATCCGTTGACTTTGTTTGATGAATTAATGTTACATGTAGACCATAGGTTTCTTTAGCTTGCAGTGGAAGTGAGGATGAGTTGAGTTTGTTGGCTCATAATTGTTTTGGGAAAATTTAGTGTTTCTACGAACACCTAACCCTCTAGACATAGTAGCTAGTCTAGAAACAATAGACAAAGTAATTCTCTACCTTTTCTTTAATCAAGATATAAGAGAGGTAAGAAGAGAAACCAGCCTGTAGCTTTCACTTGCTCCCTCTCTCCCTTGATTGATCTTGTCGCTCATTTCCATACTTAACCCGCTTAGAAAGTACCTGCACACAAGCCAAGACAGAAACCCATCAAAGCATACAATAAAGATCTGTTAATTAAACATATCATAGAATCCAGAATACGATATACATCATATAATTACATGAATGGAAAAAAGCTTTGAATTCTTTATTGATAAAAGGAAAGATTACAACCCATGAATGTTCGATCTCGATTCAGTGTCTTCCTTCCAGTTTCGATTCCTTCTCTCCCCCTGAAGCAACAATTCAACATCATTACAATACTCTTACTAATCTCATTCAAACAGCATCTCCTCAGCTCAATAAATTCCAACCTAGACCATCCTTTGGATGCTTTGTCAATTTATAGCTAAATGGAGGAGGTTAAGCCATTAATGGCCTTCATGAATGCTCTGCCAAATTTGGGAAGTGGTTCCATGGAGGAAGGCATAATGGATTAAGGTTCATTCATCCTTTTCCTCATCCAAATGCGAGCTCAACCAACTTGGAAAACTCCAGAAGATTCCATTGGATGAGGAATCCAATGGATTCATTTCAAAAAATAGATGAAACTCGCTCAGCATAGGTGAAACAAAGGCTAAGTGCATTGCAGCACACCCAGTCAGTGCAGTTCCTGCATTGCAATGCAGCCTGATAGAAGGCTACCTGCACTGATCTCCTTAGGGACACTTTTTGGATGAATAATGTCATGGAAACTCTTGGGAGGCAAGCATGATGTAGGTTGACCTCATTAGGGAATGAAAACAACTGAATTAGGGATTGATGGACCCTAATAATACGGATCTGGAAGTCGGGGTTGATGTGCCCAAATTGACCTATAACAGTTGCCCCCTAAAGCATGAAGTCGAAAATAAACATGTCAAGTGAGATGCTTTACCATTTGGAGAGAAGGTTTCAAAGTGGAAGGTGACCTGCATCAGTTACAATACAAATATCATGATAATTTGATTTTTTCTCATGAACTAGCTGAGGGAAGGCATACCCATGCTCAGCTTATAAACTTTCATTACATGTACAAATATAGTCGTCTATAGATATAGACCCATGAATGGATGACCATGAATGTAAGTTCATTTGTACATTTGATATAGTACTATTGAAAATATATCGCAGCCCGGATGGATGAAACTAGATATGGGGTCTTCAATCTCATTCAATCTTCACTCGATGTACAATTATAAGCATGTGAATAGATGAGCTGAGGTCGAACATGGAGAGACATCATCTGATTACTTGCCATGATGTAAGTTGTTAACAAACGTGAGAGGAATCACCGATAATGATAATGACCCTCAAGGTACTGCAGTACATTTCGCAAGGTGTGAATAAATGATTTGATGTCGAACACCATACGAAGTCTTTCGGTTGAAGGCCAGTGATGTCAACCTATCACCGGAAGCGAGAAACTTTCCATTGATGTATGCAAGCCTCAAGGTACTGAAGGGGTGTTTCTAAGTCAACTTCTTGGATGATGTGTTGATGTCGACAAGAAGTAACTCATCGCAGGAGGGCCTTAATGTATCCCACATCAACAACATGAAATGAAGTAAATGATTTTAGAGATTTAATTGACTGACGACACAAGGTTCAATAATGACATGATGAAAATGAAGGTTTACTGTATTGTAAAGGATGAAGTTTTGAACTGAATGACTTCTCTTGAACATATCGGCGACACTGAAGTGAATTGGTAGAATTGACCCAAAAAAAAGTGATGGATGGTATGATAGACCAATGGTGTGATAACCATCACGCTGAATGACCCAACCCACATAGTCACAGTGATGAGGTGAAAGTGTCATGTTCAAGAGTGACCCGCTACCATAAAGTTTTCCTGGCCTTTCCCATTTTCCTCAGTCATTTCTGACCAACTCTTTATTTTTAATCAAGCTTGAGGAGGATAACATATGCTTGTTATATAATTCCACCCTTAGGGTGATATCAATTGCTATTTGATGTTTTAACGAGTCTAGCGAAGGTGAAACTCGGTCTTGTCTAGATGGACAAGTTTGTCGCTATTTAATGTTTTTAACGAGTTTAACAACAAAGATAACTCGATCCTTTTCATGTTTAGAGAGTTTGAAAAAGGACGAAAATAAAACTCCACAAGTTCTTTTTCATAAATTAATCTCTCAAGTCCAAAAAAGTGTAAAATAATACAAGAGAGATATCGTTTCCAATCCTTTAACAAGCTAGAAAGGACAAGCACTCGGAAATCTTTTCATATTTAGAGAGTCTAAAAAGAGCTTAAAGAGGACTCCACTTTGAGGAACGGTGGTGTCCAAGGTAGCAACTAGTTCTTGTTATGTTGGAACGTCTCAAAACATGTTGATTTATGTGAAGTGGCTGGGTAATAAAAGCACTCATTGCAACTGCTCCTCAAGAAAGGTAAAACAACCAAGTGAAAGCGTATGATCGGCCAAAGGAATGGTGGCGATGGGATGAAAACAACCAAGACTCATCTGACAAAAGAGGTTGATAGAATGGAAATCACGAGGGTTAAAAATCGAAATGGGTTCATTTTTAGACAAGCTTGAACCATAGGGAACTATGATTGGATTCAGTTTCATGTTTACAGAAGCTTGAAACGAAAAACTATGCATGGATTCAGTTTCATTTTTACACAAGCTTAAAATGAAAAAATATGCTTGAGATTGGTTTATATTCCCCCAACATGATGAAAGGGAGAGTCTCCGGTAACTAGATGGAAGTCACTATGGTGAAGCAGGACGGTTATCCAACAATGTTTTGGCTTTGTCCAAATAGGGACAAAGGTGAATGGGGTGATTCCCTTCACATAACCTACAGGGAAACTTAACTTTACCACTAGGTGCATGCCCCCCAAGCTTCATTACATTCACCTAAGTAGACTACTCATGGCTATCAGGTGAATGGAATGAAGGTTCGTTTACGAGATCAAGTGAAAGACTCGACTGGGATTTTACGAGATCTAATCAAAGACTCGACTTGGAACTTTGCTCCAGGGGTTCTTGTTTCATTTTTTAATTAGCTTAACACAAGATAAGGAACTATGCTCAGACTCCTTGGTTTCATTGTTTAACGAGGTTGACACATGAAAAGAACTGTCCTCACGGGAGCTGTTTCACTTTTTAATGAGGTTGACACAGTAAAAGAATTATCCTCATATTCCTTATTTCATTTTTTAAATGAGGTTGACACAAGACAAGAAACTATCCTCGAGCCTGTTTCATTTTTTAATGAGTTTGACACAGTAAAAGAATTATCCTCATATTCCTTGTTTCATTTTTTAACGAGCTTGACACATGAAAAGGAACTATGCTCGGACCCTTGTTTCATTTTTTAACGAGGATGACACAAGCCCAGGAACTATCCTCATGAACCTGTTTCATTTTTTAACAAGGTTGACACAGTAAAAGAACTATCCTCAGACCCTTGTTTCATTTTTTAACGAGGTTGACACAAGACCAGGAACTATCCTCAAATTGAATCACAACTCGTAAGAGGTCATGAAGTAGATATCTGGTTCCAATGCCCCTAATACATGATGTACAACATCAATGAATTGGTCGTCAGTTGATGTAGGTATGGAACAGGTTGCCACATAATTAACTCATGGAAGGGATGATGCCATTGTTACAAAAGTACCATTTAGGGAAGATGGTTGACTGGAAACCATATTTGGACCGGGAAATGAAAGTTGGTCAACAGTGACAAATATGCCTTCATGCGGGAAACAAATCACTCGAAAGAGTGTTAAAACAATAGCTCCCATGCCATAAACATAGTCATGCCCAAGAAGTAAATTGTAATCTAAAGGGCCTGGGACTACCATCACGTTCAGATAAACGATTTTTCCTCCCAAAGTAATGGGTAATCGAGGGAGGATCCCTAATGGTTGATTGGTTCCTCTACTTAAAGCCAACAGATTCTGGGTAACATGCACAAGCGACGATGAATCGAGCACTTACCAAGTAGTTGAGGAAAGGATACTCACAGATGCACCTTCATCTGTAATAGTGCCAGATACAATCATATTACAAACTTGTACTATGATCTGGAAAGGCACATAAGAAGGAAGATGGAATCCTGCTAGTCAATTTCAATCAAAGGAAGTGACTAGACTACTTGTAGGGGGTATCGTAGAAACAAGAGAATTAACCCCTTGAGTTACGAGAGTAGGAGGATTTTCCTCCTCTCTTGATGGAATAAGAGGACTGCCCCCAAGCTCATTAGAATCTGAAGAAACAAAAAGAACTTGAGCGGTATCATATTCCTCTCTTCGGGAAAGGTACGATTAGCTGAAGGTGAAATTGCGTCAATTGTGACCTCGATCTCTTGATTTGGGTCGGTTTCACTTTCAGAGAGAGTGGTTTTGGCTGACGGTTGATTTTGGTCAGTCAATTCATCAACTAGTGAATGATTTAGGGAGAGTTTCCTGTAACCAGATGGAAGTCACTACAGTGAAGCAGGACGGTTATCCAACATTCTTTTGGCTTCGTCCAGATAGGGACAAAGGTGAATGGGGTGATGCCCTTCACATAACCTACATGGAAATTTGACTTCACCCTTCTTTCCATGAACTTTACTACCACTAGTTGATGGTGTATCACCAACATGATCTCCAGAAGTTGATGGCATCGGATGATGTGAATGAGAAGACCATTCTTCTAAGATCTGAGGAATAACAGGACAATTTCGAAAAAGATGGTCTCCCGCACAAAGTTTTGATTCAGAGTATTGTGATGATGTATTGCTTCATGGGGAGAGAAGGGATCGAAACTGGAAGGAAGACACTGAATCAAGCATGAACATTCATGGATTGTAATCTTTCCTTTTATCAATAAAGAATTCAAAGATTTTTCCATTCATGTTCTTATATGATGTATATCGTATTCTGGATTCTATGATATGTTTAATTAACTGATCTTTATTGTATTCTTTGATGGGTTTCTGTCTTGGCTTGTGTGGAGGTATTTTTTAAGCGGGTTAAGTACGGAAAGGAGCGGCAGGATCAATCAAGGGAGAGAGGAAGCAAGCGAAAGCTCTTAGTATTCTGACTGAAGTCTGGAATAGATGTGAAGTTTTAAGTTAGTATTTTCAGATCTATACGCTGGTTCGCCTTGGTGAAGGAGCATATACACGCTTGTTCGGCACTACCAAGTAGCATATGCAAAATAAAAGCCAGTTGTTCAGAAATGACTAATCTATCTAATCAGTGCTGATGTTTTACTGTTCTTTGTCAATGATGTCTTCTTAGATCTGAAAGTAGAATTGAATGCATAAGGAGATTGAGTCTGATTGATTGATTGATTAAATGAGAAGGGTGATCTTTGTTGCTCTCTATTCAGATCTTTGTAATTTGATAGTAGATCTTCAGAATGTTACTGGATGGTACAATTTTGATTCAGAGGTTTTTATGATTCAACAATTTTGGAGGTATACACAGGTTTGGAAAAAAGAAGTAATGTATACACGCAGGTTGGCTTCACTGAAGTAGTGTATACATTCTGACATATGATTTTTGAGGCTGCAGTTGGTTCTAGATGATGATTTAGGTCTTTGGGTTCATCACAGTGTTCTGGTGACAATGACCTGACTGTTCAGATTGACTGATTGTTGGTTGATGTAGTTATTATTGAGTTTAAGCTTCAATGTTACTGATGGGTCCATTGTGAAAATTTGATGAAACATGACTCTCATATTATGGTGTTGTGTATAAGGAGTATCTAGTCTGAAAAGTTATGAAACGTGGTCCCTGGAGGAAGAGAAAAGGTCGTAGCCTTTCGTAGGCCAGTGCCTATAAACTGGTAAACATATCAACCAGTACAAGAGCTAGGGAGCTGTAGCTCCCTTCCAGTAGAAGCTGGAGAGCGAAAGAAGGTTGTAGCCTTCTACAGGTGGGTGCTTGTGTACCAGTATGATTTTGCACTAGTACAAGATTGTAAGCATATTTTCTTTATATTAAAAGAAGGTAGAGATGATATCAACAAGTGGTCTTTCTCCTGCATTGGGTTTCCACCTTAAATCTTGGTGTTCATGTGTATTGCTTATGTGTGATGGTTTATTCTATTATTACTGCACATAATTATCATTTAATAAAGTATTGTTTCACTGATTAAAGATCAACACATGATGAATTAGATGAATCATAAGTTCATTGGATATACGTTGGTTTCCTTAATAACAGTTGCGTTCACACGTGGGTTCACTTAACTGAAGTAGCATATATAAATATGGTTATGAAATGAAAAATTATTGAATTGTAAATACTGATTCAACCCCCCTCTCAGTATTATTCCCAACAATTGGTATCAAAGTAGGCCTTCATAAGAAGCTTGATCACTTGAAGGGAGATCTCTCAAGATGAACAATCACGAAGGCATGAGATCTATCAAACCACCAATATTCAACAAAAACAACTTAGTATATTGAAAGATAAGATCCAGAGCTTACGTTCAATTGCTTGGAGCTGATGTTTGAGAAATTGTGGAAGGAGGATACCAATTTCTAGTAGCAATACCCATAGATACAACAGGAAAGAAGTTATATGAAACCAATGCCAAAGTCGTCAATACTTTATTGGGAAGTTTGTCAGAACCAAAATTCGTCAAAGTCATGCAGCTCAAGACAGCTGAAGAAATATGGGAAAAAATCATTCAGAGCTACGAAGGAGACTCTCAGGTAAAATGTGATAATCTCCAAACTCTTAGAATTCAGTATGAAACTCTCAAGATGCATAGTGATGAAAATATTGCTAGTTACTTTTTACGAGTATATGAGATTGTAAATTGTACAAAGAATCTGGGTGAAGAAGTAAAGGAGGCTACTTTAGTAGAGAAAATTTTGAGATCTTTTTCTTCTAAATTTGAGTCAAAAGTATATTCCATAGAAGAAAAGCAGGATCATTAATCTATTACTATTTTTCAGCTTCATGGAATTTTATCTGCATTTGAAATGAGGAAAGGAGGCCCATCAGATATTAGAGAAGCTGCTTTCAAAGCTTTAGCAAAGGGAAAAGAAAAGGAAGATCTCAAGGAATCATGATACATTTTAGAAGAAGATGAGGTAAAATTTGTAAAGAAGCTTCAACTGGGTTCCGAAAGATTCAAAGGTAAGGTTCCATTCAAATGTTTTGCTTGTGGTAGAGTTGGCCACTATGTTGCTAGATTTCCTCATAAAGATAATCATGAAAAGGGAAAGGAGTCTGCAAAGGGTAATAGAAAACAGTTTGTCAATAGAATAAGTTATTATACTCATGAAGATAGTGATGGATTGTCTAATAGTGATGAAGATGAATCTAAACAACAATTTAAACTACTCATTAATTATGACAATGATAATTTTATGGATATCTTAGAACAAGAATATTTTCTTGAAGAAATCACTTAACTTAAAATCTGTTTGGAAGAAAAGAATATGGTCATAGATACTTTGACACATCAACTCACTCAAAAAGAAAAGCATAATGAAAAATTAGAATGTGAAGTAGTGGGTCTAAGAAAAGAACTTGAGAAGACAAAATATCTTAATCTTAGATTTGCTAAAGGATCAAAAACCTTAGATGAAATCATCAACGTCCAGCATTCTCCGCTTATAAATATTGGTATTAGATACACTAGAGAAACATCCCAACCAGAAAAGCATTCAGTGAGCACCAAAAGCTATCTTGATGCACCAAAAACCAGTGAACAATGCGTCAATCCTCAGCAAAAGCCTAAAGGTACTCCCCAAGTAAATCATGCTCATTTTATTCCAAGGGTGAACTTCAATAAAAGCATCAATCAAAAGGTGAAAAACACCAAAAGATTATATGATCACAGAAACTTCTTCTTTAATGGACAATGTTTTTCATGCCATACCTTTGGTCATAAAGTTGCTCAATGTGTTGCTTACAAGACTATCATGACTAGAGAAGCAAGAAAACAATGGAGCATGACAGGGATCAAGAAAAACTCTTATAATAACTTTTCTCCTAAACATAGTTACCGATCAAACGAAAACTATTACCTCAAAACGAGTACCCTAGCTCAAAACCCCCCCAAAAACATGAAAAACAGGTTGATAACGAAAAGTGTTGATGTTGGAATAACATTTTTTTGGGTATATTTTCAACATTTTTTGAAAATGGCATTGAAAACCAAATTTTTATGTGCAAAAAACACCCTAAAAAATGTTGATGCTGGAATAACATTTTTTTTTTTTTTTTTTTTTTTTTTTTTTTTTCAGGGTTAATTTTCAGCATTTTTTTATGACGTTAAAAATAAAATATCATGACTATGAAAATCTTTAAATTTCCAACAATTTTCAAGCGTGAAACTTGAGAAAAAATACTTCTAACTCTTTTCAACCATCGCATTAAAGATAAAATATTCATGACTTAGAAAAACATTAAAATATTGAGAGTTTTTCAACCATGAAATTAAAACCAATATTATGACTACAAAAAAAATTAAGTTTTCAAAATATTTCAAACATGACATTATGGAAACAAAATGTGACTAAAAAACCTTAAAAAAGATTTTAAAAAAAAGTAAAAAAAAAAAAAAAATTAACTTGTAAAAAAATTTAAAAAAAAAATAATATCAAAGAATTCAAATATTAAAAGAAAATACAGCAAAACAAATTTTCCAATATTGCAAAAAACTAAAAACAATAAAAAATAAAAACACAAAATTTAAAAAATAATAATAACAAATAATAAAACATAAAATAAAAATAAAAAAACATAACAGAAAAATATCAAATATAAAAAATATATATCAAAAGAAAAAAAAAAAACCTATAAAATGTAAAAGAAAATCAAAATTTACTAGCAAAATTTAAAAATTAAAAAAAAAGGAAAAATATTTGAAAATTTTAACATAATTTAAGAAAAAAATAAAAATAAAAATAAAAACAAATTTTTTTGAAATTAAAAAAAAAAAAAAATAGAAACAAAATAATTAAAAAAATAAAATGAAATTTAATTTAATGTATATATATATATAATTGAAAAAAAACGAAAAAAAAAAAAAAACAAAAATGGACACGGCAAAATCCAACTACTAAAAAAATATTTATCGACATCTCTTTTCATTTACTTCAATTATTATATTATAAATTCATGTTATTTTTATTTTACCAAATATTATGTAAAATTAAAATGATTAAAGGTAACTATATATCTTAATATATATAATAGTGTAGTTATATTAATACACTAATTAAAAATATAATATTATAACTCTTTTTAATATAAAAAGAATTTGCCAATAGGGTTTTGGATTGATGGTGAATGGGTGCACTGTTAAGGCACTCCTTGCGATAGATCACTGGTTCAAATCCCTTGTGGGTACTTAGGTTACTCTAATAGATAAAAAAAATATAAAAAGAATTCATATACTTGATATCATAATATTCCGCTGTAACAAAATATGTAGATATAAAATCTACATACATATATATATATAAATATGAATAAAATCTTAAATCAAAATAAATAATTTGTCTTTTTAGGTCCGATAGATCATTATTTGGTCTCAGCGGACGTTAACCATCATCATCATCGTCATCATCATATAAGTATAAAATTCATATTATACAGTATTGAATAATTAAAATTGAGTGGTTTTTCTCAAATTACATACCAAAATAAAAAATTAGATTGTCAAATTCGAATAAAATAAATTAAAATAATTTTAATTGATATATTTTCGAAAAAAGATTTCTCCCTACTACGTTTTACATCTTCACCAAAGCGTGAAGTGTAGTCACTCAGCTTTCTCTGCTACGTCTATGCAGCGATGGGAGAGACTACTCAAGTATTTTTACGGCTTGATTAATTGAGGGAATGGTTCCAAACATACCGAATAGAATATTATTGGCATTGCTTTTCATTAACGGTATTCATAATCTTAATTTGTGTAACAAATTCATAATCTTATTTTTTTTAATATTTGAATTTTTTATATTTTTATTGTTTTTTTACAAGTTAATCTTGTTTTTTTTATATATTTTTTTTTATATTTGATTTTTTTGTGATGTTTTTATTTTATTTTATTATCAATATGAAAATTACAACATTAAAAAAATATATTTACACTTAACATATTAGAATATTTAAAGTGTAAAAAATAAGTTCTTTAAGCTAGAAGAGTTGATATTGCATTAGCACTTTTCAAAATCAAGATATAAATCATTCACAAAAGAATGTTCACACTAGATACATAAAAAGATTTTAAGGTGTTAAAAATAAGCCCTCTAAAAAATGTGTTGATGCTGCATTAACACTTTTCAAAATGAGCATGAAAATCACTAACAAAAAAATGGTCATTCTAAATACATAAAAAACAATTAAAGTGTCAAAAATAAGCCCTTTAAAAAGATTTGTGTTGATGGTGCATCAACACTTTTCAAAATCAGCATGAAAATCATTAACATTTAAAAAAAATGTTCATACTTGATACATAAGGAAATTTAAAGTGCCGAAAATATGCTCAAAAAACAAAATATGTTTATTCTCAATCACCACTTTTCAAAATCGAGTGATTTTTTGCTACCTCAAAAAACAGAGGAAAATGAAATAGAATGTTCATTTTGAAATAGCTTTGGTCATGAAGAATCTAAATGCAAGAGAAAATTCGACCAACAATTCAAAAGGAGCAAACATCATCAAATTCCAAGGTATGGAAAATGAAGGAATTCAGTCACAAAAATATGGCATAGATCTATTTGTAGAAGGACAAGAAAATGAGTGGTACATTGAAAATAGATACTCTAACACATGATAGGTGATAAAGATAAACTCCTTCCTTACAAAGCTTTAAAAAAAGAAAAGAATCTCTCTTTTGGAAATGACACACCACCTCTTATTAACGATAAGGGTTCTATTTATTTAAAAGAAAAGGTTAAAGCTGGAAGTGCTATGTATGTTGATGGTCTAAAGCATAACTTGTTGAGTGTTAGTCAAATGTATGATCAAATAAATGAAGTTTTGTTTCGATCAAATAGATGTGTGTTCGTGAGTTTGATACAAGAAAGACTATAATCAAAAGTATAAGAACTCCAAGCATTCTATATATACTAAAAGGAGGTAAAAAACAATGCTATCTAAGCACAACATAAGAGAACTGGTTATGGCACAGAAGATTGGGGCATCTAAGCTTTTCTCAAATAAGAAAATCATGGAGGGTCAAGGCGGTTAGTGATCTTCCAGATATGAGCATCCGAGAGAATACCATCTATAAACCATATCAAGTTGGTAGGAAAACCAGAGTTCATTTCAATGACAAAGAAGGATCAGCAAGTAAGCCTATTGAACTCATTCATACTAATTTGTGTGGGCCAACAAGGAAAAAAGTCACCTCGGGGAAAAGAATGCTTCATTTTATTCATTGATGATTTTTCTAGAATGCGCTAGATTGGTTTACTAAAACATAAATATGAATCATTTGAAAAGTTTAAAGCATTCAAAGGTTTAGTTGAAAATGAATCAGATCTAAAAATCAAATGTCTCAGATCTGATCGGGGAGGAGAATTCATATCAGAGGATTTTTATTTTATTTTTGTGAACAACATGGAACAAAAAGACAGTTCTCTGTTGCCATAACTCTTCAACAAAATGGCATGGTGGAAATAATGAACAGAACAATTCAACAAATCGCTGAAGATATGCTTGATGAATTTGGAATGCTTGCCACCTTTTGGGGTGAAGCTGCATATACTGCCGTAAATATTCTCAACAAAGTTAATGTTCGAGTAAATAGTGATCAAAATCCATATGAACTTTGGTATGGTAAGCCTCCTATTGTAAAACACTTCAGAGTTCTTGGAAGCAAATGTTTCATCAAAAAGACTAATAAAAAACTTAGTAGGTTTGAACTCAGAGCAAACGAAGGCATTCTTCTTTGTTATTTATCTATAAGTAAACGATACAAATGTTATAATAAGAGACTTTGAAAAATTGTTGAATGCATTGATGTAGTAAATGATGAAGCATACAGAAATCTGGAACAAATGAAACCAACAAAGGAAGATGACGATGAGGAAGATGGTGAATGCTTTCCTGTATGAAATCAAAATCATATAGAGGAAGAAACCAATGAAACATTAGAAGAAGATACAACTGATAGGGAAAAGGCTCCATCTAGGTATGTGCAAAAGAATAATCGAGAATCTCAAATTCTAAGAGGAAAAGGTTCTGGAGTACAGATAAGAAGAACTCTTACACGAACTTCCAGTTATCTAGCATTACTATCTTCCATAGAACCACAAAATGTTAATGAAGCTAGCAAAGATGAATGTTCAGTTACGACCATGGATGAAGAACTTGACCAAATTGAAAAGAATGATACTTGAGAATTAGTTCCTAGACCGCATGATAAAAATGTTACAGGAACAAAATGGATATTCAAGAATAAGTTGAATGGAAATGGAGAGGTTATTAAAAATAAATAAAGAATTGTTTGCAAAGGGTATGTGCAACAAGAAGGTATAGACTTTGAAGAAACTTTTCAACCTGTTGCCAGACTTGAAGCGATAAGAATGTTTCTTTCTCTTTCAAGTTTTAGAAAATTCAAAGCGTATCAAATGGATGTAAAATACGCATTTCTTAATGGAGATTTAGAAGAAGAATTTTATATTGAACAACTAGAAGGATTCATTCTAGGAAATGATGAAAAGCTTGTATGCAAGCTCAAAAAGGCTCTATATGCACTAAAACAAGCTCCAACGGCCTAGTATTATCGTCTTGACAAATATCTACAACAACAAGGTTTCACAAAAGGATCTGTAGACAACAACTTATACACAAAGATTGAGAATGATAAACTACTAATTATTGTTGTTTATGTTGATGATATCATCTTTGGTAGCAATGAAGAATCTATGAGTCAGAACTTTGCTTCTGTTATGCAACAAGAATTTGAAATGTCCTTACTTAGTGAACTAACTTATTTTCTTGGTCTACAAGTACAACAAACAAAAGATGGTATTTTTCTTTCACAAACTAAATATCTCAAGCAGATTATGAAGAAGTACGGAATGGAAGATTCTAAACTAGTATGTACTCCAATGGTAACAAGATGTAGTCTTAGTTCTAGCGATGAATCAACTACACTTAATCAACCAGCATACAGATCTATGATTGGAAGTCTAATTTATCTAACATGTACTAGACCAGATATCATGCATGCAGTAGGAATTGTTGGAAGGTTCCAAGAAAATCTAAAGGAATCACATCTTCAGGCTGTAAAAATAATATTCACATATCTCCAAGGAACTCAAGACTTTAGTCTATGGTTTCATAAATATACAAATCTCACTCTTCATGCATATACAGATGCAGATTGGGCAGGAAATGTTGATGATCGCAAAGGCACTAGTGGAGGTGCATTTTATATGAGATCATGATTAGTGTCTTGGTTCAGAAAGAAACAAAGTTCAATTTCTTTATTTACAACTAAAGTAGAATATGTGGTTGTTGCATCTCGTTGGACACAACTACTTTGGATGATGCAAACATTGCAAGATATTCAAATCACATTTTCTCCACACTTCTCCATTCTATGTGATAATACAAGTGCCATTAGTATTTCAAAAAAACCTTTCATGCACTCCAAGACCAAGCACATACCCATTAAGTACCATTTTCTACAAGAACAAGTGCTTGAGTAAAAGGTTAAATTGGAGTATGTTCCCTCCAAAGAAAAGGTTGCTGATATATTTACCAAACCACTTCCCAAAGAAACATTTGAATATCTCAGACAAAAGCTGGGAGTAGTTTCTACACCATCATGTTGTTAAAACATGTTTTCAGAGGAATGTTTCCTGTACGCGCGTTTCATGAAGAAGAGTTGCATATATATGCAAGTTTCTGTGGGTGCAGGAGCATTTATGTTTTTCTGATAGAAAAAATAGTGGGTCAGATTCAAAATCAGTTTCTGACATGGGTGTTCAGTCTGATATTGATGGTTATAGTCTATTGATATGCTTTGTTCATTGTTGTTTATTTGACTGATGAAGATGCCTTGATGAATAATTTGTTGACAATGGACAGGTAGCACAGGTTCAGGGGGAGAATTTGCCTTAAAAAACATTATGCATTGTTGGCATCATGGTTGTTGAATTCAGCTATGGTTTTAGATATTCATATCATTTATTGTAAAGGTCATGAAAAGACTTGTGGTGTAATAATATGTCTCTTTCTTTCATAGTCTATTAATGAGTCCTTTGGGACATATAATGCAATTTTTACACCCACTATGCAAGGGAGGGATGATGTAATAATTTCAATTTTTCAGTCATGTATGAACATTTGGTATATCTCCACTTAGCTGGGTGATTTATGTATGTATGAGTCATTGATGATAGGAATTTCATACTCACATAGTTGAGTTATAAAGTCATGTTATTCTTTTTAAAAATATCTCTGCAGACTCTACATGTACTTAGGGGGAGCATGGACAACATAACGTATCTCAAAGGGGGAGAATATCTTGGTCCACCCTTTGCCCTTGATCTCAAAGGGGGAGAGTATCTTGGTGTTGTTTGATATATCTAATAGGTTCTACAACATGACGTAATAAACACCAATATGCTTTCCATCAAGTCCAAAGGGAGAGATTTTTGGCATTATGATACAAGTGTTGTCTTTGATGACAACTCACTCAGAGGTCAGTTCAGATTTTATACAGGGAAACTCACATTGTAACAAGTCAATTCAGAGGTAACATGGCAATGGTACAAAAGATAAGGAAGTTGAAACAAAGGACTACATATTAGAATTAAGAAGTTGAAGAAAAATGATGTTTTAAACCAATTTAAGTTGTATATGCAAGTTCACCTTGTCCCAACAGCGTATAAACACGGGTTCACAAAACAAAAAGAGTGTATATGTATGCACACACTTTCACATAAGGGAAAGCACATATGGGATGAAAAATTAAGGTTAAAAGAATAACAAGGTGTTGGGTAGCAGATCCCCTATGTAACGGTTTTGGGGCTTAAAGCCCACAATTTTGGGTAATGGTATTGTAAAGGCTCCACGAAGTGTGCAGAGCATGAATTCTAATAAGTCAAGTCAAAGGGTAGTCTTCCCTAAAATATTGCAATTTAATCTAGAAGGTGTCGACCTACCCATGGTCTGCAGACCATGGGAATGTATAAATAGAGCGAGGCTCTCAGTGTAGAAGGTAGATTTTGTTCGGATCTAAAGTGTATGGGTTTCTGAAAGTGATATCTACTCCGAGTTTGTAAGTCCGAGTCGTAGGTGGTAGTAATAGAAGAGGCTCTGCAGCTGCGTGGCAGAGGCCTAGTAGAGTCCGCAGCTGAGTGCACAGACCCCTGCAGCTGTGTGCACAGGGTAGGAAGTGGATTGTACTAGGAAAAAGCATTAATAAAGATAAGTTAGTTTTGGAATATTGCATATCTGTTGCTCTGTTTCAGTTTATGCATTTGTTACAGTTTATGATTGCGCGCATATCTATTTATGTTGAATGGTAAAGGAAAGCATTGGGACCACTTAATTTAATTCAAGATCTATAATACTAATAAGCACAGTAAAGGGTAGAGAACAGTCACGCTCGTCATCCAATCCGCACGAAGGTAGTTGCATTGAACAGGCAACTGCGCAAAAGCAGCACAACGCATAGGACTGGTTCACGAACCTTCCAGACTTCATATAGATATCCTTAGGGTGCGGATACCTGGTTCCAACACCCTCCCATACTACCTTGAGTGAGACCTCAGTCCGCGCTTCACAGACTGTTTCCAAAAGGGCCGGTAGTTTTGGGATTTGTTTGGCTAAAACACTTCTGAACCTGGGTCAGGCCCCATAAAGCCAACACAAGGGTCAATACCATGGTATTAGCCCACAATCTTGAGCAGAGTAACATATATTTGATCTCGTCTAAGAATACCATAAGTTCTAAGTGTTGTTTTGGTCTGAGGTATTGAGAAAGGTTAAAACTATATAAGGAGGAGAAGATCAAAGGGCTAATTATGCAATTGAGAGGGTTTTTCATGAATACTTCTATCTGAAGTATATTTTATGTTGTAAGGGCTATGGTAATGATATGATTTGAAATATCATGTGCGCCTTTGGATACAATGTTGGATCAAGATCATGAGACCTGAAATGACTTATCATTGTATGATGTGATAATGGATGGGCTAGAACTAAATGTTAATGCATGTTTTATTCTATAAACATTATGATTTGGGTATGGCTGAAGTTTGGAATAGCTATGAAGTTTTAAGTTAGTATTTGCAGATATATATGCTGGTTCGCCTTAGTGAAGGCGCGTATACACACTTGTTCAACACTTCCAAGTAGCATATGCAAAAGAAAATCCTATTGTTCTGAAATGACTGGTCTATCTAATCAGTGTTGTTGTTTTACTATTGTTTTTCAATGATGTCTTCTTAGATCTGAAAGTAGAACTGAATGCATAAGGAGATTGAGTCTGATTGATTGATTGATTAAGTGAGAAGGGTGATCTTTGTTGCTGTCTATTTAGATCTCTGTAATTTGACAGTAGATCTTCAAAATGTTACTGGTTGGTACAGTTTTGATTCAGAGGTTTTTATGATTCAATAATTTTGGAGGTATACACATTTTTGGTTAAAGGAAGTAGTGTATACATGCAGGTTGGCTTCACTGAAGTAGTGTATACATTATGACATATGATTTTTGAGGTTGCAGTTGGTTCTGGATGATGATGCAGGTTTCTGGGTTCAACACAGTGTTTTGGTGACAATGATCTGACTATTTAGATTGAACGATTGTTGTTTGATGCAATTATTATTGAATTTTAGATTTAATGTTACTGATGGGTCCAGTATAAATTTTTTATGAAACATGGCCTTCATATTGTGTTGTTGTGTATGAGGAGTATCTAGTTTGAAAATTTATGAAACATGGTCCCTGGAGGAAGAGAGAAGATCGTAGCGTTCTGTAGGTCGGTGCCTGCGTACTGGTAAACATATAAGCCAGTACAATAGCTAGGGGGTTATAGCTCCTTTCCAGTAGAAGCTGGAGAATGAGAGAAGGTTGTAGTCTTTTGCAAGTGGTTGCCTATGTACTGGTATGAGTCTGCACCAGTACAATATTGTAAACATATTTTCTTTATATTAAAAGGAGACAGAGACAACAATAACAGGTGGTTTTTCTCCTGCATTGGGTTTCCACCTTAAATCTTAGTGTTCATGTGTGTTTCTTATGTGTGATGGTTTATTTTGTTATTACTGCACATAGTCACTGTTTAATAAAGTATTGATGCACTGATTAAATATCAACACATGATGCATTAACCTAATCATAAGTTCATTGGATATACGATGGTTTCCTTAATAACAATTGTGTGCACACACGAGTTCACTTCACTAAAGTAGTGTATATAAATCTGGTTATGAAATGAAAAGTTATTGAATTGTAAATATTGATTCACCCCTGCCTCAGTGTTATTCCCAAAATTATCCATCATCTCATTCCTTTATTGCATGAGGAGTTCCTTGAGCAACAATTTAATAAGATCTCTTGCACCCTTGTCTTTCTTTTCTTCTACCATGTGAGGTGTTGGACACCTAATCCTAAAGGGTTAGCGTGGAAGTTGAATGGACAAAGCAGTCCAAGAGACCTTGGGATCTGAATCCCAAGAGTCACATATGTGTACTATAAATGTATATCTATTGTTAATAAAAATGTACTCACTGATTTATCTTTCACATTCTTGTGATGTCCATGTCTGTTTAACATGGTATCAGAGCCATGATGTGTGGCCTGTGTAGTTTTTTCATGGTTTATTTTAGCTGAGCGCCTCTGTCCTGCGTGCCTCTGTCCTGACACTGAGCACTGTCCTGAGACTGCTTGCCTCTGTCCTGAGCACCTCTGTGAGACTGCGCATTGTCCATAGTTATGCGCTACTGAATGGGCGTTTTTGATATTGAATGCACCTGAGAAGCATAAGCGTTCATGCAGAAAATATACCCTTGATAATCTGCCTCTGACATACCTGTCTCTGCGCCTCTAAGCCTGAGCGTTTATCTGACACACCAGCGCTGCATATGCTCTCTGCGCCCTCTGCCATTACGTACGTTGCTGCCAGTACGTTGAATTGAACTTGTCTACGTTGAATCCAGCTGCCAGTACGTTGAATTGAGGTATCGTTTTGTTAATGGAGGTATGAGTATACTAAATGCTGTGGACTGTGTTGTTTATTTGATGGACTGCGTTTTTCTGTAAAACGTTTGGGCTACCCTGCGTTGAATGGAACGTTGGACTACTACTCTACGCTTGAACACTGTCGTACTGTTCAGCTCTTCCCGGAAAAGGGAGACAAAATAATAAAAGAAATTGCAGCCAGAACCCGTGAAGAGAGCATGGAAATCCAGTAACATGACAAATGCTCCATACTTTTTACAGACAGTGGAAATAGACGGTAAATCTGCAACTCTGACAGATGGATTAGTAATAGATTCCAGGAAAACAACTGTATTATAATTTCTGGGTTCTGCAGTTGTAGTCTGCCCATTTGCTTTAAGAATGTTCTTGAGAGAAAGCTCAAGAGTTTGTACGTTGTGCACATCTAGAAACTGTGTCCTTATTCCAAACCTTGGCGCATCAACTTCAAAAAAAAAAAAAACTCTCGAGTGATACCATAGCAGTCAAACTGTGCCAAAATAAGATCACCTGCTTTGCAGAAAGATAATATTGCTGCCACTATAGCCCCCATGCCAGAGGATGTCGCCAAAACCTTGTTCGGCTGCTTCAAGAAGAGCGACGGCCTTTGCAAGTTCGTCGGAGTTGGGAGAACCATATCGTCTGTAAACGTAGCGGGCAGAGGCTAACTCTTCCAGGGATCGAACTCGTAAACTGACGACTGCCACAAGGCTTTCCCACTGAAAGCATTGCTAGAATCCCCTGCGCACAACGACCCTGCACGAGCACAAATTGAGGAATCCAGGAGCTCCTCACCGGCCATGTCCTTGGCAGCGCAAGTTGGATCCAGATTATAATGTCATGGGTGGCAGCGCAATTTGGTCGTGCTTTGTCAGAACACTTTGACATTTACTTGATCCCGAGTACTTCTATCTAAAAGTAATGTTGGAGGATCTAAAAAATGAATGGAGACTTTTGTCAGACTCAAGAGGCATGTGCTGTTCAAAATTCCAACCTTGATATGATTTTCATATCTATTCACTGTTTTCCCCAATTTTGGATATTTATCAGAGTTGTCAAATAATTGCGGTAGCTTCCCTTTAACTGAGTGGAAGCCCGATAGAAAACAGGAAGAGAAAGTGATTAAGGTATTGTTGTAATATGTTCGGATTATATTACTGTACATGATTTTAAAGTCTCCATTGTTTCACTGTACCATGGAATATCAATATTTAGTTTTCTGCAGTTAATATTTTAGTTTTTTATTCAGTTGCCAGTTATTAGCACTGTGTGTGGGCACTGGAACATTGGGATGTGTTAGAGCTGGTCGAAATGGTGGGAATAAGAGCAGTATTGAACACACCTCGAAGAAGATTTGGTGTTGTCCATGGAACAATTTGAAACAACCTCTGAGTGAAGTGATTCGTGGAGAAGTGATCAGCATTGTGAAGTGAATTTGAAGCATTTTTGAAGACATTTTTGAAGTCATTTTTTTTGCAGTTTCTTGTAGAGATTTTGGAGCAGTTTCTTGTAGAGATTTTGCATGATTTCCATAGCCGCTAGATGCTCTGAAGTTTGAAGTTGAGGACAGCGCTCATCTTCACATTTATATATATTTTTTTGCATTGGTGATGTTATGCTCCAGTTCATTCTTGAAACGAACTGTGGACTGTTGATTTACCATGTGCCCAATTGTACCAATGTTTATTGTAGCTTGACGAGAAATGTTTATTATAGTTTAACTTGGTAACATCCAGCTTACTCAGGTCCTGCTCCATCAACCATTTTCGCGACATTGTTGCCACTTGATAAGCCCTTACAATATCTTGTAGTAAGAATACAATATTATTTTTCTGTTGCTGTTGCCTCAGTTGTGTTTTTAAGTGACATTGAAGAAAAATGGCCAGACTTGAAGATGCAGTAAAGTTATTGAATATCCTAATTCATTCCACTGTTGATGAGATGGTCAAAGTTAACAAAGAAACTCTCTTTGACATCCAAACCTCTCTGCAAACTGCACATGAGAATATTGAGTTTTTGCAGCTTGAAACAAAGCTACAGCAGGAAGAATTACACAAGTGGAGTCATCATTCTGAATCTGTTTCTGTTCAGAACATTGAGACTTCAACCCATCAACAGCAAGTCAGTAATGTTACTGTTCATTCAAATAAAGCAGCAGTTGTACATGCAGATGCAGAAACCAAGACTGCACTTCCCAAGCCCATCACCAGACCTTGGGAACAGCTTGTCCACAACAAGCACAGAACTGGTCTTGGATATGACAAGGACTTGTCCTTTCATATTCCAGACTATGCCAAGCCCATTCAGTTTCAGAGTGCTGGATTCATTTATGACAGTTCACCTGCTCCTCATGACAGTTCAGCTTCAGCTGTTCCAGATTCTGCCCCTCTTCCACAGCTACAACAACAACAAAAACAACAGATCGTGAAATGCCAACACTGTGATCGAGTTGGCCATATGAAAGATCACTGTTTTGATCTTCATCCATGTGAGCATTGTCATAAAACCAGCCATTCTTCACACAGGTGCTTCAAAAACAAACGTCCTGCAAGAACAAAGATTCATCTTGGATGGATCGCTTCTTGGCAATGGGCATCAACAGCCAAGAAGATATTCCAAACACATGTCAGAACTTGCTCCAGAATATTAAACAGTCTTGCAGTTGAGTTTTCTCCATCTTCTCACCTTGTATCTGACAGGGGGGGAAATGATGGTCATCTACAAGCTTCAAAGTCACATCAAGCGAGCCTGAGCCACAACCTGCCACACCAGTTTCAGAGTTGCAGCCAGAGACAAAGATGCCCGTGAACAGATTGAGAACACTTCCTCTAGCAGAAGACTCCAGCTTCTTGCCAGTTTTGGAAGAGTTCCAGGAATTGCATTAAGCATTCCAGAGTTGTTGGTTATCCTTAAACCATCACAGGTTGAGACTTCCCTTTTCAGGTTGAAGTTTTACCTTTTATGCGGGGTGAGACCTCCCTTTTATGGTTGAAGGTTTCCCTCTTTAAAACAATAGGATCACTTCCTCTAGCAGAAAACTTCAGTTTCTTGCCAGTTTTGGAAGAGTTCCGGGAACTGCACTAAGCGTTCCAGTGTTGGTGGTCATCCTTAAACCACCGCCCTTTATACCAACATTTCATAGAGCACAATCAGCCTAGTGCTGCCATGCATTCTTTGCACATTTTGTATTACAGCTCTTTTCTTGGACTCATACATAACCCTTCGGATTAAGGGGGGGAATGTTGGACACCTAATCCTAAAGGGTTAGCGTGGAAGTTGAATGGACAAAGCAGTCCAAGAGACCTTGGGATCTGAATCCCAAGAGTCACATATGTGTACTATAAATGTATATCTATTGTTAATAAAAATGTACTCACTGATTTATCTTTCACATTCTTGTGATGTCCATGTCTGTTTAACATGAGGTAACTGGGGTCAGTGAGGATAATCTTATAAGGTCTCAACCAATTCGAGTCTAAACTCATTATACCTTGACCTCATTGCGGACATGTACAAAAAAAAATAAAAAGAGAATATTGCTTTGATACCACTAATCCAAATTTATGAAGGTAAAAAGATGAAATACAAATTTATAACCACAACATAAAGATATAGGGAAACTTGACTTCGATTAATGAATGGAAAGTGTTTAAACTATAAAAATGAAAAATGAAAACAAATTAATCCCCAATGGTGGTAGCTTATCTTCCAAAAGAGATGTGGTGACTACATGCCTTCACTAAAGTCAGTTACAATGCCAAACCACCCTTGTTAACATCAGAAGCAATGAGGAAAATCTAAACATCCAAAACCTAACCATAGGAGATGAAATGACAAAAGGCTTATGGGCCCCACTGGGGATAGTTGGTACATCAAATTCACAGGGTCATATATTTTGCATATAATATCCATTTGGTACATTTGGTAGCCCATTGGAAGGGTTCGGTGAAGAATTATACATTTTGGATTGGCCTAGGTGAAAAGTATAGTTGAGGTCCCTACCATGTCGAAAGAAACATCATTTACGACCTCAAAACAACCCTAGAAGTTTATGACCTAAAAAATATAGAAAAACTACAAAGTTAGAAAACTAGCAGCTTTGTAATGGAATAGGTGGATGACCACCAATTTCCACCCATATCATAGACTCACTTAAGAGTTCACAAGGTTCAAAGTCAATACAACATTACAACAATGTTTACCAAGGCATTATAACTCACCATGTCATTAGTGGAGATTTTAACCTATAAATAAACAGGTTAAATTTTAATAATATATTTAAATTAACCTAAACATATTTTAGTTCATTAAACGATGATTTAGTAACAAATTAGAATAATTAGTTTAGTAACAACTTAGAATAGATTGATAAAACTCAACTTCAAATCATAGTTGGATGTTACCACCCTTACATAATTTTTGTAAAATATAATTTGCTATTGCAATTCCATTTATACTATAAAACTAAAAATAAAAAGACAAACTTATTTACATTTCTATAAATATAATAGTTTTTTAACCTATTTTAATTAACAATTTTTTTAATAAAGAAATACATCAAATTCACTCTTTGAGCCGAGAGGTTCATTCTACAACCCAGTGTGAAGGTGATTTGTATGTATGTTTGTCCATCTAAAAATAAAAATAAAATATTCTTTAATTAGAAAAGAAATGTCGGCTATAATAATAAAAAAATATGCTATGCATATTTAACTAGTGGTCCATATGACCTAATATAATTTCATGTAAAGTAATTAGAAGTTAAAAAAATGTGAGAAATATGTTTAAACCTTATATTTTTCAAAAATATTTTAATATGAACTAATATGAGTGTGAGTTATGAATAAAATATTTTAATATGAATTACGTATACTTAAAAATATATTAATAACGAAAAAGATACCACTAATCCACAAAAAACAAATAAAGAGCATATTGTTTTGATACTACTAATCCAAATTTATGAAGGGGAAAAGATCAAATATAGATTTATAACCAAAACATAGAGATATAGGGAAACTTGACTTCAATTAATAAATGGAAAGTGTTGAAACTATAAAAATGCAAAATGAAAACAAATTAAGCTCCAATAGTGGTAGCTTATCTCTGAGAAGAGATGTGGCGACTACGCGCCTTTACTAAAGTGAGTTACAATGAGGACAAAACTCGCTTGTTTAACATTAGAAGCAATGAGGAAAATATAAACATCCAAAAACCTAACCATAGGAGATGAAACGCTAAAAGGATTATGGGCCCCACTGGGGAGAGCTGGTACATCAAATTCATAGGGTCATATATTTTGTATATAATATCCATTTGGTGCATTTGGTAGTCCATTGGAAAGGTCCTGTCAAGAATTACACATTTTGGATTGACCTAGGCTAAAAGTATAGTCGAGGTCCCTACCATGTCAAAAGAAACGTCATTTAGGGCCTCAAAACAACCCCAAAAGTTAGGACCTAAAAAAATATAGAAAAACTTCCAAGGTAGAGAACTAGCGGCTTTGAGACAATGGAATAAGTGGATGGCTACCAATTTACACCCATATCATAGACTCACCTAAGAATTCACAAGGCTCAAAATCAATACAACATTACAACAATGTTTACCAAGGCATTATAACTGACCATGTCACTAGTGGAGATTTGAAATTGGGTGAAGAAGACAACAACCATTTTGCCCAACCAACCAAGATAACCCTCGTTGACAACAATAATATAGTACCTATTTAATCATAATATTAGCGGGGAGAGTAATATGGTTTTCTTTCCCTCTAAGATATCATAGAGGTAGTTGCAAGTTGTAATAAAAATTTGTACTACATGATATATATATATATATATATATATATATATATATATATATATATATATATATATATATATATATATATATATATAAGTTAAATTTTAATAATATATCTCCGTCTCTGTCGGGATTTCTTCTCTGTCTCTCTCGTTCATCCCTCAGTCGGCGCTGTTTGCAGGGGGTTTGGGTGCAGAGGGTCTGGACTACCCTGTAGTCTGTTGGAATTTCTTTCCCCTGCCTCCCACGAGAATGGTGAGACCTCGACAGCGCATGCTTAGCCGCCGAGGCACTTCCAGAGGGGGAATCTCACGCAGTCATGAAGCGGACAATGTTGTCCATTGCTGCCACTGCAACATTGCTCGTTCCACTGGCGCCAACCCCCTCCACTCCAGCCAATTCATGGATGCAGGGGCTTCGAGCTCAAATGCCTTGCCTGCCTTTGGTTCGGCTATCTTCAATTTCAGCAGTGCCATGAACAATCCACGGATCAGCTCGCATGTCTTAGTCTCGTTCATCAAAAATGCCCGGGAAGATGAGGACGCCCTGGATGAACAAGGGCAAAGGACGAATGACAATGAGAAGCATGAAGCAACGGCCTCTGAAGCTGATAAGGAGCAGGAGGTTAAAGGTGCGGCCTCAGACCCGGAAAATGTAATGCAACGCAAGCAAGATCAGAAGCCGGGAATTGGCGAGGAGGAAGACACCTTTCCCACTGCAGCTGAAAGAGAAGCCTATGGCTGGTGCCCGGTAGAGGAGGTGCAAATGGATGACTGATGACGCCCGCACACAAGGTTTCTACGACTTTCTGTTTGGTCCTCTATTGTTTGTTTTTTGACTCTGTTAAAGTAACAATGCTTCTGGTCTCTTTCGTGTCTGGTTTAATGTCCATGTTTCTGAATTTTGGGTCAATGACTTGGGTAAGGTCGGTGTCCCCTGCGTGGGATGAAATGGTTGATGCCCCTGCGTGGGCGTGCTCTTATGGAAGTCTGGTTTTTGTGTCTGGCGCCCCTGCGTGGGCTAGTTTTTGGATGACTCTATTGCTCTCGGGTGACATACCCAGAGCCTGACTCTCTCTTGTTTCACCATGATGTATTTTTGAATCCTGTACATAATATAATAGTTTAGTCTTTTACCGAGAAAAAAATTAAAAAATTAATAATATATCTAAATTAACATAAACATATTTTAACTCATTAAACGATGGTTTAGTAACAAATTAGAAGAATTAGTTTAGTAACAACTTATAATAGATGTATTGATAAAAAATCAACTTCAAGTTATAGTTGGATGTTCCCACCCTTACATAATTTTTGCAAAATATAATTTGCTATTGCAATTCCATCTATTCTATAAAACTAAAAATAAAAAAACAAACTTATATACATTTCTATAAATATAATAGTTTTGAAACCTATTCTAATTAACAATTTTTTTATAAAGAAATACATCAAATTCACTCTTTGAGCTGAGAGGCTCATTCTACAACCCACTGTGAAAGTGATGTGTAAGTATGTTTGTCCCTCTTAAAATAAAAATAAAATATTCTTTAAATAGAAAAGCGATGTAGGACATAATAAAAAAATCTATATGCTATGCATATTTAATTAGTTGTCCATATGACCTAATATTATTTCATGTAAAGTAATTAGAAGTTAAAAAAATGTGAGAAAGATGTTTAAACCTTATATTTTTCAAAAATATTTTAATATAAATTAATATCGAGTATGAATTATGAATAAAATATTTTATTATGAATTAAGTATGCATAAAAATATATTAATAACAAAAAAACCAATTTAATTTAATAAAAAACTCAATATGATGATGATGATGATGGTGGTGGTTAACATCCACTGAAATCAAATTGGTCTATTGGACCTATAATTTTCTTAGTTCTTAATTGTCTCGCTTCTCGTTTTTCTTGGCGAGACTCGTGTTGTAGCTTTCTTTTTTTCCTCTACGGTCTTCCAACTTCCTTTATCTTGCATCTCCTTCATCTCTTCTGGTTCTTGGGACATTGGTGTATTAGCTTCATCATCTGTTGTGTTCGTTTTTTTGAAGATAGTCGGAAAATAAGTTTGGTCTCGGAGATTTGCTTTGCTATTAAATGAAGATTTATTTTGTGCGGTATTCGAATCCTCATAACTGTTGATGCTTGAGAGGTTGCCGAGTTCACTTTTTTGCTATCGGGTGGGGCTTTTCCCCTGCTAGTCTTGAGAGTTGCTTCTTTCTTGCCCGATTTCTTGTGATTCAAATTTTTATGGAGAGTGTTCTTCCTTGATGACAATGTAATGTTCTTTTTGTGCTCCTTCCCACCATGTAGATATGTGGTGATTCTTTCTAGCAGAATTTTTCTGGGAGGCTTTTGGACAATTTTTGGCTAGATGGTCTGTCTCAAAGCAAGATCGACATCTGAACATGACACTTTCATAATCGAGTTTCTGGTTCCACACATAGTCTTTACTTGTTATACATGTTATGTAATTTCTACAACATTCAAAAATATAACTTAAACAATAAAAAAATACATATTATTTTTTACACTCTAAAACAATTTCACACTTCATATTAAATCCGTACTTAAGATAAATCTATGCTGATAATAAACTAAATTGTTCCCTTAATTTACCATAAATTGGTTTAACTATAAAGTGACAATGATGGAATGACATTTCAAAAGGATTTTTCTAATAAAAGGAAGGCGTTGTCTTCCCAACAAGGAGTCAAAATTTGTAATTGAAATAGGTTTAATTTAAGTTTTTCACAATAAAGAAATATTATGGTGGTATGTGAGAGGTGTCACTCTCAAAAGGAATATAACTTGTGCTCCCTTGAAAGTCCCAAGATACCTAGGAGGAAGAGGTGCATTATAAAATTGTTATAAAAGTCCACGTTGAGACAAGTTCTGCTCTACTTGGTTTTCTTTATGCAGACCCCTGACTTTGAACATGGTGAATTATTTACATGTGAATAATTTAAATGTGAAAGTTTGTACAACTTAAAAAACATAAAAACGAAGCTTTAATCATTATGTAACTAGGTATCATAGGAGATACAAACCCTCAAGAAGTTTGGCATTCCACGTGGCTATTAAATTCGTCGTGAAAATATTCAATGTACGAATAATAAAATATTTATTCGTGTCCGTATGAGATTAATGTATTTGATATATATTTCCCTCTTTAAGTTTCAAAAACATGATTTGAGCCGTTGTATTATATGACATATAGACTTATGTAAATTTGAAGGTTGGTTTGTCTTTTCTTTTTAATATGTTTGGATATGGTTTATTGTAATTATGTTATTATTTTTTTTTAATTTATTTATTTGGTGAGGAAATTGGTTGGATATGGTTTATTGTAACTATATTATTATTTTTTAAATTTATTTATTTAATGAGGGAATTTGTAATTAGAAGATACAATTATAATTATTATTGTTAGGAAGAATTATATAGTATTAATGTTATTTTTTTTATATGATAAGTTATTAGTTATATTTATCAAGGCTAATCAAGATTTAAATCTATCTCGATCACATTATCCAATACCTCTTACTTATTCAAATTATCTTTAATGAAAACCTTTTATTAAGCAATTTTCATATAATTAATGTCTAAATTATTTTGGTGGATAGCCATAACAAAAATTAAAACTTATTAAATGATCCAAGTAAATCCTACCCACTCAAACTACCCTTAACAAACAAGTTTTATTAAAAAAATTCATATACTTGATGTTTAAATTATTTTGGTGGATAGTCATTACAAAAACAAAAACTTATTAAATGATTTCATATTTGATTAAGTATTATAGAGATAAAT
Organism: Pinus tabuliformis; assembly: GCA_031772625.1. Classification (NCBI taxonomy): domain Eukaryota; kingdom Viridiplantae; phylum Streptophyta; class Pinopsida; order Pinales; family Pinaceae; genus Pinus; species Pinus tabuliformis. The sequence goes on from CM062817.1 coordinate 86,272,820, forward strand.
ATGACAAAAGTGTTAAAAAAAAAACTTTTTCCTTATATTAAAAAATAGAAAAGATAGTACATATATATTTGTGATTATTTCTTCCTTTGCGTATCATATATATCTATGATCTTTGATATTCCTTTTCTATATATATGAATTCTCATAACTTGTCTACATTTTGAGTCTCATTGTCATAATGCTATTCGCTTTAAAGATATAATGTTCATATGCCCCAACATTACAATAAAATCCTTGCATAATATATCAAAATACATATATCAAAATCTACTCTATGTAGTAATTGTCTCCTATGAGTAGTTAATGTTGCCAACATTAACCTTAACACCTTGTTCAAAAGTTGTGAAATAAAACTTACTAGATTCCTTTGTGATGCCTTGCTTAGATAGTAGGTCTGCAATCTAGTTTTGTTCATTATAAATATGGTGACACTAAATGTGTTGGAAGGTGCTTACCATATTTCTGATTCTTTTCATCTAGTTTTCTAATATGGGAGGATTGAAATTTGTTTGGTCCTTTACCCAATCAATGATGCCTTTTGCATCTCCATATACATGTCTGCTCTCCAGCCTAAGCCATTTTTCCGCGATAAGAATTCCCCATAATGCTATGTACTTGGCTCTATGACAATGATTGCTTCATACCCACATTGCCTCCTATTGCTTGCTCCATCAAAGAAAACCACTAAGAACTAGTGCCAAATATATTTGCACTTGCATGTTTTGTAGTTGTGTTTCTTCATTAACATATTAATTTCATTGTAATATGCAACAATATTAATTATGTCTTCCAAGACTACCCCTCCTTTTTGTTAAAAAATTAGTGTGTTTCTACTACGCCATATTGACCACATAATGGAAAAAGGAAGGGTCTTGAATCTTTTATCAGTTTTGAACTATGATTGAAGACAAAATTAAAGGTTGAAAATGTCCCACGGTTTCGAGTTTCAATAACTCCATGGCACCTTCCCATAGCGCCTTAGCATTAGAACATGTGAGAAGCAGATGATATGTGTCTTATGGACCCCTCATGCATATAGGACATATGCTAGGTTCATTATAACCACGTTTTTGTAAGTTGTTCTAGGTCAAGATATGGTCATGTAATGCCAGCCAGCTGAAGCATTTGATTTTGTTTGGAAGATTCCATTTTCATATAGCCTGGAACCATTTGTGAAAATAAAAATCCCTCTCGAATCTTGGCAACCTTTGATATATATCTTTGACCATTGATAAACTATTTTTTAAATTGCCTCCTCGTATCATTTGGTCCACTTTTTCATAGAGAGTGATGTCTGTAGACCGAAGTTGTGTTATATATCTCTCCCATTCCGCTACATATGTATATGGTAACCCTATCTCCTCAACCATGCTCCAGAATTAATGATCAATGTTATGAATGCTTGGAAGATAGATCTTTTGGACGAGGATGATACCTTTATCATGTATGTAGTTTAGAATTTGTACAAATACAGAATGATTACCATTCATCCCCATGATAGCATCTAATCCAATTTTAATCTTAGTGCCATATCCAACCTCCCATTGAATAAATCCCAACATCCATTGTAAAATTTTCATCATGCTTCTCCATATATAAGATATACATGTTTTCTTCCTGGCCTCATTACTTATCCATGTCGAGAAATATATATATTTATCTTTTATAATGAGATCAAAATTGATTTCATAGGAGGGAAAACATTACTTTCAAAACATTCATTCATGAGAAGTTGAATTAAATGGGCATGGTCAAAAACAAAGATCCATTAGTAATTTTGACAAGTATATGAAAAATACACTAACATGGAAATGACAAAAACACATTGAAACTTTATTTATCCATGGATGAAAAATATTCCCCAATCTTGTTTACACATTATCCACCACACAAATTGATTTATTTTATTTTATTTTTATGTTTATTTTTTCTAAAAGAAAAGAACACTTGCTTTTTATTAATGAAAATAAAAGGAGGTTACATTTGTAGGATACAATTTCATATGTTTGTAAACCCAGAGGGGATAGACATGTCAGAGGATTCCTTAGAACATGGAAAAAAAACTAAGATATTTATAAAGACCATGATACAATATAGAGAAAAATATAGGAACAAAATAAGACCTTCAGAAGGAAAAATACTAGATCCAAAATGATAACAGAATTAGGTGGAACCAGTCACACATGGACACAAGACAAAAAACAACCCTGAAACGAAAAACTGTCAAAAATGCCTATAAAAAAACCACATAAAAAAATACCAACTCCACCTCTAATATATCAAGCTACCAAAAGTGCAGGGTACTCCCCTATCGAAAGAGTAGTTGATGATACTCAATCTATCTGATCTGCCTTTGTTGGAGAGGAGGTTCAAAACGTTGTTTTTTTCATGGTAAAGGTGGATGAAATAAATGTGCTTGAATGAACCTTACATGACACAAATCACGTTCATCAAGTGGAAGAGGGAGGGAGTCCTGAAATTTGAGTGACCCATTTCCCACTCAATCACAGATTTTGAGTCTCCAACAATCATGTTCTCATCAATTCCAACTAGGTAGTACATCTTATAAACCCCCATAAAGCAATCAATTAAGCTTTGTTATTAGTTCCAGTACCCCCAAACCAGATGAAACGATTGGATTGCCATGTCTGTAGAATAATATAGGCTCCACATCCATAAACCCCCTCTGAGGATGCACTATCAAAGAATCCCACCAGATAGGAGTTAGTAATTTCATTAAAGGATCGACTGGAGCTTTGTAGCTTAGTCCTCCTAGGCCCTTGGTCCTGGAAGAAGGCCAAGATTTTCAAGTTTGTGTGCCTCACATTAGGGATGATGTAGTAAAAATTTTTGGCATTCTGACTCATCCAAATCCGTTATCAGGTGTATAAGGGGAGTGTTCTATATTATTTTATCTCCTCTATTAATTTAGATAGGAACACTTCAATTTACGAAGTATCCATAGGAATTTATATGTTGAGATAACTTAAAATCTACAACCAAAAAGAAACATAAAAAGGGCAATGTAAGAAGAGGCCAATGGTTTCTTCATTGGAACCAAAGCATAGGGGATAAATGCGAGGCCCCTCAAAGCCCCTTTTGATGAGATTCTCCCAAGTCAGGATCCTATTGTGGGATAGAAACCACGTAAATAATTTGAGCTTGAGAGGGTCCTTCCATTTCCACATTTTTATCAACCATGAACCCCCATTAAGAGGCCTACAACCCTACGTTATGTATGTGTATGCTTCCTTGGCAGTGATTTTCCCGTTAATCACACACCCTCCACCAGCTAATTTATCTTCATCATGTGATAGAAAAATACCAACATAGGAAAGCATGTACTTATACCTCTCCCATCTGACCTCACAAGCAACCTGTAACCCTAGCTCCCGAGCATGTGACCATCTCGTAAAGGAGAAATTGGAAATGGGTTGTCTTACAAAGTAATACATGTAAAACAAGGCTCTGAAATTTAGGAATGGAATAATTGGCTTAGAAAGTAGATGGTTACAATCCATTCCCTTAATGGAATCAAGGGTTATGACAACCTTTGCCCCTCTCCCTACTTCCCATCTTAGATTTCTACAAAGGTAATGCTTGGTCAGTGTCAAGCTTCTCCAGATTTGTGATGCCTTTCTTTGTTCTTGGGCTCCTACTCTGATCCACTCTTCAAGATTTAGGTTGTTAAGGTATTTTCCCCTAATAATCATTTTCCGAAGACCTTCACCTTTGAAGGCTCTCCAGATATTTTTTTACCAGCAATGCCAAGTTGAAGCTTTCAATAATTTTGATACCCCAACCCCCATTTACCTCAACCCGGGTAATGGCATCAAAACACACGAAGTGGATTTTCTTGACTTTCCCAGCTCATCCCAAGAGAAAAATTGAAATTATAACATATATATTTTGTATAACTATTTTTGGAAGATTAAATAGGTACATCCATTATACTGATATGCCCTGTAGGACTTCTTTGATCATTATCAAATGACCACCCAGAGTCAACCATCTGTGTTCATAAAGTGTTAGCTTCTTTTCAAATTTTTAGAGAAGCCAATCCCAATCCTTACATTCATATTTGTTTAGTTTGAGATTGAATCCCAGGTATCTGAAGCCCTCTTCCATCAACCAAATTTCTACCTCAGATAAGATAGCGATCTCACAGATTTCCCGTGCCTTTAGCCTATCCATGATCAACTCTGACTTCACTTTGTTCATGTAGTGCCCAAATGATTTACCAAATTTTGTAAGGATGCGATATAATACCCTCCACTCTATAATTTTAACAACCCCAACTAATAGCACATCATCTACAAATAAAAGGTGTGAAATGTTGGTGTGCCTAGTGACTTTGCACCCAAAAATTAGACCTTGATCCTTGGCACCTAGTATCCTCTTACTCAGACCATCTATCACCAGAATGAAAATAAAAGGGGAGAGTGCACATCCCTAGCGTAGACCCCTGGAAATCTTGAATAATTCTTATGGTATTTCATTAATGAGCACTACCATGTTCACCGATGTTATGCAGGCGATTATCCAGTCTATATGTTGGCAATCGAAGCCAATTTTATGTAGCATTAGTCTATGGAGGTCCCAATTTACACATATGTATGCCTTGATGAGATCAATTCTCATAATACAAGCCCCCAATTTGCACTTTTTGATTGAATGTAAACATTCTTGGATAATTACCACTGCATCTTGTATTTGTCTGTTAAATAGAAAACCAAACTATTCTGGCATAATATGTATAGAAAGCATATTCTTGATTCTATTAGAAATCATTTTAGATACCATCTTGTATACAATATTACATATGGAGATACCATCTTGTATACAATATTACATAATGTATCATTTTCACTGAGATTCTTCAGCCATCTCTAGGAGTTTTTTCCCCATTATATCAAAGAAATGGAGGAACAATTCAACTAGCCATCCATTTGGGGAAGGACTATTTTCCCAGACCAATGCTTGCAATACCCCTAGAAGCTCCTCCCTAGATATAATCCATTTGTTCCTTAATCTCCTCATTTACCATGTTGGGAAACAAGTTGGGTAACTTCATTTGCTCTTCTATGTTTGGATTCTCATTTGCTTGAAACTAGTTTTTATAGAAGTATATGACCTCCTTAAGGATGTCATTCTATTTAGTGATGACCTTGTCATCCTTGCCTTTGATATTCCAAATTGAATTGGCCCTTTTTATTTTAGATGTCACATTGTGAAAATACTGGATATCCCTGTCCCCTGCCTCGACCCATGCAACGCTACTTTTCAACCTCCACTCATCCTCCTGTAACTTCATAATCTTGTTCCTCCTAAAAGCCAAATCTGGAAACTCTTTCCTTGTGTATTCTGTGAGAAATTACGAGTGTGATGGATCATTCAAATCAAAAAAAAATTGGTTGATTCTATTTAGTTCTCTAGTTTTTTCTTTTTTCCTCGTTTTTACCCAAGCAATGACTTCTTACTTTAATCTACTTAGTTTGGTGGATAGAATATTTATTTTGTGCACAGATGGATTCACCACAATATTGGACCACGAAACCTAGACCAATCCTTTAAAATTCTTTTCTTTCAACCACATGTGGTTGAACTTAAAGGGTAAGGCTTTATACTCAGATTCGAAAACTATTTTTGAATTTATTCAAAAATAGAAATATTAAGCATTTTCCCGAAACTTTGGTTAAAATTACAAAAATATAGCAAAAAAACACATTCAACACAACTTGACCCTAGAGAAAAAGTATAGTCCCTAGCAAAGCAAGGACTAAAAAGGGAAAACATCCATATCCCTATAAATAGTATAGACAACAATTATTACTAATATATATCAATTTCCATATAATAACCTTTGAACCTGTTCTAATTAACAAAAGAAAATAATAACCTTTGAACCTTTTCTAATTAACATTTTTTTTATTATAAAGAAATACATCAAATTCAATCTTAGTAAACTAAGTTGTTCCCTCTCCTACCTACCCGTCTCTCTATATATAAACTTGTAAACTTGGATTTACTATCAAACTCGTTGAACCTATGTAGTGACATAGATGGAATGTCACGAGGGGAATTTCAAAGGGGTTTTTCTAAGCATTTTCTCTTGGGATGGAAGGCATTGTCTTCCTAAGCAATTAGTCAGAGCTTGTAACTGAATTTGGTTTAATTTAGTTTTTTAGGAGTAAATAAATATGATGGTGATATGAGAAAGTGTTGGCGGTGCTGGACCGCCAACATGACAGGGGATCTCCCCAGTAAGAAGTACCAATTAGACCTCATACCATTTGGTGGAGGAGTCCCAGCAGTGGGTCATATGGTATCGCCTTGACCACGGTTTCACATAGAGGCAAGTAAGATGTCCATGTTGGTAGCAAGGGTGTGATAATTGTGGCGAGTCAAGGAAGGTGCATGAATGGTTCTAACACATGGAAAGGGGGGTGAGTTTGCCCCTTGGAAACCTATAATAGTACGTGGCTTGGAAGGGAACACATGAGCGAAGATGCATCACAAGCTGGAAAAAAAGTTAGCAAGAAATCCAAAGTGATGGTTAAACCAATCAACACATTTCAGTAAGATTCATACATACTTATATAGAATAGTCCATACATGCATGTGTAAGCAAACAAATACATATATTATTTAGAGTAAACAAGATAGCTGGAATATAATACGACATATGCATGAAACGTGTCGGCTTTGTTATATTAAGAAGTGTAAGTTCCAGTCATACAATACATCCATGTCCAACCACTAGTTCTGATAACGAAATGTTACAGTCACAACCACCTGCTCCTCCAAAGAGATATACTAGCTTTGCATAGTGGAGAAGCCAAGGCTTGTTACAATATTGTCCAAGCTTTCTCTAAGATGCTCCTATGGGAAGCTTGGATGACCAAAAGCCTATATAATGAGTTATGAGGGACTATTTATAGCAAAGGGTGGGGTAACCCTTGACATTCCCCTTTGTGACCGTTCATGTATCCTCATGACTTTTCAACTACTCTATGATTGTTACATTCAACTATTGACACTTGAACTTCCACTTGAAAAGACGTTACATTACAATGCACATGTGCCCATGTGAGACAAAATGACTTGAGCAAGCCATGCAAGACATCACTGGCACTCGGACCATTGTGGCGAGACAAACTCTTTGACATCCTTGTGATGATCGAAGGTGGTGAGCTCATGCCAAGTTTGGTTGTTCGTGAGGGTGTCCATGCATTCAATGGTGACATCTTGCTAAAGAGAAATCTTGCCTTCATTGCATCTGGGTACACTGATATGGCTCCTCTCTCTAACTCATCTGATAGCATGCGCATGGTCATCCTAGGAGTGACTGGATTGACAAAATGTTCATGCATAGTGTCTACGCCGATCTCTAAGCATGTGTTGATGGTCGTGCTCATCAACTTGTCAAAATACACTTTCAGTTCTAGTCGGACTTGCTTCTTGTCTTCACCTCGGTGAGTGTGCCAAATGGGTGGGATCGCATGCATGCGCACAATGACATGCATGCTGTTGAATTCCCTTACATCTGATCAACATCACTGCTCACCTTGTCTACTCCGTGCTAGCTACTAGGATGGATCAATAACGTGTACGGGCACAGTTTCATCAATTTGTGCATGTTGCATCCCTTGCTGTATCTGTTCCTGATGCAACTCATTCTCTCGTCTATGCAACTCTTTTTCTTCCTTGAGTTGCTACTTTAGCACTTGAAAATCCTTCTTCATTTCTCTCTCTACCTTCGCACAATCTTCGTGTCGCGTCGTCACCTCATAACCTCAGTCTCCAAGTTTTCTTCCATCACAAGTGGATTTTCTTGAGCTTGCAACTTTGCTTCGCCTCTATGCTGTCAACAACCTTCCTCTTGCACTCGCCACATGCGGGTGTGCTGCCTTCTACTGCTAGTGATGGTGCTGCCATATTATCTTGATGTCCTTCTCTACGAACAACTTGATGTCTTCATAGGTAGGCAAGCTCAAAGAAAATTGCTTGGCTGCAACCCCTGTTGTGCTCTAAATGGTGTCCTTTGACTCTGCTCTCCTGAAAGCCATTGTACTTGTGCTGTTGAGAGATAGAAGAACAACTGTGATGCTTGGAGACATATAAACACTCATGAAATTAAATCTGTTAGTCGAAAACCAAGATTGAGGACTAATTTGCAACATACCTGTGTGATTGATCGTGAAGGTTGTGCAATTTCCTCCGAGAGGTCGAGAGACTGACTGGCAAAACTGCGCAAGGCACAGTTCAGGCTATCAGGAGGCTGCCTAACTGCTGGAACTATGCAATGCATAGTCTAGCTTGGCCTGTTGCAGACTGAAACTGAACAATGTGCAATTTTAGTTAGCACTAACATGCAACCAAAAAACTACATTGTGCAGTTTCTAGGGCCAACAAGACACTACCTCCAAGAATTGCGCAATCCTCTCCTGGAGGTCAGTACTGAGCCAGACTTGTGCAATTTATAGAGGGAAGACAGAGCCTTCGTTTCCATAAATGTGCAGTGCTAGCTGGGCAAGGTACGATCTGGGCCAAGGTAGTGCAAACTGGCCGACGGTGACTGAAAACATGAGAAGTCTGAATGCATGATGAGATGAGTGAAAACAGGAGTGAGTGATTATACATGCAAACAACAAGTGCAGGATTCAAGAAACAAGAAAGCATGCATGTGTGTGAAGTGAGTCGTCGCAATGGCGACCGTCCGTGCAAAAACAGTGTCATGCATGCGACAGTAGTGAGATGCGAATGAAAACTGAAACAATGCTTCTACAAGATAACAAATATTAAAACAATAGAAAGCACTCACTGAAATCAAGAAGACAACCCTCACATGAAGCAAAACACAAAAAGTGACAGAAACACAGCGTGAGACATGAAAAGCGTGCTTACCCTGAAATAGTTAAGTTGAATGTGCTGACGACTCCTAGATGCAATGTAGGATGTCAGAGTTGCGAGGTCGATGTGAGGAATGAGCTCTGCAGTGTCCGGTTGATGAGGTTTGATAAAATCAAGGCTGATACGTGCATGCCACAAATCTAGGAAAAGTGACACTTGGTGGGAGACTTCTAAAATGATCCTTGCATGTAACTTGTAGTTGTTAAAAATAGATCCATGAATCATGGGATACCTTTGCATGTTGCCTTGGGGGAAGCAGTCCATGCAGCCAAATCAGTTTTGCTCAGTCCCAAAGGGAACCGATCAACCTGAAGGCACATGCATCGGTCTGCGAGCCTGGGATGAAAATCTGCGCAATTTCTGGGCTGAGCAGAGATGGATGTCCCAGAGGGATTGCACAATTTCTGAGAGGAACAAGTGACTGTCTCCCAGGATTGCGCAATTTCTGGGCTGAGCAACTGTCCTAGGTCAGACCTCAGAATTATCCAAGGAAGCATATTTCACTGTATCTCACATTTTCTGAGACCAGCGAGCTGCTTGGCTGGATTTGCACAATTTATGCTCGTTGTTGGGCTGGTTGTCCTAGAGGGATTGCACAATTTCTGGGAACAGCAAATGACTACTACCTAGAATTGCACAATTTCTGGGCTGAGCAACTGTCCTCGGATGAATTGCACAATTTTTTAGAGAAAGACTCTCAAGAAGATGCCTTTTTAAAATTATGACTACAAAAGTCCATGGTGAGACAAGTTCCTCTTTACATCAGAAAAACTTAAGCTTTCTTTCTATGAGCCCAGATATTTCAATTATCTACGTGCTTGTTGCAAGGGAATATGGAGCACAACCTTATGGAACACAAAATTGTTTACTGTATACCGAAGTTAAAATGAAAACTCACTTTTACAATAAAAATAATATTGTATGTTAAATGTATTGATATTTTTTTCCAATTAAACACTTTATACATTAAATGGGAAAGTGTTTACAACTTAAAAATAAAATAAAAATAAAAGTGATTTATTTGTGTCAGTTCCACCTAGCTCAATCACCATGTAACAAGGTTATCAAAACTCTTAACAAATTTTGACATTCCACGTTGTTGGTAAATTCGCTTAGTAAATATTCAACGTAGGAATCATAAAATATTTACTCGTTTCTCTATAAGATTAATATATTCGATATATTTTTCCCTCTTTGAGAGTAGTTTCAAAGACATGATTAGAGGGGTTGTATTACATGACGGATATACTTGAGGCCAATTTGAAGGGTTGGTGCTTATTGTTTTTGTTTTTTCTTTAATAATTAATATTTTTGGATATGTTTTTTTTTTATAATTATATTAAATTTTATTTATTTATTTAGCGTGGAAATTGATAAGTATTAGAACATATAATCATTGCGATAAAGGATTATATGGTGTTATTGTTAAGAATTTTTTTTGGACTTGATAGGATAATCCATAAGTCATATAGAGCAAGGTTAATTAAGATTTACATCTAGGTGTACCACGTTATCATAAAAACAACTACCTACTCAAGCTACCTCTAATGAATTAGTTTTATTACATATGTTTAATGTCTAAATTATTTGGTTGAATAACCATAATAAAAATGAAATCTTATTAAATGATTTGATAATTTATTATGAGAGAGCCCATTTTTCTTAAAATGGTGTTTTAACTACAGAGTGTAAAAATGGATTTAAAAAAGGTGAAACATTTATTTTCATAAGAAATTGAATTAAATAAGTATTGTAAAAAACAAAGATTTATTAGTCAATTGACAAGTAGATGAAAAATAGATTGGTCGGTAAATAATGATATTGTATTGAGGTTTTATTTATCAATTTATGATAAATCTTCCCCAGTCTTGATTATACATTATCCACTACACAAATTGATTGATACAAAAAATAACACTTGGGGGCTAGAGAACCTCTAGCTCAAGATTTTCTAATACCCTTTACAAAGAAAATTGATCCCAACTATGGTCTACAAATAGAATGAGGGGGAGAGGCACCTATATTATGGCATCTTCTCAAAGAAATAAAAAACATTAATATAATTGTTGGCATGGTTCTCTTAATTTCTCTACAATGATTCTATTAAAACTATTTGGCCCCTTTTATGGTATTTGTTTCTCCTCTTTTTTCATTTTCTTTCCTCTCCTCTATCCATGGGATTAATTCATACTTACAAAGAAATAGTTGGATTTTAATAATATGTTCTAAAAATGCATTGTGAATCATGGAAATAATAGTGAGGGCATAATAAAAAACAATTAGCTTTTAGTTCCCCTTTGTTATCCTTGAATTTGAACCTTTGTTTAATCGAACTTGAGGTTCAATCAATTGATCTTGTGGATTTTTTAAGTTTTTATTCATTATTATTTGATTGACTAAGACAATTTATCCTACATATTACATATCTTCTTTATAGTAAGCCAAGTTTTTTTTGGAGGAATCTTAACATGACACCAAGTCTTATAAGTCTTATCCAAGTCCGGTTTTTCGTAGAAATATATAGGAAATAATGATATGTTATGCAACCAACTCAAAAATAGATAGATCAACAACTTAAAAATTATCTTGTTCGAGGGGGAAGCCTCATTTACATTACATAAATGAACAATTCTTGGATGATATAAATGATAACGCCTTCTTTGTATATATAGGAGTCTAACAGGTCACAATATAATCAAAGCCTACATAAGAATAATAATGTAAGGGCACAACAATAACAATAATGGACTTCTATAGGGCACAACAATAACAATATGGGGCTACATCAACACAACAATAACAATGAGGGGGCTACACTAACAATAACGATGAAAGGGACGATGATATTGAGAGCTCTGCAACCCTAATGACATTGTGATAGCCATGAGCTAAACCCAACCATGACCTAATCTTTGACGACGCTTGCAAAGCTATATACCAGGAGGTTGTTACTAAGGTCAGAATGACAGAGGAAGAAGGGAGGGGAGATATCCCCTCCTACCGAGATATGATAACGGGGTATTTGTGCCAAAACATAAGCAATCAAAAGCTAACAGGAGATACAAACAAAATGTTAGGACTTGTCCTCGGGGCACGATGGCAGGCAGGCAATAGAGGAAAATGTCTGCCATGTGCGACAAAGAAACCGAGATTCATCATTCTGATGAACAAATTGGAGCGATAAAGAAGTTACATGAAAGACCACACGCTAATCTGCAAGTTCATTAGAGTCTGGCTGATGGAGAAGGATCTTACCAAATGGATACAACAAAAATGGAAACCCAAAGGCCATATCGAGCTCAAGCTGGGAGCTAAAGGATTCTTCAAGGTAATATTCTTGAACCTACAATATAAAGAAAAAGTATTTGAAAATGGCCCTTACTTCCATTATAATGTTGCCTTGTTTATGAGATATTGGGAAGAATGTTATGACCCAGACAAGGAAAAATTTCTTGCAGCCCCGGTAAGGGTAAGATTATTCAGACTCCCAATGGATTTTTGGGACCCAGAAATACTGGAGGGTATTGGAAATACGATAGGAAAATTTTTCAAAATAGTAGAAACGAGAAAAAGATGCAGATACACTTCCTATGCGAGAATATGTGTATACATGAATATAGCTTAACCCATACCTGACATAGTGGAGCTAGAATACCATGAAGAGGTTTGGATACAAACCCTAGACTATGAACACGTCCCATTCAGATGTCGTAGATGTCATGAGTATGGCCACTTATTTAAGGACTGTCCACTTAAACTAGAGGAAGGGGAGAACGTGCACAAGCAACAAAGGAAACCTCAAGAAGATAAGGAAGGGTTTCAAGAAGTGAAAAGTAAGAGGAGACAAGCAAAGGAAACCCACAACATAGGAAAAATGAATATGAAAATCAGCCAAGCAGAGTGGATAGCTTTGAAGTATTGCAGATAGAAGAAGAAGAAGAAAATGAGGTCCAAATTATCGATTATTAGGAGAAAGGAAAGGAGAGCAGTTCGAGTCAAGGAAAATCGAACCCCAAGAGGAAAACTCAAAGACAACCGACAGATAAATAGGACAAGGAGGATAGGGAGAGGATGGAAACAACTACAACGGAAATAGACCTAAGCAAAGGGGAGGAACTTAGCATGGAAGAGGAAGTGTTGAAGAAATTGCTGAATGAATGGAGACATTTAGATGAAAGATTTATACCAAAAGACCAAAAAAGACTATACAGAGAGACATTTCAATAGTATCAAGCTAAGCAGGGACAGGGAGAGGTAGAGATGGCAGAAAAACTAGGAATGCATTAGGAAAACCCCCAAGAGTATTTAAATAAAATGAAAGGAGGAAAGAAAATATGCCGGAGAAACCTACAGGAATCCATACAGATTATGGGAGAAATGCTGGTGAACACAGGTAGGGTGGTACCGCTATCAGCAGTATACCAATAAATAAACAAAGTGTCCCAATGATAGTTACATCTTGGAACATAAGAGGCCTCACCAACAGAGGAAACAGATGTACTTAACTGAGAGACTAAGAAAAGAGAAACCCTAACTAATGCTGCTACAAGAAACAAAGATTACAGGAGGGAAAATCGAAGAAATACTAAGTAAAATAAAATCGAGGTATGAATGCATGACTATAGATGCGAGAGGTAGTGCAAGTTGGATTGCAATACTGTGGAACCCAGGAGAGATCACAGGGGATTATTGGATAAGCATGAAGAGAATCCTCACGGGGCGGTTTCTCCTAATAGGAAATAAAGAATGGTTCTTAATCTCTACAGTATATGGCCCTCACATCCGAGTGGAAAAGGAGAAGTTCCTACAGAGAATAAAGACGTTAAGCCAACTACATGAGGAAAAGATTTGGATACTAGTAGGCGACTTCAACTCGATAACAACATTGGAGGAGAAAAAAGGGGGACTTCGAAGGGAAGAGCCAAAAATGGAGAAATTCGAGGATAGACAAGAAGAGCTACAACTGGTGGATATCCCAACAATAAATGGAAAATACACATGGAATAATAGAAGGGGAGGGAACATACAAATAGCTTCCCGTCTAGACCGATTCTTGGCTACAAAAACCTTCATTAGTAAATATGTATACTATGAGGCTACAATTCTATCGTGTCTAGGGTGAGACCACTGGCCTATTAAACTAGAAGTAGAAATGAAACAAGGAAATCGAAACAGGCCATTTAGGTTCGAAGCCTTTTGGCTAAGAGAACTGACCTTCATCAAAATGAAGGAGTGGTGGAATGAGAGTGAGAAAGAAGGGAGAAATATGATGCATACCTTTCAAATCAGAATTAAAGATCTAAAAGGAAAAATAAAGAAATGGAACAAGGATGAGTTTGGCAATATACATCAGTAACATGAGTTGATCCAAGTCAAGATGAGGAAAGTACAACTGCAAATCATCAATGAAGGTAGAAGTGAGTTTCTAGTGGAGGAGGAAGGGTAGCTGATTAATAAATTGGAGGAAAGGAGAAAACAAGAAGAAATTCTGTGGAAACAGAAATCCAGAATCCAATGGTTAAAGGAAGGGGAAAGAAATACAAGGTTTTTTCACAAAGCTATGATCCAACATAGGTAACAGAATAGGATATTCTTCTTAGTAGATCAACAAGGCAACTAACTTACCCAATACGAAGACATCGAGAATCTGTTAGTGTAGCACTTTCAGAGGCTACTAACGGAACCCGACATAAGAAGGGAGGAGAATATAAACAAAATCACACAGCACATTACCAATCTGGTGAGTAGAGATCAAAACATGGCCCTGCTAAGAGAAATATCCAAAGCAGAGGTAGAAGAAGTCATAAAAAATATGGCGAAAAAAAGCATCAGGCCCGGACGGCTACACAGTTGAATTCTTCTAGGCGACGTGGTCATAAATGGGAGGAGATATAGTGAAAATTGTCGAGGAGTCCCGCCGCACGAAAAGAATGCATCCGGCCCCAAACTCCACATTTCTGGCCCTGATTCTGAAAACAGATCATTTGGAAGAACCGCAAGGGTTTAGATCAATAGAGCTTTGTAATGTGATATACAAAATCATGGCTGCAATTATGGTCAATCACCTCAAACTGATTTTACCTGGCTTAATATCTCAGGAACAGATAGGGTTCGTTAATTGGAGACAAATAACAAATGGCACAGTGATGGTGCAAGAGGAAATTCATTCATTAAAGACAAAAAAACCAAAGGTATGATGGTTAAATTAGACATATAAAAAGCCTACGATCGCCTAAACTGGAAATATCTATAGGGAATTTTAAAGGCATTTGGCTTTGATGCAAGATGGATAGGATGGCTAATGTTGATGATATCAACTCTAGTCATGTCATTTCTACTTAACGGATCACCCGTAGAGGCGTTCAACGCAACCCAAGGGCTCAAGCAAGGTGACCTACTATCCCCATTCATGTTCATACTGGTAGTGGAAGGGATCAGATGGTATATAAAAGAGAAATCCCAAGGAAAATAGTACATTGGCCTTAGACTATGGGGGAATGATCTACCACTAACACACCAACAATTCGTAGATGACATAATGATGTATGGGTAGGCTTCTCTCAAAGAAGCCAGAGGGTTAATGGATATTCTTATGGACTTCACTAATGCTTCAAGGATGGAGATAAACAAAGAAAAGTCTGATATATTTTTCTTCAAAACAACAACACCTTCACAAGCTTTCGTAGCAATAATAATGGGATTCAAAATAGGTAATTTCCCCATGAAATACCTAGGAATATAGCTAAATGATCAACAAAACAGGGTGGCAAATTGGAAACCCCTATTGGCAAAAATAGAAGGAAAAATGCAGAATTGGACATTCATATCACTGAATATGCCAAGTTGAGTAAATTTTATTGAGATTAGTGCTTCAATCTATTCCAATTTACCAATTAACCAGTCAAGTTACACCAAAACCAATATGCCAAAAGATGATAGACATCTTCAAAAATTTCTTGTGGTAAGGGCCTAGAATGGAAAAAAAATGGGTTCTTCTATCATGGAACTGGCATCACAAACCCCTAAAAGAAGGAGGGCTATGACTCAGGGACCCATTCATTCTTAATCAGGTCATGGGGGAAACGCTTTGGTGGAGATGGATCCATGGAGGAGTAGACCTATGGAAGCAATTATGGGAAAGGAAGTATGGCATGCCAAGATCAACAGAAGGAAAGCTGAGACTCCAATACAACAAGAAAGGATCAAAAATCTGGAACTTAGCCTCAGAGAATAGAAAACTAATTAGAAACCATAGTTTCTGGGAAATTAGAGGAGGCGACAAAGCCAATTTTTGGGAAGAAGCATGGCAACAAAGAGAAAAACTAAATAACAAGCCTGAGCTAGAAGAAGTATATCAATACACGAATATCCATGGTGAACAAACAGTTAAAAATTTATGGAGCATGGAACCATGAGAATATTGGAGAAAGTGGAAACAAAAATAGGAATGGCCAGAAGCTCCAGAAACACCTGAATGTAAGTTATATGAGAAAGAGATGGAAACTTGGAAAATTGCAAAAGAAGAGGGGTTAGACATTCTAAGATGGGGATGCAGGATTAAAGGGATGTTCGCAATTAAAGAGGGCTATCATCTACAAGAATAATACCACATACAATAAGGGACATATATATGGGATAGAATATGGCAAGAAAAGACATGGGCGAAAATCGCCTTCTTGATGTGGATACTCCGACATGGGTGGGCATTTACTTGGGATCAGCTGCAAAAAGAATGGTTGCAAGGACCTTGGATATGTAACTTATGTAAAGAACAAGTAGAAACAATGGAGCATATGACCAATGCCTACAGATACAACGAAAACCCATGGAAAAACCATAATCAACTATTCGGAGTAAGTGACAGGAACCCAAACAACATGAAAACAACAATGGATAATTGGCAGAAAAAGCCTTACCAAAACCCAATCCTGAATCGAGTCTGGAGACTATCTTTGGGGTTATTATTATGGGAAATATGGAAGGAAAGAAATAATATGATCTTCAAAGATGAAAGAAGAACCTAAGAAGAAAGATGGAAACAGATAATCCAGAACATATGAGAAACGATACTGGCAAATAAATGGTACGACGAGGATTAGAAAACAAATCTACAGGAAGAAAGAATAATGATAGGTCTGAACTTGAAGCCCAGTATATTGAATGTATCCTCATGGAAGAATCACCCCCCTAATGGTGAGTATGTAAATTTTTATAAATGGCCTCAGTGTTGGGTGTGGAGCATGATTATTTAGAGGTCTTTGTTTCAGCCAGATGTATAACCCAGGAAGTTTGTACATCCCTACACGCGGGGGGTGCGGGGGGGACTTGTCCCCCCTGCGGGGGTTCGGGGGGGCCGATCCCCCTCGGCTGGGGGGTTTGGGGGCCAGCGGTCCCCCAGCGGGGGTTTCGAGGGCAGTGCCCCCGAAGCTAAAAATAGATGTAAAATTGCCTTGTAAAAGTATAGTAATTTCTAGTCAATCTGGGCCATTCATTAGGCGGATGATTTGACGACAGAAATTATGTTTATTTTAGGGTTTTTTGCCCTAGAAGGCAACCCCTCTCTTTGTATGAGGGCATTTTATTGAGACTGTGTAATAGATGTGTATTCTCCGAGCGAGAAATAGAGAGGTGAGACTGTGAGAGAAAATAAAGGATATTATAGCGGATCTGTTGTATCTTGTGTCTCTTCATTTTGCTGGATAATAAAAATGAAGGATTGCCTGTTCGAGGTGGATGTAGCTCAAACTGGGTGAACCACATATATCTATGTCTCTCTGGTTTTATGCATTTTTTGTGTTTATATTTCTACTATATTCTATGTGTTCCATTGCTCTGTAATATATAATTTTCTAACACTCAGAAATAATTTATCAAACTTAATTTCGATGGAGATGCAAAAGGGAACCCTAGGGAAGTGGGGACAGGAGGAGTATTCAGAGATGATAAAGGGAAAATGATCAAATTATACACTATAGACTGCGGTAATGTGAGAAACAATGAAGCAGAGCTTCATGCTCTGAAGAGGGGACTAGATATTGTGGTAAGAGAGAGGTTCTAGAGACTGTAGGTGGAAGGGGACTCGAAAATGACAATAGACATGGTGAAGAAGCTCCAACAAGGAACACACTAGGAAAAAATCAACCAAAGCTGGAGGATCGCAAGGCTTGTCCAAGAGATCAGCAAGCTAATTCGACAGATAGGATACATCATCCGAACACATGTCTGAAGGATGGGCAATGTGGTAGTGGACAATCATGCAAACTGGAGATGCGACCGGGTAGGTAGAAACTTGGATATAAGAGGAGACGAGTTATTACAAATGGAGGGAATGAGAAAACTAGTGGAGATCCTAGAAAAAGACAAGGAGAAAGAGGAGAAACCCTGATCGGGGTGCATCAGAGAAGGAGAAGTGGGCCAAAGGCGGTGGGAGGTGGAGATACCAGAGATAATTCACTCGGACACAAGGACAGAGAGCACATCGGAATGTGGGGAAATGGGACAGCCGGAAGGGTAGGAAGAAGGACATGGTAGGGAAGAGGAAGGCCTAGAAAGAAGACAGGTGTGGTTGAGAATGGGAGAGAGAGAGGAAGGCTTGGGGGCAAGCACGAGGGTGGGAAGATTAGAGTCGAAAAGTGGCATGAGCATAGAGAAGTACCCACGGTAGGAGAAGCCGGAGGCACGAGGGAGTTAATGAGGGACAGAGAAGGAAACAACAGAGGGTCATCATTCCAAGGAGTAGGAATGAAGGAAAGGGCAGCAGGAGAATTAGGAGGAAAGGTGGGAGATGTTAAGGAAGATATCAGGGACAGCAGGATAAAACAAGAGGTAAGTGAGAAAGAGTGTAGTTGCATGCAGAGAACAAGGGCGAGGGCAGGAGCAAAGAAAGGTGGTGGATGAAGGAAGAGGACGTAGGCCGATGGATGCAGCCGAGTCAACTCAAATCGATGGTATGTAATTTTGAATACACTTAACATTAGAATTTTAGTAATGTTAAATCCAGAGGTACTTGGGAAGGATGCTTGGGAAAGCCAGGACTCAGGAAGAGTCGAAACCAGGGTTTCCTGGAACACAAACCGGATATGGAACGATAATGAAAGGGAGAGAGATGTAAAAGATAAAGAAATGACTTTGAAAAAAGAGTAGAGAGGGAAGGAGGGAGGCCGGGGAGATAAGAGCGATCCTGGTAAGAGAGAGTGCAGAACGAATCCAGCTCTGTCCAGGTGGTTCCTAAGGCACGGAAGGGATAATTTAGGCAGCCTTTATAGAGGGGAGACTTTCTCGGAGACCACTGGAACTAAGCTAAGGGATAACTGGCACACTGAGAAACCTAACTGGAATGCCCATAATAAGACTGAGAGGGTATCCCGGGGCTCAATTCGAGTGAAGTCATTAGAGAGGAGCGAGACCGAGAAGGGGATACCTCTTGCAAACCAGAATAGGGAAAAGGTCCCCCTCTATATACCCCCCTTATAGGACTTCTAAAGTAAACCATCTGAGTGAGGGTAGCCAAGAAGCATTAAAACCGAGAGAAGATGACTTGAGAGGCTGCATAATGCTAACCCAAGAGCCGATAGGGGGAAGCCTGAGAGAGAAGAGAGGCAAACTTACGCTGCCAAGATTTGAGCGAGAGACAAATCCCGGTACTCATAAACAAAAGGTAGTATGGGGAGTGTACACTCAGATTACTGATACTTCTTATGGTATTGCTCTAGGTAAAACTATAGTCTGGCGTACAACATAGTTTGGAGGCCCGAACCACGCAGGGCACTATAAAAAGCAAGCATACAGAGGAGAGAGATTGGGGCAAAGAAAATTTGAACCGATACAAAGAGAGAATGGTGAGAGAAGGAAAAGAGGTGGCTAAAAGGAGCAATAAAGGATCAAGAAAGGTAGGGAAATAGACCATTAGGGGGGTTGGAACCTCCAGCAGAGGCCAATGCAAGCGAGGCAGGAAGACACGACAGGAGCATATGAATACTCTTTGTGATGTGTACATGGTTGGTAACCTGCCCGAGGTAAGAGTGCAAATAGCTGGATGGGAGAGGGAACTAAATCACAGTAGAACCAACCAGGATATTGTGACAGAAGAGTGGGAATCCATGGTACAAGACCCGAGGAACACTCGCGGCCACCATATTCTATTCAGACAAACAATCTAGTAATACTGGGTTATGAAGAATGTAGTGGCCTCAGCTATGACACTCAACAAAGAACAATAAATAGATAAAGGACAAGACGCATAGGAGGAAACCAAAATGAAGGAACCCAACAGAGTGGATCTCCTTAGAGACATAGCAGCAATATAGATTCAAGTCTACCGAAACAACTTGGCACTGAACAGGATTGAGAAAAGCCTACAGGACCTGAGGAGAAAAGAGATGCCAAGATCTAGCGCTAAAGCTCCAGTCCCAGTGGTGTCCTAAGATGATGAGTAAAATAGAGGTCTAGATAAAATTTTGCTTCTATGACGAGTAGCTTTTACTTTCCTAAGTTGATGCTTATTATAGATAGAATAGGTAATGTTGCAAGAATGATAGAAAAATACTTATTCAAATTTTGGACAACTTTTAACGCTGACAGGTGGCCAACCTGGTTTCCCGCGTGCAGGTTGAGACCACCTGATACTATTGGAAAAACTTGATTATGGTTTGATAATATAATTAGAGATAGTACTACTAAGTTCATAAGAAGAAAACAATAATAATGAAAGGGATACACTAGTATTATAGGGACATAACATGCCCCTCTCCTTCAAAAAAGTGTTTTCCTTAACGCTTGAGTAGTTTTGGATGTTTATGTATAAAATTCTCATCCACCCATGTGAAATGTTCAACGGGTAAGTTCTTCCACATAATGAGATACTTTGAAATTGATTGATTCCATAGCTGTCGGGCTCTTGTCTCTCTGACTTCTTCAAGCTCAAATATGATTTTTCCTTCTTCTTCAAGTTTTGGAACCACTGTTTGAATCGGAAGCTTGTCACTGATAACCTTCTTTAAGAATGAAACATGGAAAAATAGGTGTGCTTGGGAAGATGCAGGTAGCTCCAATTTGTATGCCATAGTGCTAATATTTTGAACCACCTTGTAAGGACCGTAGTGCTTGGGTGATAATTTATTATCCTTCTTAGCTTGCTTGAGAGACATTTATTTGTATGGTTGTAGCCATGAAAATACCTAATCACCTACATTAAAACCTTTTTCACTATGATGTTGATCTTCTTGCTGTTTCATTCAATTCAGCGCCAGAGTGAGGTTATCCTTTAAGAGTTGGAGAACTTATTGTTGATGCTCGATGTGATATTTTACTACTTCAACCTTATAATTTTCTCTTAAAGATGATGTGACGGATGGTGGATGATATCTGTAAAGTGCCATAAATGGGGTCATTTTTGTTGTAGTATGGAAGGAAGTGTTATACCACCATTCAACTAGAGGTAACCACTTGCCCCATTGTGTTTGTTTATCAGATACAAAGTAACAAAGATATCCTTCCAAATGTTTGTTTGATATCTCAATTTTCCCATTAGATTGAGGATGATAAGATGAACAATGAGCTAATTTAGTACCAAGACAAGAAGATAAATCCATAAAAAAATTTCCAGTGAAAATGGGATCTCTATCACTTACTATAATATTTGGGTTTCCATGAAGATTTTGAATTGCTTCCATAAATGTAGTACCAACTGTAATGAATTTAAAAGGATGAGATAATGCACAAAACTGTGCATACTTGGTAAGTCTATCAATTACCACCATGATGACATTCTTTCCTTCACACTCAGGTAAACCTTTGATAAAATCCATTAAGAGCTCCTCCTAATTCTGACTTGGAAAGACTAAAAGTTGTAACCAACCCGGGGTCTTAATTGTATCAATTTTATTTTGTTGGAAAACCAAACATTCTACCACAAACTTCTAAATATCAAATTTAAGGCCATCCCAAAAAAAATTCTTCTTGACCTTATGGTAAGTTTTTAAAAATCATGAGTGCCCTCCTAAGTGAGAGGTGTCCAATTCCAAAAGAATATTTTGTTTGAGTTGGGAATTCTTACAAATATATAACTGCTCTTTGTACCATAATGAAAAATTTGTCCAGCTAAATGTATCATATGTACTGGGATCTTGCTGCAGCTTTTGAATGAGTGACCACACCTATTCATCATTCTTCCATTCATCCCTTGCTTCGGTTATCCACTCAGATTTGATAATAGAAATGGCACAAAGAAATGATTCCACATCCTCATCCTTTCTTGAGAGTGCATCTGCAACAACATTTTGCTTCCCTTTTTTGTAGATGATTTGAAAGTCATAACTAAACATGTTTGTCACCCATTTTTTCTTCTCTTTTGAAGATAAGCTTTGCTCCAAAAAGTATTTAAGACTATCATGATCTTTTTTTACCTTGAAGTTTATTCCCATTAGGTAAGGTCGCCATTGCTTTAGTGCATTTAGTATTTCCAACATTTCCTTCTCATAAATAAGTTTGCATAAATACTTTCCTTTGACTGGATGAATTTCAAAAGAAATGGGTCTTCCCTCTTGCATTAAAACAACACCAATTCCATTTCCTGAGGCATCACATTCCACAATAAAAGTTTTTGTGAAGTTTGGCATAGCTAAGACTTTAAGATGTTCAAAGGTCTTCGTTGCTTCTCGAGTCCAAGAAAATGCATCTTTCTTCAGTAATGATGTTAGAGGTGCTACTATTCTTCCCTAATTCTTAACAAACTTATGATAATATCCTTTAAACCCGAGAAATACTCGAAAATAATTTATGGTTTTGGGTATTTTCCTTTCCTTAGTGGATTTAATTTTGTTAGGGTCTACCTTAACACCCTCATGACATGCAATATGACCCAAATATTACACCTCTTGTACTCCAAAGAAACATTTGGTGGTTTTTGCATATAATTGTTTCTCCTCCAATAGTTTGAGCACCCTTTCAACTTGTTGAACATGATCCTTCCAAGATTTGTTGTAGATTAGTATATCATTGAAAAATACTAACACAAATTTTCTAAGGAAGGGTTTGAAAATGGAATTCATCAAACCTTGAAACCAATTCTTGATGTACCAATTACCCAAAACAATGCCCATAGTTTGGCGCTTCATCTCCTAGGGTTAGGCTTTTAGATGTTTAGGGTTTTCCATTGTTTCTTAACAATAAATAGGCCTTCGAGCCTCATTGTAAGACAGTTCAAGGGCATGTAGTGGCCACATCTCTTCTCAAAGATAAGCTACCTTCGCCCTAGCTAGTATATTTCCATGATCGGCTACCTATTACGGACATTGATCTTGTTCAGCGCTCGATAGTCAATACAGAGTCTCCAAGTCCCATACTTCTTCTGTATGAATACAATCGAGCTCCCACGAGGGGATGAACTTAGACATATGTGAAATTTCTGCAACAACTCCTAAATCTGCCTCTTGATTTCATCGTTCTCCAGAACGGAGTGTGGATAGATTGGTCCATTTGGCATAAGTGAAATTGGGGTCAAATTGATGCAGTGCTTGACTTGAAAGTGTAGAGGAACCCTTGCAGGTGAGGTGAAGATGTCCTTGTACTCCTCCATGACCTTGTCCATCTATAGTTGTCGTGCGGAGGGGCCCTGTCTGGAGGTCGTGGCCACTGTCTTCTTCTTTCCTTGAGGGCGTATCATTAGGAAAATAAATTCCCATTTTTGGAAATGAACTTACTGCATTGTTTTGCAGTAACCAAAGAGATGGCAGTAGGCAGTGCTAACTCTGGTATCCTGTACAACTTATTTCCAAAAGTAATAATAACAACATGGGGCCTTGATTCATACACAAGATGTTGCTTCCACAAGTATGGTTTGCATAATAATACATCACAAACATCAAGGGGAGCAATGTCACATAATACTTCATCCGTGAAGGGCTTGATGTTGTATGGAAGGCGACACTGGTGGCTCATGCGAAGATTCCATCCTTGGTGAAGCCACCTGATGGTGTACGGTTGTGGATGTGATGTGGTCGATAAGCCCAACCGCTTCATGACCTCTGCCGAAATGAGGTTCTTTTGGCTCCCACTATCGACAATGAGTTGTAGCAGGGAGACCTTTACCCACATCTGGAAGTGGAAGATGCACTTCTTCTCCTCTGGATCTTCGGCTTCCTCCTTCTAGATCTTCGTGGTGGCAACGATGGCGTTGGGCTTCTTATCGATAATTTGCTTCCCTTTATGATTCCCCTTGTCGCGTTCTGACTCATAGTCGGAACATGCATCTGATTTTGAAACCTTTAGCTCGGCCACCAGTGATTGCTTGGCCTGACACTCACTTGTGTTGTGAGTGGCGCTCTTATGGAACTCACACCACTTTCCTGTGTCCTTTTTCGGCTTCACAGCGCTGTTCTTTGATTGCAGCTTTGGCAAGTTGTCTTGGGCTGCCCCGCCTTGGCTTTCTCCTTTGTTCTGCAGTTTGGGGGTACCTTTCCTTTGCTTTGGATACGCAGATCCAAAGTCTCGCTTCTTCTATTTAAACTTTTGCTTGATCTTGATGGCATATTGGTATCTCGTGTCGAGCGAGGAGATGTTCACGAATTCTATTTTGTCCTGGATGTACCTATGCAGGCAGCCACGGTATTTGAGTATCAAATGTTGCTCCGAATCCTTGATACCCAACTTTGTGCGTAGGGTATGGAAAATATTGGTAAAATCTGACACATCTTGGTCCCTTCCCTGCCGCAGTGTGGTCCACTTTATGTATTGATCCTCATAGTTTCCGACAGGGTAGTACTGCTCCTTGATGGCAACCCAAAATGAATTCCAAGTGGGTGCGGTTGAAAATAGTGAGGTCGTACTTTCATCCTTCTGCTCGCAGTAGGTTTCCCACCAGTCCTTAACATGGGGGGCGACTTTAAGAAGAGTGAAAGTAATCTTTTCCCAGCCAGAAAAATCATGAACAGAAAAATACCCTTCTAGCAGATTTAACCATTTATCTACAGTGTCTGCACCTATCTAACCCTCAAATATCGGAATGTAAAAGCTAACTTATACCTTAAAGGTTGTGGCACTTCCAGAGTAGTTGTTGGAAGTAGATGTGTCGCCCCTGGGTAGCTGTTGAAGGATCTGGTAAAAGTTGTCCATCATCGTGTTCCTTTGTCGCTCGAGGACCTCTTCAAGCAAGATTTCAATAGGATCTCTTGCCCCCTCGTCTTTCTCTTCATCCACCATTGGAAGCCATCGGGATTTGCGAGGTTGGTCTTGCAAAGGTTCAACCAGTTCAAGCCCTAACTCCTTATATCCTGTCCTCGTTGGGGACATGCAAAGAACAATAGAGAAAGAGAAGACACCTTTGATATCACTGATGACTGATCCCACTGATCTGGATTTAAATAGGAATGCAAAAAGTTATAGATATAACCATACATATAAAGATGCAACAAAAATAATAGTTCATTTCATTACTGAAATATGCTTACAAACAAAAAATGGAAATAAACTAGCTAGGGCGAAGGTAGCTTATCTCTGAGAAGAGATGTGGCGTCTACATGCCTTTGAACTGTCTTACAATGAGCCTTGAAGGCCTATTTATTGTTGAGAAACAATGGAAAACCACAAACATCCAAAAACCTAACCCTAGGAGATGAAGCACCAAACTATGGGCCCCATTTTGGGTAAATTGGTACATCAACTTCCCGGGGTCGTAACTTTGGCATATGATCTCCATTTGACACGCATAATAGCTCATTAGAAAGATCTATCTGAGGACTACAACTTTGGGAAGAGAAACATCAATTCATGGACCCATGTTGCTCCCAATTTTCCAAAAAGACGTCATTTAGGGCCTCAAAATGGCTCCGGAAGTTCAAGACCCAAAAAACTGCTAAAAATAGTAAATTGTGCTACAATTAAAGAAACTGAAAAACTAAAAGAAACAATGGTGGGGGTCCAAGTGGAATTGGTGGGTGGCCACCAACATCCACCTGGATCAATTGTCCAAGACTTTTTGGAGATCTGGAGAAATATATGATTTCGATGTTTGAACCTCTAGTGAGCATAATTGTGTAATTACACCCCGTTATTATTTATTTGGAAGATTTTTTATGCCATTAGAGTTGATTACCTTTCCTGGTTTCCATGTGATACCCCTTAATTCAACTTCCTTTCCTTCCCAAAAAAAATCAAGAAAATTTCTTGAAAATTGAAAGCTATCATCCCCAAAATTCTTGAAAATTGAAAGTTATCGTTATGTGCGGATAAATGGGTTTATAAGGAAAATATGTTCCGATAGAGTAATTCATGTGTTAAACACATATGTAGCCGAGGTTTAAAGAGGGAAGGTTATATGTATGGTTTAAGGGTTACGAAGGCCTAAATGAAGGTTATGATAAGGTGAAAAGTCCCGATAGGAAGGATTTGTTAAAGACTTTAATAAAGTCTTATATGGAGGCTCGAGGGTTGTAAATAGTCCCGATAGGAGGTTTAGGCGGGGTGATTGAGTTCTGATACAAGGGAACCGACGAATAAAGGGGGCCTTAACCATTTGATGGTTGAAGTTTTGACTCCTTTGTGATTCAAATACCTGGGACAGTTGTGTTTATGCATTTTATGCATACTGTGGGTATAAGCGGGGTTAACCCTGCATCATTAGTGGTATCAGAGCAGATTTGTAATCAGAGCAGAATTGAAGTTGAAACAATTGGTTTAAACAGAACAAATAAATTCTATGAGAAAGAATTGAGAATAAAATATGTGTTAAGGTGTTATGCAGGCAAGGAAGGATTAGATTCTAATATGATAGAAGGAAGGCACGTAGAGGTGATGTGTAGCAGAACTTGCAGATGCAAGAGACAGAGGGAGTCCATTCAAAGTATAGGTGGAATGGTGAAACAAGATCATGCTGAGATCTTGAAAGTGAGGTAATATGTTCTATTTTAAATTGAGAATGTGTTTTTTACACTAATGCAGAAGTGACAACAAGAGAAGCTGTGAGAGGAGAACCAGATGTGTTCTTGAAGACAAAGTAAGGAAAAAACTCTGATAGAGAAGTGGTAGTGAGCTTGAAGAATCCAACAAGAGATTGGATAGAGAGGATAGCTGAAGTATTCTCAAGAGAGAGTGAGAGATTGCAGAAGCCTAGAAGGAGAAATGGTGTTGCTCAAGAGGAGGTTCTACATAGAGGACTGTGCTTACCAAAAGACTGAGTGAGGAGAGCTTAGTGAGGTAATATTGTAGCAAGGAGGACTAGCTGTTGTAGAGGCTTGTTGCAGATAAATGAGGAGCTCATGAAGAGAGAAGAGGAGAATATGGCTACTGATAGTTATAGAAGAGGTTCAGAGAGAAGCCACAAAAGAGGATATGAGAAGCAGAATTCCAAAGAAAATGGCAAGAGGATGAGTCAAGAAGAAATTGACCAGGAGATTGCAGAGTTAAAAGAACAACTCGATGCATTAAGGAGAATACTAGAGGAAAGCCAGAGACTAGGTTGGGTCTTGAGGAAGAAGCTAGTGGAATGGCATGAGATGCAAAAAAGGCTACAACAAAATCAAGTAAAGTGGCTGAAGGGAAAACTCAAGGAAGTTGAGTTAGAAATGGAAGAGTCCATTTGTGAACCAGAACAGGGAGAAATTCTGGGAGAAAGTGAAGACTACACTGAAGCTAAAGAATCGAGATCAAGTGAAGATCTCATGGACTATTGGGATAGTCCAAAACAACATGAGGAGATGTTGACTGAAGATGAAGTTCTAACTGAAGATGAAGACTTGAAGACTGAAACTTCAAGTGAGACCAAAGGGTCACATGGTTTTAAATCTGAAAATTTGAGTATGTTTATAGGTGAAACATGTAAATAAGGAAAATTTTCTGATATTGTCGTAAAAGGGAAAGAAGACAAGCAGAATCTAAATTCTATTTTGGAAGAAGATGAGATAGATAGGTCTCATATACAACTAGAGAAAGATATCAAGCAACCAAGTGAAGGGATTGAGGAGATTGAAGAGGAGACAATTGAAGAATTTCTGAATCATATGAAGGATTTAGAACAACGAGGAGATATGATGGCTCAAGCATCCAGTAAGACCATAGGGTCTTATGTTTTTAAAACTGATGGTTTGTGTATGATGGCAGGTATTGCAGGAGAAAAGAAACCTATTGAAGATATCTTCAGAGGAGATGAAGATCTAGAAGTAAAAGGTGACAAAGAAAACTTCTCAGAAGAAGAAGAATTTGATTGCATATAGAAGGAAAAGTCTATGGATGAGTGTAAAGAAGTTGTCATAGAGATGAAGAATCATGATCTTATTTTGATGAAGAATGAAGGGATACTTTCTCATAAAGGTAATCAAATGAGTTTGATTAATTTTATTGATGAAAGAAAAATACAAGAGAATGTTAATGCAGATGGTGAGACAAGGATAGCTCTTGGAGAAGGTAAACAACAAGAGATTGAAGGCAAACTTGAAGAAGAAACTATGTTAGCTGAAAACATAGTAAAGGATCATCAATTCACCATGATGATAGGCACAATGGAAATAGCCATGGAAACTATTGAGACAGTCAGTAAGAAAGGACACCTACCGAAAGATGTTAAGAAGGAAGAAACCTATGCAAATGATTTAACCTTGGGAGAAGGAACACTAATAAAGGAGTGTTTTGCAGAGGATGAGCAATCTGTTGAAGCTGTCAGAAGGATGAAGAAGTATCTTTCAGAAGATAAAAACTCTGAAGTAAAGGAGGATGGAGAATTTTTCTTAAATGAGAGAAGCAGTGATTTATTGCAGTAGAAAGCATTTAACAATGCATGTATGTGTGAAGATGTGACAACACAAGAATAATTTCTTGTGGAGGAAGGAAATGAAGTTCAGTGTGAAGAGCTGATATGTGAAGAAACAATTGAGACTATTGATCTTGATGATTTCCAAACTAATAATTTGTGTATAAATGTAGGAAACATAAGTGATGATGAAATACTTATGAAGTGTCACAAAGAGATTACATTGCTGGAATATTTGCTGAGAAATTCAGAGTATGACAGTGTGATTACAAAGGAAGGAGTTCACTATGGTGAACAAGAGAAGGAAGACATCATTAGGACAGATGGTGTGGAGGAGAGATTAATTGACAGTCTCATGAGTTCTTTTGAGAATTCAAAACAACATACTGATGTGCTGAAAGAGGGGAAAGAAACATAGCAGCAAACTTAATTGTTGTCAAAGGAAGACAAGGCATAGAAACCTTATATTTTTTATTTTAACAAGTGTTTTGTGAATGTAGGTTTAGTTGCAGATGCTGGAGGAGACTTGGCACAGATGAACAACCAAATAAAGATGAGAGAAGAAGATTCTGTGGAAGAATTCAATCCATGGAACAAAGATGTTAAATTGCTGGAGAGAGTGCTGGACAATCATGATTCAATCATGAAAGAGGGTAAGGATGATAGGGAGGCAGCCAGCATAGGAGTCACAACAAAAGTCAGCATAAGAGTCAACATAGAAGTCAACATAGTAAGCAAAGAAAAAGTTGGAGCAAGAATAACAGAACAAGAAGAAGAATAATAGATTGAAGAACTAGTGGATAGCAGCAACAACCTGAAACAAAAAGGAGGCAGAAATATGAAGCAGAACATGGACCAGTCCAAGGATATACTGGAGACAGAGATTGAAGAGATATGGAAACAAATGATGAAGCAGTCCAAATGGAGAAAAATGGTAGTAGTAGGAAATATGATCAAACAGAGTTTGAACCAGATTGACAAGGAGAAGAAGAGGAAGCAAAAGACAACAGAAGTGCAGCAACAACAAAGGAACAAAACATTTGGGCAGTTACAGAACAAAGTGTGGGATCCAGGAAGACAAAGATCAAAAGACACATGATCAGGAGATCATGAATATTTTCTACTTTGGGAGTCTGATGCAGGAGCATTCACCCAAGAGAAAATCATTGTAAATAAGTAGACATAGGGGGTCATGTATCTTTAGAGAAGTAGTTTCCTAAAGTCTCAAGTTAATGTAATATTTAGGCTTAAAGTGATTTAATTAGATAATTAGAGGAAGTTGTAAATGCTCTCAAATAAATGAGAACATGAGTGGTTAATAAAGATAAAGAGTTAAAATTCAAATATAACTCTTTAAGCAGTTTCATGATTCTAGGAGCGAGAGAGAGTTTTTAGGCATTAAATGGAGAATATAAGTGGAGGTAGAGGATAGAGGATTTAGGAGTGAGTACATGAGATTTAGGAGTCGAACCCAACGGAAATAATACTTCATTTCATTAATGGAAAATATTGAAATATGCTTAAAACTAGAAGTGGAAATAAACCAGCTAGGGCGATGGTAGCTTATCTCTGAGAAGAGATGTGGCTGCTACATACCTCTAAATTGTAAAGGCTACATTGTGGCGAATAATCTCTCCTTTTACAAAATGTGACTTGTTACTTATAGTATTTTTTAGTTACAATACCATGGGTTAATTCCATGGGTGAATGAATACCATGGGTGGATTTTACAAAACCACGGGAAAATGCCATTTACAATACCATGGGTAAATTCCAGGGGTGAATGAATACCATGGGTGGATTTTACAATACCACGGGTAAATGCCATTTACAATACCATGGGTAAATTCCATGGGTCGATGAATAATATGGGTGGATGAGTACCATGGGTTGATGCCATTTTCCATTTGGATCATTCCTCCCTCCTTAAGAAGCAATGGTCCCCATTGCGTAAAGTTCCCTCCTGCAAAGCCTTTGTTGAATATGAAGAGCCACTGAAGATAAGGGTTTTATGTGGTTAACCCAAAACCCTGATAAACGAAGATCCAATGATAGAGATACCCTGTAATGCTTGTGACCAACTATGATTCTAACAGTGTGCGGCCTAGCAAATGGACTTCGATGACAAGGATTTTATGCGGTTGACCCATAACCATGATATTGGTTGCTGATGAAGTAGCAGGTGCCTACATAGCCTGGGGTGGGAGGGCACGTCTCCAAATAACCTAAGCCAAATGCTGCTATGTTGAAACTGATGAATGTGAAGTAGGTTCCTACTAAAGTGGGGTGGGAGGGCACGTCTCCAATGAGAACCCACTCTGAATGCTACTCCAGAATTAAAATGGGCATAACTCAATCAATATAACTCAGAATATTTATTATAACCTGTTTTTGGAAGCAGAAGGACCATTTTGCATCTTCCCATGTGATGGAAATCTTTATCTGGACACTCTGAGATCTCAGATTCACGCTGCAACAATTCCGTCGTCACAAAAATTATGCTAAAATAGCTGATTTTAAATCAGCGATATCTCCCACACCCGAACTCCGCTTCGACCCATTGTTTTTTTGAAATTGGGTAATTTTTCGCAAGGAATCCAGATCTGGTATTTGTTTTTGTAAATTTTGTACCAAATGTTTCAAATATGATCTGCAAAGTCGTCGCCTAAGAACATTCCTGCAAAAAAATGAAAAAAAGAAAAATTCTTCCCGCTTGGCCCAAGAAAATGCTCTGTGGAGGATGTAGCACATGCCTGAAGTTTGTTAAATATTGCTGCAAAATTTGAAACTAAAATATGCATCAAACCCTCATTCCCATGGAATCATAACCTGCTCTGATACCACTGATCCGAATTTTGTAGGGAGGCCCCCAAGATCTGAAAATTTGCATTGCTAGAAGCAAAATAGGAGAATGCCCAATAAAC
Organism: Pinus tabuliformis; assembly: GCA_031772625.1. Taxonomy (NCBI): domain Eukaryota; kingdom Viridiplantae; phylum Streptophyta; class Pinopsida; order Pinales; family Pinaceae; genus Pinus; species Pinus tabuliformis. The sequence goes on from CM062817.1 coordinate 86,304,395, forward strand.
AAAACCAGAAAGAAACTTTTATTTAAAATAGTAATGAAAATAAACCAGCTAGGGCAATGGTAGCTTATCTCTGAGAAGAGATGTGGTCGCTACATGCCTCTGAACTGTAAAGGCTACATTGTGGTGGACAACCTCTCCTTTTACAAAATGTGACTTGTTACTTATAGTATTTTTCAGTTACAATACCACGAGTCAATTCCATGGGTGAATGAATACCATGGGTGGATTTTACAATACCACGGGCAGATGCCATTTACAATACCATGGGTAAATTCCATGGGTGAATGAATACCATGGGTGGATTTTACAATACCACGAGAAGATGCCATTTACAATACCATGGGTGAATTCCACGGGTCGATGAATAATATGGGTGGATGAGTACCATGGGTTGATGCCATTTTCCATTCGGATCAACCTCCATTTGTAATCATCGCTTGACACTCTGGTGTTGGATATAAGAAGTAATTTAATTCCTTGGCTATTTTATAATGAATAAAACTATGGGTACTACCTGTTATCACTCAAGTTTTCCTTTTGGTCGGCTCAAAAGGATACGGCCGAGGTAACCACAGACCAATCTTTTGACTGCAGGTTCTAGCCCACCTGTAATCAGAGAGGGCTCTCTCTTTCTGATTTAGCTTTGTTGATAAGGTTTTTAGGCTAGTTATTGGGTTCAAGGGGTTTTGTTTATGTTTTGGTGGGAAGGATGATACTTTCTGGTAAAGAGGCAGGGATAGCATGAAAGTTTTAGAATCATTGGGCGTGGAGTCAAGGAGTAGGACTGCTGGTGCATTTTCTTGGTCACAAGAAGGAATATGGAGCAAGCTAGGTGCATATGAAACAATCATTCAAGGTAAAAGAGATGGATTAAAGGCTAAGGAATGAGGGGCAATTAAGAATCTCTCATTTAGGTTAGCAAAGAGAAGACAAATGAGCCCTATCTAGGAGTAGTTAAGAATTCCTAGATAACAGTCATTCATATGTGAAAATAGGTCAAACATGAGCCATAACAGAATTCATATTTATGCCTAATTCAAGAGGAAAACATTAAGAAACCAGAAACTGAGCATAGAGTGAAACAAAGCAAATTCTAAACCAATACTTTGTTTTGTGACTTGAGCATATGTGAAATCGAAATAACAGAGGTAAGGAAAACTTATTGATTCATATAGCAACACAAGAATTCCACATTCAATTCTTCAAACCATTAGACACAGAGCAGATAGTCATTCCTCCAAAGCTTTTCAGCAATCTTTGATTAAGTAAAACATCTCAGATATCCAGTGCGAGTCTCTAATGAGGATTATCAACCAACCAACCCTTTAAACAATACAGAGGGTCGGTATAAATAGGGAAAATTATCCAAAAATTAAACTATCACAGCCGACCTAAATAGGTCTGAAAGGAAATGATTACTTTAACCTAATCTTATCCAGAAATAAATGCATGAAAATATCTTTGAGATGCGCTGAGGGCAGCTGTATCAAAACTAAGTTGATGTCTGTCCTGGGTGGCTCGGTGCTGTCCTCCTGTAATAACTGTGATTTGTCTTTTATCTCCACCTCTTACTTGGTTTTGCTGCTGTTTGCTGGCATTAATGTGCACTAATCCCGACCAGATAGGCTTTTAAATGGCCTTAACTGCTTTGCTGACTTTGATGAAGGTTTTTAATTTTCACCTACTTTGATGTTGTTGAACTGATACTCTTTGCCGCTTCATCTTCCCTCTAATACTCTTTGGCGCTAATCCTGGAGTCTTTAATATCTTTTGAGTGGTTTAGACTGTCCCATCGATCTTTCATGGCAGTTGTTCGGCACTTTGTTGCTTTAAAAACTGTGTTTTCCCCCTTCTGAATGCTTCGCGAAGAAAATTGGGTCATTTTGCGCCTTTCGGGCTTGCTGGGGGTCGCGCGGTGTGGGGCTTTCCACTTTGGCCTATTTCCCGTAGCCATGCGCGATTAGCGCTAGGCGCTAATTACGCATGAAAAACTGCCTCAGATTTTGAATCTGGGCTTCCTAAGCAGCGATTTTCGCCTTTCACGCCTTTTTGAGTGATGACGTCAGCGGGTGGGACCTAGTACGGAGGTGACGTGGCAGGGTGATGTTAGCAGGGTGACATCAGCAATACGACAGGTGACATGGCGGTACATGGTGGCAGTGATGTGGCAGTGATGACTTGGCAATACGGTGGTAGGAGGCCTCACGCAGGTTGATGACGTAGGAGGATGACGTCACTGGGCAGAGGCGGTTTTCGGTTTCGGGCACACCGCCTTTGGGCAAAAGTGGTATTGGCAGAGGGGGCTCCGCCACAGCCAGGAGGGGTGACATGTGGCGGGAGTACGACGACAAAACCGCCGATCTCCCGGGCGTTAACCCTTGACATGTCCGGGCGTGAAAACACCCGCCCACCATAGATCTTGGGCACGGGCTATCGGACGACTGGCGGAACAATAAGGGCGGCGGAGGAATAAGGGACCGGGTGCGCGAATATTTGAATTTTAATATAATGCCGTGGGGTTTCAAAACTTTAGGATTGTGGGTTAATAGGTTATGCACCGACGAGGGTTAAATGTTTTATGAACATGACTTTAGGATAAGGGTGAAAAGTGGGTTTTTTAGGGTTAGGATTAAAGGGAAATGGTTGTTAGTCTAACCAGATGTCAGGCTAACTCCAGTTAGGACACGGATGGGTTAGTAGGAGCCCAGATGGACTACTGCCTCCCGGACTTAGAAGAATATGGCTATAGTGCCAAGGGGAGGATTATTTAATATTTCTGGGATTTTATATATTTTTGTGTACTAGGGGATAGGGAAGTGATTTAGGGAGCTAAATAATAGAATTAGGAGTTAATGTGAAAATGACAAGAAAGCGCTAAGGTGAGGGACCTTAGGCTATTTGAAGGGGAACATGACTCACAGAGTGAAACAACAGTACTCCTAAGCAAAGAGGACATTTACTTAGGCAAATATAATGGAAGATGATGAACTCAAGAGTTATCAAGCAGATCTTGACCTCTTCAGGGAAGTTAGTGAGTGATTTGGGGGAAGGGGAAGAAGGGGAGGTTAGCGATGTCCAGTTTGAGTTCCTCCAAATGAAAACTACCTTGTACCTGTGATTTGAAGTACAATCTCACTTTAAAACACAAAACTGATCACATATCAACATTCTGCAACCTCAAAAACTACCTACCGAGCCTACTTACCTAGCATTTTTTCTTCTTTTTGGTTTGGGTGCACTTAGACTTGCAGACCCTGCTTTACAATTTTTCTTTTGACTGCCCTCCTATCTAAATCTACACTTATTTCTTCCAAGGGCCTAGATTAAGCAGTTGGGCTCCTTGGATTCTCTACCTATCTACAAATCTGCCAAGATTAAACTGTTTGGACAGATATCAATTCTCTACATTCTAAAACAAGAAATTGAAACCTAAGGAAGCCAAGATTAAGCTGTTTGGACTTCCCTTTTACAGAACATTCTTCAAAAATTGTTAAGTAATGAAAATTGGAATACAATAGTGGTATTTAGACTGGCACATTTTCATGGCCTCTTCTTTGGCCTCTTTAAGAAATATGGAGCATTGCAGTATGCAAAGTATGACATATTTGGCATGTAAAACTGTCAATCATGAAAGATGAACACCTGTTGCAACAGGAGGCTAACAGTGGCTCCACTTGGGGATGGACTTTCCTTGTTAAAAGCCAAGAACAGCAGGTCAGACTGCCTTGATCTTCTATTGTTGCTGTAGATTAAAAACCTTCTTTATGCTAGCTGTTAAAGTGTGAAACTTTGAAATATGAACAACTTCCTCCTCAACTGAATTACTGTGAACTGTATAGCATCGCCTGTTTTCTTCTGCGTGCTTGATGTTATATACAATGTTGCTTGAGCATTTTCTTTGAAAAACATAGATCAAAACTGATGTGTTTCCTTTAGCTCTGGTCTAGAAACAGTTGCTAATGTAAAATTAAAAAATGCTCCACTCTTACTGATACTGTTTGACTTAAGATTGCAAGCTGCCCACTGTTTGCTTTTACCATGAATTTCTATGATATGACCATGCCACTATTGCTGTTTTACCGAGAGTAATGCAGAGACAGAGCTTTTAAAAATGGAATACTGGCAATTGGCCGTGTCTTCACAAACATTGCTGCTGCTCCTCTAACACTCAAACTGCTTATACAAAAACAAAAAACAAAGTGCTGATATATACAAATATCAATATACAAAGAGATATGTACAGAGGTGGATTGTATCCCTTTAAAAGGATCATGGTAATGTTTCAGCATTCGGCCATTTACAGGTCCTTCTTCAGCCATGCTGCCCTCTACAGATTTGAGAAAATATGTGTTATTTCCCTGAACAACAGAAATAACGAATGGCCCTTTCCATAAAAAATCAAATTTTGCATGTTTTCCCTTGTCTTCTCTCCGTGAATCCCACCTTAGAACTTTGTCACCAATGCAGAAATCCTCAGCCTTAGCTCTCTTATCAAACATCTTTTTGAGCTTTTCTTGCAAAATCTGAGCTCTACCATAAACTTGCTCTCTGATTTGCTGAAGATGAATGGTTTGGTTGATTGTTCGTTGAATGTCATTTGGTTCAACCTGAATCGCCTGTAACAGTCTGATAGTAGGGATGCCCAAAGATGAAGGAAACCTGGCTTCCATGCCATATACTAGCTCATAAGGGCTCATCCCAATGGATTTCTTTGTTGAAAGTCTGTCTTCCCATAGGGCATTTGCGAGCTTTCTATGCCAGTTCTTCTTGTTTTCTTCCAGCACTATCTTTATGATATTAATCAGGCTCTTATTAGATGACTCAGCCAAGCCATTACCTTGAGGGTAATAGGTTGTAGAGTGGCCCAAGTTAATATGAAATTGGTGGCAAAAATTGATCATCTTTTTGGATTTGAAGGCAGCAACGTTATCAGTAATGATCTTCTCAGGGCAGCAAAATCTAGAAAGGATGTTTCACTCAAGGAATTGGATAATGATGGTGTCATTGGCTTGTCTGCATGGGATGGCCTCAACCCACTTGGTGAAATAGTCGGTGGCTGTTAAAATCCATTTGTGCTGGCCTGAGGAAGAGGGATGGATTTCTCCAATGAAGTCAAGACCCCATTGTTGAAAAGGCTTTTCAGTTGAGATGGGTTTAAGGGGTAGGGGCAACAGCTTTCTTTTGCCCTCAAAGATTTGGCATTTGTGACATGACATGGCAAACTTCTTTACATCTGCAAAAAGAGAGGGCCAATAGAAACCAACCCTTAAAAAATTTATCAACAATGGACTTCCAATATAGATGCCCTCCACAGTCACCTGCATGGAATTCTTTCAAGACATTGTTAGTTTCATTCATGATTAAACAATTAAGCAATATACCTTCATGATTTTTCCAAAATAATGCACCATCTATGACACAAAACTTTGAAGCCTTCATTCTTAAAAATCTTTTCTTAGTTCTGGACAATCCTGGGGGAGCAAACAGGTTTAACAAAACAAAGCATATATCAGCATACCATGGGGATTGCAAAAAGGTTTCACTGATCTGTGGAGTCGCCAGCTCCTGTTCATTGTCTAATTGGTTAATGTCTAAGGCTTGAAAGTTTGTTTCGGACATCAGTTTGGCTAAACCTTGTCCCTTTATGAGCTTGGTTGGTTTTATTTCTATGTCATACTCAAGGATGTTTGCAATCCATTTGCCTCTTTTGCCCTCTAATCCCTCTTGGGTTAATATGTCTTTTACAACAACATTTGGGACAAAGGCAATCACATGTGAATATTAAATGTACACTCTGAAATCCTTGATGGCCTTAACCAGTGCATAGGCCTGCTTCTCCATGATTGGGTACTTCAAAGGGGCATCTCTTAAGGCTTGGCTGAAGAATGCAATTGGCTTTTCAGCTCCCCAATCATCCTTTTGCAAAAGAACAACAACTATGGTGTGATCAGATGCAAAAGAAAATATGATAAAGTCCCTATCAAATTGTGGACTTGTAAGGACAGGGGCTTGGGTTAAGGCAGATTTTATGCCCTCAAAGGCTTGTTTGGTTTCAAGAGACCATCTTACCTTGGCATCCTTTTTTAACATGTTGCTTAACAGTCTTATCAACTCAGCTAGATTTGGAATAAATCTCCTTAGGAAGTTGATCTTTCCCAGGAATGCTTGCAACTCTTTTATGTTTCTTGGATATGGGATTTGGAGGATGGCTTGGATTCTTTCAGGATCAATTCTAATCCCATCCTTTGATATGATATGGCCAAGGAGTTTGCCTTCTTCAAGGCCAAAGAGGGATTTTTTGGGGTTCAAGGAAATGCCATATTTCCTACATGTCATGAATATTTGCCTCAAATGTTTCAGGTGCTCTTGATCAGATTTAGAGAAAGGGGTTAGATCATCAAGATATACAACTAGGAAATAATGTATTTCTTTGGCAAATGCAATATCCATTGCCCTTTGAAAGGTTGCACCAACGTTTTTAAGTCCGAATGGCATCTTCACATACTTAAATGTTCCCCACGGTGTGGTAAAGACTGTCTTGTCTTGGTCATCTGGGTGAACCAGTATTTGATTGAAACCTGAAAATCCATCTAGCAAAGAAATTCTAGATGACCCCACTACTCTCTGCAGAATATGATCCATTTTGGGCAATGGGTAGTGGTCTTTTAGGGAGACTTGGTTTAAATTTCTTAGGTCTATGCATAGCCTAATCTCTCCTGTCTTTTTTCTTGTAGGAACAAGATTGGATACCCATTCAGAAAATCTGATGGGTGCTATGATACATGCCTCAAACATTCTTTTCACTTCCTTTTCAATCAAAGGGAGAAGCATAGGATTGATTCTCCTCAGTTTCTGTTTGAAGGGCTTTTGGTTTGGTTTTAAGGGAATGGTGTGTTGGATTACTGAGGTGTCATAGGATTTCAAATCCTCATAAATCCAAGAAAATACATCTTGGAATTATTTGAACAAATCAACATATTTGGGCTTCTGATCAGGTGGCAAATTTTTAGATAATTTGATCATTTTGGGCTTCTCTGTTGTCCTGATGTTATGTTCTTCTATAGCAGCGTTTAGGGGTTGCATTTTTGGTTTCTTGGGAACATCATTAGCATCAAACATGTCTTCCAACGGAGTGAGGCCAGCAGGGAGTAAGTTATCTTTTAGATCAACGATCTCGGCCTCTGTTTCGGCTATTTCCTCCAAATGCATCAGTTTCAGCTCTTCTATATTTGTATTATCAAAAAGAGTTGGGTTCAGAATTCGTTTGGTCGTTATAGGTGTTACAGCCTATTGATTTTCATTGGTTTGCTGTTGTTCATCCGTCATAGCATCCATGTCAATGTTAATATTTGAAAACTCATCCTCAAGAGTGAGGAAATTGTTAATCTGGGCATCATTCTCGAATACTTGCCAATCTTTAACATTATTTGGGACAACGGGCCTGTGTTTTATTTCAGCAGTAAAATGATGATTTGGCTCAAAGGGAAGCTTGCATGTACTAGCAAAAGTGGCCAGGTTGTGTGCATGAATGTTATGCTCTCTTGAAATCTTGGCAAGCTTAGATTCAGTGAATGTATTGAGTATACTAGTGGCAACAGTCCTATAGGCCCTCATTCTATTGTTATTGGTAACAGAATTACCTTTCATCTGTTGTATGATTAAATCAGAGTCACCTAAAATGGATACTTTTGCAGCTCCTAGAGCTTTGAGTAGTTTAAGGCCTAAGAGGAGAGCCTCATACTCTGCCATGTTATTAGTGCATTTGAAATTTAGTTTGTAGGCATGGCCTTCTGCATGATTGTTATATGTATTGTGAATCCAGACACCTGCCCCTGCTCCTAACTTGTTGACAGAGCCATCAAACTCTAAATACCATATGATTTCTTGCTTGTGGTTAGTGTCAAGAGTTTTAGTCATTCTTGCAGCGGACAGATTTGAATTTTCTGTTTGGGGAGGTTCTTCTTGTAAGCTGGTTGCCTTGATTGTTTTGACAGTTTTATCAGTATGGGCAACCGATTCTTCATTGATGTGTGTGTTCATTTCTAAAGCCAACGACTTGTCATCAATGGAAGGACTTATTTCATCATTAAATAAAATAAAAGAATCCATATCAGAATGGACTGATTAAATGGGAAAATTTTCAGGCTTGCTCTCACTAGTTACCACATATTTCATGAGTGTTTCTCTATACGGTCTCTTTGGTTGCCCAAAGACAGATATAGTGGCATAAGAGAGTTCTAACTGGAGAGATCCTTGGAGTTTTGCTCCCCAAGATCTTGACAATAACATGCCATACTTTGGTGGAATGTCAGCAACCACCACATCCATGAGGATTGTCTTGTTAGGAAATTGGACTAAGGAGACATAGAGGTCTTTGATGAGGCCTAAACACTTGACTTGACTTGAGTCAAAGGAGAATAGATCTTTGTAGGGTCTTGTAACATCAAGGTTCAACTTTTCCATTACAGCTTTGGGCATAAGGTTGTGTGAGGCACCTGAGTCAAACATGGCATTCTGCAGGACTTTGTCATGTATATGTAAACTGACATAAAAGGGCAAGACAGATCCATATGTTGATTTTCCATTAACTTCTGGACCAAACAGCAGCTCAGGTTGATCATCAAGGACATTCACCTCATCCTTTACCTCTGGCATCTGAAGTGACCTTTGAATTTGTTTCCTATACACATCATGTTTGGCCAGTTCGGATAAGGGGATGGATATCTTCAATTTACCTATTTCTGCCTCTAAGTCGAATGATTTTTCAGATTGGGTTTTAGTAATGTGAGAGGCAAGTTTCCCTTTTTCCATTGGAGTATCAGTAGCTTGGTCTTGTTTATCAGTGTTATGGGAAATATTTGATTGTGATTTTTATGTTTTAGGAGGGATTTTTGGAATGCTGTTGAACTTTTCTTTCGAGGAAGAAGGTGGGAGAGGCTAGTCAATATAAGGTTGCATTTGTGTTATGTCCTCTACAGTCACTTGATGTGGGTTTGGGACAGGTATATCAGTTGGTTCTGTTATGACAGCCTTGCCTTTAATCTTATTGGTTTGTTTGCCATCCTTTGGTTTGTTAGGTTTAGGAATGTCAATGGTCCTAGTTCTCAACTTACATTGTTTGTGGACTTCATATACAGTAGTATCATAGCCTTGTTTAAAATCAAAAGACTCACCAGAATTAGTCTGAAATTGATTAAAGTCATGCTCATCTTGGTCTTGTTGAGTTAGGAAAATTTGTTTCTCAGCCCTCGAATCCACCAGGTTCATGTGAGTGTCCTCTTAGGGTTCACTAGATGTAGATTCTTCCGCATAATTTTCATGAAAAGGTGGTGTTATATCATGGTCTGGACTAGACCTACCAGCATTTGTGTTCTGCGTTTTCCTGAAATTTGGGTTCCTTATGGTATTGGACTGTTGTCCTTCCCATGATGATTTCCTCTCAACACTTTCTACTATGTCTCCCAGCCTTTGCATGCCATTGATAATAGCATCAAGTTTCTGATCTAAGGCTGAAGGTTCTTCTTTGAAAGTGGTTCTTCTCTCCATTCTAGCTCTATTTCTTTTGGAAATCAGGTTGGCCTCTACGTTAACAGCAACATTTTGCATGTCTGCAAGGGTTTGAGGGGCTCTTTCTTTTAACTGGTAGGCCATATCTGGGTCGAATCCATCAGGGAATTTATACAAGGCAAGGTAAAGTGGAGGTCTTAAGTTCTGTGGTATTGCATTATAGACATTATTGAATCTTTCACAGTAATCTAGGATAGACTCTTGAGGGCCTCTTTTTATTGTATCGTATTCAGCAAGTATGTGCAAGGGGTCTTTCTTTTTCTCCCATCTGTTGGTAAAGGATTGGTAAAGCTCATCTAGAGTGGTTATGGAATTTGCAGCAAGTGATCTGAACCAAGTTCTTACATCACCTGTTAAACTTTGAACAAAAATTTCCATTCTCACACTATCATCATATATTTCGTAGTTCTCAAAGTATTCTTGCATCTTCTTTGTATATTGAAGGGTTGTGCAAGTGCCAGTTCCATCAAAATATGTGATTTTAGTTTGATAATCCTGAGGCATAGCCCCAGGGTTTGCAGGTAATTGCAGGGGTGCATATCTATTGGCCATGTTTACAGGGACGACCAGAACAATAGGGATAAGTGGAAAAACTGGGACAACTGGAACAACAGTAGTGGTAATGGGAGTATATGCAGTGGATGGAGGTGTGGAAGGAGTGCTTTGGGAAGTAGACGATGAACAAGGGGAAGCAGGGGTTGAACGAAATAAAACTTTGACAGGGGTTGGAACACTGCTTGGGTAAACTACTTCAGGACTGTTATCAGCAAAATATTCTCTTTGTTCTTGCTTCCTAAAGATTTTTGGGATTAAGTTCGGATTTTCAAAAGCAGCTGGTGGATTTCGGTCTGGATTTGACCTAGTATAATGAGAATACTTTTTGGGAGCCAGATTCTGAATTTGTTTTGGTATTTTCTGCAAATGTTTTTAGAATTAGCAAGGAACTGATCAAATTTCTGGGACAGATATCTATAGTTTAAAACTAGCATGAAGATTGAATGAAGCAGCATTTATTTACTCTTGTAACTGCAAAGCAAGAACAGTTTCAAAGGCTTCCTGGCCGACATTCAGACTTCATCTGTAGTTTTAAGGAATAGACAACACTGATTTTTGTTCCTATGGAGTTTTCCAACTTGAGTTATGAAAATAACTGAGGAGGTCCCCAGTGGAGTCGCCATTATGTTATCACTCAGGTTGTCCTTCTGGTCGGCTCAAAAGGATACGGCCGAGGTAACCACAGACCAATCTTCGGACTGCAGGTTCTACCCCACCTGCAATCAGAGAGGGCTCTCTCTTTCTGATTTAGCTTTGTTGATAAGGTTTTTAGGCTAGTTATTGGGTTCAAGGGGTTTTGATTATGTTTTGGTAGGAAGGATGATACTTTCAGGTAAAGAGGCAGGGATAGAATGAAAGTTTTAGAATCATTGGGCATGGAGTCAAGGAGTAGGACTGCTGGTGCATTTTCTTGGTCACAAGAAGGAATATGGAGCAAGCTAGATGCATATGAAACAATCATTTAAGGTAAAAGAGATGGATTAAAGGCTAAGGAATGAGGGGCAATTAAGAATCTCTCATTCATGTTAGCAAAGAGAAGAAAAATGAGCCCTATCTAGGAGTAGTTAAGAATTCCTAGATAACAGTCATTCATATGTGAAAATAGGTCAAACATGAGCCATAACAGAATTCATATTTATGCCTAATTCAAGAGGAAAACATTAAGAAACCATAGAAATTGAGCATAGAGTGCAACCAAGCAAATTCTAAACCAATCCTTTGTTCTGTGACTTGAGCATATGTGAAATCGAAATAATAGAGGTAAGGAAAACTTATTGATTCATATAGAAACACAAGAATTCTGCATTCAATTCTTCAAACCATTAGACACAGAGCAGACAGTCATTCCTCCAAAGCTTTTCAACAATCTTTGATTAAGTAAAACATCTAAGATATCCAGTACGAGTCTCTAATGAGGATTATCAACCAACCAACCCTTTAAACAATACAGAGGGTCGATATAAATAGGGAAAATTATCCAAAAATTAAACTATTACAGCCGACCTGAATAGGTTTGAAAGAAAATGATTACTTTAACATAATCTTATCCAGAAATAAATGCATCAAAATATCTTTGAGTTGCGCTGAGGGTAGTTGTATAAAAAATGAGTTGATATCTGTCCTGGGTGGCTCGGTGAAGTCCTCTTGTAATAACTGTGATTTGTCTTTTATCTCCACCTCTTACTTGGTTTTGCTACTATTTGCTGGCATTAATGTGCACTAATCCCGACCAGATAGGCTTTTAAATGGCCTTAACTGCTTTGCTGATTTTGATGAAGGTTTTTAATTTTCACCTACTTTGATGTTGCTGAACTGATACTCTTTTCCGCTTCATCTTCCCTCTGATACTCTTTGGCGCTGATCCTGGAGTCTTTAATATCTTTTGAGTGGTTTAGACTGTCCCATCGATCTTTCATGGCAGTTGTTCGGCCCTTTGTTGCTTTAAAAACTGTGTTTGCCCCCTTCTGAATGCTTCGCGAAGAAAATCGAGTCATTCTGCTCCTTTCGGGCTTGCTGGGGGCCGCGCGGTGTGGGGCTTTCCACTTTGACTTATTTCCCGTAGCCATGTGCGATTAGCACTAGGCACTAATCGCGCATGAAAAACTGCCTCAGATTTTGAATCCGGGCTTCCTAAGCAGCGATTTTCGCCTTTCGCGCCTTTTTGAGTGATGACGTCAACATGACGTCAACGGATGGGACCCAGTACGGAGGTGACGTGGCAGGGTGACGTCATCAGGGTGACATCAGCAGTACGGCGGGTGACGTGGAGGTACACGGTGGCAGTGATGACTTGGCAGTACGGTGGCAAGAGGCCTGATGCAGGTTAATGACGTAGCAGGATGACGTCAATGGGCAGAGGTGGTTTTCGGTTTCAGGCGCACCGCCTTTGGGCAAAAGTGGTATTGGCAGAGGGGGCTCCGCCACAGCCGGGAGGGTGACGCGTGGCGGGAGTACGATGGCAAAACCACCGATCTCCTGGGCGTTAAACCTTGACATGTCCGGGCGTGAAAACACTCGCCCACCGTAGATCTTGGGCGCGGGCGATTGGACGGCTGGCGGAACAATCAAGGCGGCGGAGGAATAAGGGACCAGGCGTGCGATATTTGAATTTTAATATAATTCCGCGTGGTTTAAAAACTTTAGGATTGTGGGTTAATAGGTTATGCACCGACGGGGGTTAAATGTTTTATGAACATGACTTTAGGATAAGGGAGAAAAGTGGGTTTTTTAGGGTTAGGATTAAAGGGAAATGGTTGTTAGTCTAACCAGATGTCAGACTAACTCCAGTTAGGACACGAATGGGTTAGTAGGAGCCCGAGATGGACTACTGCCTCCTGGACTTAGAAGAATATGGCTATAGTGCCAAGGGGAGGATTATTTAATATTTTTGGGATTTTAAATATTTTTGCGTATTATGGGATAGGGAAGTGATTTAGGGAGCTAAATAATAGAATTAGGAGTTAATGTGAAAATGACAAGAAAGCACTAAGGTGAGGGAACTTAGGCTATTTGAAGGGGAACAGGACTCACAGAGTGAAACAACAGTACTCCTAAGCAAAAAGGACCTTTACTTAGGCAAATATAATGGAAGATGATGAACTCAAGAGTTATCAAACAAATCTTGACCTCTTCAGGGAAGTTAGTGAGTGATTTGGGGGAAGAGGAAGAAGGGGAGGTTAGCGATGTCCAATTTGAGTTCCTCCAAATGAAAACTACCTTGTACCTGTGATCTGAAGTACAATCTCACTTTAAAACACAAAACTGATCACATATCAACATTCTGCAACCTCAAAAACTACCTACCCAGCCTACTTACCTAGCATTTTTTCTTCTTTTTGGTTTGGGTGCACTTAGACTTGTAGACCCTACTTTACAATTTTTCTTTTGACTGCCCTCCTATCTAAATCTACACTTATTTCTTCCAAGGGCCCAGATTAAGCAGTTGGGCTCCTTTGATTCTCTACCTATCTACAAATCTGCCAAGATTAAACTGTTTGGACAGATATCAATTCTCTACATTCTAAAACAAGAAATTGAAACCTAAGGAAGCCAAGATTAAGCTTTTTGGACTTCCCTTTTACAGAACATTCTTCAAAAATTGTTAAGTCATCAAAATTGGAATACAGCAGTGGTATTTAGACTGGCACATTTTCATGGCCTCTTCTTTGGCCTCTTTAAGAAATATGGAGCATTATAGTATGCAAAGTATGACATATTTGGCATGTAAAACTGTCAATCATGAAAGATGAACACCTATTGCAACAGGAGGCTAACACTACCCAAATCAATCAACAATATTACCTTTTTATTCTTGATATATCCTTGTATCTTGAGAGTTTGAGGAGTGGTAATTCCTGCTAATGCATTACTAGATATGGTCAGATTCATTTCTTCTTTCTCGGGGGTTGGTTCCTAGTGTATATCCTCTTCTTTTTATTTTTCTTTTTCCATTTCTTCCTCCTGTTCCCAATTTATATAGAATAATTTCTTCTGAGCACACTTATGACATTTAGTGTATTTTCTATCACAACTGTAACAAAGCCCTTTTACTCTTTTTTCCTCCAATTGTTGTGGTGTCAACCTTGTCGGTTGTGGAAGACTAGGAGTCTCAGCACTTCCATCTTTATAGTTGTAAGTGGTAGACTTCCTCGTTGCCATAAATTTTTGTTTTAACTTTTCTTGCCACCGTGAATTCCTTCTCCAATGAATAAAATTCCCAAAGATGAAACTCATGTTGGATGTTATCTTTTAAGGTCACCATGAAGACATCAATCATGTGATCCTTTAGAATATCGGTTACCCTAATATTCAATTTTTGGAAGTCTTCAATGTTCTCTTCCATTGAACCCTTTTATTTCAGATTTATCAATTGGCTAAAGAAGGTGTTTCTCTTTGTATCTTCATAATGTGCTATCATTTCCACTATAAAAATTGACCAGGTGAAAAATGGTTTACGACAAGAAATTCATCTATACCATAAAAACTGATTGGGTTCTAAATATAAAGATGCAATACGTACCTTTTGTGAGGGTTGCAGATCGTGGAGATCAAAATATTGATCCATCTATAGAATCCATGTTACCAGATCCTTGCTATCAAAGTTACTCATATTTATATTTGGAATTTGGCGGTTCTTAAACCTCACATTAGAGTCTCTAAAATAATAATTCATATTCATTTTTTCTTGATCATTATTTTCATGGATTACCTTGTCACCACCAAGAAGCATTTCTTGCATCAACTTTGACAAACGTTTCTTGAAACCTTCCATGTATGCTTTCAAACCATCCATCGTAGTTTCCATGCCATCCTTCAAACTTTCCATGTCTACTTTTAAACCATCCATGTCACCTTTGGTTTCTCTTTGTGAGAGTGAAATTTGTTGCACTTTCTCCCATAATTTTGATACGTCATGTTGCAATTCTTCCTCTTCATGCGTCATAGTAGAGCTTTCTGAGGGATTAGTGGGTGTAGAATTCTTTTGTTTTGGAGGCATTCTATAACAAAATACTTACATATGTGCTACAATGTTCCCTTTGAATCACTTCAAGCTATTTTTTCAAATAGAATTAAAAAAAATTACATACATTTTTCTTGATTTTTTGGAGCTCGATGTTTCAATTGTTGTATCTTTGTAATTTCAGATTTCCAAAGTATGAAATTTGGTCATGTGGTATCCCTATGAATCTTCTTTCCAATGCCACAATTAAGACCACTATTAGATTCTTCAATATATATTTATGCCACATATCCCATGATATAATAGAGTGAAGTTGTACGGGATACACTAAGAGGGCTACACTAGTATTATGGGGACCTGACATAATATGACCATGTGATTTTTAAGTGTGATTACATCACTTGGTATTTGTAGGTGCACCAATATTTTTCCCACATTTGGGATATTATTCTTATCTTTGGTAATCATAGCATAGCCATGGTATATTGTAGTAGTTCATATTTTTTCTCAATATCTAGAAATACCAATTCATCATATAGAAGAAGTAGGAAAATATATGTTGCATATAAGAAGTATTATGAAACCCTTACTAGTTACATGGTAATTCATGGCTTTTCCATCACAGTGGATTTTTCTTCTTCGATCGCTAGGGTACCAAGTATAAAATAAGATAGAGGTTGATTACCTTTCACTCATTACCAAAGATCATAGCCTTTTTCTTTATATATTTCGTAAAGTTTTCTAAATATTTCGTTACTGGGATATAAAAGGAATCAAAATCTGCATGGTAAAAAATATGTCCTTAAATTAAGAAATTATTTGATGATTTCACCCCATAGTACACTTTTTATAGTAACTATCTTTGTTTTCAATTTAAAATGCTCCATGGCATCTCATACCTTAGCTTCCATTCATGTGTATCCTTCGTATTAGTCAACATAGTTTTGATTATTGCTAATGCACTTTGAGACATCTATTTTTTTCCCATTTTTTATGGTTTTTGTTCTCTCTTTCTAGATCCACTTTCAACTTTCCTAACATTGGCTTCCAAATACTTCTACAACACTACATCTTCAACCAATTTCTCCATTTGATTGTGTACATTAATAAAGGATGAACCCTTTGTGACTAGATTTATATTGACAAAGTGTGTGGCTTTGATATGATTTGGAATTTAGATTTTATAGTTCTTCAATTTCATCCTCTAGTAGATGAGTAAAAAATATAACAATAGAGTTGTCTCCCTATAATCGATCAACTTCACCAAACAATAATTGTTTTTATAAGGAAGTTTTACATTCTTAACATATTGATAATTAAATTCTTCCTCAAGTTGTTTATTACCCCTAATTACCTATTACACTTGAGGAAGGATAGGTGGTTGGTATCTTTCTTGAGATTTTATATTTCCTTTTCCTTTTGCTAAAAGGTGATGATAACTTTTTTGTTGCAAAAAGATTCTTTGTGATAGACACTAACACAACCTTAAGCATGCCCTTGTTTTTAAATTTAATTTTTTTATCGTGATTTTGATTAATTATATTTCATTTGTCAAACCTTCTATTGTTCTTCAATTTTCCATTATATTAAGCTCCTTTTAGGTAATTGTCATAAACATTGAAATCTTGATATTATCTTCAGGTGACAAATTAAATGTTTAAAACTTTACCTGCTCAACCCTCTATTTTGAGGATACATGTCAGCAATAGTTTTGGTAACTAGTAATTCAAGGCTAGTTATAGGATAGGGCATTGTAGTAGTCCGAGTTCATCATAGGAAGAAGTAGGAAAATATATCTTCCATATAAGAAATATTATCCATGAAACCCTTAATAATTACATGGGAATTCATAGCTTTTTTATTAAAGTGGATTTTTTTCTTCGATCGCTTGGGTTACCAAGTCTTCAATAAGATTGAGATTTATTATCGTTCACACATAATTCAAGATCATAACCTTGTTCTTTATATATTTCTTAAATTTGTCTAAATATTTCCTTACCGGGATATAAAAGGAATCAAAATCCACATGGTAAAAAATATGTCCTTATATTAAGAAATTATTTAATGATTGTAGCCCATAGTACACTTTTTATAGTAACTATCTTATTTTTCTATTTAAAATGCTCCATGGCATTCTCGTATGTTAGTTTCCATTCATATGTATCCTCCATATTAGTCAAATTAGTTTTGGTTGTTACTAATGCACTTTGAGACAACTATTTTTCCCCTCTTTTAATGGTTTTTGTTCTCTCTTTCTAGATCCACTTTCAACTTCCCTTCCATTAGCCTTCGAATACTTCTACAATACTACATCTTCAATCGATTTTTCCATTTGATTTTGTACATTAATAAAGGATGAATCCTTTGTGCCTGGATTTATAATGACATAAGTCTGTGGCTTTGATATGTTTTGGCCTTTAGATTTTATAGCTCTTCAATTGCATCCTCTAGTAGATGAGTCAAAAATATAACAATAGAGTTAACTCCCTACAATCTATCAACTTCACCAAACAATAATTGTTTTCCTAAGAGAAGTTTAACATTCTTAGCATATTGATAATTTAATTCTTCCTCAAGTTGTTTATTATCCATATTTACCTATTACACTTGAGGGAAAGATAGGCGGTTGGTATCTTTCTTGAGATTTTATATTTCCTTCTCCTTTTGCTAAAAGGTGATGATAACTTCTTTTGTTGAAAATAGATTCTTTACAATAGACACTAATACAACCTTAAGCTTGCCCTTATTTTCAAATTTAATGGATTTTATGGTGATTTTGATGAATTATATTTCATTTGTTAAACTTCCATTGTTCTTCAATTTTCTATTCTATTAAGCTCCTTTTAGGTACTTGTCATGAACTAATAGGTTTCCAAACATTGAAATATTGATATTATCTTTAGGTGACAAATTATATGTTTAAAACTTTACCTATTCAACCATCCATTTTGAGGATACATGTTAGCAATAGTTTTGGTAACTAGTAATTCAAGGCTAGTTATAGTAAAGGTTTAGTTGTTAATATCATACTTGGGGATTAGCTTAGGTCAAATAGGGGAATCAATTTTAAGGGAAAATTGCACATGATTTTTGAAATTTTTCTCTTTTCATTTCTTTTGCTTTAACGAGGGAAAGGGTATTAAAAAAGAAAAAGGGTACAACAAGCCCATATAATAAGGATCATGGTCTTGAGGATTGAACAAAATCACCACCAGATGCTTTTAGAAGATCAATCAATAAGGAAATCGAAAATATAGTGACCTAATTATTTGGGGTTTATGTATTAGAGGGATAAGTGTTAACTCTATGAGATAGGGCAATGTACTAGTCCATGAGTTATAGGTGTTACTTCTTTGTACTTGCAACCCTTTTCTATTCAAATAAAGAGTGTTGAGTGACCTCACCTTCTAGCTAGGTTTTCTCTTGAAAGAGTTTCCCAAGTTATATCTTGTGTCAAATTGTGATTTGTGAGTTTTTATGTAGTTATTCTCTATTTTCTCCATAGTTTTAATTTACATGCACATGCAATTTGCAATAATCTATATATCTAGTAATCTAAAGAAAAATAAAACCCTAATGGTGCAGATTTTAGATTTTTAAATAGAGTTTTATTAGATCTATTGTGGTGAATTGTCAAATAGAATATCCACTACAATTTATGGATCACTATTAGTACCAACAAACTAGTTCTATAATAGCTTTCATGTTAACCATATACTATTAAAAACAAATTATCCTAATACTTAAAATAATTAAGGTAACAAAATAATATCACATAAAATGTTTAGCAATTATAATCTAATACCAAAACAAAACTTATCACAAGTTAAAACCTTAAATACATCTCACCATAAATACTTAGCTGCAATAATACTACTCTAAACACACACAAATCATGTTAAAGAAGGAGTCCATACAAGGTGATAGAAATTTTTTTATTTTGAGAAAAAACGTGTGAACAGATTTGAAACCAACGTTTCAGACTAGCTTAGTGAGTCCATCATCAGGGCAATGAGATTTGTTTTTGAGAAGAGAGAGCGTGAAAATTACTGAGCTTATTAATAGTTATTTGAAAAAATATTGTTGTTGTCTTCATTAGTAGTCAGCTTATGAATGGTATTTTCATTAATACTTATTTAATTTATTTAATTAGATAGCTATTTTTTATATTTATTAATATTTATTTATTTAATTATAATTTTATTATATTATATTATATATATATATATATATATATATATATATATATATATATATATATATATATATATATATATAAAAATTTATTATTTAAATTTCAAATAAAATAACTTTATTATCTATTTATTAATTATTATTATTATTATTATTATTATTATTATTATTATTATTATTATTATCATTATTTATTTATTGATTTATTTTTATTTATTTATTTATTATAAATAAAAAATAATTTAATAAATACCTATTTATAGATAGGTATTTATTTTATTTATTATATATTATTATTGTTAATTTACTTGGTTATAATTTTTATTTTGTCTATGTTGTCTATATTAGATAAAGGAAGCAAGTTAGTTTTTAATTCATTTAGAAAGAGATCATTTTTATTTCTATCAAATATTAAGTTCTTTTGGCTATAAGTATTATTTTCTATGGGAACTCTATGCATGACAAAATTGAGAGTTATAAGTAAAGGCCTATGATCAGAGTCAGGTTCATGGTCGTTTAAGATGTCAAAATTTATTATTTCGTTGTATAATGGGAGATCGGAAATAATATAGATGAAATGAAAAAATTAATAGAATTAGACCACAAACGTAACAAAAGGGCCTTAAACCTTATAATATTCGGTTTAAAAGAGGAAGTAGATTAGGATACTTTAGCCTTAGCCCAGACAGAACTACATAATAGATTACAAATTGAAACATTGTGTCTCACAGAAGCAACAAGGTTGGGGAAATTAACCGAGAATAAAGGAAGACTTATCCGCATAAAGGTGAGCTCCACTGATCATAAGCACGACATACTTAGTAAAACCTCAAGTCTAAAAGGAACGGGAATATTCATAAATGAAGATCTCATTCCAAAAGACCAAGCAGAATTAAGAAAGGAGGTTCAAAAGGTAAAAGAAGCTAGAAAGGAAGGCAAATGGGCAATAATCAGAAATAGAAAAGCATTTATTCGAGATAGAAACCAAAAAGATAGTAATCAATAGCAATTAAACATGCTCCGGATCCTTTCTTGGAATTGTTGGGGCTTCCCATGGAACAAAGGCCCCAAGCTAAGTTGGATTTCAAATGATGTTGATATTATTTTGCTTGTTGAAACTTGGGAGCACGGAGAATCTAAGGTCCCTAACATAGATGACTTTACGCTATGGTCTACCTGGAACAAGCGATCCTCCCGTAGAGGCATTGGGGGAATAGCTTGTTACATTAAGAAGAACATATCCCCCATGTTAGGATTTATAAAAACGACCCTCACAACCAATATAGTTGGATAGAGATCAAAGACATTAATAATAAAAAGTCCTACATAGCAATATGTTATTTTCCCCCCATTAATTCTAACTTCTATAAGAAGAAGAATCTAGATAAAACTAATCCTTACAATGGTTTAGAGAATGATATTTCTAGCCTAAGGAATGACGGTAATATCCTTTTAATAGGTGACTTTAATGCTCGAACTTCAAACAACCAAGCTATTATTCTAAGCAGTCATTCCAACCCTAATCCTCTTTGGTTAGATGAAGACCCTACTCTGGCTAGCAGGTACAAAGGGAACTTTGAAGATCTCGGGGAAAATTTGTTTGGGTCAGAGCTAGTCAAGCTCTGTAGTGCTCAGGATCTCATAATTTGCAACGGTCTAAAGAAGTGGCCCAATTCTAGCAAGATGACCTGCATCCATGGGCTTGGTAGCAGCGTGGTAGACTATGTTATTTCCGATCTCCCATTATACAACGAAATAATAAATTTTGACATCTTAAACGACCATGAACCTGACTCTGAACATAGGTCTTTACTTATAACTCTCAATTTTGTCATGCATAGAGTTCCCATAGAAAATAATACTTATAGCCAAAGAACTTAATATTTGATAGAAATAAAAATGATCTCCTTTCTAAATGAATTAAAAACTAACTTGCTTCCTTTATCTAATATAGACAACATAGAAGACTTCTATCATAATTTTACTACAACCCTCTCATATTCTATTAACAAGTTCTCAATTGAAGTTTCAAATAATAAAAGAAATAGCAAAACCAATCCATGGTATGACAAAGATTGTAAAAGTGCAAGGAGAGCAATTAAGGAAGTTGTTGATGAATCTCTTAAAATGGACAAGATAAAAATATACAAAGCCCTAACTAAAAGGAAAAAGAGGCAGTACATTCGTCAAAGACAGGAGAATCTCTTACACCTCTCTAAGGTAGCTCCTAAGAAATTTTGGAGGCAGATTCTAACTAGGAAGACTAAGGATAATAATAAAATTGTTCTTTGCGATTGGAATTCCTATCTTAAAAAGCTTTATGAATCTCCAAATGTCATGGATAATTTGGAAACCCTTCTCAAAACGAAAGAATTTTTCTCTTTAGAAGACATTAAGTTTGGGGTTAATCGCCTCGCTAATGGGAAAGCTAAGGACATTGAAGGTTACCAAGCGGAAATCTTAAAAATTGGAGGTCCTGTCCTCATCCCCCACATCCACAAGCTTTTCAATCAAGCAGTCAAGCAAGGGTTCCCTAAACCTTGGACTGAGAGCCTCATTATCCCTATTTTTAAAAGTGGGGATACAAATAACCCCTCTAACCATCGAACAATTATGATCAGCCCTCTCTTAGCCAAGTTATATGGTAGTATTTTGGAAAAAAAGTTAAGCATATGGCTTGAAAGTGAAGGTAAGCGGGCTAAAGGCCAAGTAGGTTTCAGAAGGCATCACTCAACAACAGACCACCTTGTTACGCTTAGGATCATTGCGGAAGAATGTCGTAATGATAAATCCAATTTATTTTGCTACTTTGTGGACTTTAGAAAGGCTTTCGATACGGTTCCTAGATCCAACCTTTGGAATAGATTAGAAGAGCTAAAGGTTCCTCTCGAGTTGAGAGCTGCCGCTATAAGGTTATACGAGAATGTAATTTCCAAGCTAAAGAGCAATGAAGGGTGGTCGAAAGATATTAAGTGTAACATCGGAGTTAAACAAGGTTGCCCCCTCTCCCCTACCCTATTTGGCATTTACATTGATAAGCTCGAAGGCTATTTAGAGGAAGCAGGATGTGATGGCACGATCTTAGCTGGGATAGTCGTCATCCTTCTTCTTTATGCTGATGATATTGTTCTTTTGGCAAGGTGCCCATCTGATCTTAATAAGCAACTCACGCTTCTTAAGGATTTCTGCTCTACCATGGGCATGATTGTTAACACTGACAAAACAAAAGTTATGATTATCAAATCCAAGAAGGACACTTACGCTAATTTGATCTATGACAATAATAACTTGGAGGAAGTGTATTCTTACAAGTACCTAGGAATTGATAATAATCACAAGCTCAACTCGAACCATAGCATTGAGAAAAGGATTAATGGGGGGTGGAAAGCTTACTATGGTCTTGAAAATAATTGTAAAATTGCAAACCTTGTAATGTGGGATAAAAAGAAGTTCCTCTTTGAAACTTTAGTCACTCCTGTTATCTTATATGGCTGTGAGGTTTGGGGTTGCAGCATCTCGAGAGAATCATGGAGAAAGATTGAGCAAATCCAGAAGCGTTTTATAACTTATAACCTGAAAATTAAAAGTAATACACCCTATCCTATTCTCCTTATAGAAGCAGGTATTTCCCCTATTGAGAGCCTAGCTATGCTTAGGTTTCTGTTGTACAAGCACAAAATGAGTAACATAAACGATCATAGATTTCCTAAGCTAGCTTTAAATTCTAGCCAAAACCACCTAAGGCTCAATCGAGGGTGGCATAAAGACACAAGGGCCTGGTTAAACTATTTGGAGATCAACGAAAATGATGCATTGCAAAACATAAATAACATTAAAGATATTGTTACTTCTAAGTTCAAAGAAAAAATGTGGTGTGAGAAAGACTTAGCGGCTAAAAGAAAATTAAGTTATTATAAGAAGGTCATCAACCCCACCCTAGAAGATCAAAAGTATCTCTCTATTTTAACTAGCTCAAAGAAGAAAATTAATATAGCAAAGATTAGAACGAATTCTCATGAGCTCCATAGTGAAACACGTCATTGGGCAGTTCCTAAAACGCCATGGACGGAAAGGATGTGCCATATATGTAAGAATAGGAACATCGAGGATGAAAACCACTTCCTCTTAGAGTGTCCCGCGTATAACCACATTAGATCTCAGTTTCACAATCATTGTTACAATACTGACCTTTCTAGCATTTTACAATGTCAAAATTATAGTGAGCTCGGGAGGCTTCTCTCCAAGCTTTTTGAGCATAGGAATAAAATCTTAAATCAAAGTAGATAATTTGTTTCTTTAGGTCCGATAGACCATTATTTGGTCTCAACGGACGTTAACCATCATCATCATCATTATATATATATATATATATATAATATATAATTTATTATTTATATTTTTAATAAAATAAATCTATTACTTGTATGTTATTATTATTAATAAGTACATATTTATTTAGATAGGTATTTATTATATATTATTATTATTTATATATTTAGTTATAATTTTATTATATTATTGTTTATTTATTTTTATTTTTTTATTATAAATAAATAAAAATAATTTAATAAGTATCTATTTATTTAGATAGGTATTTATTATATATATTATATATGGTTATTGCTTATTTATTATATAATTGTTTATATATATATATATATATATATATATATATATATATAATTTATTATTTATATTTTTAATAAAATAAATCTATTATTTATATATTATTATTTATAATGAGTACCTATTTGTTTAGATAGGTATTTATTCTATTTATTGTATATTTTTATTATTTATATATTTGGTTATAATTTTATTATATTATTGTTTATTTATATATATATAGTTTGTTATTTAAATTACAAATAAAATAAATCTATTATTTATTTGTTATTATTATTATTATTATTATTATTTCTATGTTAAGACTAAACTAAGCACCCACGGGGAATTGAACCGGTGACCTATCGCAAGGAGTGCCTTAACAGCGCATCTATTCACCGTCAATCCAAAACCTCGTGGGCGTTATTATTATTATTATTGTTGTTGTTATTATTTATTAATTATTTTTATTTATTTATTATAGGTGAATAAAAATAATTTAATAAATACCTATTTATTCAGATAGGTTTTAATTATATTTATTATATATTATTATTGTTTGTTTATTTGGTTATAATTTTATTATATTATTGCTTATTTATATATATATATATATATAATTTGTTATTTAAATTTCAAATAAATAAATCTGTTATTTATTTATTACTATTATTATAATTATAATAATAATAATTATTATTATTATTAATTTTTTTATTAATTTATTTTTATTTATTTATTATTATTATAATTATAATTATTATTTATTATTAATTTTAATTATTATTATTATTATTATTATTATATATTTATTAATTATTATGATTATTGCTTTTTTATTTTATTTAATAGGGGTTTCAGGTATAGACAGTGGTCTCTATTCATATTATTGGAGGATTTTTCTATTTCAATTGCTTCTTTTACTCTTCTTTTTAAATAATGGTCTTCTTTATGAATTAATTTTGCTTGTTCCATGCAAATATAATGTGAGGAGGAACAAGCATGCTGACCTAGCTCTGACCTATTTTTTGAGATGCCATTAATATGCTCTTTAAGCCTAATGCTAAAGGATCTCCCTGTTTCACCTATATATACTTTGCCACAAGAGCAAGGAATTGAGTATACCCCTTTGTGATTTTTTGGGTCAATAAAGGCCTTGGCAGAATCTAGCATGTTTTTGATGGTGTTAGGGGGTGTGAAGGCAACCAAAATGTTATGGTTGGTGAGAATTCTAGCCATTTTGTCAATGGTTCCTTTAATATAGGGTAAGGAGATTCTAGGTTTTTCCAGAGTCTTACATTTTTGGTTATTAGTTGTGGATTCTTTGAATATCTTTTGGATAATGTTTTTATGATAGCCATTGTTGATGAAGACTTTGCAGAGATGGTTAAGTTCTTCTTCTAAATGATCAAGGTCAGAGATTCTTGAAGCTCTAGTAGCTAGGGTTTTGATGACTCCTACTTTTTGCTTCTGATGGTGGTGGGAATTAGAGTGAAAATATTTGTGGGCGTGAGTTTGTTTTCTGAAGACCTGGTGGCTTAGTTTGCCATTTTTCTTGGTAAGGAGGACATCTAGGAAGGGGAGCTGGTTGTCTTTTTCAATCTCAATAGTGAATTTTATGTGTTCTGAGAGACTGTTTAGATATGATAAGAATTCATTAAGTTTATGTAAACCATGTCTCCATTTAAGGAAAATATCATCTACATATCTTTTCCACTCATGAGATGTAAAGGGGAAAGACTTGAAATAATACACATCCATTAAAACTAAAAAAAATGTTCCTCTCCCTAAAACTAAAAAAAATGATCCACTACCTAAAATACAAACATGATCGTAAAATCTTCTCAATCAATTGAAACTATATCCTATATCCTACTAGAGAACCAACCAAAGATAAAATATATCCTACATCCTACTAGAGAACCAACCAGAGATAAAATATATGTAACGCTCGAGTAATGCACCAATAATAGTTATCCTCCCCCAACCAAAAAAAAAATGGGAGGTCCTTATGATGACAAACCTTAAGTTTGATAGAACTAACACCTCATGGACATTGATGACAAGCCCCACGCCAAAAGAATGCGTAAATACCTCAAAATGACCCGTGCAAGATCTGGTCAATATCTCATTGCCATTCCAACGACAAACTACATGAGGAGTCTAGCCATTATATTATGGACTTTCTCTGCTTGGCTCATGGGTATGGCCAAAAACAACTTCTTGGTCAGAGATATTGACAATCGAGGGATTTGAAATCCTTTTCAAGACAGATCCAGTTCTGGTTAGTTTCGTTTTTCTTGATTTTATATCTGTTATAAAATGGTTAGATCTGCACGCAATAAAGATCAGATGTCGATGTCGAAGAGACAGTTCAAGGGCGTGCGAATGAGACGCTGGGGGTCATGGGTTTCAGAGATTAGGGCTCCCACCCAGAAAACCCGTATTTGGTTGGGATCCTACTCCACGCCGGAGGCTGCTGCCCGTGCCTACGACGCTGCCCTCCTGTGTCTGAACGGCAGGTCGGCTTCCTTAAACTTCCCCGATTCGGCTGACCTACTTGTCGATCTTGATGTTGTACAGTTCCCCATTTCACCGCGGTCAATTCAGATAATAGCAGCATCTGCGGCCAATAGAACGCCCGTGAACATCAAGGATATTGCAGCCGGGCATGCCAATAATATTGCAGAATGCAGTAATAGAAACACAGCTATTACTGATAATGGTACTCTGTTAATGGAAGCTTCCAAGAATCAGATAGAAACTAAAGAAGAGTATTCTGCGGCCATATTCAGTGATGGGCATGATTATTCTAAAGCTATTTATTGTTCGTCGGCCTGGATCGATCCTGACTTCGGAAGTTTCAACCAGATTCATCTTGACTGTGACGCTGCAATGGAGCTATCATCTGTTGAATCACTACCAGCGGCCTCGTTCAACAATTGGATGGACGCGTACAATGACCTTGATCAGGATTTCATGTGTTCACTTTGGAGTTTCACCTGATTATCATAATCCATATCGACATATTAATTTTGTTCTTGATATTGGTTATGATTTCATTCATTAATGTGGTGCACAATGTATCATCCTTATTACATTATTGTTGTTGATATTTAATGTTCTCATTTTGTTCATCTATATGGTGCCCCATGCATCTATATGGTGCCCCATGCATCTTCCTTGTTGAGATGTTTTATTGTTTCTATAACATTTTACAGATACAGTGAGTTGATCTTGAGAATCGAATGTGCCAGAGGTATGTGTCTCCATTTTTTTGCAAAATCTTGTGTTTTTCTGGCTTTAAAGGTTTCACAAAATGTTAAAAAGAAATGCTTAACCATCCATAAAGTTTCACTGCATATTTTGTTTTCTTACCGAAAAAATTTCAGTACATCGTAGATGATAGATCATACAGTGCTTCTTGAGCCGGTGTTCATCTGTGTCTTCACGTTATGTTTAATTACTTATCCATAAATTTTGGCACCATATAACACCAGATGCATTCCCTCCTTTTATTATATTTTGGTGGTAAAACCAATTCGTGGAGCTTTCTTCTTGATTGTGGGAGGCCCACTATAATTTGGACTTAGTAGGTACCTTTCTTAGATCAGACCCAATTCATGGAACATTACTTTTGACTGTGAAAGGAACAATTTCACAATATAATTTTGAAAGGAACAATATAATTTTGAGTCGGTAGTTACTCTTCTTAGCTCAGGTGCCCATTCAGGGAGCTTTCGTTTTGGCTCTAGGATCAAAATAAATAGTGATCCAAGCTCTTTCACTTTTATTTTATTGTTTAGAAAGAGTTTTCATAGTATGAAAGATTATTTGATCTCTTCCCTTGTTTGGTGATAGTTTTCTTTTGATGAGTTAAAAGGAATGCAACACAATCAAGAGTGTGCTGTGGCTAATTCTTGCCAAATTTTGCACAACCACCACTTACCACTTAGTGATTTTACAAAAGATTGGGAACTATCACACATTTAAACATCCTTCACATATAATAATAAAGAACCAATACATACTCACAGGAAAATGGTTAAATTCATATTATTAATATATTTAAAATACAAGAATAGGAATTGTGACGAAAAAACAATGGATTTGGTCCTCTTGTCTAGATTGTGTATTCAACCAACCTACTCCTAATATCTTTAATAACTTGTATGTTTGTCTGAATCTCATTTTAAACTTTTGAATTTGCTCTTAACTCTACAACTTCATTTTGTTTATTTCATTGCCTTCCATATTCGCTCTACTCCCCATCTCCATATATGTCATCTTCTACCCCACAACATGCATCCATTATCACATTATTCCATTATCACATTATTTAATTTGCATTATTATGTTGACCATATTTCACATTCCATCATATATGTTATCGATGCCATATCTATATTATAGTTTGAACCTGTTCATTTCCTTTCATATCGAAAACTATTAACTACCCTATACCATCAATGTACTTTCCATTTTTCCTATGAAATGACTTTTCTTCCAACAAATTGCTGATATCCTTTGGCTTCTTTACCATTTTCAAAGTGAACAGGTTCTATGGTTATTATTATTATTAGAAAACTTTGAACAATGTTACAATTAGTATTGAATGCATTTTTTTTGTACAACACACTTCTTCTTCTTATGGAGCTAGTTATTCTTGTTTGACACAATTATACCTTTGCTGGTCATTAAATTATCTATTTCCTTGCTATGTTACTATTTTCTTTTTAATCAAAATTCCTCCCTAAGTCGTTGTGGTTTTGTACTCATTTTTTTTTGTGCATTCCCTTAGTTTCAATATTCAAATTATTTATGCCATTTCCAAAGTGATAATAACAATTTTTTTTTTTTTTTTTTTTGTATATTCACCCTATCTTATTCCTATTCCTTGAAAATTCCTCGACCATTGCTTTTCCATTTGCAACATCCTCATTAGACTTCTCTACTTTCTCTTTAAACACATTTCCCACCTTCTATCTTAAAGTTTCCCCTTCACCTTAGCTTCTAGCACCATATCCTTCATTAAATTTCTTCTACTAGCATTACATCCTAATTTCTCCTCAACATTTTAGTGCAAACAAATACTCCTTCACTATTGAATGTGCTCTATGAAAAATAAATTTCATCTTGAATAAAAAATATGAGTCCATTAACATACCTTAGAATTGTTGGTCTTTGTCGTGAACTTGTTGGTCTTTTGTCATTTTCAATAGCATTAGTGAACCACTACAGTATATAAATCTTATGTGTAGCCCTATCCATTCCACTCTTTTTACATTAGATTAAGCAATGATCCATAAAATGTGGTGGATATTCCACTCTACATTTTGTCACAACATATATGATAACATTATATTAAAAAAAACTGAGATTCTACACAATTGCAATTTTATTAAGCTGTAAGATTTATAGCTTTAATTGTAATGATTGCATGCATGTGAATGGGAACTATGCATAAAAGTAAAGAACAGACAAATAAACTCACACAAAAACATAAGACACAAGATAGAAACCCTTTCGGAAAAAACCCAAATGGAAGGTGAGGCCATTTTGCTCTCCTTTTATGTCTGGAAATGGCTGCAAGTACAAAGAAGTAATGCATGTGGCCCATTGGATGCTAGAGTGCACAAATCCTCTTTGTGTGCTCTACCTCCTATTCCTCTTAGCTATATTTTCTTTCCTATGGAACAAAGCCCTCTCGAAAGAATGGAATGTGTCTTCCTCCTAGTGGCCTAGTGATGTGAATGTCTTACGGTCAATAATTAATATATCCTTATGGTTGATATTTTGGTTGTTGATTGCGTTGATGACGTGTTTAATGATATGGTACTCGCTTTTAATGTGGTGAGGACAGTTGTCCAATCCTCGGGCTCAGCTTCTCATGCCTCTACACATTACTCTCGAAACCCTAACCTCACTCATTCGGTCACTTTCTTTGGCACTCTGCTGCTCCATCGAGAGGGTTCTCTGTCATTGGTTCTCTTTGCAATCTATGAGGGTTTGATGGCGCTATGTGAGGGTAGCTGTGTCTGCAAACCCTCGTTATGAACTCTGCTTCTGTAGCTGTGGGTCTGGACTGTGTGTTGGCTTTCTCATCTCTGTGGTTGTATGGCTTGGGTTTTTCAGGCCATGGTCACGGGGTGACCGAGCTACTCCTGTTTAGCAATTTCAAAAAGGTAAGACCTATGTCTATGATTTACAGTTCTGTTTCGTTTTTCTATTGGTATTAATTGTTTTCGCTCGTTGTGAGTAGGGGTTGCTCTGGTGACTGTGACCTAGTCCACGGCTTCTCTGCCTGCACGAGCTCGGCTCCTTTGGTGAGTAGATACTCTGCTAACCCTCGTCTCTGCTTTTCAATTTGTTTAGGGTTTCTTTACTTGGTTGCTCATGGCCTGTTTTGTGGTCACTGGAGGTGGACATCGAGCCTCTCTAGTCACTAGTCTCTTGTCCCGATACGTGTACACTCTAATAGGTAGGGTCGTGCCATGTTACTCCTCTTGTTTTCTTGTCTCGAGCTTTGTTTTGTTTGTCATTTCCATGGGTCTATAATCGAGGGTCTTAGGGCTTCAGCTTCGCTGTCTTCTCGCACTGTATAATTATGCCTTTGGGCTATGATGAACCTGTAACTTATATTGGGTCTCTCGTTAAATTATAGTCTTGGGGTTTTGGACCACTGTCTAACTCGTCGGCCTTGTAGTTGGTTTGTAACTTTGTCTATAACTTGGACTATAAATTTCGATACCTCTCTCTCTCTCTCTCTCTCTCTCTCTCTCTCTCTCTATATATATATATATATATACAGAGATTTTGAAAAGAAAGAAATAGTTAGGTGCTTGGTACCTGTAGATGTTGGTTGCTTTCTTGCTATGACTGTGTTTGTTTCTTCTGAAAAACCCTCTCTATCAATTGATGGAATTCGACTAGCCTCTGTCAATAATTACTTGTTCTCTGTACTATTAGGAAATGAACTCAGTTTCTTGTTCTCAACATCTGTTATGAAACGAACTCAATTGAATTATTTAGATAGGAAGAAAATAATTTTATGCTCCAATGGACATGGACTCAGATTCTCTCTTGCTTTCAAAATGACTATATACTTCTGTTTATTCGGTACTATGAGGGATCATTACAGTAGCTGTTTTCTTCCTTTTTTTGTATAGATCATTGTACAATTATTGAACTGTTAGTAGTTACATTTAGTTATTCCTTAATAACTGATAACTATTCTTTCTTGACTGTGTTCAAAAAGTAACTTTTAAACAAAAATAAAAAGAACGTAAACAAAAGTAAATAGTGGGCTGAGACAACCTTAAACTTATCATAAGGTCCTATATGTTGTTAAATAGAATATTAAATGAAAATTAAAAAAATACCTGAAACTTCTTCTATCTCTGAAGACAAATACTCCAGCCATGACCTCCCTTAGCTAGATGCTCATGTATCACGCTTCCGGGGTACATGAAAATTCATAGCTCCGGTCCATGAGCTCCTCAATAGAATACCCTGCACGTTGTATCTGTCCTGTGTCAATCCACGAACTATCCTCAATAGGGTAGTTATTTCACTTGATGAGGTACCATAGGTACTCCTTTCTTCGAGTCTGCCTGGCCACCTATGTATCGAGGATTCCTTCGATTTCAAGTGGCTAAGTTGACGGCTTTTGTCTCATCCACGAACTACTCTCTTCCTAGGTATCCCATTTTGGCTCCGTTGAACTGTCCCCTTTAGGACTGGCAGTGTATGGGAACAAATCTGCCACATTAAAGATGGGCGATATTCCTATGCCTGGAGGCAATTGCAGCTCATAGGCATTTGCAAAAAACTTACGCAGAATTTTGCAAGGTCCAATTTTCTTAAATTTCAACTTATTGTATTCGCCCTTAGGGAATCTTTCTTTGTGCAGATGCACTAGAACTTGATCCCCTACATTAAATTGTACCTCCCATCATTTCAGATCTGCTTTCTATTTGTACCTTTGACTGTTGTCTTGTAATTTTGACTTCACCTGCTCATGTAGGTCGTTAATTGCTCTTGCAAAATCTTCCCCATCAGCACTTCTTCTTTCTAACTGTCCCAAATCTCGTAACTCATGCACTCCTTGGGGATGCATTCCATACAATATCTGGAAAGGACTACTTCTTGTGCTTCGATTTGGTGAATCATTGTAAGAAAATTCTGCTTGGGCAAGTACACGATCCCACATTCATGAATTTTCTCCAACTAGACTCTATAGTAGGTTTCCTAAGCTCTTGTTCACCACCTCTGTCTGCCCATCGGTCTGTGGGTGATAAGCGGAGCTGAAATTCAACTATGTGTCCAGCTTTTTCCATAAGGTGCGCCAAAATGCCCTGTGAATTTCACATCCCTCTTAGAAACAATGGACTTGGGTAGGCCATGCAGTTTGACAATTTCAGTGAAAAACAGGTGTGCTACGTGAGTGGCATCACTGGTTTTCCTGCAAGGGATGAAATGTGCCATTTTTGAGAACTGCTCCACCACCACCATGATGGAGTCAAAACCTCGCTGTTTTTTTGGCAGTCCGAGGACAAAGTCTAGACTCACTGAGTCCCATGGTCTGTTTGGAATAGGCAAGGGTGTATACAACCCCATGTTCTGACTGTGCCCTTTCGCCAGCTGACATATCTTACACCTTGTCACATATCGTTGCACGTCTCTTCGCATCTTCGGCCAGTAATAGAAATGTTTGATCTTATCCAAGGTCTTATCAATGCCGAAATGTCCAACTAGACCTCCACTACATTTTTCCCAGATGATGTTCTCCCTCATCGAACATTCTCGAATACATAGTTGTCCTCCCTTGAATAATAGCTCCTCCTGTAAGTTATAGTCCAGCCATGGACTATTATTCCTCAACAAGGGGTTCTAGCAGACTTCAGAAGCCTCCTTGAAATCTGCATTTGTTTGATACAAGTCCTTTAGGTGTTCAAAACCCAACACTTGTATCGTGCTCTCTTACAAGAGTAAAACTCTTTTGCTTAGTGCATCTACTACCTTGTTGGCTTGACCACCAATATGCTTCAATACGAATATAAAACTGTGCAAGTACTCAACCCATTTTGCATGTTTATGTTTTAGCTAATGTTGCTGCATAACATACTGTAATGCAGAATTATCAGAAAACGAGACAAACTCATTACCCAACAAATAATGTCTCCAATGCTTCAAGGCTTAGACAGAGACATAAAATTCCTTGTCATAAGACGTGTATTTTTCCCTGCTTTCATTTAATTTTTCACTGAAATAAGCTACCGGTTTGTTTTCGTAGCTGAGTACGGCTCCAATGGCTATACCACTAGAATCACAACAAACTTGGAAAAGTTTGTTAAAGTGAGGCAACCTCAAAATTGGCCTTTCAATGATCTTCTTCTTCAATATCTGGAAACTCTTCTCTGCAGCCTCAGTCGAATGGAAAGGCTGACTTGCCTTTTTGATGGGATCCAACATGGGTGCGCAGATTCCACTAAAATTCTTTATGAACTTGCGATAGAAACTTTCCAACCCGTGAAAACTCCAAAATTCGAATAGACTCTTAGGGGATGGCTAGCTAAGGTATAGCTACAACTTTTTTTGGGTCAATTTTCAGCTCATTTTCTGCAATCAAAAAACCCAAATAGACTAACTCCTTCTGAAAGAAAGAACATTTTTTTAAATTTATCAGCAACTTATTTTGCTGCAACTTCTCCAGAACATATCTAACGTGTCGAAAATGTTCTTCCCTAGTCTCGCTGAAAATCAGTATATCATCAAGATACACAATTACGAATTTCCCAATGAACTCCTTCAACATCTCGTTCATCAGGCGCATGAAAGTGCTAGGGGTGTTACTCAACCCAAATGGCATCACCAGCCATTCATACAGGCCTTCATTGGTTTTGAAAGCTATTTTCCATTCGTCCCCTTCTCTTATTCTAATATGGTGGTATCCGCTCTTCAGATCTATCTTCGAAAAATATGCTGCTCCACTCAAGCAGTCCATCATGTCATCCATTCATGGCAATGAAAACCTGTACCTGATAGTAATTTTATTTATTCCTATCGAATCCATACACATCCACCACTCACCTCCTTTCTTGGGAGCTAAAACTGTCGGAACCGCACAGGGACTTGCCCCTATCAATCCTTTGTCCAACAATTCCTGTACCTGCTTCCTGATCTCTTCATTGTCCTTAGGACTCATCCGGTAAGCAACTTTGTTTGGTAAACTAGCTCCGGGAATGAAATCTATGTGATGAGTGATACTCCGCTTTGGTGGTAACTTATCTGATACATCATCCACCACAATGCCGCTGAATTCCTGCAACAAACCCTGGATTTTTCAGGTAAGTCGAAAATTTCAGTGTGTAATAGCACTGCTCTCAGTCTCCTTACAATGGCATACTTTATCTCATTATCTTCAATATGTTTTAAAAATTCTTTTCCCCCCATCAGAAACACTTTTGTCCCACTAGTTTATGTTGTTTCTTCTTCCTTGATGGGTACTAGTGTATGCTTAATTACGTCCTTGAAAAATTTGTAACAATTTGTTTTTCCGTCATGAACAACTTTTCGGTCATATTGCCATGGTCTACCTAGCAGAATATGACGCATGTCCATAGGCATAATATCACAAGTTTCCTTGTCCCTATACTTGCCAATATGGAATTCCACGTCAAACTACTCATCAATTAGCAATTGGTGACCTTTCTGTAACCAAGACACCTTATAGGGAGTTGGGTGCTTCAACCTTTTCAAACCCAACTTCTCCACCATCTTTGTAGCAACTAGATTATCAGTGCTTCCACTGTCTATAATCAATTTTCAACATTTTCCACGTGACTTGCACACAGTTCGGAATAATGCCTTTCTCTCGTTTTGCTCAGCTGTCTCCTTTACCGGTTTCAGCAGTACCTTATTCAAGACTAAGGCCTCTCATGTCTCCGGTACATTCTCTACCTCTTGGGGTGGTGCCTCTGCTTCCTCTGTTTGAGCAAAATATGCTCCTGTTTTTCCAACCTATTCACCTTCAAGACACTCAAAGGATCTATGCCCCTAGTTGTGGCACTTGTAACACTGGTAGGCAGCTCCTCTCCCTCTGCCATTATGCCTTCCTCTCTGGTATGGCCTTCCTCCCCTAGTTCTACCTTCCTTTTCTGCTATCCCCGAGGTCTTTGAACTACTACCTTCTTCACTATTCTTGGCAGTCCTTCCTCTGCCAAAGGATTTTCCTTTCCCTCTGCCAGATCCACATCCTCTTCTGGAATTCTGCTTCCTCGCAATCTTTTCTTCTGCCTTTAAGGCACTCTGGTATGCTTCCTCTATGGTTTTTGGAGAAAGAGTACTTATCTCGTCTAATATCTCCAACCTTAGGCCATTCATAACCTTTCTGTCTTTTCTCGGGTGTCTTCAATGTAACTAGCTCTCAGATTCACCCGATAAAATTCTTCAGTATATTCTTTCACTGTCATTCCTCTCTGCTTCAAATTATGCACCTGCCGATACAGAGCAATCTAGTAATCTTTAGGCAAAAACTTACCCTTTATTTTGGCAACCATTTTGGTCCAATTTTTAATGGGTAGCTTATTTTATCTTCTCCTCTCTGCTTGGACACTATCCCACCATAAGGTTGCATGTCCTTTCAACTTGGTAGTAGCGAATTTAACTTTCCTATCTTCGCTGATCTCCTCACATAAAAGTATTTGTCTAACTCACTGATCCAATCCAACAACACTTTAGTGGACAAACTTCCGTCATAGTTTGAAATATCAGGCTTTGGCTTATTGCTAGCCAATAAAACTGACCTTAATAATCTGATTTCAGGTCCTTCCTCATTTGATCCATCTGTCGTAATTGCAACTTCTTCCTCACTGTCATCTCCCCATTCTGGATCCCTTCTCCTTCCCGCTTCTACTGTTGCCAAACGGGCATTCAGGATCCTAATATCTTCTCTCAATCCTTCATCTACTACCCTTCGAATAACTCTTCCATGACCTCTTCTTCTGACTTCCATTTAAAAAAATAAACAAATTAACTCTAACCTGCTCTGATACCAATAATTGATGGGACCAACCCTGATGTCTTACGGTCAATAATTAATATATGATTATGGTTGATATTTTTGGCGGTTGATTGTGTTGATGATGTGTTTAATGATATGGTACTGGCTTTTAATGTGGTGAGGATATTTTCCTGTCCTCGGGCTCCACTTCTCCCGCCTCTACTCCTTACTCTCGAAACCCTAACCTCACTCATTCGGTCACTTACTCCGGCACTATGCTGCTCCATCGAGAGGGTTCTCTGTCACTGGATCTATTTGTAATCTATGAGAGTTTGACGGAGCTTCGTGAGGGTAGCTGTCTGCAAACCCTGGTTATGAACTCTGCTCCTATAGCTGTGGGTCTTGGCTGTGCGTTGGATTTCTCATCTCTGTGGTTGTATGGCTTGGGTTTTTCATGCCATGGTTGCGGGGTGACCCAGCTCTCAACTCCTGTTCGGAAATTTCACAAAGGTAAGACCTCTCTCTATGATTTACAATTTTGCTTCATTTTGTTGTTGGTATTAATTGTTTTCACTCCTTGTGAGTAGGGGTTGCTCTCATGACTGTGACCTGGTCCACGACTTCTCTGCCTGCACGAGCTTGGCTCCTCTAGTGAGTAGATACTCTGCTAACCCTCGTCTCTGCTTTTCAATTCATTTAGGGTTTCTTCACCTCGTTGATGATGGCCTATTTTGTAGTCACTATAGGTGGATGTTGAGCCTCTCTGGTCGCTGGTCTCTTGTCTCGATACATGTACACTATAATGGGTAGGGTCATGCCACGTTACTCCTCTTGTTTGCTTGTCTCAAGCTTTGTGTTGTTTGTCATTTCCGTTGGGTCTATGATCGAGGGTCTTAGGGCTTCGGCCTCGCTGTATTCTGGCACTGTATAATTATGCCTTCGGGCTATGATGAACTTGTAACTTATATTGGGTCTCTGGTTAAATTATAGTCTTGGGGTTTTGGACCACTATCTCACTGTTAGGCCTTGCAGTTGCTTTGTAACTTTATCTATAACTTGGACTATAAATTTTGATACCTCTATATATATATATACACACAGATTTTGAAAGGAAAGAAATAGTTAGGTGCTTGGTACGTGTAGATGTTGGTTGCTTTCTTGCTATGATTGTGTTTGTTTCTTCTGCAAAACCCTCTTTGTCAATTGATGGAATTCGACTAGCCTCTGTCAATAATTACTTGTTCTTTGTACTGTTAGGAAATGAACTCAGTTTCTTGTTCTCGACAACTGTTATGAAGCGAGCTCAATTTAATTATTTAGATAGGAAGAAAATAATTTTATGCTGTAATGGACATGGACTTAGATTTTCTCTTGCTTTCAAAATGATTGTATACTTCTGTTTATTCCGTACTATGATGGATCATTACAGTAGCTGTTTTCTTCCTTTTTTTGTATAGATCACTAGACAGTTATTGAACTGTCAGTTGTTACATTTAGTTATTCCTTGATAACTCTTCTTTCTTGACTGTATTCAAAAAGTAACTTTTAGACAAAAATAAAAAGAATGTAAACAAAAACAAATAGTGGGCTGAGACAGCCTTAAACTTAACATAAGTTCCTAAATTCTGTTAACTAGAATATTAAATGAAAATTAAAAAAACTAACTGAAACTTAACTGGATGCTCCTGCATCGCCTAGTTATAACACAACTCGATAGCCTACTAGTGGTTAAGTTTGAATACATCAACTCTTAACTAGTGTTACAATATAGACTCTGCTAGAGTCTTTTACATCACAAACACATGGCTATCACATTTTCTATGAATAATGGGGATTGATGCAACATCCTCCTGAATTATAGGTGTGAAAACATGAAGGTTAACTTTTGAGTGGCATAACTTTTGCATACGGACTCTGATTAAAGTGCTTCTTGTGTTGTTGGAAATATATCTGTGTGTAGAGAAACATGAAAAGGTGTCGCACTAAAGAGAAAAAGTTTTACCCCTAGAAAATATCATTTGATGCCTCAACACGCTCCTGGAAGGTTTACACCATTTCGCGAAACTAGGCCCTATTGGTAAAAATGGTCCCATGAGCTAATTCCTCCACTTTTTCCACTACGAAAGCATTAAGATTGATGACAAAAAATATGATTATCCAATCTAGATTAAGAAAGTGCTTGGTTGCAGTTTCTTGTAATTCACATAAATAATAATTCCCTTCTCAACCTCAACACCATCTTACTCCAACATCTAATTTTTTCTTCCTTCTAAATTCACTTTTTCTGCACAAAATCCCACCAAATGACATGTGTGCCTTCACTTTTATGCTTGTAATTTTTTTCCTTTAGAAGTATTCCATACTTTCGATGCAAAAAAAAGTTAGTTGATTATTCAAATTTATGAAATCCTAGACCAAATTAGGAAATTCCCATATCTTCATATATTTCTTAACTCTTAGCATTCTCATAAGCTACCTATGAAATCTTCTCCTTCCAGTTCATCTTTTTCATGTTCTTGATTTAGCTTCAAGCTAATTTCTTCAACATCTTTGGTTTGTTGTATCCTTTCCAAATTCTTAATTCTTGTCTATAATGTCTATAATTATTTGTCTAGTATTACTTTACCATGTATTCTTTCCATTGCTTCTCACATTACTTCTACCATCCTCTTTGAACACCTCTCCTTGATCCACTCCTCTCCTTCCTAGAGCTCATCCCATTTTTCTACTAGATTATACAATTGGATGCATGGTGTGTCTATTTCTCACCAACTTCTATGTTGCATTGAACTACAACTTAGAGAACTCACAAAACAATGCTTACTATTATGAATCTAAAGCTTGATTAATAGAACAATAAAACATCAACACATGATCATTGAGCAATGATCTATTGAAACAACTATAAAAAGTATATGAAATGTGTAAATATAAATTTTCCAGGAGATCCGAACAATTTTTTCTAACCTTTTAGTTGAGTATCTAACACTCTAGATTTGGCTCTACCTTGGAGGTTTCTCATTCTATAGTCTAAGCTATCATTGATTTCTTTTCTACTATTTATTCTTAACAATGTAAACTTTGAAACGAGAACTCGTACTGTTACCCGTTTTGTAGAGATAGCAAAAAAGTGACCCGATTATGAAAAGGGGTGATGCAGAACACATGTTTTTTAGAGCTTAGTTTTTGGCACTATAAATTTTTTTATGTACATTGCGTTTTATAATGGTAGTGTTTTTTATGTTGATTTTAAAACATGGTAATTCTACACGAGGCCCTTTTTTCAAAGACATTTTTTTAATTTTTTTTTTTATTTTTTAATGTATGAAATGTAAATAATTATTTTGTAAATTTAATAATTTTTGAAGTGGTCTTTTTCTTCATATTTTCTTGTTTTTATTTTAATTTTTTTTTTTTTTTGTAATGAGATTTTTATTGTTTTGCATATTTAAAGAAGGTTGATATTTTGAATTTTCGATATTCTACATATTTATACATCATTAATTAATTCTACAATCTACAAGAAATAATTTTTTCTAAAAGACAATATTTTTTAACAATGGACATAAAAATAGCCATTTTTAACATAAATATAACTAAAAAACTACACATTTTGATAATTTTTTTGCTACAATTGATATGCGAAAATCACAATTTTATACAAAAAATTTAACTAAAAATAGTTAAATAATAGTTTTTTTTTTATGAATTTCATGTCACAAAAAAAATAATAATCACTTTTTTTTTTCAAAAAATAATGATTAACTTAAAAATTAATGCGAAAATCACATATTACAAATATTGAACGCATAACAACCTTAATTGAGTGTATATTCTTCTCATAAAATGTCAAAGTCAAAACATTGCAAGTATAACTACTTAATAGTTACAAAAAATGAGCTTGATTTCCAAGCATAACTTAAATTTAATCAACAATGTCATATAATCCAAACTTTTCATCCTCTAGAGGTTCATCATTGTCTTCTTCCACAATATTTTCTGCTTCCTTTTGCTTAGTTTCGTCTTATAATGGATCTTTGATGTTTGTGATTCTCCCAATGTATGTTTTTCCAAACATCCCATGTAATGGTGGTTGAGGTTCTTTTGCCTTTTTTGCCACACATGATTCACTAAAGTCCCATTTCTTCAACCCAATTTCTTGCATTGCATCTCAAAGAAATTGAAGAACATTAATTCTTTGCTGAATGAAATTGCACTGTGTTATAGACATTTTTGGGCCCTACAACCCCAAGCATGAAATTTCCATAAACCAAGGGCTCCTAAGTCCCTAAAAGTGTTGTTCTAACCCCTAAAGGAACAAGGTCAACAGATTACAACTTCTCTCAGAAGTTCTCCATGAAAAACTACTCAGAACTGGTCAAAATTGGATCACTGCACTTGCTCCATGGCCAGAGTGCGATGCATTTCACCTTGTACACAT
This sequence comes from Pinus tabuliformis, assembly GCA_031772625.1. NCBI lineage: Eukaryota > Viridiplantae > Streptophyta > Pinopsida > Pinales > Pinaceae > Pinus > Pinus tabuliformis. The sequence continues at coordinate 86,344,721 of CM062817.1, forward strand.
GGGAAGTGCATTGCATTTCAAAAATCCCTTCTATGGGGTGCGATGGATGAGAAAAGACAAGTGGCGGAGACAGTTTGCGAGCTGGATGATCATGGAATCTTCCAGAAACTTCTCCTGGGACACTTGCCTCTCAGAGTTGCCCAATGATGAGTAAGAGATCAATGAGATCTCAAAGTGGCGTCAAGAACTATCAGAGAGAAGACACTAATAAAAAAACCCAGAGCTGACTCACACCTCTGCAAATATCTATATATAGATCTCTCATCCCGGAGATCCAAAGGTTGGGGGGGCTGGAATTTTGCATGTTGTAAGGAATTGTTGTTGGTTTCCTGAGACAAACATCAGATTGTTGGGTGATCTAAGCTTTTTTTGAGGTGAAGAGGGGCTTCTTTGCTGGGAGGTTTATGCTGGGTCAGAACAACCAGTTGTAACTCATCTTGGCTCTTTTCTTGTTTATCAATAAAAGATATTTGAGTTTTCCTCCATGCTTTTGTGTCATTGATGCTTGTTACATTTCTATGGTCAATTTGCATCTGACCCTAGATTGTTTATGATTATAGATCCATGTCCTTGTATAGTGCCATGCTTTTGTGATCTTACAGGTACTTTGTGAAGCTGGATGTGCAAGGGAGCAGGTATCTGAGGACTATCAAAGAAGAGAGGGATCAAATCAGGAGATTGACGCAAGACAGAGGTTGGTCTTTCTGTTCCTCTCTATCTATAATTCATAAAGGAAAAACAAAAGTAGCTTTTCATTGTTTGTTTCTAAGGCAACTGTCACACCTTAGTGGGATAGAGCAGTTCTAAATAGACACTTTTCCCTTTAACTAAATGGCGACTCCGTTGGGGAACTAATTAGCAAGGATAATTTTAGGGGCGAATGTTCGCCCTTTGGCGAAATTAAGGGGTTTTAAATTTTTAGTGGGCGAATATTTTGTATCATAGTACATTTTTACAAATCACCTCAAATAGCCCACCTTATTTTAAGGGAGAGGGTAAAAAAGGTAAATTTAGCCCTTGAAATTAGGACTTACAACCTTCTATTCGCCCATTTTCAAGAATAGGTTTTATTTAAGTGAATCCATTCGCCCATTTTCAAGAATAGGTTTTATTTAAGTGAATCCTATGGGCCAAATACCATATTTATAAAAGAGGTATGGTAAATTAATAAAAATATAAATAAATGAGAGGTATGGTAAATAAATAAAACATTTTTTATATTTACTCCATAAGTCACCTTATATACATGTAAGGGTGTAAACAAATAAAAATATAAGTAAAGTGGAGGTATGGTAAATAAATAAAACGTCTTTTTATACTTACTCAAAAGGTATGGTAAATAAATAAAAATATAAATAAACTAGACGTATCGTAAATAAATAAAACCTCTTTTTATATTTAGTCCATAACCCTCGTTCTATTTATGAAGGCTCAAGAAAGAGGTTTTATTTAAGTGAATCCTATGGGCCAAATACCATATTTGTAAAAGAGGTATGGTAAATTAATAAAAATATAAATAAACGAGAGGTATGGTAAACAAATAAAACATTTTTTTATATTTACTCCATAAGTCACCTTATATTTACGAACACTCAAAAAATGGGTTATATTTAGGTGAAACCTATGGCCAAAATACTATGGGACAAATACCATGGACTAGATTGTTATTAATACCATGCAAAAAACCATTATTAACCCTAATATTAGAATTAATAAAAATAAAAATGGCACATGGTATGGTATTGACCCATGGTATTCACCAAAATGGCACATGGTATTGACCCATGGTATTCACGCCTATTTAAATGGGGGAATTAAACCAGCATGTAGCCTATGCTAAGATTCACTAGGACTTTACAAAGTTTTATTATTTATTGAAAGACTCGCCAAGATCTTACAAGATTTTATAGTTGAGTAAAATATTCGCCATGCCTGGTGAGAGATTCGCCAAAAAATTATATATACATATTATATTATTGATAAAATCGCCTTCCATTTTTCCTATATACCATGAAGATTCGCCCATTTATTATATTTATAATTTTAGGGGGGGTTCTTAAAATTTTCCTTGCTAATTAGTTTGTTTATTTATCATTCTTTGTTGTTTGTTTCATAAACTTACGAGTAGCATTCGAACTGCATTTGCCATAACAAATGAAAAGTAGACAACTGCTACTTCAATCCATCTACTGGATCTGTTTATGATTTAAACAACTGATTCACAAACTACCTGATTGCCCTTGTGATAGCTCTTAGATCCTCCTTATATCTACCCCTGATTGTTGCATTACTGATTGCTTTTTTACTCGGCCAAAACCCAAGAATTGAACTTCAAACTGTGACCTGGAACCCAAACAGAGTCTCGTTTCTGGCCCAGCGCAGGTACTGTTCAGAGATTCTGAATTTCAGCGCACTTCCCGAGTGGGCAACCTGCGTTGCATTTCAGATTCTCTGTGTTACAGGTGCGCTGATCAGACTAACTCTGTGCAGTTGTGGCTTCTGTGATTCATTCTTTCCAGTTCTATTCCTGAATTTTGCTGCCTGTGATCAATATATGTCTATTTGAAACCCCTTTTCCTTGCTGTTATTCCGCCTCCTTTGTACAAAAGAACTGTAGATGTTTTTGTGTGTTTGTTGAGTCGTTTACAGTTCTCCTTTGCAAAAGTAGCGTAATCGTACTGTCGTCCTTTGATTTGAATCTGTCGCAAGTGTCGATTTCAATCATAGGAAAGAGTTTGATTGCTGTTGATGGTCGATTATCGTGTTACTATTTCTTTTGGTCTGAATTTGTAATTTTCTAGTGTCGAGAACAAGTATTCATTTCAAAATCGTAAGGTGTTGTGATCGTCTCCATTTTTTATTTCGAAAAGAAACTTGTTGATATCTGTCGCTTGAAAAGAAATTCAGATTTGTGCATCAACTTTCTTTTTAGCATTCATATACTAAGAAAGTCAAAAACAAATACATGCATGTGCATTTGCATATAGATAGTCTGATTGGCTTGATTTAGGAAAGTGAATTTAGAGTGTGCTCTTTGCTTTTTGTGAAAATATTATGTCTTTCTTTTCCCTAGTAGCTAGGATTTTCATTGCATAAAGAAGATAAAAAGTTTGTTTATCATCTTAGATTGCATTTTAGGAATTACATCTACATCTCGTGGTGAACCCGAAAGGCAAACTTCATAAACAAGATCAACTTAAAATAAATTCAATGAATCTAACAACGCTTTGGAACTTAATGCACAACATTTAGAAGTCTAGGCTAGAGACGTATTCCGGCGTTGTAAAGCCTGGTAACTGTTGTTCTCATTGATGGTTGGGTGATTCCTCCACTTTGAGACGATAAGTGCCAGTACAGACTTGTGCTCCCACGTACCGTCGAGTATATTTTGGGAGACCCTAATAGGCTTAATCCTTTATCCATAGGAAGCCGTGTCTGCCGCCCTATCGATTGCAATGCACTGAACACAACATTCGGGAAGATTGACTGCCGTACTGTAAAAAGTATTCTGCAGTTTTGCGATTGGTTTGGTAATCCCTCTACCTAGATTTCCAGAGCAGTCCATTTCGTTCCTTTTCAGACTCCTTAACGGAAAAGGTCCATTTGAGCACTTGTCACTTCAGGCTCATTAAAAATCGAAGGAGACTAGAGTCATCTTTTGTTTTTTCTCGACTCTTAAAAATTGAAAAAACAAGTTGTGTCAAAGCATCTAAAATTTATTTTAAACGAATAATCATCACCTTTCCCTCGTTGGTCTTCGAAGTTAGTCTCCCTTCATCGCAAGTTCTTGTAGAATCGCTAGAAAATCTTTAGGATAGAGTAAATATGTTTGAACAACCGTCGACATCCAGGAATGTGTCATCTGCCGCAGTAGCGACAGAGCCTCCTACTGCTACTCGAACGATGTTCACCGGTATACCATCTATCCCGGCAAGTTATCAACAACAAGCCGGAGTCCAATCAGGGACTATTTCGACGACATGGTCAATTCCTATTTCTTCATCCAGATTATCATCTGGTATTTCTTATGTTGAAACTCAACCAATTGATCTAATGTGTCTTCAAAGGCCAATCTACCCTTTAAGTACTGGATTGCCACCATATGGAGGACAGTATGCCTTTTCATTGTTCCCTCCCGGAGAACAACCATATGGGAGTTTACAACAAAGTTCAGGTCAAACTGGAATTACATCCAGCGGTTGGGTACCAATACGGCCTCAGCAACCAAGGGTTGTATATTCAATGCAACCAATCCACCCTGTGCGAATATTCCCACTATACCTATTGTGGTGACTGCGTCGCAAATACAAGCGCTACCTGTTGTATGTCAAACCCAAGTTTCTTAGGTTGCAATACAACAGCCTCTTGTCTGAACGACTCAATCACAACCTCAGGTTAGTGCCTCCTTATCTGGAGCAACTTAGGCTCAAACAAGTGCTATAACTCCTCATCTTGGTCAATCATCCAGTATTGGACAACAGCCAATGGTCCAACAACCAGGGCTAGTTCAACCTCAACAACCGCCATTCCAGCAATCATATCAAGGACGTGAGAAACAAGTCTTTGTAAGTAATGGGCAACCGCATTTCCAAAGCGGTTATCAACAACCATATTATAATGGTTATGCCCATCAACCTTGTCAAAGTTGCCAGCATCAAATACATTATGCTGGTATGCAAAGTACCACTGCTCAGGCGATTCCATCTTATCCTGGGTATGCTTCACCTAACCTGAATCAACAGTTGCCCTTTATAGCAACTCTAGAATTACCAGATCTAAACCGGCTGAAGAATGATCCAATTGCTTATGCCCCTTGGTGGCCAACGATTCCGCATAAACTTCCATCAGATATTCCTAAATTTAATGGAAATCCGAGTGAAGATCCATCGAATCATGTGATGACCTTTCATCTGTGGTGTTCATCAAACACCTTAAATGATGAATCGATTAGGCTTCGCCTTTTTCAGAGGACGTTAACTGGTCTGGCAGCAAAATGGTATATCGAATTGCCTAGAGCTTCATTCGACAACTTCAGTACCCTATCCACAACATTTTTAACCCATTTTCAATTACCGATAAGGTACGAAACGGGAACGGAACTTCTTACCAATTTCAAACAAACAATGGGCACTCATATATCTGATCATATACATGAGTGGCGATGTCGTCGTAGAATGGTGAAAACGTATGTTCCCGATCAGCTTTTAGCTGAATGGTTTATTAAGTCATTATTGCCTTCCATCACGGAAGATGTGGCAAAAGGGGGAGTCGTCACCAAAGAGCAAGTTATCGCTCGTGTGCAATATTTGGACTTGATTTACACTCAGTCCGGCACGCTCTACGATAAAATACCTGACGCTCCTAGACCGGAATTCTCAATCCCTCCTCTTCCTAAATCAAACAATGACTCTCATGCCAGCAATGGCGTGATTGGCGCAATAGACACGAAATCGACAAAGGCTACATCTAAAAAGGCTGTAAGATTTCTATTCATAATGAAAATGAGGAACTTCTTGCCTCGGAAATAAATGCCGTGTCGGCCGACAAGGGAAAACAACTGAAGCAACCAGGGGGCAAGAAGAAAAAGAAAGGGAGAAAAAAGAAACAGGATGAGTCATCTCCTGAAAAAGCTTCTGCAAACCCTTATGGGCAAAGGAAACCCCCTGCAAGGTGTCATATATGTGATGAGATCATCGGAAGAGAGATTGTCCACATAAAGCTGAAGTTAAGAAAATCTTTAAGAGTTCAAAAACCTCAACAGTATTGACTGATCCGTTTCCAAACCCGGGAACCAAACTGGTTTCTAATCAAAATGCTTCCCCATCCCAAGTGCTTATGTTGTCTATCTAAAAGCAGAAAAATGATGCTTTGACAAGGAATAAAGATTACGAGAATCCACAACTATCGAATAACAAGGCTAATGAACAACCTAGTAGTTCGACAACGACTTTGACCGAAGTTGTGTCACCCATCATTCCTGAACCAATGATAAAGTCGCCAAAGGGAGTAGTACACAAATCGACATTTAATCCTAGTGCAAAAGTAACACAGAATTATAATATAATAGAGGACCTGGCCCAATCGCCATCCGCTATGTCGAAACTTGAAGTACCACAAAATTGCCCCTCCCAAAAGCAAGATTTATTATCAGCAATAAGTGGGATTTACCCAATGGATTCCAATCTTGTAGCCTTTGATCATAAAGGATATGACCCTCAGTTACCAGCTCAACTAGCTTTCCTTATTCAAGTGAAAGTCCTCAACAAAATTTTTCATCGAACAATTATTGATGAGGGGACATCTACATGTATTATGTCGATGAGTTGTTGGAAAAATTTAGGCTCACCACCCTTGTCGAGATCGTCAACGACGTTAAAAGCATTTGATGGACGATCATACACTCCATACAGGATTTTAAGTAACTTGCAAGTTGAACTGGGGGGAAAAACAGTAGAAATAGATGTTGATGTAATCGACAGAAACCTCGATTACAACATCCTACTGGGAAGGCCCTGGATATATGCCATGGTCGCGGTTGTGTCGACCTACTTCATAAATATTGCATTTCCCTTCCAAGGAGGAATTACAATCGTCGACCAACAAACATTTCTCCCTAACAGTTCACAAGTTACGGGAAGCATTCCAATGATCCATGGAAGCAATCATTTGCTTCAAAATATTGGAGTAGGCCTCCTCAAAGACCCTGCCTTAATGGGTACTTTTTCCCTACCGCCTCCGAGTAATTTGGCGGAAGTGGCCACAGTGGAAACCTGCAATATGAAATCTTCTATATCTAATGGATTTGGAAGATTCCTAAACATTTTGTCAGCATGGATCATCGCCATTTTAGAAATATTGTAGCAATCAATTTTCTTGGCTTGGGGTGTAAACCCAAATCAACGATCATCGAGTGTTTGGATGATAGGTCTAAGGAATATGGCACCTCTTCAGATCCTTGGTCGCATGTACATTCTACAGACAAAGGAATCATTCAATCAATGATGATAGGAGAGGAACCATGGGGAGATTACCACCATCACTCCCATCTTTCGGATTACCACGAAGATTATTCCAACAACTTTAATCATCCATCAGTTTTTTATTTTCTATCAAATACTGTAAATACGATGGATTCCGAGGACGATTCTTATCTCGTGTCAACCTCGTTAAAAAATGAAACAAGGAGTCATGAGGATAGTTCTTTTACTGTGTCAACCTCATTAAACAATGAAACGACTCCCTTTCCAAATCGAGTCTTTGATTACGATATCATAAAATCAAAGTCGAGTCTTTCGAAGATCTCGAAGGTAAACCTTCATTCCAACCACCGAGTTGAATGCAATGAAGCTTGGGGGCATGCACCTCGATTTGCGTTATTATGTTGGGGGAATGCAAACTTATCACGAGCAGTGTTACTGCAGGGTTCAAGCTCGTTAAAAAATAAACCCGCCTCGAGCAGTGTTACCGCAAGGTTCAAGCTCGTTAAAAAATAAACCTGCATCGAGCAGTTTTAGCACATAGTTCAAGCTCGTTAAAAAATAAATATAAGCCATGAGCAAATGTTTCCTCCCGCGTTTAAGCTCGTTAAAAAATGAACTATATTCCCCAGTAAATAACCATCGTGAATGTAGTACTTCAGCCATTAAAGCCTTGGTCGTGTTTGCACCGTCACCTCCACTTTTTCATTGGCCAACCATTCACCTCCATTTGATTGTTTACCCATTTTGAGGAACAGCTGCAAAGAGTGATTTCACTAGCCATCCTTGTGACACTGCCATGATTGGAAAATTCCAAACCTTACCTGGAATCAGCTGCTACCCATTTTATCACTCGTTCCTCAAAAGACGAGTCTCCTTTAAGCTCTTTTCAACTGACTCGTAAAATATGAAAAGATTGTCGAGCCATTGGCCTCTCCAGCTCGTTAAAGGGACAGGAAGTGATATCCCTCCTCTCGATTTTAATCTTTTTGGACCTGAGGGATTATTACACAAAAATATCGAGCGCTTGTTTTGTTCGGCTCGTTAAAAGTATCGAAAATTCATCCCTTTTGTATTGTTTTATACTTTTTTGGACTGAAGGGATTAGATGACGAAAAAGGAATTTTGGAGTTACCTTTACGTTCCTTTTCAGACTCTCTAAAATTGAAAAGGACCGAGTTATCTTTGTTGTTAAACTCGTTAAAAAGATTAATAGCGACAAACTTGTCTATAGATGAGAACGAGTTTCACTATCGCTAGGCTCATTAAAACATAGCGATGGGTTTGCCCGAAGGGAAAATTATAGAACAAGCATATGTTATCCTCCTCAAGCTTGACAAAAATAAAGAGGTACTGGTCAGCAATGACTGGGGAAAATTGGGAAGAAAACTTAAAGAAACTTTGTTGGTAGCAAGTCGCTCTTGAACATGACACTTCCACTCCGTGTCTGAGTCGGGTTGGGTTGTTTCATTCACCGGTAACATCACCATGGTCACGCCATACCATCCACATTTGGGGTTAATGCTACCAATCCATCACATCAGTGTCACCGATATGTTCAAGACAAGTCATTCAGAGAGCACCTGTGTCTCACCCACTACCATACATTATACTCCATTCTTTCATGACCACCACCCTGAACCTTATATCACCAGATCATTTTCACCTCCATTAAAATCATTTGCTCTGTTCCGTGTCATTGATATGGGATTCAGTAAGGCCCTCCTGTGATGGATCACTTCTTGTCGACATCAGCTCATTATCCAAGAAGTTGATCTAGGAACACCCCATTCAGTACTTTGAAGCTTGCATGCCTCAATGGCAAGTTTCTCACTTCCGACAACAGGTTTACATCAATGGCCTTCGACTGAAAGATTTTGCATGGTGTTCGATGCCAAGTCCTTTATTCACACCATGTGAATTGTACTGCAGTACATTGAGGGTCATTATCATTATCGGTGATTCCTCTCACGCTTGTTAACAGTTTACATCGTTGACTGGTAATCAAGCGATGTCTTTCCATGTTCGACTTCAGAACATTTCTCACATGGATCGACTTGTACTTCGAGTGAAGATCGGACGAGATTGAAGACCCCGGATCTAGTTTCATCCATCCGAGCTGCGATATATATTCAGGGAAATAAAGACATTAAATGTACATCATTACTGCACAGATAATCATCCACTCAAAAGGATGATGGCTCTATCAGAATCATCAGTCTACACTCAGACGATTGTCTATCCTATGTACATGAAAATGAATTTATAAAGCTGAGCATGGGAATGCCTGCCTCAGCCAGATCATGAAAATATTATGAAGATAATGTATTGTATTGTATCTTATTACAGGTCTCCTCCCAGCATTGAAAGAACTTCGGATCTTCATAATAAAGCATTTCACTCGACATCAAAAGATTAACGGCCTCATGCTTTAGGGGGCAAATTTTGTAGACATTTTTGGGCCCTACAACCCCAAGCATGAAATTTCCATAAACCAAGGGCTCCTAAGTCCCTAAAAGTGTTGTTCTAACCCGAAAGGAACAAGGTCAACAGATTACAGCTTCTCCCAGAAGTTCTCCATGAAAAACTACTCAAAACTGGTCAAAACTGGATCATTGCACTTGCTCCATGGCCAGAGTGCGATGCATTGCACCTTGTACACACAAGAAGTGTGTTGCATTTCAAAAATCCCTTCTATGGGGTGTGATGGACGAGAAAAGACAAGTGGCGGAGACAGTTTGCGAGGTGGATGATCATGGAATCTTCTAGAAACTTCTCCTGGAACACTTGCCTCTCAGAGTCGCACAAGGATGAGTAAGAGATCAATGAGATCTCCAAGTGGCATCAAGAACTATCAGAGAGAAGACATTAATCAAAAAACCTAGAGTTGACTCACACCTCTGCAAATATCTATATATAGATCTCTCATCCCAGAGATCCAGAGGTTGGGGGGGCTGGAATTTTGCATATTGTAAGGAATTGCTGTTGGTTTCATGAGACAAACATCAGATTGTTGGGTGATCTAAGCTTTGTTTGAGGTGAAGAGGGGCTTCTTTGCTGAGAGGTTGATGTTGGGTCAGAATAACCGGTTGTAACTCCTCTTGGCTCTTTTCTTGTTTATCAATAAAAGCTATTTGAATTTTCCTCCATGCTTTTGTGTCATTGATGCTTGTTACATTTGTATGGTTAATTTACATCTAACCCTAGATTGTTTATGATTATATATCCATGTCTTTTTATAGTGTCATGCTTCTGTGATCTTACAGGTACTTTGTGAAGCTGGATGTGCAAGGGATCAGGTAGCCGAGGACTATCAAAGAAGAGAAGGATCAAATCAGGAGAATGGCGCAAGACAGAAGTTGGTCTTTTTGTTCCTCTCTATCTATAATTCATAAAGGAAAAAGAAAAGTAGCTTTTCTTTGTTTGTTTCTAAGGTAGCTGTCACACCTTAGTGGGATAGAGCAGTTCTAAATAGACACTTTTCCCTGTAACACGCTGTAATGGATTTTTTTCAATTGCAATGCAATTTCTTCCTTTTTGAAGGCAACATGCTAGTGTTGTACCTAATTATCAAGCACAAAAGAAATAATGAAGTAAATTAGTACAATGACATATTAATTAAAAAATAACATATTGAAATTCAATTCTATATAATAAAACTTACCTGAGCTAGAAAATAAATCCAAAACCCAATCTCCTTCATTTTAACATATGTCTATAAGATAGTTAATCAATAATTGTGGTTTTCGATAAATGTTAACTATCTCTCCTTTTGCTTCTTTGTCTTCATATGTTAGTTTTCTCACAACAACATCATAAGTCAGTATTTGGCTATGACTCTTTACGTCTACCCGATTAAAAATCGCAGACATATAGCTATCATCTTTTGCCCAACTATCAATATGAATGAACTCACAATCATTTATAAATACTTGATCTTCACGGTTAAGAAGATTTAACTTTTGCCTATAAGATGAAATAGTAAAAGTTAAATCAACTTGTACAGAAATGATTTTTCAACATTAATCAAATATAAATTTTAAAAGTCTTACCATGTAAGTGCATCCTTGAATTTGTTTTCCCCTTGAAGCTTGACAATATCATTGCCAATTATGTGTCTGAATGAAATGTCATAAATCTCCATAATGGTGATGACGTGACTTCTACAAATCCCGCAACCACTTTACTAAGAGCTTGATAAGTATAAGGGTCACTATCATAGTCAATGTTTGGAATATTGAAACCATGGGGAATATCTGCAATAACTAGGGCATACTCCTTTTTAGGTAAATGTCTTCATAGTTTCTGTATTACTTGATATTGAATAGTGTCTAGCCCATTCCAAATGAAATGAGTAAGAGTTGGATCAAGTTCAACATTCTTAATACGTCGCTTCCTCAGTCTTTCGATCTTTATTTTTTCAATAAAGGTTCTGAAGCTAGTTGGCGCTCCATTATCATCCTTCTTCATATTTTATAAAATAAACAAATATATGTGTAAGTTGTAAATTAAAAACAATACACAGATGAATAAAAATGAATGTGTAAATCAAGATACCTTTTTAAATGCAAGATAAAAATCTTTTAATATTGATGTAGAACTTGAATCTGGATAGTTGTGTACAACATCATCCCAACTATCTTCATTCAACAATTTAACCATTTGTTCTTGAATTTTCATGTAAACTTTGTGACCTCATAGATAAAGTAACAAAAAGTTAATATAATGATATGTATAACAAATCCTACCAAGAACAACATGTTTTATTTAAAAGAAAATTATAATCTAGAAATAAATAAAAATAATTCAACAAACTTACTTTTGAAATTCCTCAGACATTTCGTCCAATAATAATTCCCCTGACTTCACACGAGATAATATTGTTTTGACAATTTTTTCATCTTTCACTCCTTGCATTTCTCTCCAAGGTGTGATAGTCATATCTTCTGGAAGCTACTTCAATTCAGGAGCTGATTTACTGCCGCCACATTTCAATGGCTTAGAATTTTTGACCTTCTGGTTTTGAATGCCAATGTTTTCCCACATGCTAAAAATCTCATCAATCAACTTCCAAACATCTCTAGTTTTAAATGCCAATTGGAAAATTTTATCAACACCTCTGAATATATCACTAGGAAGGTTGCATTTTCCACCTTTGAATTGGGTTTCTCTTCAATTTGATAGCCTATATTCATACAACATTCCTTCGGAAATCTGCAGTAACATTTATCCTATCCCCACCACATTTTACTTGAATTTATTCACTATGAATAATCTAACCCTTTGGATGAAAGTCATAGACATCCTATATTCTTTATCTGAATTATGATCCCATGCCACTAACTTTGCTTCTGTATATGATAAACCATCATAAATGATACATTTCATTATTTCAAAACGTGTGTTATTGGGATATTCCTCCATCAATTGTCTTTGAGCTTCTACAGAATGGTTCCCCCCAGGCACATAATAATTGTATTCAAAAAATTTTGACTTATCAAATGCTTCTTTGTTGGGAACTTGAATTGGATCAACAAGAAGCACATAATTAGCCACAATGAGCATATGGATTGTACCTCATCAATGTCTTCAAGTTGTGAACATGCAGATGGTTTGGCTTTCTAACTTGATATTGACATTGTCCTTCACTTGCCTTATAGGTTTGTCTTACATTAAGCTGAAATGTACGACCACCATCAATTAAGTTTCTCTTTGTCAAATTCTATCGAATGACATTTTGTGTTGTTTTGATAATGGCATCCTCTAAATCAGCTCTTGGTGTAACGATTTCTTTGCTTTTTTTTAAAGTTTCACTAGGTTCTTGACTGCTGGTAATGACTACTTCAAAATCTTCAACTTTGCTTTTCTTCGTCATAACATTCTCAATAGATTTATTCTTGGGCATTGTTACTTTTGGTCTTTTACGACTCTTCTCAGTTCCAATGCCATCTTTAGTAACGACAACATATGCTTCACTGTTAGTTTCAACTTCATCGTCCTCAAAAATAACTTGTCTACCCCTGCTAGATTTATCCACTAGAGGCATTTTTTCTGATCCTTTGAATGTAGTTTTATAGCATCATCAATTACTACATTTTGCTTGTTTTCCATATCTTCTTCTGACACTGAGTAAAAACTGCTAAGAACTTTCATGATATCATGCTCTATGAAATGAATGCCTCCCAACCTAATTGAACAACTTTCAACAAAATTCTGCCAAACAAAATATCATATGTCAATAAAAATAAAGTTAAAAAAATATAGCGAGACACTTTCAAGAAAACAAAATACAAATATAAATAACAATACTTATGATGTTTTGTTTCATCTCATTTACGATTTGTTTACACAACTTTGTAGATACCTCTCTCATGTCATACAATGAATATGATAATCGATATTTAATCCTTTCATGTGACTTGGGATCTTTTGTAAGTATGTAAACAACTTCAATGTCTGATACCGAACACATATCTATGACTCTTTCCATCACCTCAAAAATTCTATTATCATGTGGTAAATCAATATATAGATATATATTCACATTTTGGCTTTCTCTTTTTTTCACATACCAGATTCTTGATGGAATTTCACGTATTTTGAATTCTTCCAGTCTAAAATCATCTTCTTATCATTTGAGACACTTGAAAGATTTGTAGCCATGAGCTCAGGTGGAGTTCGTTCACCAATATTTTTTGAAGATGCACCTTTAAGAGTCTTTGGTCCAGAAAGATTCATAGAAATCTTCTTTGATGCCATTTTCCTGAAAAATAGAAACACATAAATTAGTAAATAACGAAAACATATTAACTTAAATCCACAATGAAAATATATCATAAATTTAGTTTCTATAATCAGATAATTGAAATTAAAAAAATATTAACACTAAGAAATGGTGGAAGCCCACTAACACCACCCCGTCCATCTGCGAAGTGGTGGGCGATTCCCCCACATCCTACACCCCTTCCACACCAACCACCCCACCCCACAATCGGACGGCCACCCCACCCCACCCTTACCCCCCTTCCACCCCTTCCACCTAACACCCCACACCCCCCCACCCACCGCCGCGCAACCCCCATCCCACCCCACCCCTACCAACCGAGACCCCATGCCCCCCTACCCCCTACCCCCCGAACCCTTCCCCCCCATGCCCCCCATGCCCCCCCCCCTACCCCCCCGCCCTTCCCCCCAACACCCCCCAAGTACCCCCCAGCCCCCAACTGCCATCCCACCACACCCCTTCACCCTACCCCCTACCCCCACACCCCCTCCCCTACCCCACACCCGCCCCACCGCCCTTCCCCTCCCCAACCAAGCCACCCACCCCGCAATCGGATGGCCACCCCACCCCACCCTTACCCCCCTTCCACCCCTTCCCCCTACCCCCCACACCCCCCCTACCCCCCGCCCCTACCCCCCACGCCCACCCCCCTTCCCTCCCCCCCCAACCAACCCACCCCACCCCGCAATCGGATGACCACCCCACTCCACCCTTACCCCCCTTCCACCTACCCCCCACGCCCCTCTCGCCCCCCAACCCCCTAACCCCCATGCCACCCCGCTTCCCCTCGCCCCCCAACCCTACCCCTGACCCTCCCCCCTACCTCCTCTTGCCCCAACCGAGCCACCACTCCTCGCAATCGGACAACCACCCCACTCCACCCTTACCCCCCTTCCACCCCTTCCCCTAACTGCCTCCACCCCCCCCCCACCCTCCCCTCCCCTACACCGTAACCCCCCCCATACCCCCTACCCCCACGCCCTCCCCTACCCCACCAACCCCCTACCCCCCACGCACCCGCCCAACCCCAGCCCCCATGCCACTCCACCCCCTACCCCCTACGACCCCCCCCAACTGACCCACCCCACCCCGTAATCGGATGACCACCCCACCCCACCCTTACCCCCCTTCCCCCTACCCCCCGCCGCCCCACCTACCCCCCTTCCCCCCTTACGCACCCCCCGCCTTACCCCCTTAACCGCCCCCATTATCCCCCGCCCCAAAACCCCCATCCCGGCCCACCCATACCCTTGTACCCCCCCCCCCCACACCTCGCCCCCCAACCCCCATCCCACCCCACCTGTACCCTGCTATCCCCCATGCGCGCCCCCCCCCTCCCCCCAACTCCACCCCTACGCCCAACGCGCCCCTTCCCCTACCCCACCCAACCACTCAGCCCTACTCCCTCCCTCACGCCCCCTCCCCCGCCCTTGCCCACCCCTCCACCCCACCCCAACCCACTCACCCCCCTCCCTCGCTCACCCCACCCCACCCCACCCGCGCCACCCCCCCCTCGGCCACCCCTACCCGTGCCCTCCCCATCACCCCACCCCACCCCACCTGCCCACCCCACCCAACCAACTGCCCCCAGCCCCACCCCCCCTCACCCACCCCTACCCTTGCCCTCTGCCCCCTCCCCACGTCACCCCGATCGCCCGCCTGCCTGCCTGGGGTGGCCGACCAATTTCGGGAATCGGCCGACAACCATGGCCGGGGGGGCAGCTCGCCGGGGTGGCACGGGGTGGGCGGTGGTACCCCACCCCGTGCCACCTTCCCCCCCGTTGGGGTGGTGCGGGGTGGGCGGCAGCACCCCACCCCATGCCACCTCGGTGGCTCGCCCGCTCGCCCGGGGTGGCCGTCCGATTCCTGGAATTGGACGGCCACCTCGGGCAGGCGGATGGGTTGCCGGGGTGGCGCGGGGTGGGCGGTCGCGCCCCACCCCGCACCACCTTGGCAGCCACCCGCCCACCGAATTCAGATGGCCACCTCGGCGGGCGGGCGGGCCGTGGGGGTGGCGTTGGGTGGGTGACCGCTTCCCACCCCGCGCCACCCTGGTGGCCCGCCCACCCGCCCGCCCACTCGCTTGAGTGGCCATCCGATTCTCGGAATTGGACAGCCACCGGGGCAGGCGGACAGGCTGCCGGGGTGGAGCTGGGTGGGGCGCGGCTGCCCACCCGCACCACCCCTGCAACCCTCCCGCCTGCCCGGGGTGGCCGTCCGATCCGAGAATCGGACGGCCACCAGTGTGGGCGGGTGGGTCTCTGGGGTGGTGCAGGGTGGGGCGTGGTCGCCCACCCTGTGCCACCCTGGCGGCCCACCTGCCTGCCCGAGTGGCTATTCGATTCTAGGAATGGGACGCCCACTCGGGCGAGCGGGTGGGTCGCCGGGGTGGCGTGGGGAGGGGGCGGAGTGCAAGGGTAGGGGTGGCGGGCGGGGGGGGAAGGAGCGGCGGAGGATGGGGTGGGGTGTCGGGGGGGGAGGGGGGGGGGGGGGGGAGGGCAGGGGTAGGGGTGGCCAGGTGAGAGGGGGATCGGGTGGCGTGGAGACCAGGGTGGGGTAGGGGTTGGGGGGGAAGGGGTAGGGGGATCAGGGGGAAGGGACGTACGGGGGGAAGGGGCATACGGGGTTGGAGGGGGAAGGGGTGGGGTGGGATCGGGGGTAGGGGGTGGGGGGGAAGGGGTGGGGTGAGGGCGTGGGGGGCAGGGGGTAGGGGTGCGGTGGGATGGGGGGGGGGTGCAGTGGGATGGGGGAGCATGGGGGGAAGGGGGTTGGGCAGGAAGGGGGGTAAGGGGGGGGGAGGGCGTGGGGGGTAGGGGGGGAAGTGGTGGGTGGGTTAGGGGGCAAGGGGGGTAAGGTGGGGGTGTGGGGGGTAGGGGTGGCCGAGGGAGAGGGGGGGGCGGTGGGGTGGGAAGGAGGGCGGGGTAGGGGTTGCGGGGCGGGGGGTAGGGTGATGGGGGGAAGGGGCGTAGGGGGGGGCATGTGGGGTGGGGGATGGGGGGGGAAGGGGTGCAGTGGGATGGGGATTGGGGGTGGGGTGGGATGGGTGGTAGGGGGTTGGAGGGAAGGGGGGTGGTGGGGGAGGTATGGGGCAGGGAGGGAAGGGGTTGGGTGGGTTGGGTGGAGAAGGGGGGTAGGGTGGGGGTGTGGGGGGTAAGGAGGGAAGGGGTGGGGTAGGATGGAGGGTAGGGGTAGGGGGGGTAAGGGGTGGGGTAGGGGGGGGGGGGGGGGGGTAGGGGGGCGGCATGGGGCGTAGTGGGGGAAGGGGTTGGGTTGGTTGGGGGGCGAGGGGTAGGGGGGGCCATGGGGTGAAGGGGGCTAGGGGGCCTGTGGGGGGAAGGGGGATAGGGGTAGGGGTAGGGTGAGAGGGGGATAGGGGGAAGGGGTGGAAGGGGGGTAAGGGTGGGGTCGGGTGGCCGACTGATTGTGGGGTGGGGTGTAGTGGGGTGGAGGGGCGTGAGGGGGGGGCGAGGTGGCTAGGGGGTAGGGTGAGACGGGGGCAGGGGGTAGGGGTAGCGATGGGAGAGGTGGGGGTGTGGTGGGCCAAGGGACAGGTTGGGGGAGTTTGGGGAGGAGGCCGATGGGTGTGCGGAGGGGGCGGGTGGCCGACCAATTACAGGATGGGGGTGCCCAGCTTTGCTGGGCCCACCATGTTCATGATGGAAATATTGGTTAATTTGGCTGACAAAAAGTATTAATCTTAAAAAAAAATCTACTTCATTAAACTAATTTAATATGAGAATTTTCAAGGAAAAAATTTAACTGGCCTTTGAATTGCGAGAATTTTTCATTGAATATGTTGTTGATAGCAATGTAGCTGCTCCACAAATTCGCTCCAAGTCTTTCAACGAACCTCAGAAAACCTTGATGTAATGTGAGTAATAGTGATAATGGAATTTAGTATATAGGTGAAATTACGGAGATGTTTTACCAGAGGGTGAATGCGGGATTGATTAGTTTTAAAAAAATTTAACATGTTAATTTTTTTATGGTGATGAAGAAAAATATGATAAAGAGAATATTATGGAATTGTTTACAGAGGGGTGAATGTGGGATTAATTTGTTTTAAAATGTATTATAAAAATATAAAAAAACATTCAATTGTTTAGTAAATATTATATACTTTGACTATTAAAATAATTTAGTTAGAAGTTGTAGTTTACAATTTTAACTTTAATGATTTATTTCATAAAAATATTTAGTTTACATTTTTCATTAAATTGTAGAATAAAATAATGAAGAGAAATAAATCTCACAAACTTTTACGAGCGAAATATTTTCGCGAAATTTTTTGGGGGGGGAATTTTTGGAGGGAAAATTTCATTCTCTAAGCTATATAATACCTTTAGGAGACTCTCCGTTTGTATCATTCAACATCGTCTATTTGAAAGGGATGGATTATCTTGATAGTGAAGTTTCGATTTATACAACATCAACATCTTCATCGTGTAACAACTCTATTCATATGGATGAATATAGCAGGAATTCTTCCACTATGAATAGAAAGTCAATTCTTCCAATTAGTCCTAATCCTAAGGACTATGAGAGCAACACTGATGAAAGAGGGGATGGATAATTTCAAATAAATAAAGAGTCACAGATTCCACTTAGTCCGAATTTGAAGGACTATGAAAGCGGCAGTGATGATGAGCTTGATGGAAAATTTCAAAAGAATGGAGTGTCTCGGTGTCCACTTAGTCCTAATTCTAAGGACTATGAGAGCAACAGTGATGAAGAGCATGATGGTGAAGTTCAAAAGAATGTAGTGTCACGATGTCCACTTAGTCCTAATTCTAAGGACTATGAGAGCAATAGTGTTGAAGAGCATGATGACGAATTTCAAAAGAATGAATTGTCGCGGTGTCCACTTAGTCCTAATTCTAAGGACTATGAGAGTAGCAGTGATGAAGAGCGTGATAATGAATTTGAAAAGAATGGAGTGTCAAAGTGTCTACTTAGTCCTAATTCTAAGGACTATGAGAGTAGCAGTGATGAAGAGCATGATGATGAATTTCAAAAGTATGGAGTGTCACGGTGTCTAGTTAGTCCTAATTCTAAGGACTATGAGAGCAGCTTTGATGAAGAGTGGGATGATGAATTTCAAAATTATGGATGTGTCCATTTAGTCCTAATTCTAAGGACTATGATAGCAGCAGTGATGAAGAGAGGGATGATTAATTTAAAAAGAATGGAGTGTCACGGTGTCCACTTAGTCCTAATTCTAAGGACTATGAGAGCAACAGTGATGAAGAGTGTGATGATAAATCTCAAAAGAATGGAGTGACACAATGTCCTCTTAGTCCTAATTCTAAGGACTATGAGAGCAGAAGTGATGAAGGACAGGATGATGCACTTAGTCCTAATTATAATGAGTATAAAGGTAGTAGTGATGAAGGACGGGATGATGCACTTAGTCCTAATTCTATGGACTATGAGAGCAGCACTAAAAATGCACATGAGGAAGAATATCCAATAAACATTGAGTCAAATTTTCCATTGAGTCCGAATTCTAAGTATTATGACAGTAGCACTGAAGAAGGGGAATATGAAGAATATCCTCCAAGTCAGTGTTTGAAAAGCATAGCTGATCATAGTGTGGATAACATTCCTCTTAATGATGATGAAAATCCTTATACAAATGATGATCCAATGATGGAGATGTTGCCAAGAAATATTGTATCGAGGAGTAGGAACAAAACTTTTCTTATCAATGCAAGATGTTCTAGTTATACAAGGGGTAGAGCAGAATATCTGACGAGAAGAAGTTCTATTAGCGCACTCATTTCAAGTGAATGTTGCCAAAAACGATTGCTTGAAACACATGGATTTCAAATTTGCATTAGAGAGCAGGAAGGGATATTTGTCAATGAATAAAAGCATGCAAAATTCATATTTAGTTGGGTGCATGCAATCTACATTGTCACGTTATGATTATCATATTAGGACTTTATTTATCTGTAGAAAAGCTTTCAAAATGTTTCATTCGATTGGGAATTTTTGTTTCTCGAGAATTCAAGAAAATTTGGAAAAGGATCCCACATTTTATTCTGAAGTATGTCATAAAAGACAGTTTGGGCCATTATCAAATACTGCAACGTCATGGATGAAAGATTTATTTTCAAAGCATGGATAATGTATGCCAAATAAAGAGACAATACATATTCTAGATAATTTTTCAAGACGAGAAATCTACAACTTATACAAATAATATGCAGAAGGTGCTGAGGGACATGGCCGGTTTATTACATATCAATATTTTGTGAAGGTATGCAAGAAAGAATTCAACAATGTCCGTATTCCTAAGAAGACGAGGACGGGGATTTGCAGTACATGTGCTTCTCTTAAATAAAAAATGGACAAATGTGAAGGGTTAGAAAGAGGTAAGCATTCATAACTTAAACTTTTAAAATTATATATTCATCAAGTATGAAAACATATTTCTTAATGGCTTTCTTTTATGTTGTGTAGATTCAATTGTCAAAGAACTTTAGGAGCATCGCGAAAAACAAACAAATGAAAGGAAAAAGTTGTACAAGAATCGAAATAAGTGTTATGATAATCCAAATAAATATTTGGGTTTGATAATTGATGGTATGGACCAGAAGAAAACACTTTTACCACATTTTGTTCGCACGCCCAAAAATTTACAGGAGGAAAATTTTATTCAGTATCACTTGGTCGGTTGTATGGTCCTCAATGGGAAAATGTTGCCAAAGGTGTACTTCATAGCTCCAAATATTCATAATGATGCAAATTTGACCATAACCATAATTCATGATGTGCTTTCTCATTGGTCTGATAATCTTCCTAAACTTTTGTATCTACAATTGGACAACACTTGCTGTGAAAACAAAAATCAGGTTGTTTTTGGATATCTAAACATGCTTGTTGAATTGAGAATTTTTCAGAAGGTAAATGTTTGTTTCCTTCTTGTTGGGCACACTCATGACCATATTTATCAGATGTTCAGTCGTTTTTCAGTCACATTTAGGAGGAAGGAAGTTGGGAGCTTGCCATCATTAATTGAATGTATTAAGAAATCATACATCCCAGAGCCCACTTTTGATGTGTTGGAAGAAACTGTTGACATGCGAAGGTTTATTATGGGACCATATGGTGAGGGGAAATGCATTGAACAACTTAATGACATTAGCTTCCAACACCAATTTCATATCAAAAAATTGATGGGAAAACACTAATATGGGGCAAGAAGTATTCAATTAAGGCCGAATGGGCATCATCATCAGGTTTGCAATTTTTGAAGTTCATTTCAGATCATCCAATATTTACATCAAAAATATTGTTATTACAATTAGTTGGTGAAGTTCATAATGCACGCAGACAAAATAGAGACATAAATTATTTTGATTGCCTAGAAGAAATTAAAAAATGTATTAGATATACATATGAGTACTTTGACATTGCTGATTCGGTTTGGTGAGAGTCATTTTTCAATAATCAAAGTGATATCATTTCAACAACAACAAATGAAGATATACCTTTGAAAAATCCATTTATTTGGCCACAAAATGTGTAGAATGCACATGAGGAAATAAACATTGTTGAACAACAACAATCTCATGGTATTATTAATTCTTCACAGGCAGAGGAAAGAGAGATGAAGATTGGTTCCAGAAGGTCTCATGCACAACGTGAAGCCATGGAAGACCTTTACAGGGGTTCAGTACAGGATATTAAAGAGGGTTGCATGATCGCAATGCTAGTAGATGGAGATCCCAATGGCTATCCATTCTGGGTTTCTAAAGTTATAAATGTCTTTACAGAAAATGAGGATATTACAAGTGTTGAAGTACATTGGTATGGCACAAATACACGCCCATTCAATGTTATGTATAAGCCAAAGATGGTAGTTGATAAAAATGGCGGAAAGAGAAAAAGAAAGGGTACGAATATAAATCGCCGCCGCAAAGACATATTGAAATTGGAGGATGTTGACATACTTGTTTATGACTTCAATTTAACAAAGAGAGGAACTCTTCACTTGAAGACGATAGAGATTCTGAAAAGGTTGTTACCAGAAGGAACAATGTTGAGATGGGAGTCTGTTGAAACCAGTCGTAGATCTATAAGAATTTTGAAACCTGAAATGATGGGCATGCATGTGGACTGAGATGGGGCACTAGTTGATGAAAGAGAAGAATATGGAACATCTTCGTCAGCATCCATTCACTCATCTAAAGATGTGAATTCTGATGGTGTGCAAGAAAATATGAGTGATTTTGAATAATTGTTTAAGACAATGTATCTAATTGATGTATGCATTGTATCTTGAAATAAATTTTTTGATTTCCATATGGTGTTAAATGAGAAGTTATGTGTCATTTTTATGTTGTTGGATCATTTTACTAGCATTTTTTTAAAATTTTGAAGATTGACCCTAAAAAAAAGATCATTGTTCCAGTATAATCACTTTTTCGTTTTCAAGCTGTATTTTGCACGAAAATTTCGTTTTCACTGCCATTTTTAAAACATGTTCAAAATTGTCCCTAAAATAAAACCATCGTTTCAGTATACACACTTTTCGTTTTTAGCACTGCTTTTGATGTATTTTTGGCATTTTTTGGCCAGAGTTCTTGTTTTGAGTTTATAGTTCTCGTTTCAAAGTTTACAATGTTTCTTATGTATAATTCCACAACTTTCTTTCTATTTTTCTTTTTAATTCCCCTACCGGACTATCTCTTCATTTTCTTATAAGTCCCTTTGGATCACAATTCAATTATTAAAATTTAGTCCTAGCCCTTTAACTTGATTTTCTTAAAACCATGATCTTGCACCATCTTCTACATGTTATCTCTCATTCTATCCACTTCCATGCTACCCCACACGCTCATCATCACAATTATCAATATATTATTTTTTTGACTGTATTTTGTGCTCTTGTATGCTTTAACATCTTCATCATATTCATGAAAATCTCTATCCATATGTTACATTCTCGACTCTTATTTATTTCCTTCTATGTCAAAAGTGAGTATTACCCTATACTATCTCCATGCATATTACTCAGTTACAACCATGATATTTCATGCATACTAACTTTTTAACTTTATCTCCATTCTTCATCTTTTTTTAACGAAAAAA
Source organism: Pinus tabuliformis (assembly GCA_031772625.1). Taxonomy (NCBI): domain Eukaryota; kingdom Viridiplantae; phylum Streptophyta; class Pinopsida; order Pinales; family Pinaceae; genus Pinus; species Pinus tabuliformis. Next base: position 86,367,581 of record CM062817.1, read on the forward strand.
ATATGCTTTAATCATGCATCAAAATAATTATCTTATACAGTTTTCTAAAAAATAAAATATTCGCCATTGTCAATTTTTCATTATACATATTTTTTTCAAATAATTATTTTTCAATTTGATTTTTTAAGTAATCAATTGATTCATAAAAATTACTCTTTAGGAAAACACAATAATTGTTATAATCTTAAAATTATTTAAACACAAATTATTTTAACATATTATTTTCACATATTTATTTTAATTTTCTGATTTATATTTCACAACTAAAAATTTGTTTATATTTTTGGATTTGGTATTAATAAATTTTGTAACATTATTTTATAAAAACTATTTAACTTTTATATCTACAATTTTCTTTAAATCTTTTCCATGTTTTTCAAAATGATCTTAACCTCACAAGCTTCTGACAATTATGATGTGACTAATATCATTCAAAAACTCAAATAAAACTAGTCACATTACTATAGTCCATGTGACTTGTGTCATCCAAAAACTCAAATAAAATTATAGTCCATGTGACTTGTGTCATCCAAAAACTCAAATAAAATTAATCACATGATTGTAATATACAAAATCCATGTTTTATATATGACCAAAAATCTATGCCTTATCATGTGACTAATGTCATTCAAAAACTCAAATAAGATTAGTCACATTATTATAATTCGTGTGACTGGTGTCATTAAAAAAGTCAAATAAAATTAATCACAGGACTATAATCCATGATTTATCATGTGACCAAAATCCATGCTTTAATCATGTGACTAATGTTATTAAAAAAATCAAATCAAATTAATCACATTACTATAATTCATGTGACTTGATAACATGTGATTAATTTTGTTTATTCATGTGACTTGATAACATGTGATTAATGTTGTTTATTCATGTGACTTGGATAACATGTGATTAATGTGGTTAAAAAAATCAAATCAAGTTAATCACATTACTATAATTCATGCGACTTTTGTTATCAAAGATTCAAATAAAATTAATCATATGAATGCAATGCATATCTTATGAGGTGACTAAAAAATTATACTTTATCATGCGACTAATACCATTAAAAACTCAAATAAAATTAGTCATATTACTATAATCCATGTGACTTGTGTCATAAAAAACTCAAATAAGATTAATCATACTAGTCATGCTTTATCACGAGACTAATAACTGAAATACAATTAATCACATGACTCATCCATGGCACATAAAGTGTTTAAAATTAAATTAGTTGATAAAATGTTTACCTCTTGATATCACGGGTTTAAACATAAAATATAAGTAAAGAATAATACATCGTTTCGAGTGGATTCAATTAATAGGTTTGTTTATTAATGTCTCATTATAGGTTTGTTTATTAATGTCTCTTTGGACCAAGGGAAAGGGACTTTCTCCACGTGAAGCACAATTTAGGAACTAGCTTGGTTGGTTTACAAAGGTGTTTTTTTTAGTTTAGGTAGATAGACATAGTTTATATTAGAATTGGGATGAATTTTGATTTTTTATTAAATGGATGGAGAATATTTAATTTTAGATGAATATATTTTTGTTTAATATACTATTTAAGGGTTGATATGAAAAGTTTTTGAATTATTTTTCAGTTTCAAAGCTAAAAATAACATTTTTTTTTTCCTTTGTCATCTGTTAATTTACTATTTACATTGTCTTTCGCAGACGTTGAAGCAATAGCTTCATTGGATTTTCATCGTTCAAATCGAATGTTACAATGCTTATCTACCTATTGCGTTTTATTTTTGAGTTGATTACCATGACTTCCATCCCTCCATTTGAATGTGGCGAGGTTCAACATAAGGTTCAATGTGGCGAGATGCACAAGTTCAATGTGGCGAGGTTCAACATTAGGTTCAATGTGGCAAGGTTAAATTTGTTCAAGTTTGATTTTGTACTAAAATTTCATTTCTATTTGCACATTCTATTTAGTTTCATAGTTCTCGAACTTTGATTTCGTACTAAAATCCTATTCCATTTCTATTTGCAAGTTGCATTTTTTATACTTATCCTAGTCAATATAGTTGGTGTTAAAAATTGGTGAGGCATCCATATAAACAAATGAAATTCTTTTGTTGTTTTCATTTTGATTTCTATTTCTTCATTTTTTTTTGGAGGTTTGATGTGCTAAAGTTCATTTTCCCAAGCTCGATGTGTTTGCATTCAATTTCCTTTCTTGTTGAGTCAGTACTCTATGTTTGGTTTCATAATTTTGAGGCTAGATTTTGTTGATTAGATTTCCACAAGTACGATTTCCTTGGAATGAGGTTCGATTTAAATCCCAACTTACATCCCATTTCCCATGGATCTAACTTCACAATTGAATTCTTTATTGGATGGACGACCTGGATCTTTGGGGCTAAGATCTAGGAGTTGAAAATGCCAAGAGAGGAGAAGAGAAAGCATACAAATATGACATGAAACTAATCGCAAGAACATTGATAAAAATATAAGAACTGAGATACAACACATAAATATGAAGAAGAATTCCATTAAGAAGAACCATTACATTCAATGATGCCAAATTTGGGACCTCTCCTTCTCAACCTTCACTCTATTCTTATTCCCCTCTTATATGATGCCTTGTTGACATATTCAACTTTGGATAGGGTTGAACCCATCAGTTACATGTCGACTAAGTTCCATTTTACCTAAAAATATGACATTATGACTTATACATATGAACTTAGGTTATAAGCACCCCTAAGATTTAGAACAATCCTACCCCCTTAAAGAATGATGGTCCCCATCATTCAAATTGCTAAAGGAAAAAAAAGAGGGACCTCATTATGTTTAATTAACCATCATGATTAGAATATACCACGAGCCAATGAAGAGAAGGTTTTGTGTGGTTTACCCATAACCATGGGTTTATGGTTTATGGAAGGGGTGGGGTGGGATCAGGGGTAGGGGGTGGGGGGGAAGGGGTGGGGTGAGGGCGTGGGGGGTAGGGGGTAGAGGTGCGGTGTTATAGACATGTTTGTGCCTTACAGCATTGAGCATGAAATGTCCATAATCTAAGGGATCCAAAGTCCCTAAACATGTTGTTCCTACCCCTAGAGGAACAAGGCTAACAAACCACAACAATTCACAAAAGTTCTCCACCTGAAACTGCTCAGAAACAAGTCAATTTAGGATCATTTCAGTGGCTACACTAGCTGTCTGCGCTGAATGTCAAAGCCAACACTGGCTACCTGCATTGAATGTCAACTGGAACAAAGGCTACCTGCGTTGAACGAGAGTGGACAAGTGGCAGGCTCATTTCTCAAGGTGTCAAGACCCAGGAAGCTTCCAAAATGACACTTGCCTCAGGGAATTCGACTGGTGATGAGTAAGAGGTTCCAAATCTCCAAGTGGAAGCAAGAACCTCCAAGTGGACTCAAGAACTGATAGAGGGAGGGACACTAGTCAGATCTCAAGCTGACTCATCCTCTCTCCAAACATCTATATATGGATCTCTCCTCCATGAGATCTGGAGGCTGGAATTTTGTTATTGCAAAGAATTGCTGTTGGTTTGAGACTGGAACCATTGGGTGCTTAATGCTTTGAAGGGGGAAAGAGAGGAATTCCTTTTGCTGGGAAGGAGATGCTGGATTGGAGCCCTCTGGGTTGTATCTCTTCCTGAACCTTGTTATTCATCAATAAAGCTATCTTGGTTTCTCCTATATGCTGATGTATTTTGATGTATGAATGTATTAGTGTATTTGGTTTATTTCTAATCCTAAACTAGTTATGAATGTGAACATCTGTCTTTGTGTAGTGTTCTTCTCTTGTCTCAAGTAGCTGTTCTCTTGTCGCAAGTAGCTGTTCTCTTGTGATCTTGCAGGAAGTTGTAGCTGGATAAGCAAGAAGGAAAGTAGCTGTGAGCACCCAAAGAGAAGGGAGATTGAATCGAGGGACAAACGGAAGACACCGGTAAGTCTATTGATCTCTCTTCTTTCACATTTCATAAAGGAAGAAACCAGTATAGCTGTACTCGTTTGTTGCTAAGGCACTATCACACCTTAGGTGGATAGGATCGTCCTGCATAGGCATTTTTCCCCACAACATGCGGTGGGATGGAGGTTGGGGGTTGGAGTGGGATGGGGGAGCATGGGGGGTAGGGGGTTGGGCAGGAAGGGGGGTAAGGGGGGGGAGGGCGTGGGGGGTAGGAGGGGAAGGGGTAGGGTGGGTTGGGGGGGAAGGGGGGTAAGGTGGGGGTGCAAAGACTCTGGACACCACATATCTCCATAATGGTATGATATTGTCCACTTTGGGCCTAAGCCCTCATGGATTTGTTTTTGGGCTTTACCCCAAAATGCCTCATACCAATGGAGATATTTGTCCATCCTTATATACCCATGATCCTTCCCACTTCTAGTCAATGTGGGACTTTGGTCGTATACCCAACAATCCTCCCCTCGAACAAAGGACCATCGAGCCTCCCCTCGAACGATTATCCATCCGTACACTCTCTACCAACCAGGATTCTTCACTCCAATGCGTTGGAAGCACACGCCTTACATGGAACACCACCTGCCTCGAGAGGTTGCTCTAACCGAGCTCATCCACGGATCCCATCGTGATATTACCGAGGCCCACCACCTTCGTTCGACATTTTGAGGATTCATCCACTTGGCTAACTTTGAACCTAGGCTCTGATACCACTTGTAAGGACTCTGGACACCACATATCTCCACAATGGTATGATATTGTCCACTTTGGGCCTAAGCCCTCATGGATTTGTTTTTGGGCTTTACCCCAAAAGGCCTCATACCAATGGAGATATTTGTCCATCCTTATATACCCATGATCCTTCCCACTTCTAGCCCAACAGGGGGCGTGGGGGGTAGGGGTGGCTGAGGGAGAGGGGGGGGCGGTGGGGTGGGAAGGAGGGCGGGGTAGGGGTTGCGGGGCGGGGGGCAGGGGAATGGGGGGGGAGGGGTGTAGGGGGGGCGTGGGGGGTAGGGGATGGGGGGGAAGGGGTGTGGTGGGATGGGGGTTAGGGGGTGGGGTGGGATGGGGGTAGGGGGTTTGTGGGGAAGGGGGGTGGTGGGGGGAGGTACGGGGTAGGGGGGGAAGGGGTGGGGTGGGTTGGGGGGAGAAGGGGGGTAGCGTGGGGGGAGAAGGTGGGTAGGGAGGGAAGGGGTGGGGTAGGATGGAGGGTAGGGGTGGGGGGTAAGGGGTGGGGTGGGATGGGGGTAGGGGGTTTGTGGGGAAGGAGGTTGGTGGCGGGAGGTACGGGGTAGGGGGGAAGGGGTGGGGTGGGTTGGGGGGAGAAGGGGGGTAGGGAGGGAAGGGGTGGGGTAGGATGGAGGGTAGGGGTGGGGGGGGTAAGGGGTGGGGTGGGATGGGGGGGCGAGGGGGGTAGGGGGTTGTGGATGAAGGGGGGTAGGGGGACGGCGTGGGGGGTAGTGGGGGAAGGGGTGGCGTGGGTTGGGGGGCGAGGGGTAGGGGGGGCCGTGGGGGGAAGGGGGGTAGGGGTAGGGGTAGGGTGAGAGGGGGATCGGTGGAAGGGGGGTAAGGTGGGGTGGGGTGGCTGGCTGATTGCGGGGTGGGGTGCGGTGGGGTGGAGGGGCGTGAGGGGGGGGGGGGGCGAGGGTGGCTGGGCGGTAGGGTGGGAGGGGGGCAGGGGATAGAGGTAGCAATGGGAGAGGTGGGGGTGTGGTGGGCCAAGAGACAGGGTGGGGGAGTTTGGGGCGGGGGCCGGTGGGTGTGCAGAGGGGGCGGGTGGCCGGCCGATTACAAGATGGGGGTGCCCAGCTTTGCTGGGCACACTATGCTCATGATGGAAATATTGGTTAATTTGGCTGAAAAAAAGTATTAATCTTTAAAAAAAAAATCTACTTCATTAAACTAATTTAATATGAGAATTTTCAAGGAAAAAATTTAACTGACCTTTGAATTGCGAGAATTATTCATTGAATATGTTGTTGATAGCAGTGTAGCTACTCCACAAATTCGCACCAAGTCTTTCAACAAAACTAAGAAAACCTTGATGTAATGTGAGTAATAGTGATAATGGAATTTAGTATATAGGTGAAATTACGGAGATGTTTTACCAGACGGTGAATGTGGGATTAATTAGTTTTAAAAAAATTTAACATGTTAATTTTTTTATGGCGATGAAGGAAAATATGATAAAGTGAATATTATGGAATTGTTTACAGAGGGGTGAATGTGGAATTAATTTGTTTTAGAATGTATTATAAAAAATAAAAAAAAATCAATTGTTTAGTAAATATTATATACTTTGACTATTAAAATAATTTAGGTAGAAGTTGTAGTTTACAATTTTAACTTTAATGATTTATTTCATAAAACATTTAGTTTACATTTTTCATTAAATTGTAGAATAAAATAATGAAGAGAAATAAATCTCACAAACTATTACGAGGGAAATTTTTTCGCGAAATTTTTTGGGGGAAAAATTTTTGGATGGAAATTTTCATTCTCTAAGCTATATAATATCTTTAGGAGACTCTCCATTTGTATCATTCAACATCTTCTATTTGAAACGGATGGATTGTCTTGATAGTGAAGTTTTGATTTATACGACATCAACATCTTCATCGCGTAACAACTCTATTCATATGGATCAATATAGCAGGAATTCTTCCAATATGAATAGAAAGTCAATTCTTCCAATTAGTCCTAATCCTAAGGACTATGAGAGCAACACTGATGAAAGAGGGGATGGAGCATTTCGAATAAATAAAGAGTCACAAATTCCACTTAGTCCGAATTCGAAGGACTATGAAAGCAGCAGTGATGATGAGCTTGATGACAAATTTCAAAAGAATGGAGTGTCACGGTGTCCACTTAGTCCTAAGTCTAAGGCCTATGAGAGCAACAATGATGAAGAGCATGATGGTGAAGTTCAAAAGAATGGAGTGTCACGATGTCCACTTAGTCCTAATTCTAAGGACTATGAGAGAAATAATGTTGAAGAGCATGATGACGAATTTCCAAAGAATGGATTGTCACGGTGTCCACTTAGTCCTAATTCTAAGGACTATGAGAGTAGCAGTGATGAAGAGTGTGATAATGAATTTGAAAAGAATGGAGTGTAAAAGTGTCCACTTAGTCCTAATTGTAAGGACTATGAGAGCAGCAGTGATGAAGAGCATGATGATGATTTTCAAAAGTATGGAGTGTCACGGTGTCTAGTTAGTCCTAATTCTAAGGACTATGAGAGCAGCTTTGATGAAGAGTGGGATAATGAATTTCAAAATTATGGAGTGTCATGGTGTCCAGTTAGTCCTAATTCTAAGGAATATGATAACAACAGTGATGAAGAGCAGGATGATGAATTTCAAAAGAATGGAGTGTCACGATGTCCACTTAGTCATAATTCTAAGGACTATGAGAGCAACAATGATGAAGAGTGTGATGATAAATCTCAAAAGAATGGAGTGTCACAATGTCCTCTTAGTCCTAATTCTAAGGACTATGAGAGCAGCAGTGATGAAGGATAGGATGATGCACTTAGTCCTAATTCTAATGAGTAAAAAAGGTAGTAGTGATGAAGGACATGATGATGCACTTAGTCCTAATTCTATGGACTATGAGAGTAGCACTAAAAATGCACATGAGGAAGAATATCCAATAAACATCGAGTCAAATTTTCCATTGATTCTGAATTCTAAGGACTATGACAGTAGCACTGAAGAAGGGGAATATGAAGAATATCCTCCAAGTCAGTATTTTGAAAATCACAGCTGATCATAGTGTGGATAACACTCCTCTTAATGATGGTGAAAATCATTATACAAATGATGATCTAATGATGGAGATGTTGCCAAGAAATATTGTATCGAGGAGTAGGAGCAGAGCTTTTCGTATCAATGCAAGATGTTCTAGTTATACAAGGGGTAGAGCAGAATATCTCACGAGAAGAAGTTCTATCAGCGCACTCATTTCAAGTGAATGTTGCCAAAAAGATTGCTTGAAACACATGGATTTCAAATTTGCATTAGAGAGCAGGAAGGGATATTTGTCAATGAATAAAAGCATGCAAAATTCATATTTAGTTGGGTGCATGCAATCTACATTGTCACGTTATGATTATCATATTAGGACTTTATTTATCTGTAGAAAAGCTTTCAAAATGTTTCATTCGATTGGGAATTTTTGTCTCTCGAGAATTCAAGAAAATTTAGAAAAGGATCCCACATTTTATTCTGAAGTACTTCATAAAAGAGAGTTTGGGCCATTATCAAATACTGCAATGTCATGGATGAAAGATTTCTTTTCAAAGCATGGAGAATGTATGCCAAATAAAGAGACAATACATATTCTAGATATTTTTTCAAGACGAGAAATCTACAACTTATACAAATAATATGCAGAAGGTGCTGAGGGACATGGCCGGTTTATTACATATCAATATTTTGTGAAGTTATGGAAGAAAGAATTTAATAATGTCCGTATTCCTAAGAAGACAAGGATGGGGATTTGCAGTACATGTGCTTATCTTAAATAAAAAAGGGAAAAATGTGAAGGGTTAGAAAGAGGTAAGCATTCATAACTTAAACTTTTAAAATTATATATTCATCAAGTATGAAAACATATTTCTTAATGGCTTTCTTTTATGTTGTTTAGATTCAATTGTCAAAGAACTTTAGGAGCATCACGAACAATAAACAAATGAAAGGAAAAAGTTGTACAAGCATCGAAATAAGTGTTATGATAATCCGAATAAATATTTGGGTTTCATAATTGATGGTATGGACTAAAAGAAAACACTTTTACCACATTTTATTCGCACACCCAAAAAATTAGAGGAGGAAAATTTTATTCAGTATTACTTGGTCGGTTGTATGGTCTTTAATGGGAAAATGTTGCCAAAGGTGTAATTCATAGCTCCAAATATTCATAATGATGCAAATTTGACCATAACCATAATTCATGATGTGCTTTCTCATTGGTCTGATAATCTTCCTAAACTTTTGTATCTACAATTGGACAACACTTGCCGTGAAAACAAAAATCAGGTTGTTTTTGGATATCTAAACATGCTTGTTGAATTGAGAATTTTTCAGAAGGTAAACGTTGGTTTCCTTCTTGTTGGGCACACTCATGACCATATTTATCAGATGTTCAGTCGTTTTTCAGTCACATTGAGGAGGAAGGAAGTTGGGAGCTTACCATCACTAATTGAATGTATTAAGAAATCATACATGCTAGAGCCTACTTTTGATGTGTTGGAAGAAACAGTTCACATGCGAAGGTTTATTATGGTATCATATGATGAGGGGAAATGCATTGAACAACTTAATGACATTAGCTTCCAACATCAATTTCGTATCAAAAAAATTGATGAGAAAACACTAATATGGGGCAAGCAGTATTCAACTACTGCAGAATGGGCATCGTCATCAGGTTTGCAATTTTTGAAGTTCATTTCAGATCATCCAATATTTGCATCAAAAATATTTTTATTACAATCAGTTGGTGAAGTTCATAATGCACGCAGAAAAAATAGAGACATAAATTATTCTGATTGCCTAGAAGAAATTAAAAAATGCATTATATATACATATGAGTACTTTGACATTGCTGATTCAGTTTGGTGGGAGTCATTTTTCAATAATCAAAGTGATATCATTTCAACAACAACAAATGAAGATATACCTTTGAAAAGTCCATTTATTTGGCCACAAAATGTATTGAATGCACATGAGGAAATAAACGTTGTTGAACAACAACAATCTCAAGGTATTATTAATTCTTCACAGGCAGAGGGAAGAGAGATGAATATTGGTTCCAGAAGGTCTCATGCACAACGTGAAGCCATGGAAGACCTTTACATGGGTTCAGTACATGATATTAAGGAGGGTTGCATGATCGCAATGCTAGCAGATGGAGATCCCAATGGTTATCCATTCTGGGTTGCTGAAGTTATAAATATCTTTACAGAAAATGAGGATGTTACAAGTGTTGAAGTACATTGGTATGCCACAAATACACACCCATTCAATGCTGTGTATAAGCCAAAGATGGTAGTTGACAAAAAAATGGCGGAAGGAGAAAAAGAAAGGGTACGAATATAAATCGTCACCGCACAGACATATTGAAATTGGAGGATGTTGAAATACTTATTTATGACTTCAATTTAACAAAGAGAGGAACTCTTCGCTTGAAGACGATAGAGATTATAAAAAGGTTGTTACCAGAAGGAACAATGTTGAGATGGGAGTCTGCTGAAACCAGTCATAGATCTAGAAGAATTTTGAAACCTGAAATGATGGGCATGCATGTGGACTCAGATGGGGCACTAGTTGATGAAAGAAAAGAATATGGAACATCTTCGTCAGCATCCAGTCACTCATCTAAAGATGTGAATTCTGATGGTGTTCAAGAAAATATGAGTTTTTTTTATTTCCATATGGTGTTAAATGAGAATTTATGAGTCATTTTTATGTTGTTGGATCATTTTACTAGCATTTTTTTAAAATTTTGAAGATTGACCCTAAAAAAAAAACATTGTTCCACTATAATCACTTTTTCGTTTTCAAGCTGTATTTTGCACGAAAATTTTGTATTCACTGCCATTTTTAAAACATGTTCAAAATTGTCCCTAAAAAAAAAAGCCATCGTTTCAGTATACACACTTTTTGTTTTTAGCATTGCTTTTGATGTGTTTTTGGCATTTTTTGGCTAGAGTTCCTGTTTTGAGTTTATAGTTCTCGTTTCAATGTTTACATTTTTTCTTATGTATAATTCCACAACTTTCTTTCTATTTTTTTTTTTAATTCCCCTATTGGACTATCTCTTCATTTTCTTATAAGTCCCTTTGGATCAGAATTCAATTATTAAAATTTAGGCCTATCCCTTTAACTTGATTTTCTTAAAACCATGATCTTGCACCATCTTCTACATATTATCTCTCATTCTATCCACTTCCATGCTACCCCACACGCTCATCATGACAATTATCAATATATTATTTTTTTGACCATATTTTGTACTCTTGTATGCTCTAACATCTTCATCATATTCATGGAAAACTCTATCCATATGTTACATTCTCGACTCTTATTTATTTCCTTCTATGTCAAAAGTGAGTATTACCCTATACTATCTCCATGCATATTACTCAGTTACAACCATAATATTTCATGCATACTAACTTTTTAACTTTATCTCCATTCTTCATCTTTTTAACGAAAAAAATATGCTTTCATAATCATGCATCAAAATAATTATCTTATACATTTTTCTAAAAATAAAATATTCGCCATTGTCAATTTTTCATTATACATATTTTTTTCAAATAATTATTTTTCAATTTGATTTTTTAAGTAATCAATTGATTCATAAAAATTACTCTTTAGGAAAACACCATAATTGTTATAATCTTAAAATTATTTAAACACAAATTATTTTAACATATTATTTTCACATATTTATTTTAATTTTCTAATTTATATTTAACAACTAAAAATTTGTTTATATTTTTGGATTTGGTATTAATAAATTTTGTAACGTTATTTTATAAAAACTATTTAACTTTTATATCTACAATTTTCTTTAAATCTTTTCAATGTTTTTCAAAATGATCTTAACCTCACAAGCTCTGACAATTATCATGTAACTAATATCATTCAAAAACTCAAATAAAACTAGTCACATTACTATAGTCCATGTGACTTGTGTCATCAAAAACTCAAATAAAATTATAGTCCATGTGACTTGTGTCATCCAAAAACTCAAATAAAATTAATCACATGATTGTAATATATGATTTATCATGAAACCCAAAATCCATGTTTTATATATGACCAAAAATCTATGCTTTATCATCTGACTAATGTCATTCAAAAACTCAAATAAGATTAGTCACATTATTATAATTCATGGGACTGGTGTCATTAAAAAAGTCAAATAAAATTAATCACATGACTATAATCCATGATTTATCATGTGACCAAATTCCATGCTTTAATCATGTGACTAATGTTATTAAAAAAATGAAATCAAATTAATCACATTACTATAATGCATGTGACTTGATAACATGTGATTAATGTTGTTTATTCATGTGATAACATGTGATTAATGTTGTTTATTCATGTGACTTGGATAAGATGTGATTAATGTTGTTAAAAAAATCAAATCAAGTTAATCACATTACTTTAATTCATGCGACTTGTGTCATCAAAGATTCAAATAAAATTAATCATATGACTGCAATGCATATCTTATGAGGTGACTAAAAAATTATACTTTATCATGCGACTAATACCATTAAAAACTCAAATAAAATTAATCATATTACTATAATCCATGTGACTTGTGTCATAAAAAACTCAAATAAGATTAATCATACTAGTCATGCTTTATCACGAGACTAATAACTGAAATACAATTAATCACATTAATCACATGACTCATCCATGGCACATAAAGTGTTTAAATTTAAATTAAATGATAAAATGTTTACGTCTTGATATCACGGGTTTAAACATAAAATATAAGTAAAGACTAATGTATTGTTTCCTATTGATTCCTTAAAAGGGCACGTGCATGAATCTTTTAAAGTATATTACACATTTCAATTAATAGGTTTGTTTATTAATGTCTCATTATAGGTTTGTTTATTAATGTCTCTTTGGACTAAGGGAAAGGGACTTTCTCCACGTGAAGCACAATTTAGGAACTAGCTTGGTTGGTTTACAAAGGTGATTTTTTAAGTTTAGGTAGATAGACATAGTTTATATTAGAATTGGGATGAATTTGGATTTTTTATTAAATGGATGGAGGATATTTAATTTTATAGGAATATATTTGTGTTTAATATACTATTTAAGGGTTGATATGAAAAGTTTTTGAATTATTTTTCAGTTTCAAAGCTAAAAATAACATTTTTTTTTCCTTTGTCATTTGTTAATTTACTATTCACATTCTCTTTCCCACACGTTGAAGCAATAGTTTCATTGGATTGTCATCGTTCAAATCGAATGTTACAATGCATATCTACCTATTGCATTTTATTTTTGAGTTGATTACCATGACTTCCATCCCTCCATTTCAATGTGGCTAGGTTCAACATAAGGTTCAATGTGGCGAGATGCACAAGTTCAGTGTGGCGAGGTTCAATGTGGCGAGGTTAAAGTTGTTCAAGTTTGATTTTGTACTAAAATTTCATTTCTATTTGCACATTCTATTTAGTTTCATAGTTCTTGAACTTTGATTTCATACTAAAATCCTATTCCATTTCTATTTGCAAGTTGCATTTTTTATACTTATCCTAGTCAATATAGTTGGTGTTAAAAATTGGTGAGGCCTCCATATAAACAAATGAAATTCCTTTGTTGTTTCCATTTTGATTTCTATTTATTCAGTTTTTTTTGGAGGTTTGATGTGCTAAAGTTCATTTTCCCGAGCTTGATCTATTTGCATGCAATTTCCTTTCTTGTCGAGTCAGTGTACTATGTTTGGTTTCATAATTTTGAGGCTAGATTTTGTTGATTAGATTTCCAGAAGTAAGATTTCATGGGAAAGAGGTTCGATTTAAATCCCAACTTACATCCCATTTCTCATGGATCTAACTTCACAATTGAATTCTTTATTGGATGGATGACTTGGATCTTTGGGGCTAAGATCTAGGAGTCGAAAATGCTGAGAGAGGAGAAGAGAAAGCATACAGATATGACATGAAACTAATAACAAGAACATTGATAAAAATATAAGAACTGAAATAAAACACAAAAATATGAAGAGAGAGAGCTAGATTTTGAGAAGAAGAAGAATTCCATTAAGAAGAACCATTACATGCAATGAGGCCAACTTTGGGACCTCTCCTTCTCAAGCTTCACTCTATTCTTATTCCCCTCTTATATGATGCCTTGTTGACAGATTCAACTTTGGTTAGGGTTGAACCCATCAATTACATGTCGATTAAGTTCCCTTTTACATAAAAATATGACATTATGACTTATACATATGAACTTAGGTTATAAGCACCCCTAAGATTTAGATCAATCCTCCCCCCTTAGAGAATGATGGTCCCCATCATTCAAAATGCTAAAGGAAAAAAAAGAGGGACCCCATTATGTTTAATGTACCATCATGATTAGAATATGCCATGAGCCAATGAAGAGAAGGTTTTGCGTGGTTTACCCATAACCGCGGGTTTATGGATGACCAATTACCATCATGATTAGAATGTAAACGTTTCAATGAAGAGAAGTGTTTTGTGTGGTTTACCCATAACCATGGGTTTATGGATGACCAAAAACCATGGTTTTCTTTTATTTTCTTTTGGATTTTTCTAGCAATAGACTTCTTGCTACAAATTTGTTGATAATTTCTGCTACAGTTGATGAAATCAAATTTTGTTGAATACCCATTTGAGGTGTTGAAGAGATATTTCCATTGATATAAGAAACTTTCACTTTCATGATATCTGGAGCCATAAAATGATTCCTGAAACTTAAGGTAAGAGTGGTCATAGAACGTTGCATACATGTGTAACTTATATTGCTCATGTCTCTCAAACCAGGAAACAAAATAAAATTTCATAAAAAACTCATTTGAGCTAACAGAAAGTCCTCTCAAATGAGTTATTTTTCTCCTTAACTTCTTTATGGAAGTTGTAGCACCTGCATGAAGTTTTCTGAAGATTGTTGCTCTGTGTTTCATCCTTCATTATGCTTCTATGGTGGCCATACCAACATGGGAAGGCTAAGAAATTCTTGAAATGAGGTTGCACAAGCATCTATGTGCTGCATACAATTTTTATAAGCTATGGCATGGTTGTATAAATATACAATAACAATGAATGCGAGAATACCAAGTGCAGAGGGCCACAAATGATGCCAAGATTTTTAAGAGCAACATAGGTTATTGTAGTTGTCATGGAGCCTTCATTTTGTAGACTAATGGATTTAGTGAATCCATGTAAAAATGCTCTTGCAATGGTTAATGGAGATCCGAGGGTGGAAAATCCCATAATGCTTGTAGGCCAATTGTGATACTTACAATGTATGGCCAAGGAAATGGACTCTAAAAGTGCCAAAATGAGGTTGGATATTGCTGCAAAACTTTGAAACTAAAATATGCTTCAAACCCTCATGCCCATGGAGTCATAACTTTCTCTATTACCAAGGATCTCGATTTATGAAGGAACGAAATGAAATACATATTTAAGCATAAACACAAAGCTACAATGAAAATTGAACTTCAATTAATTAATAAAAAATGCTGAAAATTGTTTACATGTAGAATGGAAGTAAATTAGCACGGGTGATGGTAGCTTATCTCTAAGAAGAGATGTGACAACTACATGCCTTATGAATTGTGTTAAAATGAGGCACAGGGGAATTTTCATTATTGAGAAACAATGGAAAACCCTAAACATGCAAAAACCTAATCCTAAGAGATGAAGTGCCAAAAGTTTGTGGGCCCCTTTGGGATTTGTTGGAACGCCTACTTCCTGGGGTTATGATTTGAGCATATGATCTCCATTTGGCATGCACGATACCTCTTTAGAAATATCTATCTCAGGACAACAAATTTTCCTCACAAGCCCTTCTCTCAGGGGCTATGGGCTTGACACGTTTTCCAAAATATCATTGTTTAGGGCCTCAAAACAACTCTAAAAGTTTAGGACTCGAAAAATTACAAAAAATAGAAATTTCTGCTAGAATTAAAAACACTAAAAGAAAACAATGTTGGGGGTCCAAGTGGAATAGGCTGGTGGCCACCGATATCCACCTCGATTAATGGATGAATTCTTTATATATATTTGAAAGAAAACACATAGTTAGTATTATATTATTTTTGGTGTGTAAATTAGATAACTTGTGCTTACTCTGAGATTGAATTATTGTTAATGATCTTCAACAAATAATAACAAGCTTTGTGGAGTAATTTATAGTTGTTTACTCAAAAGAATTCCACCCATTAATCTATAATAGTTCCATGAAAGCAATGTTAAATTAATCATTGTTGGCTATACACCATCATGTTATGCATTGAATTCTAATGCTTTTTTTACATGGTCAATTTACCCTCTCTCTCTCTCTCTCTCTCTCTCTCTCTCTCTCTCTCTCTCTCTCTCTCTCTCTATATATATATATATATATATATAACGGATGAATTCTTTTTATAAATTTGAAAGCCTTGTGGATCAATGGATGAATTCTTTATATATATTTGAAATTAAACATATAGTTAGTATTATATTATTTTTAGTGTGTAAATTAGATAATTAGTATTTGTGCTTAATCCGATATTGAATTATTGTGAATGATCTTGAACAAATAATAAGAAGCTTTATGGAGTTATTTGTAGGTGTTCACTCAAAATAATTCTACCCTTTAATCTATAATAGTTCCATGAAAACAATGTCAAATTAATCATTGTTGGATATACACCATCATGTTAGCATTGGATTCTAATGCTCCACTTAGGTTGCATTTACCCCTCTCTCTCTCTCTCTCTCTCTCTCTCTCTATATATATATATATATATATATATATATATATATAATATAAGGTATTAATGGATGAATTATTTGTATATATTTGAAAGCTTCGTGGATCAACGGATGAATTCTTTATATATATTTGAAATCAAACATATAGTTAGTATTATTTTATTTTCAGTGCGTAAAATAGATAATTAGTATATTTTCTTACTTCTAGATTCAATTATTGTGAATAATATTCAACAAATAATAAGAAGCTTTGTGGATTTATTTGTAGTTGTTTGCTCAAAATAATTCCACCCATTATTCTATAATAATTTCATGAAAACAATGTCAAATTACTCATTGTTGGCTATACACCATCATGTTATGCATTGAATTCTAATGCTCCACTTATAGGTAAATTATATATATATATATATATATGTGATATGTGTGTGTGTGTGTGTGTGTGTGTGTGTGTGGATGTAGTAGATGTAGATGTAGATGTATAGTGTACAATGTGTATAATCAACAATTGTTGACTTTGAAGGTAAAACATTGATTAGAATATCTCCATGCCTTCAAATTTACTTTGCACACACCTGATTAGGGGATATGACAATATGGAGAAAGAAATTTGACACTATATATGTACATCTATTCATAGCTACAACAATTCATTAATAACTAGATATAATGATGTTCAAATGCATGTAATCGATGACAAACATGGTGTTGTCGAACTAGGTGTATATATATATATATATATATATATATATATATGAAGTTTTAGTGTATGTTCCCTAACTCGTGACAGAAGTTTTCTGTATAGTGTAATACTCTCCTTCGCTAAACCCTTCTTATTTCAATTGTCACCACAAACTAACTAATGAGTTAACTGATAAGGATATATTTAACAAGTTGATGAAATCATTGAAGTTGGGTTATTGTAGGTGGGAGTACCGAAAATGTGTGGATTTTTTTCCACTAGTGTAATCCTAGGGTTTAATACTAAATCCCAAGTGTTTATAATATTAAAATATAATAATAATACTAATAATAATAATAATAATATAATATTATTAGGATTTAATATAAAACATTTTTATTATAATTATATATTACTTAATATTATTAGTAATAATAATATTAAATATTTACTAGACACCTAATATTAATATGGTTGATATATGTGTATTGACATATATCAACCATATTTGTTAATGTGGTTGTGCTATTATATGTTAATTTGATTATTTCAAATTAGTTTAGGTAGTTAGAGAATAATTTTATTATTCTTGTTAAAATTTATTTTTTATAAGTAATTTGTTAAACAAGGAATATATTGTTATAATGACATGAATTCTTATATTGCAAAGTATAAGGCTTCTAATATACTGAGTTTACCCTTGATACCATCCTTAGAACAAGAAGAAGTCCTTGCAAAGTTTTTTATATGCATTACATAGTTAAAATAGTTTTTTTTCACTAATTAATGACTTATGTTAAATTTTGTTATTTGTTAATTTACCTTTAGGTTAAATTTTGATTTATTTTTCCTATATTTTAAAGGAAAGTATAAAAGGGCATTTTTATCAATTGAACGAGGATGGAGCTCTACTGTCGGGAACCTTGCAGCAAGTGTTTTATCGAGGAGGTTTTATTTGGTGTAGTTTTTAGTTTATAAGTTTGGGATATAGTCAAAACGAAGTTAACTCAAGGATATTCCTTACTCGCTAGCAATTTTCAGTATTTCAGATGTATGGAGAATTTAGACAAGGAGTTAATATATTAGTTGCTAGATCCAAAGTAGGATTCATCCGTTCGACTTTTGTGCTACCACAAATGCATGAAGACATGGAAAGTGAGAAACCTGGTTGTCAGATGCTGGAAGATAGCACACCGCCTCATCCGAGGGAGTTAGATTAGTTTGTTGTCTCGTATTTTCTCCCACAAATAAGCTCTGGTGAAATATTGGTGGTTTCATCTCCTTCTACTAGAGGGTTTCTAGTGAATTGGGTTGGGTGGAAATTAACAATTGTTAGCTAACGTTTTCACAATATGAGGGTTTCATTGTCGCACTTTTGTGTAGGCTTTAGTGTGGTTCACTATGCCTTAATGCTGGGGTTTATGATAGATTAGGTTGCACTCATTCCAGTGGTTTCACTTTTGGGGGTTTTTCTCTCCATCTTGTTTTAGAGTCAGTGTCGGGTTAAATTTGCTCGTCTGAATTTGAAGGAATTTTATATGGTGAACCAGTTTCTGGGCGTCTCCCATTACATTTTTCAAATTAAATGGGCCCCTCAACAAAATCATGTTGGCCACCCAAAAGTCTCCCCTTACATTTTTCAAATTAAATGGGCCCCTCTTTTTATTTTTGTGTGTGTTTTGGGTTATTCTCCTTTGTATAACTTGGAACAATGATTAAGTTTTTAAAGTAGAAGCTTTAATCTTGTGTGCTGAGTGTGTGGATTTCTTTTACACATTGACCTCGTTTTCATTACAATAATTTGATGATGATCTTAGAAGAGTTTAAAGAGAATTTCCAAATCCCAACTATAATTAATTGATATATACCTGTGTTGTTTGGACAATCCAATATTATTTTCTTACTTTTATTCACATTATACTCTTTTATTATTATGAATAAGCTAGATATCATTTTGTTTTTCTTGGATCAACTATGGTGTTGGGATTGTGCCTTGCACAATTACTATAACCTAATTTTGGATTCGAAGTGAGCTTATTATGGTGCTTTATATACCTTATGGTTTGTATGCTCAATCATTTAATAATTTTTGGACCTTGTTATAACAACTAACATGCAACCATATTTTATATTGTTTATACTCCATCCTATATCGAAGGGTTCAACCTTAGGACTTGTAACATCGCCTTGTACTATTTATTTTAATAGCTATAGTTTTGGTGGTTGTTATTATGGTTTAAGGTCATTTAACTTGACTCCATATACATGTGTTATTTTCATTATTATTTTTCTGATGGCAAAATCCTAATGCACTTACGCAATTGATTCATTGCAATTCCTAAATTAACTCTTGGGGTCATATGTTGTCGAATGGATCATATATACAGGCGATGACATGGGTCTACCATATTGATGAGCACCAATATTGCAGCAAGAATGTTGCAACTCCTAGGGCTACCAACTTTACTTTATCAACTCAGGGTTCATACAAACTTGGAGGTGACAGTGTTGTATACATAAGTAAAAGTGATGCTTCTACCCTTTTGTCACTGTTCAGTTGGCGATAAACCACTAGGGCTTTTCAAGCCAGAATTCTATGGATTCATAGGAAGCCTGATTACTGATGAGGAAAAGAGAATTCTACTCTAAGAGAAAGCTTGTCTACTGCAGTAAGGAAAATACTAAAATCAAATGCTAAAAACACACCATTTGCTAACTAACTGCTAACAGACTATGCTTGAGAAAGAAGGCTACGTTAACATGTATGAAATCATACTGTCCTAAGCATGTAAATTCAAAACATCAAACATTCTGCTACTATGCATGTAAATGACTAAAGTAAATCTGTTTTTCTTTTTGTCTTTTTTTTTATGGAAAAGTGTGAAAGCTAATCTCTTTTGGTGACGTGGAAGGTGGCTTAGGGATGCTGGCGAATAGTTAGAATGTTTGGGATACCATTAGGTGACCTTTTCTAGATTCCTAGAGGCTTTTCCCTCAATTCAGCCTCAAAAGAGGCCACTCTAGGAAAACCTATAAGATGTCCTAAAAACCTGCAAGATGCCCTGTATTTCTATAGGATACATTCGAGAGAAAAAGGATGGGTGTTGAAGGTAATGGAAGGCTTAGGGAAGGTGGTTTGTGGATGGAATGAGGAAAGGAGATTCCTAGGATCACTCAGAACTCAAAACCAAGGTTGGGAGATGGTTGGATTTGCTCAACAAGCTTGGGGAATTTTCCTTGTAAAATGATGTAATTGGTGAGGGTCTTAGTGAAAGTAAGGAATGATCATGGATGGATGAAGTTGGAAGGAGGTTGTTGACTACAAGATCTCTCTGTACTTATGAAACACCTGCATTGCATCAAACATTGCTAGTTACCTAAAAATCAAGTAAACAAGAAGAATTTCAATGATCTAGGAAAACAAATTTTAATGAGCTACTTGTCTACTTCACGCATGAAGAAAAATCGCAGAATAATATGGAATCATTGATGAGATCTAATGAAAAACTGAATATGGAAGAAGTGATAACTAAATCCTACTCTTGCAAACTGATCAAATGTTGTCCTAAGTATTGAAAACCCTAAATTCTATGAGAAAGTAGAATTCTGTCTTTTTGGGGCTACATGGGAGTTCTTTCCTCAAATCATGATCCCCGAAGGACAAAGTGAGGCCAAAACACCTATTGACAGCTTTTTTATGTTCCTTTATCTCTTCTAAACTATTTTGGAGTAAAGCACGAATGAAAGCAACTAATCAACTCTACGCTACTTGCAATGAAATAGCCCTAAAGACAATTCAACCATTAAGCTATGAAATCAATCTAAGCATACAAATACAAGAAGAGGAGCCTTTTCTGCTAAGGTTGGGCCCTAACCCAAGAGCTTCATCCCTCTGATTTAACTCAGTGTTGGATCAAGAAAATGCTCATTCTCATTATCAAAACAGAAAATTACATAGCAATGTCTTCCACAAGTCTTGAACTCGAAAATGACTAGTGTTTTTACAGCAAAAATACAAATCTTAATGAGGCTCTAGGCTTCTTTATTTGTACAACTGAAGTCTCCAACGAATTCCTTCAATCTAGGGAGGCTCGACTCCCAAAATCAAGATAAACTAACTCTTTCACTGTCACTTGCTCGGCTACCTTTTGATCTCCGTGACTTGGCTGTTTGTACTCTGAGCTAGTGTGATTGATGGAGGAATATTCAAATGAGGGAGGAATAAATGAGGAGGATCTACCTCCTCAATCTCTCCTCCTTGTCTCATTTGAGTTCTAACCTTTAATTAGAAAAAAATCCATGATTTTCTCTCACAAACCTGCATTTAATGCACATTAGTCCACTAGGCATAATATCTCACTTTGACTCATCTCATTAAACAAAATATAATCAAAATATGTAATAAAGTGTGAGAAGAGTTGATTTGAATAAGCTAGGAGGTGGATTAAGGACCATATAGTTACCCAATGATGAGGCTCATCATCACTACCTACTGAAAGTGTTGCTCATCCTCTGAGAAACTCAATCAATATCCATGTCTTTCATAGCTCTAGTGGCCTCCCTGACATCCCATGTTTCTACTAGAGTTTCCTCCTCTTGTGCATAGAATCTTTCCTTCCTTTCTATCTCCTCCCATAGATTTCTTTCTTTGTCTTCCTTCCTTCCTTCTAACATCCCTAAGAGCAGTGGTGGACTAAGTCTCAAGCCAATGAAATTGACTTTGAGTCTTTGGAGGGTTTGCTTGTACATGGGTGTCCTATTCAGTGCTTCTCTTAGTCTTTGAGGAGAATGGTACTCTTTTATTTTCAAACTGTAGGGAGTATTCCATCTCCTTTGGCAAGCTTGCATGCTTTCATCCCCTAACAGCTTGAACATATCCTCAAAATGTGTAATTGTGCTCTTGGGCAGCAAGATACCTGGGTGCAAGTTGAGGGTCATTTGAAATTACGTTATGTGTGTTGATGACAACCATTGGATTTGATTGCTCAACCCTAATCATGAGAGGTTATGTTTCTTCCCTTGTCATTATTTTCTTCATTTCAGAAGCCCTTGCTTCCTCATGGTTCATCCATGATGCCAAAGCCATCAATTCTAAATCCCTTAGCTTTGCATTAGGGTCCCATACATTCAGATCTATCAAGGCTAGGTTATGTAGGTAGAAATCAGATAGTTTAGCCCTATCTTCCAATGTGCTTTGATCACAACGATCAATAAATTATCTATAATCCTGGAATGGCATAGTGCCTCTCTGTGCTAGGGTCTTGATTTGGAACTGCAACCACTGCTCCTTAAGGTATAATGCATAGGACTTAGCTGGAATCCTACACTGGATTACCTCTAAGGATAGACTGACCATGGATGCCAATTGATTCTCTCTTTCTTGTAGTTGTCCTTTAAACCATGCATTTTCTACCTACAACTGATATTTCATTGTGGCCTCTCTATCCCTCAGGCTTCTCAGTTCTCTACCCATCTCTTTGATATTTTCCTCCATGTGACCTATGTCCTCCACTCCCTTGGACTTGGCAATATGCATCCATCTGTGTTCTTGCTCTTTCTTTCTCAAGCTAAAAGAATAATGGGATGGAAAATTTTTGTGGAATGTCCCTACCCCCTTAAATAAACCTGTAGTAGGAGTCAAGCTTAGGTTGAGGACTAGGTTCCCTTAGCTTTGGATCCTCCTTCTTTGTTTCTTGCTGCATACTCCCTTCTTTATCCAATTTTTGAGTTTCTTGTAGGTTTAGCAGAGTTTCGTATAGGATTGCCTCTGCTTCCTGTAGGTCCTATTGTGTATCCTGTAGGATTCCCTTTCCCTTGGATGAGGTAGATCTAGTCACAGGCCTTCTCACATAAGTGATAGGAGACTTAGGGGAGGCTTGTCCTGAGGATCCTTCTCCTTGAGTTTTCATAAGAGGAGCCATATCCTCCTGTTGTTTAGGTGAGTCTTCAATAACAATAGAAACATTGGTGCGTGTTTGAGGTTTTCCCTACCTTATTCTTGTACTTTTACTTGTCCTAAAATACAATGGAGTCTGTCTCTGTATTCTCCCTTTTTGTTTGATAGGGGTGCTAAGGGTAGTGAGAGCAGATGCTACCTCTTTCTTAGTGGGTTCTGGAGACACCTTGGGTGACTCCTCCTTGTCTTCTACCTCCTCTTTTCAATTCCCCTTTTCATCTTTATCTTTCTCCATTTCTTCTCCCTCTAGTTCCTCACCGTTTTCATCAGTTTCCTCCTCGGCATATTCTTTTTCCTCTTCACCACTTTCCTTCTCTTTTTCTTCCTCTTCTTCCTCATATATTTCCTCTTCGTCCCTCTCTTTTTCTTCTTCATGTGTTTCAGTTTCTTCTTCATCCCTTTTACTGATAGTAGGGCTCTTTTCATATTCGAGGGATTTGATATCCTCCTCTGTCTTCATGTCTCTGAAAATTGCCCATGCGATAGGAATTCTGAGGTCTTGGAGGGAATATTCTATGATGAGTCTAATTAACCCATGATGGGCTAGCTGTTGGTGGTTTACTTCCTGCACCTTCATGCTCATATCTATCATTGATTGAAGAAGGAAGTAGGGTATGCTGAGTCTGTGGTGAGGAGGTGTATCTACTCCAAACCTCAATTCTTTAAGAAGCCTAAAGTGGTATCCATATACCACACTATACCTACCTTCACATGATATATATTTTATAAGGTGGTAGCTTATTTCATTCCAAGGATAGGGTAGGCTTTCTCTTCTCACTCCATTTTTGTCTTCCATGGCCTCCTCTCCCTCTAAAAAGAATTTCTTCTTTGCAGTTTGGTTATTTCGCTTGTCCTCCTTTCTCCAAGGTACTCCTAAGGGAAGTGTGGTAATTCTGCCTATGATTTCAGGGGTGAGCTCTATGGAGAGGCCTCTCACCACAACAGTGGCATGGGTCCTAGTCAGTGGAATGAGGGAGAGATACAAATCTCTAGCTACTTCATCATCATACCCCATCAATTTCTCAAATAAACCTATCCAATTATGCCTTGTGAATATCTCTAGCATAGGAGGGTGTTGATGAATTCTCATGGTGTTGATGGTATCCCTTCTATTAAACCCCCTATCATTTTCTCTGATGGATGGAGGATTATATATGTCTGATACAAAATTTTAATGAAGGAGGATCTTTCATTGAAATTTCTTTGGATACAATTTCCTTATACTGCAATCAATTTCAACAAAATAGAAGATTTTCTATGTTCCTTTCACTTGGATAAATGTGGGGAAATGTAGAGCTTACCTCCTTAACACTGCTTGATGAAGCCACCCTCTATTTTTCCCTTCTTAAGCTGCTCACTGCCAATCTTGTAGACTGTTTGACTGTATCTTGTAGGATCTCTTGTAGGATTTCCTGTAGGTGGTCCTTCGCAGGAAAAAAAATGAATTTTGCCTCTCTTGTATGCTCTAGGGCCAAGAGTGACTTTGCTAGTGTGAGCCTCGAGAATGTGAATGCTTCTATGCATGGGGATCAATGTTTATTTCCTCTTATGGTTGATTTGAGTGAGGTGGTGTGCTGGCAACCTAGGTCCAAATATCTATTTTTGGAACGTTGGTCCCACTACCACATCATCATTATCCTCACCTCCTAATCAACTCCCACTTTGGGCATCCATAGCTTAACTACTTTCAACCTCATCCTCCTTTTCTTTGACTTGACTGCTGCCACGTGTGTGAGGACTAATTGCTTTCTCCTCGTTGACTGAACGAAGGTGGCCAAGTTAACTGGCCACCTTTTGCTTATAAACCAACTCTTTCACAACTTTTACATCTTTTGATCACATTATGCGAAGAAGAGAGTGGAAGAAATATACTTACTTGTGGTAATGATACCTTGATGTATTTTTTTGAAGAAATGAAGTCATTGTTGTGTGTTGGCTACATGTGCTTTTCTCTTTCTTTTATTTTCATTGTCCTTTGATGATTTTATTTGATGTGCAGGTACCAGTTGTTGATGATGTTGATGCTGCTGCTAGGATCTGGAGGAGCTTCTTCTACCTTTGGATCTCCATGCTTGAAGCTGGCTGTAACCTATGATTTATGTTTTGTGGGATAGGATGCTACAGGATGTCTTGTAGCTACTTTTTCCTCAAAAATTTTAATCATTTTCTACTGTTGGAACTTGAGGATGATTGGCATGGGCAAAGAAGGGGTCTAGGGATTTGTGCATGAGAAAAAATAGCCTTCAGGTGTTGTCCCCTTGCTCTTTGTCTTCATCCTCTTATCTCTATGTTTTTTCTTTGAAAATTGTAATAATTTTTTATTTTTAAACTGATATGTTTTTTATGAGTGTAGGGGTGATCATGGTGGAGAGAGGTATGGTGATGAGATGGTGAAGTAGGAATTCACTTCCTTGACATGGGCAGGTCATATCCTTGCTCTAAGGTTACCTCCTTTAAGATTCCCAAGCCACTGTAATTCCTACAGGATCATCCTATAGGTTTTCAAGGAATCCTGTAGGTTTACAAGGAATCCTGTAGAAAACATAGAACCCTTGCAAACTGAGGAAAATGAGTGGAAAAATGGAAGGAATGATGGAATGATGAAGGATAATGAATGGAGGAATAAAAATATGAGATGAATAGGTCCCTTTTGATTCTCTTTTGTTGCTCTAATCATCCTCCTGCGGACCTACAAACAATATTTTCATAATTTCTCTCTTGTTTTTTAATCTATTTTTACTAAAAACAACTAGTCTGCCTCCAAGAGGTTTTCATCCTAGCTACTTGCCTTGGCGCCTCAAGAGGGGTTTTCACCCAGAGATCTTTTTATTTCTCCTTTTCTTCTGCTTTGACACCATTGGGTCGCCTCAAGATGTTTTCAACCCAATAGTGGAACTCAGGTGTCTCATGGAGGTTTTCACCCAAGTCTCCTTATTTTCATCTTTTTTTTTTTCTTTTTCTCCGTGGCTTGATGAGGTAGGAGCTGAGACTTGCTCCACCACCATCACTATTTTTCTGAAACCATCAATGAACTCTTGGTTTGACAATGGCCCCTTGTAAACTTTCAATCTGTGCCCATTAACAAGTAAAGGAATGGCCTCTGCATCTATGGTTCTAAGCTGCATTGAGCCATTATTATGACATTTCTCTATGGCATAAGGCCATAACCATCTAGTCCTTAACTTGCCCTTAAAGTATTTATATCTGGAATCATATAACAAAGCCCAATCACCTTCTTGAAATTGCTTGTCCTTGATGTTCTTGTCATGCCAGATCTTCCTCTGAATTTGAGTTGCCTCTATGTGTAGGAGAGGTTTCATTATGAATTCATCTAACCCATTCAACTGGTAAATCTCTCTTTTTGTGCACTGCTAAGATCTAGATCTAGTTGGGTTTCCATCCTTAATGTATTATACGCAAATTCAATGGATAGCAGGGCCTTATTCCCATAGACCAACTCATAGGGTGTGAATCCAGTGGTGGTCTTCTAGGTGGTAATGTAGGCCCAGGTGGCCTCAACTAATCTACCTTCCCAATCTTTTCTGCTACTGCTAACCACTTTGGTCAGAATTCCCTCCAGTGCTCTGTTGGTAACCTCCACTTTCCCATTAGATTTTGTGTGATAGGGAGTGGAGGTTCTATGCTTGATCTTGTGCTGGCTTAACAAGTCTTCAATCATGTTGGATGTAAACTAGCCGCCTTGATCAGTGACAAGTTATATAGGGTACCCAAACTTGTAAAAGACATTTTTCCCTAAGAACTCAGCCACGTCCTCCTCTGTTGCTACCTTGATTTCCTTGGTTTCAACCCACTTAGTCAGATAGTTAGTGCACACAATGATGTATTGTTTTTTTTAGAAGGAGGGTCAATAGGTCTAATGAAATCCATGCCCCACTTGTCAAATGGCTCGAAATTAACTTGAGGTTGCAGAGGCATTTCATCCCTTGGAGTAGGCTTTCCCATCCTTTGGCACCAATCACACTAAATAGTGTATCTTCTCACATCTTGATGAAGAATGGGCCAATAATAACTAGCTTGTAACACCTTGAATGATGTCCTCTTTGCTGCAAAGTGACCTCAACAAGGCCCATCATGATAGGTCAAAAGGATGTCAAAGACTTCCTCCTCCTTGACACATCTTCTTAGAATTTGATCCGAACCTAGTTTGAAGAGGTTGAGCTCCCAATCCAAGTGAATGGGGTGCTCTTCCTCACAATCTTGCTTTTCTCTTTGGAGGAAAAATTCAGTGGGAACTGTGCAGATACCAAATAGTTTGCTATGTAAGCGAACCATGGAGAGAGAACTGAAATGGCGAATAAGTGTTCATCCGGTAACTGATCATCAACCATTCCTTCCTCACCTACAGGAAAATTCAACCTGAACAAAAAATCTACAACAAAGTTTTCCTTGCGAGGCTTATCAATAATAGTTAGATCGAACTGTTGTAATAAAAGTAACGATCTAATAATCCAGGCATTCAAATTAGGTTTATTCATTAAATATTTGATTGCACCATGGTCAGTATGTACAAATCTTTGATAACCTATAATGTAATGCCTAAATTTTTTCAATGAATGCACAACAGCCAAGAGCTCCTTTTTAGTCACTGTGTAGTTTAGTTCGGCCTTTGACAAATTCTTACTAGTAAAGTAAATGGCATAAGGCAATTTTTCATCTATCTGGCCTACAACTGCTCCTATGGATTTGTGTGAGGCATCAGCATGTATATTAAAAGGAAAGGCCCAATTTGGGCCTCAAAGAGTCAATGCAATGGTTAACTTGTCCTTCAGGGTGCCCAGGGCCTCTTGAAAACTTCTTGAACATACAAACTCAATGTCCTTAACCAAAAACCCGAATAGAGGAGAAGCTAACTTGCTGAAGTCTTTTATAAACCTTCGATAGTATCTGACTAAACCTAGGAAACTTTTGACATCTCTCTACTTTTGTGCAGATGGGACCCTTTGGATGATAACTATTTTGTTTGGGTCCACCTGTAGTCCTTGCTGGGATATTGAATGACCTAGCACAATCCCAGCTGTCATCAAGAACTCACATTTTTCGGGAGTAAGAGACAGGTTCATTTCAATGCATCTGTTTAGCACCTTACCTAAGTTGGATAGAGCCTCCTGGAAATCACACCCATAAGGTGTAAAATAATCCGTATAAATCTCTACTACATCGTGGACTAGCTTGGCAAAGATACTCAAGACTTCTATCTAGAAAGTGGTAGGAGAATTTCATAGGCCAAAAGGAAGGACCCTATATGCGAAAGTACCCCAAGGAAAAGTGAAGGTGGTTTTATCCTGGTCTTTCGGGCTGATATAGATTTGTTTGTACCCGTTGAATCCATCTAGGAAAGAGAAAACTTTTTCCCTGCTAGGTCATCTAACACTTGGTCGATGAAAGGTAGAGGGAAATGGTCCTTCTTTGTGGCTTTGTTTAACTCTCTGTAATCGGCACAAATCCTCCACTTACCATTTTCCTTTGGAACCAACACCAAAGGATAGACCCACTCACTATCTGAGATAGGGTAAACGAATCCTGCATCTAGCAGCTTTTGTAGTTCTTCTTTGACTATATCCTTGAGAGCTAGATTCATCCTCCTTTGGGGTTTTCGGACTAGTTTGCAACCTTCTTTGATATAAATGTGGTGAGTACACACCGAGGGGTGCACTCCCTTCATTTCTTTGTAACTCCAAGCAAAGGCATCTAGATGTTCCTTTAGCATGTTGCACAACTTTTCTTCTTGGTGAACAAAAAGAGATGGGTTGATTTTCAAAGTTCTCTCAGGGCTGAATTCTATGGTTTTGACATGGGTAGGGTTGGAATCAACTAAGCATAGATCAATATGATGGTTGTTCTGGGTTTCCTTTACTACTTCTTCTAAGGACAATGTACTGGGAGTTGGACTTTGGAGTATGTGTTCAATCAAATCATCTTCATCTAGTTGTCCTCCTCCCATGGTTGTTTCTAAGGTATAGAGTTGGGCAGAATAAACTTCATCTTTTTCCCCCTCCTCTAGCCATAAATGTAAGTCATGCTCTAGAGATGGCTAGGGAGGAGGGTATAGGACTAACTGCTTGGACATATGCCCATTTTTTATAGTCATATTTCCAGCCTTGCAACTAATGTAGGCATCGAGAGTGGCTAACCAGGGCCTCCCAAGGATGAGAGGGCAACCAGTAACCTTGTCCTTAGGCTAGAGAACTAGGAAATCTACAGGTTACTCCCAAGAGTCAATGGAGACCATCACATTCTCCACAATCCCCTTAGGGGTCACCGTGGAGCGGTCTGCCAGTTGCAGGACTATTGTGGTCTTTCTCAATGAGCCCTAGAGGTTGAGCTTGAGCATGGTGCCTTTGGTCATCGCATTAATGGTTGCCCCATGATCAATCAAAGTGTGTGGGAAAATGGTGTCATTGATGTGCACATCTACTACAGGGCTTCCAAGGTCCAAATACTTTGGACAGATTTACTTCCCTAACATTAAGTCAAACAACTATCTAATGAAATTAATGGTAGGTGCATCTCTTTTTCTCCTCCCTCGATGCTTCAAGAAGTTCTCCTTAATCAAATTGTTGTAAATAGGTACGTATTTTATAGCTTGGAGAAGTGGAATTTTGACACATATTTTTCAATTCTCCCAGAAGTTTAGTCTCTTCTAGGGTAGGTTGGAGTGGTTGGGTTAATCTCTCAGGAAAGGGTGGTGGATTTAATTTAGGCATGTTTTCCTCTCTTTCTTCCTCAACCTCCCTAGGTGGAGGTAGAGGTTGGTTGTTCAGGAGTAATCTCTTAGATCTCAAGTTGATTTCCTAGATCTCCATAACATAAGCAGGATAGGATGTCTCTCTAATGTATACGTGTTGTGCCTGTCTTTTGTTTGGGTTCAGATTTGGCTGGGCAGGCATCTAGGGTTGTCTAGGTGGAGCAAGGTGTAAAACCTGTGGTTGAGTAGGTGGTGAAGGCAAT
Source organism: Pinus tabuliformis (assembly GCA_031772625.1). Lineage (NCBI taxonomy): Eukaryota > Viridiplantae > Streptophyta > Pinopsida > Pinales > Pinaceae > Pinus > Pinus tabuliformis. The sequence goes on from CM062817.1 coordinate 86,397,626, forward strand.
AAAGCTGGAGCATTGTTGCATGGGGACTCCACCCCTAAGGCGGTGCATTCCACTAAGGCTGACGCTGAGCATATGATTGAAATGACTGGTTGATCGGTTGTGGATGATACTGAGGTGCAAAGGACCAAGGAGGAGGTGTAGACTAGGAAGGATGTGCAGGGCCCCCCCAAGAGGGAATGTATGTGGTCTGGTTGGGGTTGTAATATGCACGGGATGGCCTTTGCATGCCTTGCTGGTATGGCCGAGGCCCATGAGGCCTCCTTTGATTTATGTAGCAGAGTTGTTCAGCCACCCCTTCAGCTCCTTGATATAAAACTTTTAGTCCGGGTAGAGAAGGGAAATTGTCTTTGGAGTGGTTTTCTTCAAAGACTGAGAAGGTTTCAATCGAATTCAATGGACATTCATTCCTAAGGTGCCTCCTTCTGTATCTAGGGCATAAAATGGCTAAGGTTCTCTCTTCTTCCACCTGTTTTCTCTTAATGTGCATAGTGTCCATCTGTAGGGCAAGGGTTTGTAGCATATCACTCTTGAAATCCTCCAACATGTTTCCAATTTCACCCTTGTTGGATGTATTTAAAGAGGATGCGCTGACCATAGGTTGACTACCCCTACCCTTTTTCCTAGTTTCCCTAGAATGGTTTCTAAAGACAGTCTTGATATCCTCATAGGGTATATTGTACTTCTGAGATAATAATAGTCAACTATTATGCTAGAACATCTAAGATAAATATTTTGGGGGTTTTGTTTTAATTTGGGAGACCAATGGATAAAACGGATATAGAACTGATGTGCCTAACCTCTTGAATAATATCAATATCTCAGCAGAGGATTGCTATAAATATTTACATAGTGAAATCAATTTTATGATGATGAGCAGAAACATAAAAGTAATATGATTTCCACAATTTTGATATTGAAAGCTAGATAATCATAAGTATGAAAACCTTTAAACTATGTTTACAGGTTTGAGAAAATACACATGAGCTTACAAAAGATGTTGATGATTTATTAATTTTGAGGGAATTAATTAAAAAAAAGGTCCATTAATTCATTCCCTTTATATATTATCACTTTAGAAAGCTTATAGGAATAGATTGAAATACAATTACTCCTACCTAGTTATCTCTGCAAGACACAAGTATATGAAGAAAAAAATAATGAATGAAACTAGAAACACTTACAGGAAACAAAAACTCTGCAAAATAGAATTCAGAATCCTTTGCTTCGTACTAATGATCTAGAAATATTAATTACATCAGGTGTCTAGAAATGCTTCTTCAAGGGTGCAACCCTTAGTAAATCATGAAGGGAGTTATCTATACAACAGTAGGACAAAAAATATCCTAAACTATTTTTTACAAAAATAGATGATTTACACAATAAAAAATAAAATTGTCTAATGATCTATCACTGCTTTGGTGCTGCACTGTTTTGATGACTATCACTGAAAAGGATGAAAAGTGGTTGAAGTCAGCTGACTGTTCCCTCAAAAGTTGAATGTTGTTCAATAATCCTTAATCAAGTAAATCTTTTAATTCTTCCTAGTGTTTCTTATCTAGGATAGAAATCTTTGTTACCCTCCTATAGATTTCATCCATATCTGTGTATTTAGTAAAAGTTGGCTTTACCAAAAATATATGCTTGATTTCATCTAGGATGAAGAAAGAATCCCTCAGTGTTTTTACTATGAGAGCTGGTGTTGTTGATCCTTTGATATTGGGTACTAAAGTTGCATGGGTGCCCACCTTTGTTAAGTTCTTGATATAATCCTCAATTGGCATCAATTTATCATTAATAACCATCATAGAAGGTAAACCTTTGCTGATCAAAGGTTCAATTTTGTTGAAGAATCTTTGAACCATGTTGTTAAAATTGCTACACTTTTCTTGTAGCTGAAGGTTGAGATTTCTCTTAGTGATAATCTTATTTACTTCTAATATTGTTGCAGTTCTGTCTCTTATCCTTAACTCCTTAAGCTCATAGTCATCATTGGAATTCAGAAATTTAATTATATTAGAGGCAGTCTCTGGCATATCCTCCAGCTGCCTAGTTATAGATTCCACTGCTACCTGAGCTTTCTCCAAGAGATATTTTGGTTGAATATTATATTGATGGAAGGCCAAATCTCCTTGATTGCCTCTGTGATTCCTATGAAGGAATCTCTGAGTTCTTTCTTTAACACTTCCACTTGGCCTTTAAGTCTGTTTGTTTTAGTTGCATGTGTACTATCTGATATCGACTTCAAAAGCCATAATTCTTTGATTTCATCCTTTAATTTTTTGATTTCTCCTGTCTGGATAGACAGGTTTGAACAACTTCAGTAAATTGTTCATCTCCTTCTTCTGTACCTATTGCTGATGTAGTGGCTGTAGTAGAAACTCTGGTGATGGGAACTGCTACAAGAGAAACTACATCTGTTGAAGTTTGAATGTTCTTGATAGTTTCCTCCTTCTCCTTAACCAATTTCTCCATCTTCTCCTCCATTTGTTTTATTTGCAAATTCTATTCTATGATGAGCTTCATCATGTTTGACTTTTTAGTCTCTATCTCCTTGATTTCTTTGGCCATTGGATCCTTAGATGCTGGTAGTTTCAGTTGTTTCTTTAGTGCTACGACTTCAGTGTTATTTTTCTTAATGAGCTCCTCTACAACATTTATGTTTGATGGATCATATCACATCCTTAGCACTAGATTTTCCAAGGACTAAATCTTGGTATCCTTTTCTGATGAGGAGACCTTCTCCAACTTTAATTGTGACTCAATGTGCCAATGTAACCTGCAATTTTGTCAAACTCATAGCAGTGTTTGTCAAGGTTGAAGTAATCATTTGTTGAGTTTGTTTGTGCATCTCAATTTGATCAATTGAATGCAAATCCTGAACATTGAACTCAAAATAAGTGTGTTTCTGATATTGTGTTGTAGTCCTGGGCTGGGAAAATTGGGCCTGCAAGAAAGCCATTTGGATCTTCCCCTTCTCAGAGTCAAAGACTGAAAGAAGCCTTGCTTGAGAGATGGAAGAATGCTTCTAGAACTAGGTGTAAGTATTCAACTTCAATTCCTCATTATTTCTTTTGATTTCACTAAAGACATGGAAGATGTCTTCCTCTTTTTTCTCTGGAATGCGTCCAACAAGTTGGACTATCTGTTGTTCATGAGAAGTGGTAGACTATGTTGGAGACTGTATAGACTTTTCAGTAGACTGTGAATCAACATTCATAGAGACTCTTTGTTTATTTTTCCTGTGAAAAACCTTGAAGCCTTGGCTTGTTTCCTCTGTTACAAGTGAAGATTTTTCTTCCCTCCCTCTCTTGGTTGTATTTTCCTGTGCAATTGGAGTTTCATATTTGACGTAGAGACTACCTGCTCCTCAGCCTCCAGTGGGTATTCTCTATCCATTCCAACTGATCCTGAAACTGTTCTATCTCAGACCTAGCTTTATGATGATATTGTGTGAACTTATTTTCCACCCTGAGTTTGGTGATGACTCCCAATGGGTCATATGACCAAGAAAAATTGAGAGAAAATTTCATTTCTTTTAGCAGCTTATCAACTTCCTCCCCTATTGCCCTGGTATTACAAATGAAGGGACCAACTTGAGCTTTGAGCCTAAATTGCGATTTCTTTATTGCAGCTACAAAATGTACTTGATCTGTGTTCAATCTTTGCCTCAAGTACTCCAGTGCAAAGACTCTAACAAGAAGGTACTTTGGCAGTTTGTAGGGTGGAAGCTCACAGCCAAAAACCTTAATTTATGTGTAGTTTTGATAGCAATACCAATCTACTATTGCAACTTGATCTATGAACTGAAGTTCTTTGACAATCTCTTCATTGATCCTTGGTAATGGATTGTTGCTCATAAGGGTGAGGGTTGGATGAATAAATAGTTCTATGAACTGCTTATATGTGAATTCTTGTTTCTCCTTCATCCCCATTGGAGTCCAGAAAATCACTAACTGTGGCGATGCTTCTTCATCAAGTTTATGCAAAGAAAATGGGAATTTGTCCCGCTGAAAATATATAAATAGATACACAAGTGCTGAAGCATACTTGAATACTTCCTCAGTGTTAAATTTGACAAACTGCTCATGTATGGTTTCAGCTATGAAATGACTAAAATCATAAATAACAATAGGCTTAGAATCATAAGAAAACATGGATAAGAAACCAAGGATGGCTTCATTGACAGACTGATCAGAGTGATAACCAAGCAAATAGGACATGATAGTAATAATATGTCTGGTTATATCAGGAAACATAGATGAATCATAAGGGGGATTTCTCTTTGGTAGAGGACTACCAATTGCTAAAAATAGTTTTAGGGTTTGGGATCTCTTGGTGAAGTCCAATTTTCTATAAGCTTCTATCAGGTTTTCATGAGAAAAAGGATGAGTTGGTGTAGTGGCAGGGGCCTACAACATTTTCTCAATTGAATCAGTGTTAATAGGACAGAGGATTTATCCAGTAGGTGATATAATGGCTCTCTGGCTGGGATCATAGGATTCATGGCATTTTATCATGAACTTTGGAGCTCTGTATATTTGTGGAAAAATATAGTGGGGTAATTGGGATTCCCAAAGCCCAATTTCATCACTCTGATCAATTAGTTGCTCTTCCCACCAACAATTAATTTCAAATAAATCAAATTGAGAAGAAGTCTCAATGATTTTGCAATTATTGTCAACTAATGGAGTATGGTGGAAATCAATCTGTGGTTGAATTAGAGGATTTGAAACTTTTGCAATTTCTTTTCCCTTGGGAGGAATTTTGAAACAAAAGCGCAGAGTGTAAATGAAAAAATGGTAAATGGAGTTAATAGAGTCGAGACAGGTAACTGACAAGTGAACCTGGAAGGTGTGCTTGCAAACAAGACAAGTGGTGGCTAGAATGTTGGACAGTGGTTGAGTTGTTGAGCAGGCGGGCTTGAAGAATAATCTCGGTCACAGAAGTTAACTATGTAGCCTTTGAAATGCATGAAACAGTGTTTATAAAGAGAAAAATGGAGTGGGAAGGTGGTGCCGAACATTTGAAAGTTCTTTAATTATGTAATGGATTAATTAACAAACATTTGGTTATAAATGTGCGGGAGTGAAAATGAATGGGCAACAGATAGGTGACAGATGATTGCACGGGAAATATGAAGTGAATGTGACATGGGGTGGTGGTAACCGCTACGAAGGATACCGTGTTCAGGGTTAAGACAGAGTGATTTGTGGTTTTGGGATTTTTAGTTCCAAAAGACTAAAAGGTACTTATGTGGTTTATATAGGCGGTATTAAAGACTGCCGATTCCGGGCCCCCCTGATAATAAACTTCGGACGGTGAATGAGGGTCGAAAGGGAGTGTGGGTCGTATGATTGCGGAGGAGTGTGTGGGATGAGAGATGAGGTGGAGTGAGTTTAACGTGTGAGTAGGGAATGAATGGTGGGGTCGTGATATGATAGGCGGATGCAGTGGTTGTGGGTCCAGTTGTTTTAATGAATGAAGTGATAGCATATGAATTGCAAATCACACTTTCTTCTGCCCAAGGTTCGTTCACTCATGAATGATGTGATGTGATATTGATCCTACGGTCAGCAATCAACAGTCATCCAATGATTGACAGTGGTATCACACATCGCACTTTCTTTCGCCCAAGATTCATTCACTCATGAATGATGCGATGCGATATTGATCCTACGGTCAACAATAAACAATCATCCAACGGTTGACAATGGTATCGCACATCGCACTTTCTTCCACCAAAGGTTCATTCACTCATGAATGATGCGATGTGATATTGATCTTTAGGAAATAACCATTTTAGCATCTCACACTTTCACATTTCTACCTACCCTTCTATTCCTAACATTTTTACTTATCCTTCAAGAGTGCATTTGAACTAGCAACCCAATATTTTATGTTTATGAACAAGCTATCTCTATACCTTATTTCTTCCATTGGATCAGATTAAACTATTGAGCCAATTTATTTTCTACCTATGAGAATTAATTTAAAACAAATCCAATTATGATGCAACTGTATAATTGGATAAAATAATCTAGTCTGGCATCTAAACAAACTGCACACAACTATTATTTTTCAAACTGAATTTAGAACAAAGTAGTGGCATTTAGATTTGCAACACTTTCATAGTTGATTTCTTTTTCTTTTCTGTCTAACCTAACATTTTATTTTACCTTCATTTTTTATGGCATCTACCCTAACATTTTCTTTGATATGGACATATTTATCAAAATATTTTCCTAACATTTTTTTATTCAATATTCTTTTTGTCCATATCCTATCTTAACATTTTGTAATTACATTTTCATTTTTTTCCTGACTTATTCTAACTTATCAAAACCAAAAATTTCTACAACATTGGCTCCAATTGGGGACTGCTTTCTCCTGTAGAATACAGATAACCTGCATATCCATGTGCCTGCTCACTGACAACTTAAAAAGTAAAATAAACCAGAGTATTTACAATGAAATGTATTCCAACTTCTCATTATTGAATGAAATGTTTGAGAAACCTTCCATCTACAGGATAAGTGGAATATAGTCCCTCAATATTTTGTAGCACAAAAGTGTTGTTACCCTTTACTTCAACAATTGCTAAAGGACCAAACCATAGGTTGTCAAATATACCATGATTTCCCTTTTCCTCCCTCCTGGAGTCCCATCTTAGAACTACGTCACCTTCCCTGAAGTCCCTTTCCCTGGCTCTTCTGTCAAACATGATTTTCATCTTATTTTGATATTTCTTCAATTTTTATTGAACTTCATCTCTATTTTCATTTAGTTCAATAATCTGATTTATCCTTCTTGAAAAATCATCAGGTTCATCTATTGAGTCCTGCAAGAATTTTAAAACTGGGAAAGCCAAATTGGTGGGAAAAATTGCATCTTTCCCATAGACTAACTGAAAAGGATATTTCCTAGTAGATCTTTTTGGAGTTATTTTGTTTGCCCATACTGCATAAATTAAATGAGAGTCCCAACTCTTTTTATGATCTGCTAGGGTCTTTTTGATTACCTTTACCAGAATTTTATTTGAGGATTCTGCGAGGCCATTACCTTGAGGATAGTATGGAGTTGAATGATGTAACAGAATCTGATATTTTTCGCAAAAATCAATCATTTTAACACTAGAGAATTTTGTTGCATTATCTGTGGAAATTTGAGTTGGGCAACCAAGCCTAGATAAGATATTTTCTTCAATGAATTTAATTACTACCAAATCGGTAGCATTTCTTATCGGAATTGCTTCTACCCATTTAGTGAAGTAGTCTATTGCTGTGAGGATCCATCTGTGTTGATTACTTGAAGTGGGATGAATTTCTCCAACAAAATCTAATCCCCATTGAAGGAAAGGTGTTGATATTATTGATGGTACTAGTGGAAGAGTTGCTAGTTTCTACTTACTAGCAAACATTTGACAAGGAACACAACCTCTGACATTTGCCCCTACTTGCAAGAATAATGTTGGCCAATAAAATCCTCCCCTTAAAATCTTATATATTGTTGCTCTCCAAGCATAATGTCCTCCACAAAATCCTGTATGGAATTGATCAATGATTCCTTCAGTTTATGATTCTATTAAACATAATAACAAAATATTCAGTGGATATTTCCAGTACAAATTTTCATTTATGATGCAGTACTTGACTGATTTCAATTTAATATTTTTACATTGGGAATTGGAAAATTATGTTGGGCATTCAAAATGGAGCAGAAAATTTACAATGTCTTGCTACCAGTCTGACAATAGAAATTTGTCATCAATATGTAAAGGGCTAATTTGATCTGAAGGTAAAGGTTCTTGTGGAATATTTTCATAGGGTTGAAGAGAAGGTTATTGTGGATTCTCCCCTTGTAAAATTAGGAAAGGTTCTTGTCGATTCTTCCCTTGTGTAAGGATAGAAGGTTCTTGTGGATTCTTCCCCTGTACTTCTAAAATAGAATTGATTCCAAGCACTTTGCAATTGGATTCTGCTAGAAGCTTGGATAATCCCTGGCCTTTTACTAGCTTTGTAGTTTTCATAGTTAGATCAAACTCAAGTATTTGAGTGATCCACCTACCTCTTTTCCCATCAGTGTCAGGTTGTGTCAAAACGATTTTTACAACACCATTAGGAACATAAGCAGTAATAGGTGAATGTAGGACATACATCCTGAAAGATTTTAGGGCTTGAATGAGGGCATTGACTTGCTTCTCGATTATGTCATACTTAAGCTCAATAGCTATCATAACCTTACTAAAAAAGGCTATGGGCTGGTCATGGGAATCTTCATTCTTTTGTAATAGAACAACAACAAGGGTTGTTTATGAGGAAAAAGAAAAGATACTGAATGCTTTAGTGTAATCAGGGCTAGCCAAGGTGGGAGCTTCGGAGATAGCTTTCTTGATCTGATCAAATGCATGCTTGGAAGAGACAGTCCATTTAACTTCATGATCCTTTTGGAGCATTTCAGTTATATCTTTTACAATCTATGCATAATTTGGGATGTATCTCCTTAAAAAATTAAACTTACCCAGAAAAGCTTGAATTTCTTTCTTGTTTCTGGGTAAGGTCAATGTTTCAATGGCAGAATCATGCTTGGGATCAATTACCACCCCTTCCTTTGAGATTATATGGCCCAATAGTTTTCCTTCTTCAATAGCAAACAAATACTTTTTAGGGTTCAATGATATCCCAAATTTCCTACACCTATCAAAAACCTTGATCAAGTGCTTTAGATGTTTCTGATCAGATTTAGAAAAAACAGTAATTTCATCAAGATAAATAACCACAAATTTGTTTACCTAACCTGTGAAAGCTACATCCATAGCTCTTTGAAATGTTTCTCTAGCATTTGATAAGCCAAATGGCATTCTAGTGTACATAAATGTACCCCAAGTTTTAGTGAAGGCTATTTTTTCCTATCTACTGGATCAAAATTCACCTGATTATAACCTGAAAAACCATCAAGCATAGAAATTCTTTGTGCTCTTGAAACCATTTGAAGTAACTGATCCATTTTGGGCAAAGGGTAATTATCCTTTAATAATGCTTTGTTTAAATTTCTAAAGTCCACACGAATTTTTATTTCTCCATTCTTTTTCCTGACAGGAACTAAATTTGGAACCCAATTAGAATATCTAAGAGGAAGAATGTTCTGGGCATCTAGCATTTTCTTACTTTCCTTTTAGATAGTTGGTAGAAGGGCTAGATTAATCCTCCTAAGTTTTTGTTGATAAGGTACTGCTTCTAACTTCAAAGGGACCTTATGTTGTATTAATGAAGTATCATAAGTTTTTAGATCAGGATAGGTCCAAGAAAAAACATCCTTATAATTTTGAAGTAACTTAAGATACTAAGTTTTAATATCAGGGTCTAGAGATGCACAGATTTTGATGCTTTTGACATCATCATTTGTTCCAATGTTAATTTCTTCTATGTCCTCTTCCGAAGAAATGGAGTGAGGATTTCGGAGGACATCATTTTGATCAAACATTTTTTATAAAGGTATCAAGCCTTTCGGAATAAAATTGTTAACAATTGAATAATATCATGATCAACAATTTTTGAACTGAAATCTGAAGTATCATTCTCACTTGTATTTTCATTTATTTCAGATCTATCTTCATCAATTTGTAGAACAGAAAATTGATCTACAACTTGCAGAAAAGATTTCAAGTGTTCATCATCTTCAAATATCTGCTAGTGTTTAGATTGTCCGGGATAGATGGTTTATACTTGACTTGTATTTGGTAGAGTAAATTAGTCTGATTAGGAATTTTAAATGAACTAGCAGAAATAGCTAAGGTATCTGCATGAATATTTTGATCTCTTGGAATATAAGTCAAATTAAAAGAATCAAAGAAGTTTTCAATTGAATCCCATACTTCATTTCGGTAAGACCTACGTCTAGGGTGTTTAGTCTGGCAAATATTTATGACTTGTTTGACAATAAGTTATGAATCAGTAAAAACACTTAAGTTTTGAACCTTTAAGCTTTTGTCTAATTGCAATCCCAAAAGGAAAGCTTCACATTCAGCCACATTATTTGTAACTTAGAAGTCGAGCTTACATGATTGGGCTATGTTTTATTTTTCTGGTGATATTGAAACTACTCTAGCTCCTGATCTATCTTTTGTACAGGAGCCACCAAATAATAGTTTCCATATATCAGTTTGATTTGGTACTGGACGTTCAATTACATCTTCGATTTTAACTTGAGTTTCATGCACTTGGTTTGAAGAAAGTTGAAAGGAACCAAAATCTTGGTCAATTGCATAAATGAGATGGTTCCTTGGTTGGTGTGTTTTGCAAACAGTGTGCACAAATCTCACCTCCCTATATAATCTTAGTTGTTTCCCTAATAAACTGGAATAGTAGCATAAAACATATCCATCTGAAGAGTTCCCCCTAATTTGGCACAACAAGACCTTGAAAGGAGCATTCCAAAATTGGGAGGGATATCTGTGACAAATATATCAAGTACTACACTTTTCACTGGAATTTGGGCAAGGGTGACTACTAAATCCTTAATCAATCCTAAGCAAGGCACCCTTTTAGAATTAAAGGTGTACAAGTCATGATAGGATCTAGTTATGTCAAGTTTCAAATGATCCATGATAGTTTTTGGCATGAGTTTATGTGATGCTTCAGAATCAAGCATACAATTATACGATATGGAATCATTTGTCTTAAGAGTTACATAGAAAGGAGGCACTATTTCATCTATCATATTTGAGCTTGGGCAAAAATAACTGCTGGTTTTTCATCATGTAGACTGATGATATCACCTTCAGCATCAACCGAGGTATTTTGTATCCATTTGGAGACCTGATTTTCATACCCAGGGTGTTTAGAAAGTTCTGAAAGAGGAATTGGGATTTTAACTCTTTCTAACTCTTTTTCAACATTAAATGTAGTCAATGCATTTTTGTCATTTTGAGGAGTATCAATTGACTGATCTAATGGTCGAATAAAATTCGTTTGAGTTTGAGCAGTTTTGGCACGAGGTTCAATTACTAGAGTTTCCTTAGGAGGTCTTCCAGGGCCAGGCCTAGGCCTAAGGTCATATCTTTTGTTCAAATCTACAATTAAAACTTCAGAGAAGGCATAGTATTTAGAAACCTGTGAAGATTCTTGATCTTCTTGAACCTGATTTTGTTGTGTAAGAGGAATAATAATTGTTTGATATGAGGAAGTATCCATACTATTTATATCTTCCGTGATGGTCATAGTATTATCATCAGGTTTCCGATCATCTATCAACAAAGGAGTAGGAATCTGGTGATCATTACTAGGTCTTTGAAGAATTTGTAATTGTGGATTTCTTTTATACTGATCTTGATTTTGATTTTGGGGTTTGGAAACCGTTTGTTGAATTTTCCTAGGTTGAGTCTCAATATTGGAAATTCTATTAGATATATTTCTAAGGAGAGAAGTTATTTCATCTATTTTAGAATCTTCAGTTTTAGTCTTAGAGGAACTAGAAGCCTCTGGTGTCGATTTGAGTTTTCTTTGGGCCTTTTCCTATTTAGCTTTCAAAGAAGTTGACGCAACCCTATTTGCTTCTACCTCAATAGCATTTGTTTGCATATCTTCAAGAGTCCTTGAAGTTCTCTCTCTCATCATAATAGCAAAATCATCATCAAAGGCTTTAGAAAAACTAGACTTTGCTGCTGCTATAGGGGATTTACAATCAAGGGGCATTTTATGATAAAGATTATTGAATCTTTTGATAAATTTTGAGATAGGTTCACCAAAATTTCTTTTAAGTTCATCAATCTCAGTAAGAAAGTAAAGAAGATCTTTTTTCACACCCCATGGGTTTTGAAATATATTTGTAAGTTCTTCCCAATTTCTAATGGAATTTGCAGGTAACTACCTAAACCAAATTCTTACATTTCCTTCAAGTGATTGTATGAACAACCTTAGGTAAACATTTTATTGTTCAATATTCATGTTATCTGCAAAGTCTAAAAATTCTTGAAGATGGTCTTCAGTAGAAGGACCGGTTTCTCCATTATACCTGGGAAGGTATTTCAAGCATCCAGCTGGGAATGCATCGAGATTAGGAGGTAAGACTAAAGCTGCGTATCTAGCCTATACAATAGGTCAGAAAGCCATAGTGGGAGGTGATGTATGAGGTGTTTGTGTGGATGAAGAATTTGAAGAAGATGAAGAAGGAGTCTTAAGAACTAACTTTTGGACCTATGGATGAATACCCTTCTTTGTTTCAAAGAGTGGATTTGAATACACAAAGAAGGTCTCTTTAGGATGTTCATAACTAGATGCTTCAAGTTGTCCAGAAGTAGAGGGAAATGAATAAGTGGTAGGGGATATGAAATTTGTTGGTTTGTATTCTGGTAAATTAACACCCAAGTCAGACTTAGTTTTAGGTGATCTTGGTGGTAGTGAGGGTTCTGGATGAGATTCAAATGAATGAATGAGGAATGTTGATTTAAAATCAACTCCCATGTTTAAGAGTTTAGCAACCCTAAGTGATAGGTGGGAGTAATTTGGATTGGATGGAATGTTACTATAAGGATCAAATGATGCTAAATCTTCAGACTTCAAGACCGAAGAAGAAGAAGAAGAAGAAGATGGTTGATGTCCCCTTTTAGAACTGGCTTTTCTCAGAATTTTTTCAGGGCTTAACAGAGGATCAACTAAGTCAGCTTCTGAACGAGATCTGGTGTGCTTAAAAGGTGCTTGTCTGGAGAGTGGAGTCACAAGGTGAAGGATTTTAACCTTTCTATACCTTTAATCACCTTAAAGGAATAGAATACATATCGTTGCCCCAGGGAAACTTAATGAAATTCGAGTCCCTGGAAACGACACCAGTTTGATATTGTACCTCTAAGATTATAATGGTCAGCTATTATGCCAGAGCATCTAAGATAAATGTTTTGGGGGTTTTGTTTTATTTTGGGAGACCTATGGATGAAACAGATATAGAAATGATGTGCCTAACCTCTTGAATAATATCAATATCTTAGCAAAGGGCTGCTATAAATATTTACACAGTGAAATAGCTTTTATGATGATGATCAAAAATAGAAAAGTAATATGATTGCCACAATTTTCATATTGAAAGCTAGATAATCATAAGTATGAAAACCTTTAAACTATGTTTACGGGTTTGAGAAAATAAACATGAGCTTACAAAAGTTGTTGATGATTGATTAATTTTGAGGGAATTAATTAAACAAACAATCCATTAATTCATTCTCTTTATAGATTATCACTTCAGAAAGCTTATAGGAATATATTGAAATACAATTACTCCTACCTAGTTATCTCTGCAAGACACAAGTATATGCAGAAAAACATAATGAATGACACTGGAAACACTTACAGGAAACACAAACCGTGCAAAACAGAATTCAGAATTCTTTTCTTCGTATTAATGATCTAGAAATATTAATTACATCAAGTGTCTAAAAATGCTTCTTCAAGGGTGCAACCCTTAGTAACTCGTGAAGGGAGTTATTTATACAACAGTAGGACGAAAAATATCCTAAACTCTTTTTACAAAAATAGATTATTTACATAATCAAAAATAAAATTGTCTAATGATCTGGCACTGCTTTGGTGCTACGCTGTTTTGATGACTATCACTGAAAAGGTTGAGAAGTGGTTGAAGCTGGCTGATTGTTCCCTCAAAAGCTGAATGTTGTTCAATAATCCTTAATTAAGTAAATTTATTAAATCTTCCCAGCATTTCTTATTTGGGATAGAAATCTTTGTTACCCTCCTGTAGGTTTCATCCATCTCAGTGTTTTTAGTAAAAGTGGGCTTTTCCAAAAATATATGTTTGATTTCATCCATGATGAAGAAAGAATCCCTGAGTGTTTTTACTATGAGAGATGGTGTTGCTGAGCCTTTGATATTGGGTATTGAAGCTGCATGGGTGCCCACCTCTGTTAACTTCTTGACATAATCCTCAATTGGCATCAATTTATCATTAATAACCATCATAGAAGGTAAACCTTTCCTGATCAAAGGTTCAATTTTGTTGAAGAATATTTGAACCATGTTGTTAACATTGCTGCACTTTTCTTGTAGCTAAAGGTTGAGATTTTTCTTAGTGATAATATTCTTTACTTCTAATATTGTTGCAGTTCTGTCACTTATCCTTAACTCCTCAAGCTCATATCCATCCTTGGAATTCAAAAATTTAACTATATCAGAGGCAGTCTCTGGCATATCCTCCAGTTGCCTAGTTATGGATTCCACCGCTTCCTGAGCTTTATCCAAGAGATCTTTTTGGTTGAATATTATCTTAATGGAGGGAAAAATCTCCTTGATTGTCTCTGTGATTTCTTCCCACAATTTTTTTTCGCTAAACCAAGTTTGTTTCCTATGAAGGAATCTGTGAGTTCTTTATTCATCACTTCCACTTGGCCTTTAAGTCTATTTGTTTCAGTTGTGTGTGTACTATCTGATATAGAGTTCAAAATCCATAATTCTTTGAGTTCATCCTTCAATTTATTGATTTCTCCTGTCTGGATAGACAGGTTCTGAACAACTTCAGTAAGTTATTCAACTCCTTCTACTATACCTATTGTTGATGTAGTGGTTGTAGTAGAAATTGTAGTGATGGGAACCGCTGCAAGAGAAACTACATTTGTTGAAGTTTGAATGTTCTTGATAGCTTCCTCCTTCTCCTTAAACAATTTCTCCATCTTCTCCTCCATTTTTTTTATTTGAAAATTTTGTTCTATGATGAGCTTCATCATGTCTGACTTTTAAGTCTCTGTCTCCTCGATTTCTTTGGCCATTGGATCATTAGATGCTGGTAGTTTCAGCTGTATCTTTAGTGTTGTGACTTCGGTATTCTTTTTATTAATGAGCTCCTCTGAAGAATTTATGTTTGATGGATCATATCCCATCCTTAGCACTAGATTTTCCAGGGACTGAATCTTGGTATCCTTTTTTAACAAGGAGACCTTCTCCAACTTTAACTGTGACTAAATGTTGGCCAATGTAACCTGCAATTTTGACAAACTCATAGCAATGTTTGTCAAGGTTGAAGCAATCATCTGTCCAGTTTGTTTGTGCATCTCAATTTGATCAATTGGATGCACATCCTAAACATTGAACTCAAAAGAAGTGTGTTTCTGATATTGTTCTCCAGTCCTGGGCTAGGGAAGTTGGGCCTACAAGAAATCCATTTGCATCTTCCCCTTCTCAGATTCAAATACTGAAAGAAGCCTTGCTTGAGAGCTGGAAGAATTCTTCCAGAACTGGGTGTAGGTATTCAAATTCAATTCCTCATTCTTTCTTTTGATTTCACTAAAGACATGGAAGATGTATTCCTCTTTATTCTCTGGAATGCGTCCAACAAATTGGACTATTTGTTGTTCATGAGAAGTGGTAGATTAAGTTGGAGATTGTATAGACTGTTCACCAGACTGTGAATCAACATTCATAGAGACTCTTTGTTTCTTTTTCCTATGAAAAACCTTGAAGCCTTGGCTTGTTGCCTTTGTTACAGGTGAATGTTGTTCTTCCCTCACTCTCTTGGTTTTCATTTCTTGTGCAATTGGAGTTTTCATATTTGATGTAGAGACTACTTGCTCCTTAGCCTCCTGGAGGGTATTCTCTGTCCATTCCAACTAATTCTTGAAATTTTCTATCTCAGGCCTAGCTGTATGATGATATGGTGTGAACTTATTTTCCACCCCGAGTTTGGATATGACTCCCAATGGGTCATATCTCAAAGAAAAACTGAGAGCAATTTTCATTTCTTTTAGCAGCTTATTAGCTTCCTCCCCTACTGCCCTGGTATTACAAATGAAGGGACCAACTTGAGCTTTGAGCTTAAATTGCGATTTTTTTTTGGCAGATACAAAATGTAATTCATTTGAATTCAATCTTTTCCTCAAGTACTCCAGTGCAAAGATTCTAACAGGGAGGTACTTTGATAGTTTCTAGGGTGGAAGCTCACATCCAAAAACCCTGCTTTCCGTGTAGTTTTGGTAGCAATACCAATCTCCTGTTGCAGTTTGATATATGAACTGAAGTTCTTTTGCAATCTCTTCATTGATCCTTGGTAATGCAGTGCTACTCGTAAGGCTAAGGGTTGGATGAATAAACAGTTATATGAACTGCTTATGTGTGAATTCTTCTTTCTCCTTCATCCCCATTGAAGTCTAGAAAATCACTGACTGTGGTGATCCTATTTCATCAAGATTCTACAAAGAAAATGGGAATTTGTCCCCCTGAAAATATATTAAAAAATGCACAAGTATTGAAGAATACTTGAATACTTCTTCAGTGTTAAATTTTACAAACTGCTCATGTATGGTTTCAGCTGTGAAATGACTGAAATCATAAATAACAGTAGGCTTACAATCAAAAGAAAACATGGATAAGAAACCAAGGATGGCTTCATTGACAAACTGATCAGAGTGATAACCAAACAAATAGGACAAGATAGTAGTAATATGCCTGGTTCTATCAGGAAACATAGATGAATCATAAGGGGGATTTCTCTTTGGTAGAGGACTACCAATTGCTAAAAATAGTTCGAGGGTATGGGATCTCTTGGTAAAGTCCAATTTGTTATAAGCTTCTGTTAGGTTTTCATGAGAAAAGGGATGAGTTGGTGTAGTGGCATGGGCCTGCAACATTTTCTCAATTGAATCAACGTTAATAGGACAAAGGATTTCTCTAGTAGGTGAGATAATGGCTCTTTGGCTGGGATCATAGGATTCATGGCATTTTCTCACGAACTCTGGAGCTCTATGTATTTGCGGAAAAATATAGTGGGGTAATTAGGATTCCCAAAGCCCAATTTCATCACTCTAGTCAATTAGATGGTCTTCCCACCAACAATAAATTTCAATTAAATCAAATTGAGAAGAAGTCTCAATGATTTTGAAATCCTTGTCAACTAATGGAGTATGGTGGAAATCAATATGTGGTTGAATTAGAGGATTTGAAACTTCTGCAATTTATTTTCCCTTGGGAGGAATTTTGTCAAACGAAACTACGGACTGTAAATGAAAAAATGGTAAATGGAGTTAATAGAGTGGAGACAGGTAATTGACAAGTGAACCTAGAAGGCGTGCTTGAGAACAGGACAAGTGGTTGCTAGAATGTCGGACAGTGGCTGAGCTGTTTGAGCAGGCGGGATTGAAGAATACTCTTGGTCGTAGAAGTTAACTATGTAACCTTTGAAATGCATGACAGATTGTTTATAAAGAGAAAAATGGAGTGAGAAGGTGGCATCGAATGTTTGAGAGTTCATTAATTATCCAACAGGTTAATTAATGGAAATTTGGTTATAAATGCGCGGGAGCGAAAATGAATGGGCAACCAATAGGCAGCAAATGATTGCATGGTAAATATGAAGTGAACGTGATGTGGAGGTGACGTGGTGTGGTGATAATGGCTATGAAGGATACCACGTTTGGGCGTAAGATGGAGTGGTTTATGGCTTTGGGATTTTTAGTCTCAAAAGACTAAAAGGTACATTTGTGGTTTATATAGGCGGTATTAAAGACTTCCCATTCCCCCCCGCCGATAATCTTCGGGAGTGTGGGCCGTATGATTGCGAAGTAGTGTGTGGGATGAGAGATGAGGTGGAGGGAGTTTAACGTGTGAGTCAGGAATGAATGGTGGGGTTGCGATATGATAGGTGAATGTGACGGCTGTGGGTCCAGGGGTTTTAATGAATGAAGTGATAGCATATAAATTGAAAAGCGCACTTTCTTTCGCCCAAGGTTCATTCACTCATGAATGATGCGATGTGATATTGGTCCTATGGTCAGAGATCAACGGTCATCCAATGGTTGACAGTGGTATCACACATTGTAATTTCTTCCGCCCAAGGTTCATTCACTCATGAATGATGCGATGCGATATTGATCCTATGGTCAGCAATCAGCAATCATCCAATGGTTGACAGCGGTATCACACATCGCACTTTCTTCCACCCAAGGTTCATTCACTCATGAATGATGCGATGCGATATTGATATTTAGGAAATAACCATTTTAGCATCTCAAACTTTCACATTTCTACCTACCCTTCTATTCCTAACATTTTTACTTCTCTTTCTAGTGTGCATTTGAACTAGCAACCCAATATTTTATTTTTATGAACAATCTATCTCTATACCTTATTTATTCCATTGGCTTAGATAAACTGTTGAGCCAATTTATTTTCTACCTATGAGAATTAATTTAAAACAAATCCAATTATGATGCAACTGTATAATTAGATAAAATAACCTAGTCTGGCATCTAAACAAAATGCACACAACTATTATTTTTCAAACTGAATTTAGAACAAAGTAGTGGCATTTAGATTTGCAACACTTTCGGAGTTGATTTATTTTTCTTTTTTGTCTAACCTAACATTTTATTTTACCTTCATTTTTTAGGGCATCTACCCTAACATTTTCTTTGATATGGACATATTTATCAAAATATTTTCCTAACATTTTTTTATTCAATATTCTTTTTGTCCATATCCTATCTTAACATTTTGTAAATATATTTTCATTTTTTGTCTAAATTATTCTAACTTATCAAAACCAAAAAATTCTACAACAGGGTAACTGGTAGATGTCCCCTCCTACTAAAAAGTTTAGGGTATCCAGAAGATCTTCCCTTACCCCTCTGAGCAAGACTAGCTTCAGTGACTCGGGGTCAAGTGTGCACCTGACCCTTTTGTAGCTAAGTTGGAATGTTTCTTCATAATCATCTAGGGTTTCATCATGCCCTAAGGTCATCCTAAAAATTTCCTCTTTAGTGTCTTTAGACCTGCAGTAGTCTCGATACTTGTTGTTGAAGGCTTGTTGCATTTGAGCCCAAGTTGTGATGTTATCCCCAGGTAAACCCATGAACCAACGCAAAGCAGCATCCTTGAGAGTGGATGGGAATAGTTTCAACTTCTACTCATTATTGGTGTAGTCATAGGTTCTACATATGACAACAAACTCAAACAAGAAATTGTCTGTATCTTCTGAGGTCAGGCCATCCAAATAAGGAAGGGTAGAGGCGCTTATATTATTCATCTTAGTATCCATATTGGTTTCCCTTATGGAGAAGGCACCCTCAACTCTTTTTGTATTTCCTCTGTCATTTCTATTTTCAGTCGTTGGGTCAGTATGAATGGGTTCTTCTTCTTCTTCTTCTTCCCCTGTAGGCTCTTCAAGTATCTTTGGTTACTCACCTAAGGGTTTCTCCAATTCAAAGACACCGAAGAAGAGGGAAGGTTGGTTGTTTGAAGCGGTGGGGGTATTTGGTAAAAATTTCCCTAAGTTATCCCTATTCCTCTAAGGCATGAAAAAAAGTGTTTTTGTTTTTGTTTTGTGTTTTTTTTCAAACTTTGGAAATGATTTCATAATTGAAATTGTAGACTGAATGAAAACTAACTACTTGAACTAAATCTTACTTGTAGAATGGAAAGGAAAGCAAAGAATACAGAACGAAAAAGAAAGAAAACTAAATTACTCTTGCAGAAATGAAACTAATAGTAGAATATCAGAAACAAGAAATGGAAGAAAGAAAGAAGTAATCACATATTACTCACACACCTCCCCGACAATGATGCAAAAAAGTGATGAGCACCTATATTGTAGAAACAATGCTGCAACTCCTGGGGCTACCAACTTTACTTTATCAACCCGGGGTTTGTACAAACTTGGAGGTGAAAGTGTTGTATACACAAGTAAAAGTGATGGTTCTGCCCTTTTTTCACTGTTCAGCTGACGATAGACCACTAGGGTTTTTCAAGCTAGACTTCCATTGATTCAAAAGAAGCTTGATTACTGTTTAGGAAAAGAGAAATCTACTCCATGAGAAATCTTGTCTACTGTAGTAAGGAAAAAGACTTAAATCAAATGTTAGAAACACACCATTTTCTAACTAACTGCTAAGAGTCTGTTCTGCGAAAAGAATGTTAGGTTAACATGTATGCAATCCTAATATCCTAAGCATGTAAATTAAAAACATCAAACATTCTACTACTGTGCATGTAAATGACTAAAGTAAATCTATTTTTCTTTTTGTATTTTTCTTTTACGGAAAAGTGTGCAAGATAATATCTTTTGGTGATGTGGCAGGTGGCTTAGGGATGCTGGTGAATGGTTAGAAGGTTGGGGAGACCATTAGGTGACATTTTCTAGTTTTGTAGAATCTTTTCCCTCAATTCGGCCTCAAAACAGGGCACTACAAGAAAACCTACACAATATCCTAAAAACCTACAGGATTCCCTATATTTCTACAGGATACAGCCGAGAGCAAAAGAATGGGTCTTGACGGTGATGGAAGGCTTAGGGAAGGTGGTTGGTGGATGGAATGAGGCAAGGAAATGCCTAGGATCAGTCAAAACCCAAAACCAAGGTTGGGAGATGGTTGGATTTGCTCAACAAGCTTGGAGAAGTTTCGTTGTAAAATGATGAAATTGGTGAGGTTCTTAGTGAAAGAAATGAATGATCATGGATGGATGAAGTTGGAATGAGGTTTCTGGCTATGAGATCTCTATGTACTTATGAAACACTTGCACTGCATCAAACATTGATATTTACCCAATTATCATGTAAATAAGAAGAATCTGAATGATCTAGGAAAAAAAAGTTTAATGAGCTAGTTGTCTACTTCATGCATGAAGAAAAATTGCAGAATACGATGGAATCAATGATGAGATCTAATGTAAAATTGAAGATGGAAGAAGTGATAGCTAAATACTACTCTTGCAAACTAATCAGATGCTGACCTCAGTACAAAAAACCCTAAATTATATGAGAAAGTAGAATTCCATTTTTTTGGGGCTGCATGGGAGTTCTTTCCTCAAATCATGATACCTGAAGGAAGAAGTGAGGCAAAAACACCTATTGACATCTTTTTGGAGTAAAGAACAAATGGAAGCAAACTAATAATCAACTAATCAACTCTACACTACTTGCAATGAAATAATCCTAAAGACAATTCAACCATTGAGCTATGAAATCAATATAAGCATACAAATACAAGAAGAGGATCCTTTGCTGCTAGGGTTGGGCCCTAACCCAAGAGATTCAGCTCTCTGAGTTAACTCAGTGCTGGATCAAGAAAATGTTCATTCTCATTATCAAAACATAAAATTACATAGCAATATCTTCCAGAAGTCTTGAACTTGAAAATGACTAGTGTTTTTACAAAAAAAAATCGAATCCTAATGAGGCTCTAGGTCTCTTTATTTATACAACTAAAGTCTCCAAAGACTTCCTTAAATATAGGGAGGCTCAGATCCCAAACATGAGATAAACTAACTCTTTGACTATCACTTGATTGGCTGCCTTTTGATCTGCATGACTTGGCTACTTGTACTTCGAGCTAGTGTGCTTGATGGAGGAATATTCGAATCAGGGAGGAGTAAATGTGGAGGATCTACCTCCTCAACCTCTCGTCCTTGTCTCATTCGAGTTCCAACCTTTAATGAGCCAAAAATCCATGATTTTCTCTCACAAACCTGCATTTAATGTACATTAGTTCACTAGGCATAATATCTCACTTTGACTCATCTCATTAAAAACAAATATAATCAAAATATGTAATAAAGTGTGAGAAGAGTTGATTTGACTAAGTTAGGAGGTGGATTAAGGCCCATATATTTACCCAATGATGAGGCTCATCACATACTAACTTGGAAATTATAGATTTCAATACCTAGACATTAGTCATGTGATTAAAAAGACTAAGACGTGGTCATTTATGAAATTTACGTTATTACTGTCATTTCACCATAGCACTGTCAGTCCCTTGCCAATGGGTTATCATGATGGTTCTAGCATCATTCCCAGATACCCTTCATTTTTGTTTATTCTTTCCTCTATGAATTTGGGCTATCAGCAATTAAGGTTTTTCCTCAAAACTATAACATACTTGCATGATATTTTCTTGAGAAAAATCATTGTTCAGTCACCTAAGATGTACTAGAATGACTCTTGTAGTTAAAACATAAATCATTGGGGGTGAAATTATAGAGCTTTTCAAGAATGTGGGATTGGATTCAAAGTGTCCATGGTTACAACGATGAAGTGGTTAAGGCTTTCACCTCCACTTTCAATGGCTGAAAAGCTAGTGTTGACGATGTGGAGATGTAGGTAGACATGGGCTTCATGCTAATGTAGTTCATTTCTCCACATAAGGTGAGATTTGGTCAAAAAATCATCCACTCAATAATGTTTCGTGGCAAGAGTTTCTATCTTCAAAGAAGTACTCATATAATGTGAAATGTATGCCGGTTACCTCCCTCAAAACCAAATGGCAAGATTTGTTATATTTGGTTAGAATTTTATTACTTGTGAAGGAAGATATGGGTTTGTATTTATATATCATATATGAGGCCTATTAATTGTATTTCTTGGTTTGAAGCTTAATATCTCATTCTATTTACATAAGAGCCTCTTGAAAATGGCAAAGTTCTACCAAGGGGAGTGTAAGAATGTTGTGTGGTCTCTATTTCATCATACTTTGATTTGTATTTTGGTAAAACATCATTTTGTCAAGTTTGGAGATGCTTGGGACTCATTCCTTCTTCAAAATGGCTTTGATAAACACAATATTATGAATCAACGAGAAGTTTCCCCAAGGGTTTCACCCAGATTTCTAGAAACTAGTCTGACACTATTTGACTCTCACGATACTGAAAATTTTGACGGTGGTGAGCCATGTTATTCTGGTGGGTTAGAATTATCTAATAATGTTAGGGTTAAAAACACTGATTCGGTGCCTATTCATGTAACATGAAGTATGGAAAGGAAATCAAATTTTCTCCATGCTGAAGTAGAACCTGAATGTAGGGATAATGTCAGCCCATATTTCTCAAACCATAATATTCATTCTAAATCTGCATATACAAATCAAGTTAGTCACCCAAACCCTCAATCTTCAAAATGAGAGTGGAAAATATCTAGAGCGAGGCACAATAGGGGTAAAAATGTCCCTATTAAATAAGTCTTTGTTGACATTGAATCTCCTAACAAACCCTTGTTGAAGAAGAATGTTGTAGGAGCATTAACCTCAGGGCAACCTGTTTTGTCTAAAATATATGAGGGTAATGTAAATTTATGAGGGGGAAATGAAACTCCCACAAAATTGTAAATTATATAAATTAGAAATGGTAGGATTTTTTAGGTAATTGCATGTGTCATGATTGTAAGAAGCACCTAGACAATTAGGTTGTTATGATATTTTAGATAAGCTGGTATTCTGCCTAACTGGGCATATGTGATAATGAAAAGTCTCAATATGGGTTGTGAGTTAGTTCAAGGAAAATGGATATATGTCCCAATAGCCATGTTCTCTTAAAAGATATTGTGGCCAACCAAAAGAAATATATGTATGTGCTTATGATTAGTACAAGTAGGAAGTGGGAGAGATCCTCAAGGAATAGAGTAAGACTAAGAGAATGAGAACTCTATAAATTTCCCTAAGTAAATATTTTTTGTTCAATAATAGAATTTTCTTCTTTAGGTACATAGTTGTGTTTGTGTGTATGTCTTCATTCCATTTTTGGTAGCACATGAATCCTTCGTCAAGGAAGAAACTTGGGTTGGTGTTGATGCAGAAAACCCTCAACCAAATAGCAAGACCATTGATGCTCCTTAAGTTTGTTTCAAGGAAAAAAGTGAATTCCAGTCCCAAGGAGGACAGTACTCTACCCAAGTCAATAGGACAAAAGGGTAGAATAAAGAATGCCTAGGTTTGAAGAAAGAGGAACTAGCCAATTGAACCAAATGGTACTTATGCCACAAGTCCAAAAATTGTGTATACATGTCAACATCAGGTGATAATATTAGCACGCGAGTTGTAGTTGTAGCATATAGATGAGTGTTTGTGTTCCCTATTGTAATATATAACAATCTCCCATTCAAAATTCGCTAATAGGGTAAATTTGGCGAAATATCAAAGTAATGGAAAATAATTGGCGAAATATCAAAGTAATGGAAGATAATTAATTCGAGCTTTCGATTGAGTTAGTTGTGGGTCGGAAAGGTCGGGTAGTCTACCCTCCACTCCTAGTAACATTGAAAAGAAAAATGCTGAACAACCCTCTAGGTTAGGCCTAGATATGAGTTGGTAGGTTGATAGTACACTCAGGCCTAGACCAAGGTTTGGCCCCGACTCAGGGTGGAGCTGCCTATTTAGAAGAGACTCCTCTGAAACCCGTGTTAGCACCTAAATCTACCTTAGGCTGAAGGAAGGCAAAAATTAGGGTAACCACAAACCGCGCTTAGTTTGGTAGCTAGGCCTATGAGAGCAGGAGAGGGCTCTCTCCGTGTCACGCTCAGTGAATAGATGATCGAAAACGGTCTGAAGATGACTTACAATGCAATATTTACCTTAGGCTAGTAAGTGAATAGGGATTCTGGAAACAATTTTCATGAATGACCGAGCTTCTGGGATGTTATGGGATCGGTGCTCAGCAAAGAATAGAGAATTTAATACAAAGGCACAGATTATTCCGTGAGACAAGGAAGGCGGAAAATGTAACAATTTAGTTTGAGGTACCGCAGCATGAATAGATTGCTGAAGAAAGTGAAAAGGGCATAGTGACATGAATCATTTTCAACAGAAGAATAACACTGAACATGAAATTTTCCCACAGGCAGGGCAATAAAATTGAATTCTACCTAATCTCACTCAGAAAATTTCACTGGAAATGAGCATGAATTGAATTATGAAAACATAATGAAATACATATGAAAACATAAGAGACACATTTGCTACACTCACAACCACAAGAATCTCATGAAACAGAGTCGTTGCCTTTCATTAATTCTCTGTCAAAATTACACAGTGAAGAAACAGAGTTTCTTGCCCATAGTCTCCGAGAAGTTACAAGCCAACCAAGCCTTTGCAAATAACTTGCATACAATATATAGAATGTGTGAGGAAGAGATAGAATGCCCAAGGGTTGGGGAGTTACTCGAATCATTACAAAATGGATATGGAGAGCCAACCATCAGCTACAGGTGCAGCGCTGCAAACATGACATTTGGCTTGGGGTGACCGTTTGCCTTCCTTCGCCACATGGATAGAAGCAATCTGGAGAAAAAACTCTTTAAATTCTGCCTTTGGTGCCAAAAAACCAAAGTTTAGATGAGCGGGCCCACTTGGAGAAGTCGCAAACCGAAATTTCGTGAAACAGAAGCAAATTGGCAAATTTTTCCTCTGTGCGTCCCGCTACTTTGGGACCTATTTTGGGGCACTTTTAGGTGTCCAAAATGTGCCCAAGTGGGCTTGCTAGAAATCTTGTCCTGTCTAATTTCTAAACCAACTAGAACTTTCAAATTTGGTGCTCATTTGCCCGTCCAATTCTCCATTCTCCCAAGACTGCTTTCTGTGTGTCAAAAAAGTGGCAGAGATGCCATTTTTGAGTGTTTTTTGACCTTTAGGAGACCTAGATTTTGCCCAAATCTCTTTCTCGGACACCAGTAGTCATAATTTTCCATGATGAATCCAAATGTACAAGCCATTTCTCAATTGGAGCCCTATAATTTTAGCGTCGCGCTAGTGGCACGACGCATAGGGAGAAAATCCCTGTTTTTAACCCAAAAAATTACCAAGTGACCAAAATTTCCCCAAAGTTTTTGAAATTTGGGCTAGAGGATCTTTATGGGGTGTTATGATGGGCCAAGGAAGCCTCAACCAAGATTCCAAGCTGATCTTTCTCTTTTTCCCTCTTTTCCCTTCTTGTTGCTTTCCTCAATTTTGCCTTCAAGTTCCTTATCCGGGCCTGTGCACTCATGTTTCACACCCTATAACAGAAATCCATATGTCTCAATAGAGCAAGGTCCTGGTTGGCTTTGTCCAGCAACCTCTCCAAATGCATGTTGACCCTCTCAAGGTTTCCCTCTCGATCTTCATTGATTTCTTGCTCCAAAGATGTGAGTGCAACCCTTCTTCTTTGAGCAGCTTGGCGATGCTCACGAATATTTTGCAGCTCCGTGATTGTCTCTTGGTCCTCAAGCTATTTGTTTCTCTGCTCCAGGTATTTCATGTTCCACTTGACCCTCTCCAAGTCAAGGGACAAGGACTCAATCACTGACTACTGCTCCTAGATAATCTCTGTAAGCTCCTCATTTGTTGGTTCCGCATATATCTCATCATCCTAGAGGAGAACAAACTCGGTCTCTCACTCACCTGATGGCCCTTCCTCCTGCATTGGCTCCTTACCCTTACCCTGCTCCTGTGATGCTGATGTCGAAAGCGAGGCCCCTTCCTCATGATCTGCCTCTGAAACCACCTGTGGAGCGCTGAAGAAGTCACGGGAGATGAAGTCCTTCCAAGCAATACCCCGCAATCCCAACTGATGGTCTACCAAAATCCGGATAAGGGCAAAGTGATACACCCTATTAAGCTGCTGTCGAGGGGTCTTATGCTGCATGAAATTTCTCATCCTCTCTATGTTCCCGCAGATGAAAAATGGGAGGTTCATCATCCGAACCCTGGTAAAGTGCATGAGCAACCTGATGTGGTATGCATAAAGGCAAGAAAACCTCCCCTCGAAACTGAAGTATTTCATGATCAATTTTATGAGCGGGGCACACTCATCTTTCAGAAATCTGAATGGAAAAAATCTCGTGAGGTGGCTCAAACAGCTGCCTTTGATGTAAGGCTCATAATGATGCCTTTCTACCTTCTTCTTCTTGTGCCACTCCTCTCTAATGTTTGGTATGCCTGTTGCCACTGATATGGTTTCGGGTGTCAATGTGAAAGTGACCCCAGCCAAGATAGACTGTCCCCCATGTAGGTTAAGTGCAAAAAGATGGGCCAACTCATGATGAACTCTGACATTTACCACCCTCTGACAAAATTCAAAACATGCTAAGTGCTGGAAACAAGACATAGCAAGAGGGCATGCCTGCAACTCGGTGAGGGTGTTTGGCTCATCTCTAAGATGTCTGCCACTCGAGTGATGTCTCCTTTGGGCCCTTTCTCCCGAAGTTGTGTCACTGTGGATTCTGATGAAACTTTGGATGCCATTACTACTGTTTGTACTTTGATTTTTATGCTGCCCTTGAATTCCAATGAAGCTCGTAGTTTCTCTAAAAATCTGCCACCAAGGGGACAATAGAACAGGGAGTATTAGGAGGGGAATGATGAAATGGGAATAGGGGTTAAAAAGAGAGATTTTTGAGGGATTTGGGAGTATTTTGGGTATAGTGTTGATGGGGTAGGGGTTGAAACACCTTGGCAACATTGTTACTGTAGCACAAACCCTAGGATTATGTTTTCTTTGTGTCTTCTTTTGTTGGCATTACAAAAATGTTTGCATTTGATTTATACCCCTACAACCATGCTATTCCTTTCAAGTTTGATGCAAGAATGGAGGTAGGTTGCCTACCTTTAAAATTTGGTGAGCATCCAAAAATTTTTAAGGCAAATTGATTGGTTTCTGGGATTTATCTCTCTATGCGGCGCGCCAGTGATGGATTTACATAGTGGATGGGCTCTGTGTGCATTGTGCCCAATGAGTGCACCGTGCTCCTTGGTGTGTGCACTGCACGCCCTGAAATCACCCTAATTCAATCCTAATATTTTGACTCTTTGAATCTTCTACCATGCACCCCTCTCCCACAACTTGGCTTGCACAATGAGCTGGTCTTGTGGTGACTTTGAGTGGACCAAATAGTGGAGGAATAGGGAGAGGGTTAAGATCATGATTTAGGGTGGGGTTTTAGGAAAAATGATCAAGGGGAGATGGGAAAAATGAGAGGTGAGGGGAAAAATGTGAGTGGAGTGAAACCTTGGCACTAACAACACAATTTTGCAACCCCAGCCATTGTTTTCTTGGTGATTTTCTTATGGTTGACCTTATGCTTTTGGGTGACATTCAAACATCCTATGAACACCATATCATTGACAAAATTGATGAACCGGTGATGTCATAAGGCCTACCTCTTGAATTGATGGCATTCACCGAAATTTGGAGTGCTTTGGCACTGTTTCTCGGCCGCTGGACTGTGTGTGTCGTGCACAATTCCCAGTGCGCCGCGCGTAGGGTATGCACTGCACCTGTGTAAATATTCAACTTCAGGTTGGCTGCGTGTGCGCCGCGATCCTGGGTATGTGGACAACGCACTCTAGAACTTGCTCCCACTCACTTCCAACGCTCCAATCTCATACTCACGCCTTTGCAATATCTTCGCCAAGTCTTGTAGTAGCAAAATGCCTTTGATTTGGGTAAAAACATGTATATATAGCCTTGGAAGAGATGGTTTTAATTCTTGCCTCCTTGAAAACACATTTTTTTAATGTTGTGTTTTGCACTTTTTCATTGACTTTAGAACACACTGCTTTTCACTTTCCCTTTGACATTTTGGCTCAAATGATGAAATTTTCGGCACATCTTTGCAGGGACTGTATGACAGAGCATTTGGTCATGTAAACCATAATTGCATCTGAAATTCAACTGGTGATTTTTGGAAAATTTTATCATAAATGACCTTGTTTGACTTTTCTTCAAAACAGAGTTTTGAAGAAGAGTCGAAGTCTATCCATGTGACGATGAAGCTCTCTGAACCATAGCTGTGTAAGGGCCTCCCTCTAGCCTACATGGCTTTTCTGGACATGTTTCAAAGACCAAATTGATGAATTCCTAGACCCAAACATAAAAAATGACTTTGTCCTGTAAAGGACCAGACCTTGACTATCATGGACTTTGGTGATTGTTGACAAAGACCTGAGCCAACAGGAGCCAGACATGAGGGAAAATGATTAGCATGATTTTCTCTGTTAGATCATGGCATGCCCCTAGCGAAATGCAGCTGAGTGAATGGAGCGAGACACCTAAAATTGAAATGCACAAAGAGTTTTGATCTCTAACGGAGGGCTGACCAGACCGACTCTAACATTGGCTCCAATGGGGGATGGTAGCTCCTTGGAGGTGCCAAGAACAACAGATCTTTAGAGGATCTAGACAGTTCCTTTTGTCCATTGGGCTATGGAGTCATCGTTTTGATAAAAAACACATGACTCTGACTTATTTATGAAACTGAAATGACCAAGAAATTGGCTCTACTTGACATTGAAATAACTCAAAAACTAACTTTACAGACTGAAACCAAACTGAAATAAAAATGGTATTTACAATGATAGTGGAAGCAGTGTTAATAGATCAACAGTGATACCGCTTGAGTAGTCGACCATTGATCGACCCTCCAGGACATCTTCCCCATTCATTTCCTTCAGAAGAAAGGCATTCTGACCCCTATATGCTGCTATCTTGAAAGGACCTTTCCACATATTTTCGAACTTTTCGTGCTTGCCTTTATCTTCATTCCTTGCATCCCACTTCAACACCACATCATCCAACTGAAATTTATCTACTTTTGCTTTTCTGTCATAGATTTTCTTAATCTTATCCTGCAACTTGGATGTGTTCTTGAAAACTTCTTCTCTTGTTTGCTGCAAGTGGATCATTTGATTCAACCTTCTCTGCATGGGGTCTACTTCACTGCCGGCCTCCTAAAGAGGTCTGACCACCGGGGCGGCAAGAGATGTAGGGAATACTGTGTCAACTCCATAAACAAGCTCAAACGGTGACATACCAATAGACTTTTTCTAACTGATCCGATCTGCCCAAAGCGCATGGACCAACCTCTTATTCCAGCTCTTTTTATTTATTTCCAATAGCTTCTTGATGATGTTGACCAAGGATTTATTCGAAGATTCCACCAGTCCATTGCCTTGCGGATGATAGGCATTTGAATGACCCAAAATTATGTGATATTTATGAAAAAATTCTACTATCCTTTTCGATTTGAAAGCTAATGCATTATCGGTGATTAATTTGTTTGGACAACCAAAGCGAGACAAGATGTTATTTTTGAGAAATGAAATGATTACTGTGTCTGTGGCTTGTCTAGTAGGGGCTGCCTCAATCCATTTTGTGAAATATTCTGTCGCTGTAAGGATCCATCTATGCTGTCCGAAAGAGGCGGGATGAATTTCCCCAATGAAATCCAACCCCCACTGCTGGAAAGGAGCACTCACCTAAATAGGCTTAAGTGGCAAAGGATGTAATTTATGTTTCCCTTCGAAAATCTGACATTTATGACAGTGCTTGACCATCTTATACACATCAGCAAACAAAGTAGGCCAGTAGTACCCTGCTCTCAAAATTTTGTTCGTTGTTGATTTCCAAAAAAGATGACCACCACACTCTCCTCCGTGGAAATCCTCCATGACTTTCTTTGCCTCCTCTTCCACCAAACAATCTAACAAAATGCCACCGGGATCTTTCCAATACAGTGCAGAATTTAAAATACAAAACTTGGCAGCCTTCAATTTGAGTGTTCTCGCTTTGTTTCTAGTCATGTCGGGCGGTGGTAACAGATTATTCAGCACATATATTATATTGGAATACCATGGGGACAAAGCAAAAATTTCGGATACCTGAATTGGCATTCCTCCCTCATTCTCATTGGACATGGCAGCGATCAAATTTATGTCCAAGGCATGCAAGTTTGATTCAGAATCAGCTTTTCCAACCCCTGTCCTTTGACCAACTTTGTGGGCTTTATTTCCACATCATATTCCAACAAGGTTGCAATCCATTTGCCTCTTCTCCCTTCCGGATCGGTCTGTATTAAAACATCCTTTACAGCAGTATTAGGAACATAGGCCAGAATGTGAGAATGTAGGATATATACCTGGAAATCCTTTAATGCCTTCACCAATGCCAGGGATTACTTCTCAATGATGTTATACTTTAAATTTTCATCCCTTATAGCCCTGCTGAAGATTGCAATGGGTCTTTCATGATCATCTCTCTTCTGTAATAATACCGCTGCCACAGTGCTTAGAATCAAATGAAAACAATACGAAATCCTGAGTGTAGTCCGGGCTTACTAGAACTGGAGCTGAAGAAAGGGCCAATTTGACCAAGTTGAAATATTTTACAGCCTCCTCTGTCCATTTCACCTGGCTGTCCTTCTTAAGCATGTTGGTCACTTCTCTTAAGTGTTCTGCAAGATTAGGCACAAAGCGACGGAGAAAATTCATCTTACCATTGAAGGATTGTATCTCTTTTTTGTTCCAAGGCAGATCGATTTGCTGAATTGCTTGCACACGTGTTGGGTCTATACGAATGCCATCCTTTGAAATGATGTGCCCAAGTAATTTTCCTTCCTCCATGGTGAACAAGCTCTTCTTAGGATTCAACGATAGACCTTATTTCCTGCACTTTTGAAAGACAATTTTTAGGTGATGCATGTGCTCTTCATCAGATTTGGAAAATACCATCAAATCATCCAAGTACACCACCAAAAACACATCCTTCTCATTTGCAAAATCCAAGTCCATTGCTCGCTGAAATGTGGCACTTGCATTCTTTAAACTGAAGGGCATTTTGGCGTAGTGAAAGGTTCCCCATGGAGTGGTGAATGTTGTCTTGTCTCTATCATCTTCATGGACAAAAATTTGG
The DNA here is from genome assembly GCA_031772625.1 of Pinus tabuliformis. Classification (NCBI taxonomy): domain Eukaryota; kingdom Viridiplantae; phylum Streptophyta; class Pinopsida; order Pinales; family Pinaceae; genus Pinus; species Pinus tabuliformis. The sequence goes on from CM062817.1 coordinate 86,429,041, forward strand.
TTATATCTGGAATAACCATTAAGCAGTGACATGTGAGATGCCCCCACTACTCGCTGAAGTATATGGTCCATCTTGGGTAGTGGATAGTTTTCCTTCAATGAGACTTTATTTAGATTTCTGAAATCAATGCATAGGCGGATCTCACCGGTCTTCTTGCATACAGGCACTAAGTTAGATATCCAATCTGAAAATCTGATGGGCACTATGATACCTGACTTGTACAACCTGTTTACCTCCTTTTCAATAGATGGAAGCAACTTTGGATTTATCCTTCTCAGCTTCTGTCTAAATGGTTTTTGACTGGGCTTGATGGGTATTGTGTGCTGAATAATGTTTGTATCATAGGTCTTTAAATCAGAATAGTCCCAAGCAAACACATCTACAAATGAAGCCATAAAACTGATGTATTTGTCCTTAATCTTTGGCGGTAATGCTTTGGACAATTTTACCAACTTTGGATTGGCAGCTGTACCGATGTTGACTTCTTCTACACCCTTCTCTGTTGGCTGCAATGTTGGCTTGCGGGCTACATCATCCTAATCAAAAATTTCCTCTAGAGGTATCAAGCCTTTAGGAGTGATGTTATTTTTCAGCTGCAATACGTCCATTTCATTGATCTGCACTTCATTTGTACCATTCCCTTTGCCTTCATCGTTTACTACATCAATTGAGGTTTCTTTGAACTTGCCTTTGTTTAGTAGAAAATCCTTAATCTCCTCATCATCTAGAAACACTTGCTAATATCACTGATTGTCTGGAATGGTTGGATGATGCTTGACATGGATTTCAAATTTATTGCTGGAGTTCATGGGGATCTTCAAGCTGCTCACTGCCTTGGCAAGAGCATCAACAATACTATTTTGTATACGAGGTAACATGTCAAGGTGTATTCTGAAAATAACTTCAAGATGTGTAAAACTGCATTATGATAAGCCCGCATCCTAGGATGTTTTGCTTAATACTCACCTCTAACCTATTTTATTACCAAATCGGAGTCGCCATATACCGAAATCCTTTTTGCATTCAGCTTTCTAAGAATCTTTAGGCCAGAAATCAGAGCTTCATACTCAGCTTTGTTGTTTGAACACTCAAAGGCCAGCCTGTAAGAGCAAACCCTCACGCTGCTAGGCGCTTTGTTTGGGGTGGAGAAAGGAATGCGTACCCAAATTCCAATTCCAGCGCCATCATTTCCTACTGCTCCATCGAAATCCATGGTCCACAAGCCTTCTTCCTCCTCTTGTAAGTGCTGGGAATCTGTTTGCCGTGCCTTATCTACTTGTTGTCCATTACTTTCAGTTGATTACCCAACGTTTTCCTACTTTTTTTTGTCTTTCTTTCTTCAAAATTTCTCTGAAATTTTCTGTTATTTTCAGTATGTCATCTGCTTCTACTATCTGACTATCTATCTCATTTAAACTATCTGAAAACAAAACAAAAGACTCTTAATATGTATGTACATAGTTAATAGGATGATTTATAGTTTTCTCCTTTCTTGTGATGATATATTTCATTTTTTGTTCCCGATATAACTTCCTCATTTGTCCAAACACCGGGATGGTTGCATAGGAGAAATCCAGCTGTAGTGTCCCTTTCAATTTCACTACCCAAGACCTGGAAAGAAGCATGCCAAACCTTGGAGGAATATCTGCTACCACCACATCCATCAAAACATTTTTCATAGGAAGTTGATCCAAAATCACAACTAAGTCTTTTATGATTCCTATACACCTTACTCTGCTGGAATCGAATGAATAGAGATCATGATATTGCCGGGTGATGTCCAGGCCAAGCTTATCCATGATAGCCTTGCGCATGAGATTGTGAGAAGCTCTAGAATCGAACATGGCATTGTGTAACACAAAATCATGCAATCGTAAACTGATATAGAAGGTGGCACATCGCTACCAGGAGACTCACCTTTCGATGCTAGTCCAAAAATCATTTCAGGCTGATCATCTTCTACATTTACCATGTCAGACATTGGGTCCAAATTCAACATTTTAGAAATCTGTCCTCTATAACTGTTGTTCTTCATTATTTCAGTCAAGGGGATGGATACCTTTAACTTAGAAATCTCGTTCTCTAAGCTAAAAGCGAGAGTCTTTTCTACCTCTTTGACTGGGATCTCTTTCCTTTCCTTTTCGTTTGATGTGGCTGGTTGCTGTGATTGTTCTGCTGATTTTGATTTGCTGTTCTCCGGACCAACCGCCTCCTTTCCTTTTCTTTGTGTAGCTAATGAATCATTCTTTGTTGTTTCACCCTCCTTCTTTTTCTGAATTGGTTTGGCCGACACATCTCTGTTTCTAAGTGAATATTGTTGTTTTTGTGCGGACAAAGAATGCATATACCCCCTTTGATATTCTTCTGATTCTTCTTCCAACACAGTGTCGCTAGCTAGAATAAAATCAGTGTCTTGGTGTGCAGCTAAATTCACTGCACATTCTTCCTCTTCGGTAATCTAAGTGGGCAGCTCATCTGGAGCAAAGAGATGGTTTTATTCGCCTATTACATTCCCGTCCTCATCTGACTCCGGTCCATGCACAAAATTCTACTGCAAAGGTGTTTGTACCGGCTGTTGTTCTGTCTACTCTTGAGTTCGGTGATCTCTCTGTCGTATTCTATATTGTGGCTGTTGATGGCCACGAAAGTTAGGATTCCTAACTTGTGGCTCTAGCTTGTCAAGTTTTACCCTTTCAAGCATTTTCTCTACCTTTTTGAGAAGTTGATCCATTGAAGAAGAATCTTCTTTCACTGTGGTTTTCTTCTCTGCTTTTTCTCTAGCTCTTTTGGACAGCAGATTTGCCTCAACGCTGACCGCAATTTTCTACATGTCTTCCATTGTGGTCGGTTGTCTTTCTCTTAATTGGTACGCCATGTCAGCATCAAAACCATCTGGAAACTTCATCATTGCTAGTCCCACATGCGGCTTCAGATGATCTGGAATTTCATTATAGATTGCATTAAATCTAACACAATAGTCTTGGACCGACTCACCAGCGTTCCGTTTGATTTGTTCATATTCGGCCAGAATTTGAAGGGGATTCTTTTTCACTTCCCACTAGTTCAAAAATTGTCTTTGTAGTTCAGCCAAGGTAGTGATACTTTTTTCCAGCAAACCTCTGAACCATTTCCTCACATCACCTGCAAATGTCTGTACAAAGAGCCTCATTGCCACATTCTCTGCATCAATCTCATGAAGTTCATAGAAGTCTGCCATTTTGTCTACATGTTGTTGAGTAGTAATGTTGTTAGGAGTGCCATCAAAAAACAGGATTTTACTTTGGTAATCCATTGGCATATCATCTAGAACTTGGGGTAGAACAAGGGGTGCAAAACGGGAAGCCATCATTCTTGGTGGATTTGGCCTTGGAGGTGTTGGAGGAGTGTGTATAGTTTGCAAGGGGCTTGCAATTGGAGTTTGGGGCTGTGTTGCAATGTAATTATCAATTAATCTATTAGCTCTTTCTATTTTGAGGTATACAAGAAATTGTGGATTGGGGACAGTATAATCAACAGCCCTTTCGGATTTAGACTCAAACAATGATATCTCAAACCATTCGTCAAACTCAAGCTCTTCAAGATACTAAAAAATGTCAGGACATGAATGGGATTTGAACACGGGAGTTATGGTGCTTTCTTGACGAAGGAGTGTTGGGATCAAATTGGGGTTTTCGTAAATATGAGGAGGATCCAAGTCTGGATTGGCTCTGGTATATCCTCTTGAAGCCAGCGTGCTATTGAGAAAAATCACAGGACACGACCAACTTACTCAGCCTTTCCAATCCTAAGCTCATCATCCAGAAGCTTAGAATTATTATGAAACAAGGGGATTTGATTTCAACTTAGTCCCCAACGGAGTCGCCACTATGTTAGCACCTAAATCTTCCTTAGGCTGAAGGAAGTCAAAAATTAGGGTAACCACAAACCACGCTCAGTCTGGTAGCTAGCCCTACCAGAGTAGGAGAGGGCTCTCTCCGAGTCACGCTCAGTGAATAGATGATCGAAAACGGTTTGAAGATGACTTACAATGCAATATTTACCTTAGGCTAGTAAGTGAATAGGGATTCTGGAAACAATTTTCATGAATGACCGAGCTTTTGGGATGTTATGGGACCGACACTCAACAAAGAACAAAGAATTTAATACAAAGGCACGGATTATTCCGTGAGGCAAGGTAGGCGGAAAATGTAACAATTTAGTTTGAGGTACTGCGGCATGAATAGATTGCTAAAGAAAGTGAAAAGGGCATAGTGACATGAATCCTTTTCAACAGAAGAATAACACTGAACATGAAATTTTCCCACAGGCAGAGCAATTAATTGAATTCTACCTAATCTCACTCAGAAAATTTCACTGGAAATGAGCATGAATTGAATTATGAAAACATAATGAAATACATATGAAAACATAAGAGACACACTTGCTACACTCACAACCACAAGAATCTCATGAAACAGAGCCACTACCTTTCATTAATTCTCTCTCAAAATTCCCACAGGCGAAATTAAGGGGTTTTAAATTTTTAGTGGGCCAATATCTTGTATCATAGTACATTTTTACAAATCACCTCAAATAGCCCACCTTATTTGAAGGGAGAGGGTAAAAAAGGTAAATTTAGCCCTTGAAATTAGGACTTACAACCTTCCCTTCGCCCATTTTCAAGAATAGGTTTTATTTAAGTGAATCCATTCGCCCATTTTCAAGAATAGGTTTTATTTAAGTGAATCCTATGGGCCAAATACCATATTTATAAAAGAGGTATGGTAAATTAATAAAAATATAAATAAACTAGACGTATCGTAAATAAATAAAACCTCTTTTCATATTTAGTCCATAACCCTCTTTCTATTTATGAAGGCTCAAGAAAGAGGTTTTATTTAAGTGAATCCTATGGGCCAAATGCCATATTTGTAAAAGAGGTATGGTAAATTAATAAAAATATAAATAAACGAGAGGTATGGTAAACAAATAAAACATTTTTTTATATTTACTCCATAAGTCATCTTATATTTACGAACACTCAACAAATGGGTTATATTTAGGTGAAACCTATGGCCAAAATACACTATGGGACAAATACCATGGACTAGATTGTTATTAATACCACTCAACAAATGGGTTATATTTAGGTGAAACCTATGGCCAAAATACACTATGGGACAAATACCATGGACTAGATTGTTATTAATACCACGCAAAAAACCATTATTAACCCTAATATTAGAATTAATAAAAATAAAAATGGCACATGGTATTGACCCATGGTATTCACCAAAATGGCACATGGTATTGACCCACGGTATAGCCTATTTAAATGGGGGAATTAAACCAGCATGTAGCCTATGCTAAGATTCACTAGGACTTTACAAAGTTTTATTATTTAGTGAAAGACTCGCCAAGATCTTACAAGATTTTATAATTGAGTAAAATATTCGCCATGCCTGGTGAGAGATTCGCCAAAAAATTATATATACATATTATATTATTGATAAAATCGCCTTCCATTTTTCCTATATACAATGGAGATTCGCCCATTTATTATATTTATAAATTTAGGGGGGGTTCTTAAAATTTTCCCTGCAGTGAAGAAACAGAGTTTCTTTCCCACAGTCTCCCAGAAGTTACAAGCCAACCAACCCTTTGCAAATAACTTGCATACAATATATAGAATGTGTGAGGAAGAGATAGAATGCCCAAGGGTTAGGGAATTACTCGAATCATTACAAAATGGAGATGGAGAGCCAACCATCAGCTACAGGGGCAGCGCTGTAAACATGACATTTGGCTTGGGGTGACCTTTTGCCTTCCTTCACCACTTGGATAGAAGGAAATCTGGAGAAAAAAATCTTTAAATGCTGCCTTTGGTGCCAAAAAACTGAAGTGTAGATGAGCGGGCCCACTTGGAGAAGTCGCGAACCAAAATTTCACGAAACGGAAACAAATTGGCAAATTTTTCCTCTGTGCGTCGCGCCATTTTTCTGTGTGTCGTTCTATTTTGGGACCTGTTTTGGGGCACTTGCAGGTGTCCAAAATGTGCCCAAGTGGGCTTTTTGGAAAGCCTGTCTTGTCTACTTTCTAACCCAATTGGAATTTGATAATTTGGTACTCATTTCCCTCCAAATCGCCATTCTCCCAAGACTGCTTTCTGTGTGTCAAAAAAGTGGCAGAGAGGCCATTTTTGGGTGTTTTTTGACCTTTAGGAGACCTAGATTTTGCCCAAGTCTCTTGCCAGGACACCAGTAGTCGTAATTTTCCATGCTGAATCCAAATCTGCCAGCCATTTCTCAATTGGAGCCCTATAATTTTAGTGTCACGCCAGTAGCGCGGTGCACAGGGAGAAAATCCCTGTTTTTAACCCAAAAAATTACCAAGTGACCAAAATTTCCCCAAATTTTTTGAAATTTGGGCTGGAGGATCTCTATGGGGTGCTGTGATGGGCCAAGGAAGCCTCAGCCAAGATTCAAAGCCGATCTTTCTCTTTTTCCCTCTTTTCCCTTCTTGTTGCTTTCCTCAATTTTGCCTTCAAGTTCCTTATGTGGGCCTATGCACTCATGTTTTGCACCCTATAATAGAAAGCCATATGTCTCAATAGAGAAAGGTCCTAGTTGGCTTTGTCCAGTAGCCTCTCCAAATGCATGTTGACCCTCTCAAGGTTGGCCTCCCGATATTCATTGATTGCTTGCTCCAAAGATGTGGACGCAACCCTTCTTCTTTGAGCAGGTTGGCGATGCTCACGAATATTTTGCAGCTCCATGATCGTCTGTTGGTCGTCAAGCTGTTTGTTTCTCTACTCCAAGTATTTCATGTCCACTTGGCCCTCTCCAAGTCAAGGGATAAGGACTCAATCATTGGCTTCTGCTCTTGGATAATCTCTGTAAGCTCCTCATTGGTTGGTTCTGCATCTGTCTCATCATCCTGGAGGAGAACAAACTCGGTCTCTCGCTCACTTGATGGCCCTTCCTCCTACACTTTCTCCTTACCCTTACCCTACTCCTGTGATGTTGATGTCAGAAGCAAGGCCCCTTCCTTATGCTCTGCCTCTGAAACCACCTTTGGAGCGCTGAAGAAGTCACGGGAGATGAAGTCTTTCCAAGCAATACCCTGCAATCCCAACTGATGGTCTACCAAAATCCAGATAAGGGAAAAGTGATACACACTGTTAAGCTGTTGTGGAGGGGTCTTGTGCTGCATCAAATTTCTCATTGTCTCTATGTTCTCGCAGATGAAATTTTTTGGTTCATCATCCAAACCCTGGTAAAGTGCATGAGCAACCTGATTTGGTATGCATAAAGGCGAGAAAACCTCCCCTCGCAACTGAAGTATTTCATGATCAATTTCATGAGCGGGGCATACTCATCTTTCAGAAATATGAATGGAAAAACTCTCGTGAGGTGGCTCAAGCAACTGTCTTTGATGTAAGGCTCATAATGATGCCTTTCTACCTTCTTCTTCTTGTCCCACTGCTCTCCGATGTTTGGTATTCCTGTTGCCATTGATATGGTTTCAGGTGTCAATGTTAAAGTGACCCCAGCCAAGATATACTGTCCCCCATGTAGGTGAAGTGCAAAAAGATGAGCCAACTCATGATGAACTTTGACATTTTCCACCCTCTGACAAAATTCGAAACATGTTAAGTGCTGGAAACAAGACATAGCAAGAGGGCATGCCTGCAACTCGGTGAGGGTGTTTGGCTCATCTCTAAGATGTCTGCCACTCCGGTGATGTCTCCTTTGGGCCCTTTCTCCCGAAGCTATGTCACTATGGGTCTCCCCCTCATATTCTGATGAAACTTCACATGCCATTACTGTTGTTTGTACCTTGAGCTTTATGCTGCCCTTGAATTCCAATGAAGCTGGTAGTTGCTCTGAAAATCTTCCACCAAGGGGACAATAAAATAGGGAGTATTAGGAGGGGAATGATGAAATGGGAATAGGGGTTAAAGGGAGAGATTTTTCAAGGATTTGGGAGTAGTTTGGGTATAGTGTTGACGGGGTAGGGTTTGAAACACCTTGACAACACTGTTACTGTAGCACGAACCCTAGGATTATGTTTTCTTTGTGTCTTCTTTTGTTGGCTTTACAAAAATGTTTGCATTTGATTTATACCCCTACAACCATGCTATTCCTTTCAAGTTTGATGCAATAATGGAGTTAGGTTGCCTACCTTTCAAATTTGGTTAGCATCCAAAAATGTTTAAGGAAAATTGATTGGTTTCTAGGCTTTATCTCTTTGTGTGCCACGCCAGTGGCAGATTTACACAGTGGACGGGCTCTGTGTGCACCACGCCCAATGAGTGCGCCGCGCTCCTTGATGTGTGCATTGCATGCCCTGAAATCACCCTAAGTCACTCCTAATCTTTTGACTCTTAGAATCTTCGACCATGCATCCCTCTCCCACAGCTTGGCTTGCACAATGAGATGGTCTTGTGGTGACTTTGAGTGGACCAAATAGTGGAGGAATAGGGAAAGGGTTATGATAGTGATTTAGGGTGGGGTTTTAGGAAAAATGATCAAGGGTAGATGGGAAAAATGAGAGGTGAGGGGAAAAATGTGAGTGGAGTGAAACCTTGGCACTAACAACACAATTTTGCAACCCCAGCCATCGTTTTCTTGGTGATTTTCTTATGGTTGACCTTATGCTTTTGGGTGACATCAAACATCCTATGAACACCATATCATTGAAAAAATTGATGAACCATTGATGTCATAAGGCCTACCTCTTGAATTGATGGCGTTCACCGAAATTTGGAGTGCTTTGGCACTGTTTCTCGGCCGCTGGACTGTGTGCGCCACCCGCAATTCCTAGTGTGCCATGCACTGGGTATGCGCCGCGCCTATGTAAATCTTCAACTGCGGGCTGGCTGCATGTGCACTGTGCTCGGTGAGTGCGCCGCGCTCCTGGGTATGTGCGCCGCGCGCTCTAGAACCTGCTCCCACTCACTTCCAACACTCCAATATCATACTCACGCCTTTGCAATGTCTTCTCCAAGTCTTGCAGTAGCAAAATTCCTTTGATTTGGATAAAAACATGTATATATAGCCTTTGAAGAGATGGTTTTAATTTTTGCCTCGAAAACCCATTTTTCTAATGTTGCGTTTTTCACTTTTTCATTGACTTTAGAACACACTAATTTTCACTTTCCCTTTGACATTTTGGCTCAAATGATGAAATTTTCGGCACATCTTTGTAGGGACTGTATGACAGAGCATTTGGCCATGTAAACCATAACTGCATCTGAAAAGTCAACTGGTGATTTTTTGGAAAATTTTATCATAAATGACCTTGTTTGACTTTTCTTCAAAACAGAGTTTTGAAGAAGAGTCGAAGTCTATCCACGTGACGATGAAGCTCTTTGAACCATAGCTGTGTAAGGGCCTCCCTCTGGCCTGCATGGCTTTTCTGGATATGTTTCAAAGAACAAATTGATGAATTCCTAGACCCAAACATAGAAAATGACTTTGTCCTGTAAAGGACCAGACCTTGACTATCATGGACTTTGGTGATTGTTGACAAAGACCTGAGCCAGCAGGAGCCAGACATGAGGGAAAATGATTAGCATGACTTTCTCCGTCAGATCATGGCATGCCCCTAGTGAAATGCAGCTGAGTGAATGGAGCGGGACACCTAAAATTGAAATGCACAAAGAGTTTTGATCTCTGACGGAGGGCTGACCAGACCGACTCTAACAACCCGAACCTCGACTATGAAAGTGCCAAATGAGTGTTGGCCAAGCTAAGTAGGAATGAAACCTCAAGTAAGTTCAAATATTGAAGAGTCGAGCTAGTCAAATAAATTGAGAAAGGGTGATGAATACTCATTATTAACCTGGCACCTCCTTGTAGAAATTTGGAGAATGTGGTAGAATGTTTGGCTGCAAGGGGACAACCACTTGAAATATTTTAATTAAATACCAAATAACCAAGTCAAAATTTTTTTATAGAAGCATAGAAGAAACATTTTTGGGCTTGCTAAAGAGACATATAAGGACATTGATGGTAGCGCTAGTTGTATACACTAAGTGTAAGCACTATGGCTTTAACAATGTTTTCAATATAAGGGAGAAAGATGTGTAGTGTGGGGCCTAGAAAATGAAGAAGCTCGAAGCACCAATATCCATACAATGAGAAAGGAGGTAAAGAGTTGAGTAATGGTATTTTCAAGAGATCTATATATGTGGTTTATTTTGGGACCTTGAATTTGGCTTAGGGGTTTGTTATTTTTTTAAGATCTAGGTAATCGATAAAAAACCCACCACATCGACTTCAACTACATCAAGTGGTATTAGAGTGGTAATAACACTCTCTTGGGATAATCTGACAATTTTTTGTTTTGGAGGAGTTTTGTAGTCGGTGAGTGTTTAGGAAAAGTGGAGATTATTAGTAGATAATTTATTGAGAAAGGCATGAAGACAAAGGTTCCAATCAACAAGAAAATGAAACATATTTTATTGGAATATGAAAGGAAACTTAGAGGTTGAAGAATGATTCTTTCAATAGAGATTAGAGGAGTTGGGAGTGGAGTACACCCGGGTAGAGGAAAAGACTCCAATTCCAGGGATTTATGGAAGGCAAATCTGATCTTCAAGTTGTATTGTAAATTTGTGAGGAAGTTCATAATCGTAGGTAGAAACTATCACGATCAAATAACTTGTGACAAAGTTGAAAAATCATGTGGTTCTCTTAGAGAGAAAAATAGAATTTGGTGGCAGAGAAACCTCATAGTAGGAGAAGTTGTGATAATTTTTGGAGAGAGAACCAATAATGTTCTCTAGGATTGTGGCAAAAAGACCTTGCATTTATGAGGTTGCATATGAAGAATTATAGTTGAGGTTGGGAAAGAGAGAAGGGGATAATAGAAGTCCTCAAAGAGGAGAGAACCATGGGAGTTCTCAACAAGTGAGCAAGGTGCAACAACCAAAGAGGAGCATGGAGCACTCAAGAGGTTCCAGCGAAGGGAACCTGATAACACCAATAGCCATGGTGCGGTGAGGTGTTTAGATAACAAGTAAGGAGAGGCTTGTTACAACACTAGGTTGCAACTCACAATGAGCATGGAGAAGCTCATGGGAAATGAGAAAAAATGACCATTTCTTATCCTAATAAGGGTTCAAGTGCTAGCCATAGTAGAGGAGAAAGAGATTCCAAGTAAAATTCCATGAAAGGAAGGATGCGCCAAGAGGAATTTGACCAAGAAATGACCAAACTAAAGGAAAGGGCCAACAAAATGTTGCATCTACTACAAGAAAGGGAAGAAGAATAGATATATGGTTGGGTGTTAAGGGAAAGAAGGTGAAATGGCCTCTCTTTCAAAAGAGACTCAAGTATAGCTTGAGTGCTTAACTAAGGGAGAGAGGACTCAAATTTGTTGAGTATGAGAGAGAGGATGTTTTCTTTTTTAGACTAGAACCAGGAAAAATCCTTAGTGAAGAGAATGAGGATGATGATGAGAGAATACTAATTGAAATTCTCATGGACTATGTAAAAAGTCTATAAAAAAAGAGAGACTGCTGACAGAGGATGGGGATAAGGATACTTACATTTTATAAAATGATAAATTGTGTCTGGATGCAGGCTTTGTAAGCAATGAAGGTGGGAATAAATTGAAAGCTATAATGAAATTTTCCATAAGGAACAAGGACGAGGAGGATTCAGTCAATAAAATAAAGAGAAGTGAACTTGTGGTGGCAAAGGAGAGTACCATCATAGTGAGCCTATGACGAAGGGGGAAAACATATGTGACGGTAATAAATTTACCTTTAGATAATATTTTTTTTAATAATCATGAAGGTGCAATGGTAGGTACAAGGGAAGCTTCAAGGAAACAAGGGAAAGATGAAAATGAAATATCTCCTGAAAGCAACCAAAGGGATTCCTACTAGCAAGAAATGGTTCCCATAACCAAAGTAAAGTTGGCTTATGATGATAGCCATATAAAAGGTGAAGTGAATATTCTTAAGGCTGTTAAAAAATGAAGTATAGATAAAAAGTTTATTCATGGAGAAACTCCCAATGAGGAAAATGGATAATGTTAAGATATTTTGTTGACACTATATTAAAGGGAGTTGAAATTTTTAGAGGACTGGTTGGAAAGTACTAAGACTGAGGAAGATTTCATGAAGGATGTAACCCAGGGACTGGAAGAGGCTAAGGTGCTCAAGGGATGTGAGTCTTTTAACTGAATACCTAATGGGAAGGTTGTTGAGAGTGTAATTGATTTTGTAGTAAAAGGGGAAAATGTGTAGTTAAATGAATATGAGAAGAAAGGACAAGTATTGATGCCATGAAATTCAAAATTTATTGAGAAAACATGTCTCTAGCTAGCATACACCCAAGAAGAAATGGAACAACAATTTGAAAGTATATTTAATTTGGTTAAAAGTCTCGCAATTAGAAAATCATGTGGATTCTCAAAAAGAGAAGTGCATCTCTACAATGATATAATCGTAAAGGTTGTTAAAGAATGAGGGATAATCAAGAAGATGGCATTGAGGAAGCACCAATTCAGGAATGTTTGTTTACAATAAATTTTTCGCAAGAAGATGTGGAATTACAAGGATCGATAGCTAATTGGGTGGATTATCAAGTGATGATGAGAATGAGGCAAATTATGATATTTTCTTACCTCCAAAGAAAGAAGACAACAAGTGAGAAGATGTGGTCAACTACAAAAGAGTTCATCAGCTCAATAAGAAGGAAACAAACAAGTAGTGTATGGGACCCTGCAACAAGGAAGTTGATAGAAAAAGAACTAGATAAAGCTTGTCATCAGCAACAACACAAATTTTGGGAGCCCAGGGGATTAACAAATTGAATGAATTTGACTAGGAGTTCAAACAATTTTCCACCTAGGAGTTTGATGTAGGAGCATCAACCTCTAGGCAACTTGTTTTGTCTATAACCCGTGAGGTTAATGTAAATTTTTGAAGGGGAAAGGAAACTCCCTAAAAATTTTAAATTATATAAATTAGAAATGGTAGGTTTTTTTAGGTAATTCCATGTGTCTTGAATGTAACAATGACCTGGATAATTACGCAGTTAGGATATTTTAGATAAGTTGGTATTTTTCCCAAGTGGGAATATGTAAAAGTGGCAAGTGTCAAGATGGGTTGTGAGTTAGTTCACAGAAAATGAACAAACGTATCAACAACCTCATTCTTCTAAAATATATTATGGCCAAATAAAATAAAGATAGGTAGGTTCTTATGATTATTACAAGCAGCAAGCAGGAGAGAGACACGGGGAATAGAGTAAGACCATGTTTGAAGAAAGAGGAACTAATGAATTGAACCAAATGGTACTTACGCTACGAGTCTAAAATTATCTCTCTATATTATGAAAATTGTGTATACATGTCAATCTCAAGTGATAGTCTTACTGTATGAGTTGTAGTTGTAGTGTTTGGATGAGTTCTTTCATTCCCCATTGGAATCTATAACAATATACTACAAAAAATTCCTTAATAGGCGAAATTCAGCAAGACCTCAAAGTCATGGAAGATAATTAATTTGAGATTTCCATTGAGTCACTTGTGGACCAACAAGGTCAGGTAGTTAGTCCTCCTCTCTAGGTAGCATTGAAAAAAAATGGTTGACCAACCACCTAGATCAGGTTGAGATACGAGTTGGTAGGTCGAGAGTACACTTAGGCCTTGACCAAGGCTTAACCTCGACTCAGGGTGGGACCTCCTATATAAAAGTGACTCCTCTCAAAACTAACCCCTAACTAAGTAAGTGATGAATGGTCATTATTGATGTGGTTCCTCCTCATAGAAATTTGGAGAATGTGGTAGGATGATCGGTTGGTAGTGTACATCCACCTGAAATATTTTAATTAAATACCGAAGCACACCCGTCAAAATTTTAGTATAGAAGTGCAACATAAGCATGATTGCAGTTTCTATAGGGGAATGTAAGGACGTTGACTTGTAATGTTGGTTGTATTAAGTAGGTGTAAGCCCTAGGTATTTAACTATGTTTCCAATAGAAGGGAAAAAATGTGTAGTGTGGGGCCTCGCAGATGAGGAAGCCTCAAGCATCGATATCCATACAAGGGAAAGGAGGTAAGGAGCTCAAGAGTAATGGTATTTGCAGGAAATCTAGATATGCGGGGTTTTTTTGGGACCTTGTGTTTGACTTAGAGTTAGGTTATTTTCTTTAAGTGTAGGGTATTAGACAAAAGGAACTTGCTAGGTCGACTTCTATTGCATCAAAGAGGAAACCCTACTCTGATTGTAACTCCAGATTCATGGATAACAATGATTACACTTAGGATGATGGTAGTAACTTTGATAAACATCCCAAGTGCAAGAATGCCTCTAATAAATCTATACATAACATGTACTAGCAACAACAATATTTAATTATGGTACCTCATCTTGAACACCTAATTAATTAGCTTATACAAGAAAGTAATCAGCTAAGAATGGTTACTCAACTTAGAGATCATTAGAAGGATAAGAAGTCTTGAGGATAAGAAATGAAAGAGAAATCACTAAACACTCATATAATTATTAAATTAGCTAATGTCAAAGTTGTCATTTCACTCGATTCACATGATCAAAACTATGCTAAATAAAGATTTTGATAATTGTCTATGTCCAAGTTTGAGAATTTTGAAGGTATGCTAATGTTTGATTTAGCCTGTTAATTTTAAAAGGAAGCTACATAATCTTAGATTCTATATCCACCTTATTTAAATAATTATTTTGATTATTGACTTTGTTTCCCTAATTTTTAAATAGGAATTACTTGTTCTCCAAAAAATGGAATTTATTATAGTGGGGATAGTTGAAATGGATATGGTTGACTTGCTTCCAAATATCTTGGTGTACTCTGTCAGTTATTTTCTCATTCTTCTTTTATATATTGTTGATATGGTCCATATGTTCAAGTAGATCAGATAGGTTGTAATATGGATTGTTAGGGAACATGGCGTTATGATTTTGAAATTCTATTTTTTTATTTGGGGGCTGATGACACACACACACACACACACACACACACACACACACACACAGAGATATATATAACCCTCAATTTTGGAGGAAAAAAAGGAGGGAGGAAGGAGAATGAATTTTTTTTCGTGAATATAAAACATCTTATATTTTATTATTTGTAAGTGCTTTGGTTTGAACTACTTCAACTCATTAATGCTTATACATATGATATATTAATTTATGTGTTTGTTGTTATTAATTCCTTCTCAAATTTTTACAACCGTATTTTGGAAAATTCTAGAGAAATAACATTGTTATTTCCATGAACTTGATTTGTGAAAAAATAATGACTTGATTGCACCCTTCCTTATTGTATTAGTTCTTTCCACACACACACACATAGATATATATATATATATAGTTAGTAGTATTAACCTTTTAAGACCTGACATGTCTTAAAGAAAAATGTTGATGTGTACATTACTCGGGTCAGGGTCTCTATGACCTATTTCTTGGGATTTGGATTTCTTGAGTATGTTTCTTGCACATCAATTGAACTAATACTCAAACTATAACAATTTTTTTGTTATTATAATCTTTCATCATTTTCTTGTTGAACTATTTTAAGGTTTAACTGCTAAAGATTTATTGATTTATAGAAATTGTTACAACCATTAAATCTTATCTAGACCAAGAATAGTATTAGATAATATTAGATTACTCTTAGATATTTTCATTCATGTTAATTGTTAATGTGAAATATGAAAACAAATCTAGATTACTCTATGTTTGTTTAAAAGTCCAGAGGATTTCATTATTGTAGTTTTTTTTCTTTTATTTCACATTAAGAGATATCAATATTTTAAATTATAATTACATTTATAATTTAAAATTAGTTACAAGGTTTGCATTAGGAATATATGATAGAAAGAACATAATTCTTTCTTTATTATTTTGGCCAGTTTAACAAGGTTTCTCTTTTCTTTCTTTTTGTATTATATTCCCTGTATAATTTGTATATCATTCTTTGTATTTTAATAATTGTTTATTAACTTTATCATTCTATCATATCATATTATTTAACTAGTATATTATGCATATTAACATAAAATATAACTTTAGGATCACCCATTGTATTTTCTTCGCAAGAGGAAGATATATACAACATAATGAAGGCTTTAAACCCATCGAGAGTGGTTATTCGAATGACTTTGGCTATCCAAAGAGCCTCAGTCCAGACCTCATCCCAATAGTCCAAATTCTTGTGTTAACACATATGTAGTAGGTGTTGGTCCTATGGAAAAATGGGGGACTCGGGCTCAGATAGAGGAAACACTAAATGGAGTCAACTCGGAAGGAAACTTGTCTACTGGGAAAAGAAGGAAGAAGTGGAAAGGTTCCAAATTAAAATATAAGGATAAAAATATGGTGTTTGGGGATGATGTGTAGACGGGGGAAGTGGTAACTATCTCTGCAGTTTTGGTCTATGCATGTTCTTAGGTTTACTGGAAACAAGTTACCCTCATTTTTATATTTAGATTTCCCCTTTTGAAACAATAGTGAACATGACTATTGCCAGGGTGTAAGTCTCTCTTGATTCTTCTGAAGGCTTACTCTTGGAATTGAACCTCACTCACCAAAGTATGACCTACATCCAGTCACTGGATTATGAAGTAATCACTTTCCATCGTCATCGATGCCACTTATATGGACATGTTTTGGAGGATTTCCCCTTGCCTTACTGAGGGAAAAAATATTCTATGAAGGAGCAAAGGGAATAATATGAGAAGGGGGGGAGATCGATTGTTATGTTAGGGTTTTGGCTTTTGTTTTAGGGTTGTAGCTGGAAGGGATTGTGTATACACATATGGAGGTTTTCGTTGCTGTAGGGAACATTTGACTCCTATGTTATGACCAATAAATGCCACTAGAGAATAGACTTAACTTGTTTGGTGCTCCTGTTACACTCTAGTTCTTTTCCTTTCCCTGTTTACAACCTTATTGATTCCTTTTACTTGTTTTTTTTGTACAGTTGTGTGACATCTATGTCTCTCCCCCGGTCTATTAGGTCTCCATATTTGCTTCATTCTGATCAGGTTTCCTACCCAATTACCCATACCCCATCCTCTATTTTGTCAATTGTTCTGTCTCCTTCCAAAGTGTGAAGAATCATCCTCTTCATCCATATCCTGGCATTACATCTGATCCCGGGAAAAATGTTATTTTGTTTTGGGTGTGGGAGGCTTGGGTCAATCTTTCCCTCAAAAGGCTGGAAACTAGGGACAAGGACGAAATTCCATGATTTCGAGAGCTAACCTAAAGGTTTACTTGGACATTGTGGTAGGGTGAAAAAAATCCATCATTGAGGTGCTTAAATTAGTGTAGACCCAAAGCCTCCCCTCCTAATGACCATACTCTCTTTCAACTAAAGGGTTTTGGCTAGCCCCTAAGAAAAACTAGCCTTAAAAAGTTTGTTTTTATCTGAGCCTGTTGACAATATTTTTGTTTGCAAGAAATGATGGGAAATGGGGATTTGATCATAAATGCAATAGAATCCTTCCTTCTTGGATGGGATTTTGTAGCCTTGGATGCCAAGGGGAATTCAAGAGGTCTAGCAATGGGTTTCAACCTTAATTTATTAAAGTGACCAGTACTTGGGGGATGGACATGGCCCTGGTTGTTAACATTTTATTGTAGGAGATGGGGATTGAATTGAAAGTGGTCAATGTATATATGGCCCATGCTAAGACAGAATAGTCATTTGGGACATTCTTTTGGAACAGTTGGTTATGAAATAGGTGAACCTAATTATTTGTGGGGATTTGAACCTCTCAATTGGGGCTTTGGAAACCTGGGGTCCTCGTTCCCATCCTAATCCCCTTTATGAATAATTTTGTCATAAATTAGAATAACACCATCTTAGTGATATAAATATAATTAGATAAAATCCTACTTGGTGAAATAGATGGAGTAGTGATGAAAGAGTGGCTAGGAGAATTGATAGGTTCGCAATGGCTAAGTCCTTAAAATATAAGATCCTCTTTTTTTACGGTGTGTTGGTCGTAGAGGGGAATCAGATCACCATTCTATTTTTCTAGAATTGAGGGGTGACCAGTGAAAACCATGAAGCCCCTTAAAATTCAATTATTCCTGGTTAAAAGATGAAGATTTTAGGAATTAGTAGAAAACAATTGGTTGAGTTTTTCTCTAGATAGAAGGGGTTTACCAACAACCCGATTTGCAACTAATCTAAAAAAGGTGAAACAAGCAACAATTTCCTAGTCAACCCTAAAGAAACAAATAGAGGAGGAAGCTCTCAAGATTGTGGAATTCGAATTGGAGAAACTTGAAGCTCCAAAAGGTGGGGGGTGATACCAATCTAAAGAAACCAATAGAGGATTATGTTATTATAATCATCTAAAAGAAGGATATTGGAGGAAAGGGAGGAGACGTGGCGCTCGAAAATTCGTTCTATATGGCTTAAAAGTGTTGATGAAAATACTAATTTTAATAGCAATACACAAAAGGTAGACTCATTCAAAACACAATTTGGGCTTTGGAAAATCTAGAAAGGGCAGAGCTAAATCTTTTGAATAACTTATGACTTTGGGGAAGAAATATTTTGGCAATAAGTATAGAGATTCACAAGAGGTATCTATATCAAAAGTAATATCAATGGTCAAGGTATTCTCTAGATTTTTTAGAAATGATTAAAATGAAATTTTAATGGAACCTGCCTCTGATGAAGAACTCCAAAAATTCCTCCACAACTTTCAAAGGGACAGAAGGTCTAGACCTATTGGATGGAAAATGGATTTTTTTTTTAATCTTTATTGTTATCCCCCTAATTTTCTCTCTTTTTGCCATTTCCCCCTTCCTAAATCATAACCATTTACCATTGTTTTCGCTCTCTTATACACCCTCATCTTGCACTAGTCCAAGAACGGTGACATATTTCATATGAACTTTATTTTTCATATACTTAACTTAACTTAGCATTAATTAATTATTTATTACATGATTTCTTGCTTATAATCACTCTTTGTAACTTATAGATATCTCCAATTTTTATTTGGTAGTCAAGTACTTACCGTGACCGCTGATCCTAGTGCAGGATTGGATCTTGCACCGGTGCCAGCACATCAAATCCTTGCAGCAGATCTGAACCTCCTCGATCACCGCCTCGTTTTTAGAAGCTTCAGCCACAACAACAAGATAGATCTAAAGGCAGCCGAGCTCTAGCCACAACAGCAAGGTCAATCCAAAGGCAGCCGAGATCGAATTTATGAAGAACGAACAACTAGAGATTGGCTACAACTAGTTCTGTTGAACTGTCTAATTTTGAAGGCCGAAAGAAAAATTTTGCATTTGGTTATGTAATTGGTTAAACAATATTTTTGGCCTTCGGCCAAATATCTATATAATTAAGAATGTAAATAGGACGAGATAGTTTTTTGATAGAAGTTTTGTATAGAACAGAGATACAACCAGAGAGGCAGTAACAGGTTGTTGTATTTTGTTATCACCCGAATCTGGGTTGGACTATGTATTCACGCATGTATTTGCCTCAGTGAATTAATAAAAAGGGAGCTCCACCTCATGTTTTATAAATTGCATTTTTGTGTTTGGAAGTTGATGAATTGATTAAAGTAATAAGCAACATTTCTATTTTAAAGGGAAATGCACTGGTTGGCTATGGCCCTGCCAACCCAGCACGTTTACCCTATTTCGTGTTTCTTGTAATTTGTGTTTATGTTATTAGGTGTGATTTAATTTCAAGCACATGCATTCCTGTTTGAGTGAAAGCGGATCCGCTCTGTGAAGTAGCTAAATTTCCTTTTCCTACACATGATTTCGAATTGGTTTTCTTGCCTGGTCCAAGCAGGAGAAATAAACCTGCACTAGTTCGTTGGTGTGCTATTCCTTTTCTGCAGTTCTGTTTGGTTGGTTTTCCCCACTTAGTCCAAGCAAGAGAAATGAACCTGCACCAGTGCACGTTGGTGTGATGCAGCAAGCCTTTCTAGTTTACTTCCCGCAATTTTCTTGCTTTCATTAAACACTTTATGACAGGATAAATGTATATGGATTGTTTCTTTATTTTTGCACTCTATCAAAATTAGAAACATTCATTTTTATGTGTGCAATTTGATTTCACAATATAATAGCACTTGCAGTAACTAAGAACTTATTTTAAGAATTAAATGCTAAGTGCAAGAAGCTCTGATCTGGTGCAAGAACTAGTTTCTTGCCACAAGATCTAAGTGCTTTGAACCTGAAAAAGTTCAAGCCCTTGCAGGAAGTAAAACGCCTTTAGTAAAGACACCATTTATACCTTCTGCATAAATCTCTATTCCTACACTAGTGCAAGCAGGCTGTGATAATGCAGGACATATTAGTGCAAGAAGGAAATCTCTAAAGGAATAGGTTTCAAGGGCCCATCTGATGAGACTGCTAAGTGTCCCTGCTAAAGAAAGACGCACACTCAGTAGTTAAACAATAGTTAGCTAGAGTGATTGCCCCTTTATTTCTAAATCCCTTTTGCAAATGCATTCTTCCTTGTTCCAGTCTTAGATTATTTTGATGGTTCAAGTTGCCTTTTTCTCTTTTTAAGTTTGATTCTGCAATCTTTCCTTTAAAGAAAGTAGGGATTTATATTAGAAATATTCATACCATTTTTGGCATTTCCTGTGCTTCGTCTCTAAGTTTACGAATCCCCCAGGTTGATAATTTAAGTGTTGAGGAGTTTTCTTAAGTGTAATTTCTGCACCCAACATTTTGGCAGCATTGTCGAGGAGGCGATTTGATTTGGTAAGAATTTTTTGATTATACAATAGAGGTAAATTTTCCTTTATTTTTTCAATATTGTTTGGAAAAGCTTCTTTGAAGGAATTTTACTGGTGTTGATTTATTTCTAACAACATTTTTTATTAGAAGTTGTTTTGTTATTTTTCTTTCTTTTTTGAAATGAATGTCTAGAAAAGGTAAGGGTTCAAAGCCCACTAAGGGCCAAAAGAATTCTGAAAACAATTCTCATATTGGGTCTCCTTCTGTGAGCAGGAAGCCCAATCCAATTCAAACCCATCACACAGGAAGAATCCACCTGGATTCTAGTGACAACAGCTCAAGTGTGGTTCAGTCTATTGGGAGCAAAAAGGAAACAATGGCAGACCATGAAGATCATGTGGAAGGAACTGGTGAAAACCAGGTAAGTAGGGAACAATCCACTTTTGTGTTTCCAATTGTGGACCCTGATACTGTGGCACAAATGAAGAATATTCCACCATCATCTCTCCCTAATTTCCATGGTAAAGTTCATGAAGATCCTGACTCTTTCTTATTCGAGTTTGATATTCTGTGTAGAAGTTATGATTATTCAACTGATGCTCAGAAGCTAAGATTATTTCTTGTTACTCTCAAGGACTCAACCCTACGTTTGTTGATGGGGTTAGGAGGAAACACTATAGCCTCTTGGGATCCGATGAAGAGTGTTTTCGTCTAAATATCAAGAATATTGCAAAACGTGGGACATGCAGGATGAGATTTTTACAATCATACATGATGATGACGAAACTCTTGAAGATTACCTAGAAAGGTTTCTGTATATTTTACAAAGGTCGAAACTTAAGCTTGATTTTAGTATTATTAGAACCTTGTTCTTAAGAGGACTTACTGATAATGCTAGAAATAATTTAAATATGTTAGGACAAGGTGATATTTCTTAGCAAACTTTTGAACAAATTTGTGAATTATGTAGGAAATTTTCAAGAAATGAGTATAGATCTGGTAGAGGAACTCGAAACAGAAATAGAAAAACTAAATCTACTGATGATATGATTATTGGACTAGAAAATAAAATGGAAAACATGAAAATTGATATAATGAATATTGTTACCAAACCGTTGGACTCTTTAAAATTTCAGCAAAAAATCATGAAGGAACAAGAGTCATTGAGTATTTTCTGTCCTAGATGTAGAGACAAGCATCCTCCTAAAGATTGTCCTCTTAATTTGAAAGAAACTAATAAGTGTGCTATTTGTGTAGAAGACCATGTCACAGAAAAATTTCCCTCTATACCAGGACTTAAAGTTGTATTTACAGGGGGACATCCTGAAGTTGAATACTTGTATGCTATGGGAACAAGAAGAAATTGGCCTTAGGTAGGTGCATGTATGGCTCCTGAATTTTCTCCACACTATTCTGGTTATAATTCACATGCATATTCTTATCCTAACACTAATCATCAGTGGCAGTATGTGAATAAATATCAGCATGGGAAACCTTCTCAACCATGACAACAAGGTTGGAGAGGGCCAACTCATTCTCCATGTTCCTACCAGCCACCCATGTAGTCATATCTATCTACACATACACCTTATTCAACGCCTCAACTTCCGAGTCAGACTACTCCACCATTACCTTTACCTCCACCTTTTCGACCTTCTTAGTTGCCTACTCAACCTATGCCCAATCCTAACAATAATAAAGTAGTGAAAATTATCTATGTAACAAACCCACCTTTATTCGAGTACTAGTCTATTCCAGTTGGGGTTCATGATATTCAATTAAGATCAGGAAGGACTGTAACATCAGAAAATTAGAAGCAACCTAGAGTGATTGTTGAAGAGAAAGAAGAAGAGGAAACTCTTAATCATACTCCAAAAGTTGTCACTAAGCAGCCCTTACCCTCTGAATCCTTTCCATCTTCTTCCAACCAACCTCCCTTCCTATAGAGGCTAGTAATAGAAAGAAGTGAGCCTATTTCAAAGACTAGCTTGGCATCAAAGCTTAAGAATTTTTTCGTCAATATACCTCTACAGCAAGCCATCAAAGAGATCCCTATTTGTGCTAGGATTATTAAGGAACTCTGTCTCAAGAAACCCGGGAGGAAGAGATTCGAACCCCAAACCATTCAATTTGTTGGTAGAGCAGCAGATTTGAAGACGGGATGTGTGTCTGTGGAAAAATATACTGACCCCGGAAACCCTGTTGTCTCAGTTCAGATTGGTAATGTCCTTGTCTCTAATGTTCTTATATACTTGGGGGCAGCCATTAATGTCATGACTAAGAAAACCATGGATCAAATTCAGTTATCTCATCTTCGCCCTACTCCCACTATGATTGAATTAGCAGATAGATCTAAAATTAAGCTAGAAGGAGTATTGGACAATGTCATCATCTCATTAGATTCTTGGGAATATCCTACTGATTTCATTATGCTTCAGCCAAAGAACCTAGTAGGAGGACATCCCTTGATCTTGAGTCAACCATGGCTTGCTACAACCGATGCATATATTGGATGTCGTTCCGATGATATGTATATTTCGCATGGATATTCTAGGAAGAAAGTTACCTTATACCCCCCTGCCAGATCCTTTCAGGACCTTTGAGATACTTTATGGTTGGATCAGAGCAGTGATGAGGAAACTCATCCAATTTCCCTTATCCATCAGTATACTGGGTCTTCACAAGAAGATGAGATTCAAGATTTCCTAAATAATCTAGACACTATGCCTAATTTTGAGCTATTGAGCCAGATTTTCAGCCTAAATTTTCAAGATAATCATGATTCTCATTCTTCTGTACCGCTGCATTTGACCACCCCTTTGAGTACTCTTGAGCCTGATACTACTCTTATTGAGATTAGCCCCGACAAATCCTTGTATATTAGTTCATATTTGGACTCATCTCAACAAGAGCAGCTTGTGAATTTGTTGCAAAACCATCTTAGTGCCTTTGCTTGGGGCTATGAAGATATGAAGGGTATTCCTCCTGAAGCTTGTACACATCATATCTATATTCAAGAAGGAGCCTGACTTGTCTGACAACTCCAAAGGCAAATGAATCTAGCTCTATGAGATATTGTGAAGGAAGAAGTATAGAAACTCTTGGATGTTGGTTTTATCTATCCTATTTCCGACAGTCAGTGGGTCTCTCCATTAGTGCTAGTACCTAAGAAAGATGGAAGATGGTATATTTGTATTGATTATCGAGAATTAAACAAAGCCACTCTCAAAGATTATTTCCCTCTCCCTTTCATTGACCAGGTGCTTGATACCCTTGCAGGAAAGAAATATTTTTCTTTTTGGATGGCTTCGGTGGTTATAACCAGATACATATTGCACCCGAAGATTAGGATAAAACTACTTTTACATGTCCATGGGGTAAATTTTGTTATAGAGTGCTTCCCTTTGGTTTATGTAATGCCCCAGCTACCTTTCAAAGGGCAGCCCTGGCCATTTTTGCTGATCTAAAATTTGTAGAAATTTATATGGATGACTTTTCTGTGTTTGGTGATTCTTTTTAGGAAGCTCTCGGAAATCTGGAAAATGTACTTCTTTGTTGTCAGGAAGCCCATCTTGCCTTGAGTGACAAGAAATGTAGATTAATGTGCAAAGCGGGAGTGGTACTTGGCCATTTGATTTTTGGTAAAGGTATCGAGGTTGATCCAACAAAGATCGAAATCATTCTGCATCTTCCTGCACCCAAAACTCAAAGGGAAGTAAGAGGATTTTTAGGACATGTTGGTTACTATAGGAGATTCATTGGAAAGTTTTCTAAGATAGTTGCCCCTCTTTTCCGACTTCTAGCTAAGGATAGTGAATTTTCTTGGACCACAACTTGCCAACAGTGTTTTGAAACATTAAAGGAAAAGTTAGTACATGCACCAGTTTTGAGAGGTCCTAACTGGTCTCTGCCTTTACACATTTCCTCTGATGCTTTAGATTTGGCTATTAGCACAGCTTTAGGACAAGAGGAAAATAAACAATCCTATGCTATTTATTATATTAGTAAGAATTTGTCTTTTTCTGAATTAAATTATACAGTTACAGAGAGAGACTTTTTAGCTATAATTTTTGCAATTAATAAGTTCAGACACTATATTACAAGATATGAAGTATTTGTACATACTGATCATTCCGCGATCAAATATTTGATGAACAAGCCATTAACTAGTGGTAGAGTGACTAGGTGGTTACTATTGTTGCAGGAATTTAATATTACTATTGTTGATAGACTAGGAAAATCTAATGTTGTAGCAGATTTTATTTCTAGATTAGATAACCCTGGTGAAGTAACTCCTGTTAATGATGATTTTCTGGATGAACATATTTTTGTTATGTCAACAGATTCCCCATGGTTTGTTGACATTGCTAATTACTTGGTTACTGGGAAAACACCACCCCACTTGTCCGCTTGTGAAAAGCAGAGTATTATTTAGAAAAAGCGCTGCATATTCCTAGATTCAAGGAGATCTCTTTTACACTGGTCCAGATCTGATTATCCGTAGGTGTGTAAGAGAGGAGGAAGTGTTTGACATCTTGAAATCTACTCATGATGAACCTTGTGGAGGCCACTTCGCTGATAAGCGGAGTTCATATAAAGTATTGCGTGCTAGTTACTTTTGGCCTTCCTTGTTTAAGGATGCCAAACGATATTTCAGGCGTTGTGATAGTTGTCAGCAAATGGGCCAGCCTAATCAAACTAATGAAATGCCTTTATACCCCCAAGTTATGATTGAGCCATTTGAAAAATGGGCTATTGATTTTATAGGGCCAATAAATCCAACGTCATTAAGTAAAAAGCATATCTTGGTTTGTACAAATTTTGTTACAAAATGGGTAGAAGCTAAAGTTGTTTCTTTTGCTACAGAAAAAGTTGTTGTTGATTTTCGTTTTACTGAAATCTTTACTAGATTTGGTGTGCCCAGAGAAATTTTTTCTGAAAATGGTCCGCAATTTATTTCAGATTTGGTAAGGGTGTGATGGAGAAATATAAGATCTAACACAGGAAATCCATGCCGTATCACTCGCAAGCAAATGGCCAGGTGGAATCCACAAAAAAAAGTGATCGAGTCCATTCTTACAAAGACAGTAAATATGCATCAGAAATACTAGGCTGTGAGATTACTAGAGGCTTTGTGGGCATACATAACCACTTGGAGAAATAGCACGGGACATACACCATATGAGTTGGTATATGGAAAACAGGTTCTGTTACCAATTGAATTCCAGATCAAAACTTTCAGAACCGTCGTTCAGTTAGGACTAGATCTCTCTGAGGCACAACAACAATGTCTTCTCCAATTAAATGAGTTAGATGAATTTCGTAGGGATTTTGTTGAGCAGAACATACTAATTTAGCAGCAACGCAAAAGGTGGCATGACAAGTCTATTCTAGAAAAAGCAATTCCAACCAGGTGATTGGGTGTTCCTTTATGATTCTAGATTTAAAATCTTTAAAGGGAAATTCCACACACGTTGGATGGGACCTTATGAAGTGATCCGAGTACTCGAGAATGGAGCAGTAGAAGTTAAAACTATTGATGGACAAAATTCATTATTCTTGGTAAATGGACACAGGTTAAAGAAGTATTTTCAGCTACCTACCAGGAAAGCTTTTACACAACAAGTCCAACAGCAATTCGAGATGGTAGTGGTGAATGGTAATACCAACCTTTTGAAAACATGAATTCTTCTTGTTCTTAAAAATAATAATAAATTAATTTAAAAAAAAAGTAAATAATTTTTTTTTCCTATAATTATGAAAATCAGTTCGCTGACATGATTGTAGAAGGATCAACCTGAAAACTAGCTTGCTGGCAAGAAGATAAAAAATTTCTAATAAAAAGAAAATGTTGCTTGATCTTTAGATATGCTAGCAACCACCAAGTAAAACTAGGTTCAATAGAACCAACCTTTATACAATTGAGGTAATTAGCATGGATATTTTTATTCAAGTAACGCTTAATTTTCATCGCAATTATTTCTCTTGCACCAGTGCAGGCAGACCTTCCAGAAAATTTTCTGCCTTTCTTCATATTCCACTCCGTAATACTCCCTCAGTTTTCTTCTTCAATCCCAAAATGATTAACCTTCCCACATTCTTCTAAATTTACCCTATCCGCTTCGAAAAATCCCACTTTACCCTTGAATGTTTTCCTATCCCACTTTTGTTTATTCCCTCTTTTGGTACTATTCCTGGAATCCCTATAACAGAATTCCTTCCCATTCTGAAATTTCCCTTTACCCACTTCTTTATTCCCTCATGAATTCATTGCAGGATCTCGCGCACAAAGAGCAAAAGGATATGCTCTGAAGCATCAAGAAAGGGCAAAGCAAATTTCCAGTATAAGTTGAGGAAGTCATGTGGAATTCCAGCCTATATTTTATTTGAATTCTCTGTTTTTTGATATTATGCTTGCACAAGTGCAAGCATGTTGTCCTATATGATAAAGCAAGCAGAATAACATAATTTAAGTGGTGCAACCAGACCAGTGCAAGCATGCACCCTGTTAGAAACATAGTACACTTTATTCTTTTCATAGCATATGTCATAAGAAATTGGTCATCATGAAAATTTACATGAAGTCCTTTCACTTAGCCGATGAGTACTTGTGCTATCATACTAACTAGGGGAAAATTATTTAAAGTACAAGGTGTTTTAAGTTAGGAATCATGATAATTTTTTTAATGAATGCTAAGATTTTTTTTAATTATGAAGGAATGTAGAAGTGTTTAACCATTGCTTGGACATAATTTCCCCCTTTCCACCATAATCCTAGATGTCCTTCACTCATAATGATTACCTCACCTAGCTATTAAAACTCCGCCGCGAGTACCAATCCAGCCTAATCTCAAAGATTCCGTGCATCTACGGTGAATGAACGGGTGATAGGATGGAAAGGATGGTGGACAGCTGGATCCCTATTTATAAGAACTGATTCTCCCGGTGTTGCATGTAAAATTCTCGATTGTTCATAGTCGTTAAGCAGTGATGCCTCCTGTTTGAAACGAACCCTCGTCTCTCAGTAGGGTAGAACAGACCGCCGAGTATCGCAATAGTCTTGCACTATTGTGAGACTCGGGCTTTCTTCAGTTCTTGCAGAAGTTTGACGGGCACGATAAAGAAGTGGCTTTACAGTTTGCCAGAAATTTCAAAAACGGCCGAGTAAAAATTGGGCCTCTCAAATTTAAAGTCACAGAAGAATTTATAGCAGCAGCGACAGGCTTGGAGAATACTGGTGAATAGTGGTTTAAAAATCAGAAGCTAGAAAGGAAGCGATGGCAGCGTTTCATCGTCGACAAGAAGATGGAGGTAGACTGGAAGGAAGGAGTTCCACACAGTGCCCTGTTGGGACAGTGGAAAGACCTCCTTTTCATCCTACAGAAGTTTGTAACCTATGAGGGAAGATACTCCTGCACTTTTGTATATCATTTTAGAATGTTGCAGCATTTTGAAGCCGACAGGCACGTCCAGTGGAGGATGAATTTCCCTTATTTTCTACTTAAGATCTTAGAAAAAAGGGCCAAAGGTGTGCAGGACGGATGGGTAGACCAGGTCGAGACAAAGCTATATCACCATGGCTTGATAAGGATTCTAGTCGTAAAACAGCCAGAAGTTAAAGGCATGACATGGGAGGTGATGTTAAAACAATTGCATAAAGGAGATAGAGGATCCCGCCAGCACAAGAAAGGGCCCGAGTAAAAATGAAAAAGGGAGTCCTTCTTGCACCAGTGCAAAAAGGAAACGATCGGAAAAATCAACAGAAGAAAAGGCCCCATCTTCAAATAAGAAGACAACTAGCGCACCTGTTGAAGAGACTCCTTCTGCACTGCCAGTACAGGCACAGACCCTGAAAATGACAACCTGTCAGTGCTTGTGGACGCAACCAAATTTGCAGAGGTCAAAGATGATACTCTGTTGGCTGATTTCTTTAAAAAGCCCTGGAAAAAGAATAAAGTGTTTGATGCAGGCAAAGAACCACAATCCCCACAGGGCATTGAATCCCCTCCTGCACTAGTATAAGAAGAAGCACTAGAAGAACCCGAAGAAGAAGAAGAAGAAGAAGAAGAAGAAGAAGAAGAAGAAGAAGTAGAAGAAGGAGAGGCAGGAGAAGAAGAACTAGAAGAAGAAGAACCAGAGGAGGAAGAACCAGAATAAGAGGGACCAGAGGAAGAAGAATTTCCTAATGTAACCATGAGGGATATTGAGTTCCCTGAGGAAGACACAGCCCCTGTTGAAATAGAAAAAGAAAAATATTTGGTAACTGCTGCTGCTCGAGTAGTTGAGCTAGACCTTCAAGTGCAGAACTTAGAACAACTTATAGCTAAAGCGAAGGAGGATAAAGAACAGTGGAGAGGAGAATTGACGACAGAGATCCAGAAAAAGAAAAGAGAAGTTAAAGTCTAGAAGTACCGAGCTGCGCAATGTTTCAAGTGACTTAAAAAGGTGACAAAGAAACTAAAGAACATCAGAAAGAAGAAGTTTGAAACATTGCAGGCTGATGAAAGTATGCCAGAGCAGGATTGAGCTAGAATGATCAAAGTTTTGAAGCCTTTTGCAGAGGTAAAGAGTTGTGTGAGGACACACAATAGTTTAGGGATGGGAGGATGTTAGCCCCCTAATTTTCTCTCTTTTTACCATTTTCTCCTTCCTAAATCATAACCATTTATCGTTGTTTTACCTCTCTTATACACCCTCATCTTGCACTAGTCCAAGAACGGTGACATATTCCATATGAACTTTATTATTCATATCTTTAACTTAACTTAGCATTAATTAATTATTTATTACATGATTTCTTGCTTATAATCATGCTTTGTAACTTATTGATATATCCAATGTTTATTTGGTAGTCAAGTACTTACCGTGATCGTTGATCCTAGTGCAAGATCGGATCTTGCACCGGTGCCAGCACAACAAATCCTTACAGTAGATTCGAACATCCTTGATCACCGTCTCATTTTGAGCAGCTTCAACCACGACAACAAGATAGATCTAAAGGTAGCCAAGCTCTAGCCACAACAACAAGGTTGATCCAAAGGCAGCTGAGATAAAATTTATGAAGAATGAACAACTGGAGATTGGCTACGGCCAGCTCTGTTGAACTGTCTAATTTTGAAGGCCGAAAAGCAAAATTCTGCATTTGGTTATGTAATTGGTTAAACGATATTTTTGTCCTTCGACCAAAGATCTATATAATGAAGATTGTAAATAGGACGAGATAGATTTTTTGATAGAAGTTTTGTATAGAACAGAGATAGAGCTAGAGAGGCAGTAACAGGTTGTTGTATTTTGTTATTGCCCAAATATGGGCTGGACTATGTATTCACGCATGTATTTTCCTCAGTGAATTAATAAAAAGGGAGCTCCGCCTCATGTTTTATAAATTTCATTTCTATGTTTGGAAGCTGATGAATTGATTAAAGTACTGAGCAACGTTTCTATTTGAAAGGGAAACGGGCTGGTTGGCTAGGGCCCAACCAACCCGGCATGTTTACCCTATTTCGTGTTTCTTGTAATTTGTGTTTATGTTGTCATGTGTGATTTAATTTCAAGCACATGCATTCCTGTCTAAGTGAAAGTCGATCCCCTATGTGAAGTAGCTAAATTTCCTTTTCCTACACTTGATTTCAGATTGTTTTTCCTGCCTGGTTCAAGAAGGAGAAATAAACCTGCACCAGTGCACATTGGTGTGCTATTCCTTTTCTACAGTTCTATTTGGTTGGTTTTCCCCACCTGGTCCAAGCAGGAGAAATGAACCTACACCAGTGCACGTTGGTGTGATGCAGCAAGCCTCTCTAGTTTACTTCCCACAATTTTCTTACTTTCATTAAACACTTTATGATAGGATAAATGTATATGGATTGTTTCTTTATTTCTGCACTCTGTCAAAATCAGAAACATTCATTTTTATGTGTGCAATTTGATTTCACAGTATAATAGCACTTGCAGTAACTAAGCACTTATTTTAAGAATTACATGCTAAGTGTAAGAAGCTCTGATCTGGTGCAAGAACTAGTTTCTTTCCATGGGATCTAAGTGCTTTGAACTTGAAAATGTTCAAGCCCTTGCAAGAAGTAAAATTCCTTTAGTAAAGACGCCATTTATAACCTTTGCATAAATCTCTATTCTTGCACTAGTGCAAGCAGACTGCGATAGTGCAGGACAGATTAGTGCAAGAAGGAAATCTCTAAAGGAGTAGGTTTGAAGGGCCCATCGGATCAGACTGCTAAGTTTCTCTGCTAAAGAAAAATACACACTTAGTAGTTAGACAATAGTTAGCTAGAGTGTTTGCCCCTTTATTTCTAAATCCCCTTTGCAAATGCATTCTTCCTTCCAGTCTTAGATTATTTTGATGGTTCAAGTTTCCTTTTTCTCTTTTCAAGTTTGATTCTACAATCTTTCCTTTAAAGAAAGTAGGGATTTATATTATAGATATTCATACCATCTCTGACATTGCCTATGGTTCGTCTCTAAGTTTACGAATTCCCCGGGTTGACAATTTAAGTGTTGAGGAGTTTGCTTAAGTGTAATTCTTGCACTACTTAGGTTTTCGCATATATAAACTACTTAGGTTTTGGCTATATACTCTCTTACTTATAATGAAGAATCTATCCACTAGCCTCAAAACATTATAGAAGAAGTTATTGACAGGTCTCTCTTATGGGTCTTTTTTATGGGGCCTCCCTTGCGGGGGGGAGAATGTGGTGGGGCTGCTCTTTTATTCCTTCGAAAAGAACAGATTTTCAATATCTAGACCCGGTTGGGTCATGGAACAAACAACTATGTTGAATTGATGAACCTCAAATCGCTTATGTTATTTACTTTAGAAAAGGATGTGCACAATCCTCAAATTTTTGGTGATTCAAGAATGGTTATCAATTGGTTCAATGAAATATCTAGATGCCACATACACATGCTATGTCCACTACTTGAAGAGATTCTCCAATGCAAACAAACCTTTAATCAAATCTCATGTGTCCATATTTATAGAGAACAAAACAATGCCATAGACACCTTATCTAAAAAAGGCACTAGACAAAATTTGTGCACTTGGAAATTTATTGAACAGATAGACATATAAGTCTATGAGTACTATCATCGACCCTTCATAGAGGAAGGGAGGTTGGATGCATAAGTAGCCTCATATGGTTGATATCTCTTTATATTTTGTATATCTTCTTTGACAAATAGTGACTTTGATATACATGGTTTTTCTATTTTAGTTTTTCTGTAGAAAGTTACTAAATTTATCTACTTTGAACCTCTCAGGGTTGAAAAGACTTGATCTTTACATAGTATAATGCAAATTAATGGTAAAATTTTTGGGAGTGTGCAGTTGTGCAGATATAAAATGTATTTTTTATACTATTTAATGAAAATTATGATCTTTTCTTCGGGAAAAAAAAAGAAATTACAAATTGTTATCAACATTTTAAGGTGTTATGAGAATTTCATGATAATGGTAAAACATGTGAGGTTAACATCAAATGCCCTATCACATATAAAATGATGAAACCTAGCCTACATCTTCTTTTAAGCTAACACTTTTACCCACTAAATTATGGTTTAGTGATAACCTGATTCGATTGTTGTAAGGATAGACTAATGTTAAATCTCATCAAATCCTTATCAAATATATTTTGTAGTGCATATGTTCAATAATATAATACCTATTTGATCATAATATTAGTAGGGAGAATATTATGGTTTACTTTTACTTTACAATGTCATAACAACAATTGCAAATTGTAATAAATATTTGTATTACATTCTATATATATAAATAAATAAATCAAATTTTAGCATTATGCCCATATTAATTTTTGTTTTAATTTATTGGACTATGATTTAGTAACAACTTAAGTGAGTCAAATTTTAACACTATTTACATATTACACATTCTTTATTGAACTATTTAAAAACAACCTAAAATAATTATGTTGATATCAATTTATCACCATAAAAACTTATTTACATTAATGTTCTCATCCATATTCCTATATAAATAGTATAGACAAAAATGTTCAATAATATATGTCAACTTAAGTATAATAACCTTCTAAATTTTCGAAACTAATAAAAATATTATTAAAAAACACATCAAATTAATTTTTCAGTAAGCTAAGTTGTTCCCCCACACATATATAAATGTAATCTTCTAAACTTGGAAGTTGTTCCCCCCCCACACATATATAAATGTAATCTTGTAAATTTGGATTTACCATCCCCCCACACATATATAAATGTAATCTTGTAAACTTGGATTTACCATCAAAGTCGTTGAAGCTATGTAGTGACAAAGACTGAATGTCACGAGGATCTCATGAGGGGCATTTCAAAAGGTTTTTTCTAAGCATTTTCCTATGGAAAGGAAGGCGTTGTCTTCTCAAGCAAGGAGTGAGAATTTAAAATTGAAACATGTTTTTAAGTTTTTAACAGTAAAGAAAAATCATGGTTATATCAGAAAATATCCAATGTAGGAAACATACAATTTTTACTTGTTTCTCTATGAGATTAATATATTGATATATTTTTACCTCTCTGAGAGTCGTTTGAAAAACAGATTGAGGGGTTGTATTATTGTGAATTCGATGGCACATGAGTGTCCGTATGATTGTCAATTTGAAGGGGTATTTAAATTTTGTTATGTGCACCTGGTTTTTGTTTTTCGTTTTTTTGTTATAGATGTTGGACCTGGTTATATTAGTTTACATTAATAGTAATTTCAAAATTATTAATCATTGAGATTAAGTAGTATTGAGAAGGACCAAATTTTTTTTGAGTGTAAAATTTGAGAGATTTGATTTTTTTCTTTGCTTAATAGATTGGGAGTTAAGATAGATCTAATTTGGTTATTCATAACATAAGAATAAACTATATTAAATAGGCTATATTACATAAGAATATTATTGGCAAAACCATGAGTCGTCAAAACTTGGAACCCAAAACTAATTATAATTACTAATTTTATTTTTTGATTTAATTTAGTTTTTATCTAATTTAACTGAGTCAAAATGTTTACATAACAAAAAAGACACTACAACATCTCTTCTCTTCGATACCAAGCAAGAGAGGTTTTCTTAACGATATTAATTAATATCTTATTTATTAAAGAAAATTATTTTGAAAAATGTAATTTTTTATTCATTTATTAAGGAAATTCATAATTAAAATTTACAGCAATAATATAGTTGTTGTTTACTAAATTTTGAATTCTTCGTTCACCCATGTTACATGCATAAAACAATGACTTTGAGGTCAACTTAAAACTCGCCCATACTAGCTATATTGCCTAGAGAAAACTCCTTAGCTATAATATAATGGTCCACAAATCATATCGAAGTTAAGTAAGATTTAAACAATGACATAAGTTCAAACCATTCAAACTACCTCAATGAACATGTTTTCTTAGAGTTGACAAATGCTTAATGTCTATATTATTTGGTGTATAATAACAAAAAGACTACATATTCACTAATAAAGGGTTAAAGTTATATATATATAAATATAGGGATATGGAAGTACACAGTTTCTTTTAAAAGGGTGTCTAAATCAAAATCATAAATATGATAAATATGTAAAAATGGATCTCATAGGAAGTCAAATATTACTCTCCAAATATTTATTTTCTTGAGAAATCTAATTAAATGATTATGATAGAAAAAATAATTCTATAAATCAATTTGACTAGTGAAAAATAAACTTGTAGGGAGACAACAATAATATGTTGAAGTTTTATTTATCTATTGATAACAAAATTTCTTTAACCTTGATTATACATCATTTACCACACGAATTGATTGATTAAAAAATGACACTAGGGGGATGGATATCCTAATACCTTTATATACAAAATTGATCTCAACTATGGTTTACAAAACGAATGAGGGGGAGAGGAGAAGAGACATCTCTATTGTGGCATCCTTCTTAAAGAAATTTTAAAAACTATTATAATTGTTGCAAGGTTCCCTCAAAAATCTTTATAATGATTCTCTAAAAAAATCTTGACCCTTTTTATATTATTGTTTCTTTCTTCTCTTTTTAAGTTTTCTTTCATCTCCTCTATGCATGGGCTCAATTCATTCTTTCAAAGAATAATTAGATTCTAATAATCATTTACTAAAAAGGCATTGTGAATCATGGAAATAATAAGGAGGCATAATAAAAAATAATTATGTTTTTATTTTGTTCCCTTTGTTAGCCTCAAATTCAAACCTTTGTGTAGTTCAATTGGTGGTCTAATTAACTAAATGAATGTTTTTATTAGGCTTTTCTTTGTTATTATTTGTTTAACTGAGGAAGTATTCCCTACATATCTTATATCTTCTTTATATATCTTCTTTATAGAAAGGTAAATTTTTTTTGGAGGAATCTTAACATGGCACTAAGTCCTATAAGATCTTTGTAGGTTCACTTTTCCATAGAAATCTATAAGAAATAATGATATGATCATGTGATTTATAAATCTGATTACATCGCTTGGTCTTTATAGGTGCATCCATATTTCACCTATAGTTGATATATTCTTCTTTTCCATGGTTATCTTCACATTGACCATGGAATATTGTAATTGTTTGTAATTTTCCTCGATATCTAGAAATCCCCTTTCATCTGAGGGAAGGAGTAGGAAAAAAAACTCTTTTGTCTAATCATTTTTTGAAAGGCATTATGAGTCACGTAAATAATAGTGAGGGCATAATAAAAAAAATTATGTTTTTACTTTGTTCCCTTTGTTAGCATGTAATTCAAACCTTTGTGTTGTTCAATTAGTGGTCTAATTAATTGAACTAATGGTTTTTATTAGGCTTTTCTTTGTCATCATTTGTTTAACTAAGGCAAGTTTCCTATATAAATTGTATCTTCTTTATAGACAGACAAATTGTTTTAGGAATCTTAACATGGTACTAAGTCCTATAAGATTTATCTAGGTCTGCTTTTCCATAGAAATCCATAGGAAATAATGATATGATCATGCGATTTGTAATTCTAACTACATCACTTGTGTTTATAGGAGCACCAATATTTAACCTACATTTGATAGATTCTTCTTGTCCATGGTTATCATAGCATCGATCATGGACTATTGTAATTGTTTGTAATTGTTTGTATTTTTCCACAATATATAGATGCCCCATTTCATCCTAGGGAAGAAGTAGGAAATATATCTTCCATCTCATAAATATAATCCAAGTTACCCTTAATAATTACATGGAAATTCACAGCTTTCCCGTCATAGTGTTATTTTTGTCTTCAACCCCTAGGGATACTAGGCCTTCCATAAGATATAGGTTTTCTACTTTTGACACATAATCGAAGATCACAGCCTTGTTCTTCTATCTTTCTTAAATTTGTCTAAATATCTCTTTGCCTCGATATACAAGGCATCAAACTCCACATGGTAACAAGGATATTTCCTTATATTAGGAATTTTTTATGATTACTCCGTGTTGGTTGTTACATTTACCTACCTTTTACCCAACTTTTAATCCCTTTCCTATACCTATTTCATGTCCTTTTTGGGTCAATTTTTATTCTAAACAACAAAGGTATACCTATTGTCATGTCTTTGTGAATTATTAGTCGATGAAGTGTAGTTGTAGTGGATTATTGCCTAAAGAGACTTGCTAACTTAAGTTTCTTGCAGATTCGAAGGAATGATGATCAAGACCATGATTTAATGTACGGTTACTATAGAGATGGCAACACTATATTTAGATATCGGATGCAAAGATGGTTCAACTTATTGACCAACACAATTTCCATCTTTGTATTTGTTGTATTTCGAGAACTACTCTATATTTGTAGGCAGACATCTGCCATAATCTTTGGAATTATTAGTTGTCAATTGAAATGTATAAGTAATGTTATGGGGCTAGGAAATCCACCGCTAAGAGATATGCGAGAATTCTGAGCTTGTAACAACAGAGCTTTGTAATTTCATTCTTATTAATGCAATTTTTGATCTTCTAAGCATCCTATAGTTCTTGATCTTACCACAACCTTGATCAGCGAGTTGGGCCCACTCTCCTAACGAGGTGTTGTTGGATTAGTGGTTATTTCTATTGCATTATTTCCTTGTTTTTGTAATGATTTATCAAGTGTGTTGTTTTGACACTTAACTTGTCATTACTTTGATTGTTGCTACAGTTATTACTTGTTGTTACACATTGTTATGTTTATGATTGAATGTTCAATACTAGGTAGGGAAACTGTGGCCTGCATATACCTTGCATGGTAGCCTTGAAATAACCAGCTGAGCCCCGTGTTGACAATTAATGTGGAATAAGTTAAATTGTATAATTCATATATGAACACCAACATTTTGGCACCGTTTTCAGGGAGGCTATCAAAGGCTTGAAAGTATGACTAGTATTGACCATAGGACCACTCTCCCATCCCGGGGAGGGAATTTTTTTTCTATATTGCTCCAGGTCCTGAGCATCATATTGTTTTGTTTCTTTCATAGGAACCGCTCTCTCATCCTAGGAGGGGAATTTTTTTTCTCACCCTGTTTCAGGTCCTAAGCTTATATTTTCTGGTTGGTTTGTTTTTTCCTTATTTTTCTTTCTTTTTAGGGGACACTCTCTCATCTTATGGTGGGAATTTTCACCTTTCTTGAGGTCCTGAGCTTCAAATTTGCTTGAATGTTTTCCTTTTACTTTCTGATTACATGAATATAGATACGAATAAAAGGGGCAGAGGAAGACCCCCAAAAAGAGGAAGGAAAAATCTAGGCAAAATTACCTACATCCGAGAAATCATTTCAAAAGTTGAGTAAGGGGCATAGTCGTGAGTTGTTGTTAAGGTGAGATCTCATACGAGATCGGGAGGGAAGTCTAGTTCACATCTAGAAGCTCCCCCAATAACAAAAGCACAATTCAGGGAAGAATAAGTAGCAAGAAGAGGATTGGGGGAACTGAACATTGCGAGTTAAGAAGAAGAAGAAGACTTAATGGAATTCATTGCACCATTTGATCGAGGAAGTGTTGTTAAACAAACTCAACTGTGCATTATAGAACAACCAGAACCTGTTGAGATTCCAAGTGAATATTGGAAGATATTCATGGCTCTTACAACTTCTTTGATCGAGTTCCCAATTGGAGATATCAGGGGTGATGCGCCTATGAAGCCTATTCCTTTGAAAACATTACCTAACTTCCATGGTATTTATTCTGAAGATCTGGAAATTTCTTTTTGAATTCAACATTGTTTGTCGGGGGTATGACTATATTTCTGATGCTCGGAAATTGAAGATATTCCCCACCACTTTGAAGGGAGAAGATTTGAGATGGTTCATGGGCTTAGGGGGGAAATCTATTACCTCATGTGATGATATGAAGATAATTTTCCTTGAAAAATATCAAGACTACTGCAAATCCCGAGATGTTAAGGAAGAAATCTTTAATATTATGCAGAAAGAGGATGATAACATCGAGGACTTTTTCGAACGTTTCAAATCAATTTTGTAGAGATCAAGCCATAATGATCTAGATAAGGACATATTCAAGATAATATTTCTCCAGCCACTAAGGGAGGAATATTTGGGAGTCTTGAACGTAGTAGGAAAGGGAGATATATTAAAAGAAGATTCTGATACCATTAGCAAATTGTGCGTCAAGTGTTCATGTGGATCTATGAGGAATAGGAAAGGGATTTGAACCCTCAAGACATCCAACAATGGAGTTACGAAAGCAGAAAATGGAAACTTGTTGGACAACTTGAGGATCAATATCTTGAGTAGATTTTCCTCATAGCTGGATGTTTTAGAGGTGAAACAAAAGAATATGGAAGTAGAGAAGGCTATGGCCATTTTCTTCCCTCAATGCAGGAAGAAGCACCTGCTGAAGGAATGTCCACTGAATACTATCGAGACCTATGAGATATGTGAGCAGAGTCATTCAACTAGCATGTATCAATCTCTTCCTTGGCTGAAGGCAGTTTTTCTGGGAGAAAATGAGAGGTAGATCAGTTGTACTTCATGGGATCAAGCAAAGCAAGGAAACCATGACTAGAAAATATCAATCAACGTATGCCTCAAGGCCCCTTTAAGAATTTTAATAATTTGAATTTTGGGCCTTAGTTTGTGTTGAAAATAGCAACAAGAAATGATAAAAATAGAATCCAAAAATTCCAGTTTAATTTTTCCTTGAATTAAACTGAGAATTGAAATCGAATTTTATTCTCATAGCAACATTTAATAGTTAACTAGAGTGAGTTGACTTATTTAACATAGGAATTTCGAGTTGGAAGTATTTCTGAAGTCATGTATATGTTCTCCCTATATTATAGGGTCCAAGACGAGTTAAGCATGTGTGGTAATTAGTTAACTCAGTTTACTAAGTTAAGTCCAGTTAAATTAGTTCCAAACTATTTGAGTAACTAATAGTGAGTTAAGAGTTAGTTGATGCATTAGTGCACTCAACTAGTGCTACTCTAGTTAACTGAAGATTCCCTCATCAGAAACTCATGCATGTTGATTTTGAGAAAGACCCAGTTGAGACTAGAGTGTAGGGACAATGTAATATTTGTTGTATAATTTTCTGAGTTGTACAGATAGTGCATGAAATCAGGAACTGAACCTAGAAAGGATTACACAGTTATGGATGAGGAATTTTGCTTTAAATATAGGCTAATTCTCTTAGGAATTGTGCAAAGAATTAGAAGCTTGGAAGCTTAGAAATTTGGCTAAGTATTGGCCAAAGGAAGTCATCAAGCGGAGGATAGGAAATACTTATGCAGGTTAAGCTCAAGGTTGGGCAGAGCATATTGTATTTATCCAGATTCTTTGACCAAGGGCACAAGGAAATAGGAGGCTTGGAGAGCAAAGAAGATGCCTGGATTTGGCTTGAACTTTCTTGTGAGCTGGGAAATTGATTTTACTGAGTGTTGGGATTATTCTTGTGAGAACAAGCATTGTATTATCATCTTGGATTTCTGATTAATGCAATATAGATAGTGGGGTTTTGAGCTATGGCTTTCCCTGGATATTTATTGTGTTGTTCCATTGATTTGTCTTCCTCTTGTCAATTATTTTTTTCTCGATCTTTATGGGCTTCCACTGGAAAGAGTCGAAGTAGATTCTTGTCTCTTTCTTTAGAAAATCACATTAGCTTGTAAATATACAAGATTTTCTACATGGTATCAGAGCTAGATTTGTAGGAAATTCTACATGGTATCAAAGTTGAGAACGATATACTAGAGGAGATTTCGATGTTTTGAGTTTTGGACCGCGAGTTTGCAGAGAAGATCTAAAATTTTTTATGCAAAATTTTCAGAAATAAATAGAATATTTTGATTCTTTGCGAAAAAATACCCAAA
Organism: Pinus tabuliformis; assembly: GCA_031772625.1. Lineage (NCBI taxonomy): Eukaryota > Viridiplantae > Streptophyta > Pinopsida > Pinales > Pinaceae > Pinus > Pinus tabuliformis. The sequence goes on from CM062817.1 coordinate 86,469,079, forward strand.
TTCAAACAAAACACGGCTGAATCGGTGTTCGAATGAGGGAGATATCGTTGATTTAAAATCAGCCCTTTTTCCAGAAAATTTTATGATGGTAGTACAGATGAAACAGATTGGTGTGCTAGCCAAGAACCTGTATTCTCTCTAGGTTCAATATGCATGAAAAGCCTTGAGGAGAAAGGAAAAGGTTAGACACTTGGTGGTTGAGAGGGAGAGTAAATTACCTCTCAACATGCAGCCCTAGAAGAAGCCTCTGAAGTAGCTTCAAGAAGTTATGGAGAAACCACAACTAGAGAAGCTGACAGGAGACCAAGTGGAGAGATACACTCAAGCGGAGAAGAAGCATTCTAAGACAATTGTGGAGTAGCGACAATTGGAGAAGTCGAGAGGAGACTGAGTGGAGGCATTCAATCATGCAGAGACCTCCAGTAGGGGGGAATTTTGAGCCAAGTGGGTAGAGGGATCACATGCAGCCATACCTACAGGTGTGAGGTGGAGCGGTTTGAACTGATAGTCCCAAAAGGGATGAAATTGGGCAGGTTCAATTGAGTGGCTTTATCTCATGGATTGTACCTTGCTATGGGAGCCCAAAGTACATAGTAGTGGGAGGAATTAGTGGGATTGATGTAGTCAAAGCTTAGAGTGACAAAGGCTAGAGCAGTCAGATACTGAAGAGCATAGAGAGGGTTGACAATAGTGCAGAGAGGCAGAGTCAACAAAAATGCAGAGTTTTCAGTCGATAGAGGTAATAATAGTTAGAGACATTGATGATAAAGGCATCATTCTGATTTAGGTTGGATGTTTTTTTGTTTCTGGAGTTGCTGGAGCAACAATACTAGAGAGAAGAGTTACATGAAAAGAATTCCAAAGGTTCAGGATCGGGATCGAGTTGAATTCCTTTATTGTTGAGAGGGAGTATTGAAAATAGCAACAAGAAATGATAAAACTAGAATCTAGAAATTCCAGTTTAATTTATCCTTGAATTAAACTGAGAATTAAAATTGAATTTTATTCTCATAGCAACTTGTAATAGTTAACTAGAGTGAGTTGACATAGTTAGCTTAGGAATTTCGAGTTGGAAGTCTTTCTGAAGTCATGTATACGTTATCCCTATATTATAGGTGTCTAGGATGATTTATGTATTAGTGGTAATTAGTTAAGTCAATTTATTGAGTTAAGTCCAATTAAATTAGTTCCAAACTGTTTAAGGAACTAATAGTGAGTTAATAGTCAGTTGATGCATTAGTGCACTCAACTAGTGCGACTCCAGTTAACTGAAGATTCCCTCATCAGAAACTCATGCATGTCAATTCTAAGAAAGACCCAATTGAGACTAGAGTGCATGAACAATGTATTATTTGTTGTATAATTTTGTGATTTGTATAGATGATGCATGCAATCAGGAACTGAACCTAGAATGGATTGCGCAGTTATGGATGATAAATTTCCCTTTAAATACAGGCTAATTCTCTCAATAATTGTGCAATGAATTAGAAGCTTGGAGGATTGGAAATTTGGCTAAGTATTGGCCAAAGGAAGTCATCAATTGGAGGATAGGAAATGCTTGTGTAGGTTCAGCTCAAGGTCAACCATAGCATATTGTATTTATCCAAATTCTTTGACCAAGGGCACAAGGAAATAGGAGGCTTGGAGAGAAGAGAAGAGGCCTAGATTTGGCTTGAGCTTGATTATGAGCTGGGATATTGATTTTACTGAGTGCTGGGCTTGTTCTTCTGAGAACAAGCATTGTATTATCATTTTGGATTTCTAATGAATGCAATACAAATAGTGGGGTTTTGAGCTGTGGCTTTCCCTGAATATTTATTGTGTTATGTGCCATTGATTTGTCTTCCTCTTGTCGATTATTATTTTACTCGATATTTATGGGATTCCATTGTAAAGAGTAGAAGTATATTCTTGTCTCTTTCTTTAGCAAATTGCTTTAGCTTGTGAATCTATAGGATTTTCTACAATATGTACCTTTTTCACCTTCATGGTCACAATAGTGTCAATATCCAATGCCCTGGCAACCAAGGTTCCATCAATCTAGTCCAACCGCTTCACGGTCCCAGAATTGGTGTGGACCTCCTCCTCCTTCAGGATAGTTATCCAAACCTATGCCATAATTGTAGTTACAACTGCCTTCTAATGCCTCCACTAGAAATCCTTGTCTTTGTCCAAAGCTACCTTTTCAATCCAACCCAAATCCAAACAATAAGGGGGCTCAACAGGTTGAGAGACTCAACCTTCCTACATATAGTATCACCATTGTAGAATGTAAATAATTAAATCTCTAGTTCGTTCAGGTGGTAAATACTCATATTTCACCAATAGTTGTTGAAAATATTGATGATGAAGTCCCAGAACCAGAACCTAGAAATTCTACTAGAACAACTGGGGATGTATCAACACAAAATCCTATGGAACAACAACCCCCTTTTCAAAAAATTGTTACTCGAGGATGTCAGACTGGTCCACCCTATCCTGAGAGACTATCCTTGAGCAAACAAAATCCTCATCCTGAATTTGAATTTTTAGGGGAATTGAAAAATGTATTTATCAAAATCCCATTACTTCAGGCTATGAGGGATGTACCAATTTATTCCAAAACGACTAAAGAATATTGCTCTAATAAACCTGAAAGGAAACCAAAAGATCCACTTAATATTCATGTTATGGGAAAATTATGAGACAAAATGTTTGGGAATCCTACACCTGTTAATTATGAGGATCCAGGGAACCCGATTCTTATGGTACAGGTTAATGGGATTAATATCCCAAATGTGTTGCTATACTTGGGGGCCAAAATTAATGTCATAACTTCTGCAACTGTGATTACCTTGGGTCTACGAAACCTTAGACCAACTCCCGCGGTCGTAGAACTGGCAGATCGGTCTACTGTAAGACTGATAGGGAAGTTAGAAGATATAATTATTTCAGTAGACTCACGGCAATACCCTGTTGATATTTTGGTAGTACATACCCAATCCCTCACTGGTGGGCATCCTTTGATATTAGGAAGACCATGGCTTGTGACCGAAGATGTTTACATTGTGTGTCAGTCAAGAAATATGGTAATACCCAATGGGGAAGTCAAAAAGAATCTTATCATTTATCCCCCTGCAGAACTGATTTCATCAAATAAACCGAGATTTACCTTAATACAAAAATCTCTACCTATGAAGGGGCCTGAACTTGAAAATGAAGAAATTAGACCAATTCTTACCATTGGTAAGGCCCTCTACTTTAAGTATGAAATGAAGGATGATGTTATTAGTACCTTTATTAACAGTCCCAACTCTGTTTCTGATTCAACCCGCCAGCTATTAGAATTTGTTATGAATTCCAATGTTCAGGAATCCATTGAACCAGAGATTGAAGTTGAAAGTGTTCTTGTAGAAATCGAACCAGGGAGAACGCTGAAAGTTAATCCTAACATTTCACCTTCCCAATCTGAATGGTTGTTGAAAGTCCTTCGGGAACAGAAAGAAGTCTTTGCCTGGGAATATACTGACATGAAAAGAACCCCTACTGACTTATGTACCCATCACATATACATTAAAGATGAATGTTGACATGTTAGGAAACCACATAGAAGAATGAATCCTGCCTTAAAGACCATTTTCAAAGACGAACTACAAAAGCTATTAGATATGGGATTTATTTACCTAATCTCGGACAGTCAATGTGTCCCCACTAGTCATTGTTTTGAAGAAGAATAGAAAGTGGTGGATTTGTGTTGATTATAGGGAATTAAAAAAAGCAACTTGAAAATATCATTTTCCCTTACCCTTTATTGACCAGGTATTTGATACATTGGCTGGAAAGAAGTTCTTCTTCTTTCTAGACAGATTTAGTGGATACAACCAGATCCAAATAGCTCATCAAGATCAAGATAAAACTACCTTCACATGCCCTTGGGGAACCTTTTCATACTAAGTCCTCCCATTCGGTCTGTGTAATGTACTCGCTAACTTTCAATGGGAAATATTGCGATTTTTTTCTGATCTAGTTAATGATAGCGATGAGATCTACATGGATGACCTCACCCCATATGGGGATTCTTTTGAAGAAGGTCTGGGAAAATTAGAGAAATTACTTAAAATATGTAGGCAAACACATGTTTCTCTTAGTACAGTGAAATGCCACATGATGATGGAAGAAGGAATAGTTCTCAGGCACCTGCTTTCAACTGTAGGAATTCGGGTTGATCCTTCCAAGGTAGAGGTAATATTAAATTTTCCTACACCTAAGACACTAACACAAGTGCATAGTTTTATTGGTTACGCTAGCTATTATAGATGATTTATAGAAAAAAATTAAGATAACATTCCCACTTTTTCAATTGTTACCTAAGGACACAAAATTTGTGTGGACAGATGAATGTGAAGTAACTTTCGTGGAAATCACAGAACTAGTTTGCAAAGCCACAATATTACGGGGTCCTAACTAGAAGCTCCCATTTCATATCTCTATAGACGCTTCTCACATAAAAGTAGTGGAAGTCTTGGGACAATTGGAGGACAAGAAGTTGTACGTGATCTATTATGTCAATAAGAACTGGCTCCTGCTAAATTAAACTATAAGGTAACTAAAAAGGTGTTTTTGGTTTTTATTTATGATATTAATAAGTTTCAACATTACATTAAAAGGTATCCCACTTTCGTGCAGACTGATCATACAACCATTAGGTGAATAAACCGATAACTCCTAGTCGTATTACAAGATGGTTATTGTTAATTCAATAATTTGACATTACCATTGTAGATAGCGAGGGAAAGATAATGTAGTTGTAGATTTCCTATCTAGGTTGGATACTAGTGATGAAGGTACACCTGTAGAGGATAGTTTTCCAGATGAACATCTCTTTGCAATTTCTACTCACACTTTGTGGTATGAAGATATTTCTAACTATCTTGCTACAAGAAAAGTCCCTCAACACTTGCCATATAGAGAGTAGCGAAATATTATCCATCGTAGTGCCCGCTATTCATGGATAGAGGGATAAATATTTTATACAACACCTGATCAAAAAATCTGACACTACGTAGGTGAAGATGACATCTATGATGTCCTGAAAGCTACCCACGATGGCCCCTGTGGAGAGCATTTTGTGGATAAGTGGATAGGTGATAAGGTGTTACAATGGGGTAATAATGGCCCTCTATTTTTTGTGATTCAAGGAAATATGTTTGTGGGTGCGATAGCTGCCAGTGGATGGGTCATCTTCATCGGTCAGATGAGATGTCATTACAGCCTCAACTAAGGCATAATCCCTTTGAGAAATGGGCTATATATTTCATTGAGCCATTCATTTCACCTTCACATCAGAGAGTTCACATTCTAGTCTGCATAGATTATGTGACAAAGTGGGTAGAGGCCAAGGTTTTTGTGAAAGAAACATAACAGGTTGTCTCAGACTTTTTATTCGAAGAAATTTTCACTCGGTACAAAGCTTCTAAAGAGATAGTTTCAAATGGAGGATAGCATGACATATGAAGAAGTGTGGAATCAAGCACAAGGAGAAATCTCCATATCATCCTCAAGAAAATGGTCAAGTCGAGAGTATAAACAAGGTGCTAGAGAATATCCTTACAAATAATGTAGAAACCCATCACCAAAATTGGGCTGGAAAGCTTCCTAAGGAACTTCGGGCATATAAAAAATATGGTGGAACATAACATGATTTTCACCATATGAGCTTGTCTATTGGAAATCTCCTTTGTTTATGGTAGAATTCGAAATTAAGATGCTCAGGAAAGCCCTTGAAGTAGGTTTGGATCTTTCAGAAGCAAAAAAACATTGACTGGAATAGTTAAATGAGTTGGATGAAATTCGTTTGATAGCTCTCCAAAACATTGTTGCGATTTAGTAGCAACGAACTAAATGGCATGAAAAATTCATAAAAAAAAATGGTGTTTCAAAGAGGAGATTGGGCATTTCTCTATGACTCTCGATTTTGTCATGTGCGTTCTTTGGATATGCCATTTTTCTTATGGAATAACCTTCAGTTAATGGCATGATCTTCTCATCGGTCGAGCCAAGTGTTGGTGGTCCTCACAAACCACGAGCTTGTCAGGTTTCTGGTGGTGTATGCCATGTACAGACTTCCATGGTTTGGCCACAATTCACTGAATTAGCATAAGAAGAACTTGCGGACATGATGCCGACAAGAGAGGAAGAAGAGTTAGTGGAAGAGGAAGAGGACGTAGATGTCGTTGTTACAAAAGAACCGGGATTGGCTACCAAACAATTGGATGAATTCGAGAACATGCAAAAACAAAATTTCGAGTAGAGGAAGGGATCGCAGATGACGTTTCTACACAATAAAAAAAGTCAACTGATGACATGGAAGCAAAAGCAATGGAAATGGAAAGGAGTGCAGGCAGGACTTTTGCACAAGCATCAACATCGATTGTTGAATTAATGGAAGAATTGTTAGCAGTAGAAGAAACTGTAGGCAAAATTGTTAAACCAGAACTAGCATCGCCTACCGAAGTGGTGGAGGAACCATTTGGAGAAACAAGATTCAGATTCGATGTTGTTACACAAGAACCAACGTCAAATTCTGAGAAAGCAGGTGAGATAGAAGAACATGTTGTGGAAGAAGCACAAGAAGGAAAGGAGAAGGAGAGCATAGAACAACTAGTAGATAAAGGGGAAGGAGATATAATTGAAGGAATTGACATAGCGGGCATTGAAATGATGGAGATTGAGGAGGATATCTCTCACTCTCCACTTACTGCTTCCTTTCCAAGAGGGGCAAGAAAATTTTGCTCCCTTGATCGCTTGGTAAGAGAAAAGATCTCTCCCCTGATATTAAGATTTGTAACGACAACTATAGGCGCCATCGTTGACACTGTCACATAAGAGCCAGTGTTGACTGTTGGGAAAATCAAGCAAATTGAAGAATTGATGGTCGACATTTTCACACAAGAACCAATGTTAACCGAAAGGCAAGTTGAGGAAATGATGGTTGATGATGCTCCCATAGAGCCGTTGGAAGAAAATGTCATTGTTGGTACCGACCCACAAGGGCTCGAACCAATCTATAAGCCAATGGAAGAAGATGATTGGGCAACAAAGCATCTATTATCACGTGGATTTAACCTTAGGCTGAAGGAAGGCAATGTCAGGGTAACCAAAAACCATGATTAGCCAAGTAGCTAGCCCTACTAGGCCGGGAGAGGGCTCTCTCGATAAGGATCTCAGCCAAGATGACTGGATCAGGAAAAGGATTTTAGGCTAGGTATAGTAGCATAATGTTTTGATTGGATTTTGAAGAGGTTTTGCTAGATCAAGAGGAGCTGGACAGTTTAGGTCTAGGGAATTAGGTCAAAATTGCAGGGTGTTCAATGGGGCAAGGTAGGCATAAGGTTTATAACTCTAGGGCTTGATGGGGTGAGATGTTTAAGACTGGTGATAAGCTAAGAAGAGCATGTGAAAACCATGGATCCTTCCTAGACTACAGAAAACATGAAATGGTGAATGTTTTCCCAAAGCAGAGCACTGATATAATGAATTATGCCTATCAACTTGAAAGAATTCACTTAGAAGAAATGAAATGATTAACGAAGTATACAAAACATATTAAAATATGATCACAAAAGAAGAAACTATACTAAATCTCCATACCACATGGATCCCATAAAAATAGTTGCAATTCTTATTAATCTCCTGCTAAACTGCTACAAAATGATGTACATTCAAGGTCTAAGCATCCAACTAAGTCCAACCCTTTACAATGAAAAAAAAGAAGAATATATAGGCTTTGTTTCAACCTCCTCCCATCCTCAGGGGTCGAATCCCTAAGATGAGGAGCTAATCTAACCAACACTGAACAAGAAACATGAATATAGGCATCTCAACAATTAGCCTCTAAAAGTGAAAAACTGATTCATTTGAGCTCAAATTGACTTCTAATATAATGAATCTACCCTCTATTACTATTTATCTATCATATTTACATGCCAAGTCATCATTTAGAATGGTAAAACAGTATCCATGAGAGAAAATCCATGAACATAGTCAAAAAAATGGAAAACTATCCATCTTGTGCAAATTTTCCCTACGCACAATGCCACTGGCCCAACGCGCAACACCAATTTCAGGTCTCTTTTGGAGGCCTTCCCGGCATCCAAATTGAGCTCATGATAGCTCATTGGAAAGGTATTCAATTCTACTTTTTAAAACACCTATAATGTCTACATTTTAAGCTCATTTGACCCTTTGAAACTTGATTCTCCCAAGGCTGCTTCTGTGTGTCCAAAAAGAAAAGTGGCAGAAAGGTCATTTTTAGGGTGTTTTCTTTACCTTTTGGTGGACCAGTTCTGGCCCAAAAGCTTATGAAATCCATAGGGTACATGTACTCATTGCTTTGAATCAAAAAATGCAAACCATTTCTCCATTTGGGTTCCCCTATGAAAAGCGCAGCGCTAGTGGCGCTACGCGTTGAGGCAGATTTCCTATGTGTAAAATTTCAAACTTTGCAAGTGACAAAAATTCTTCCAAACTTAACCAAAATTGGTTAGAAGCACCATCATCAAGTATCCTGATGAGCCAAGGAAGCTTTAGCAAGCAACCTAAGCCTATCACCCTCCTTTTTGTCTTTCAGAGCCTGCCTTAGCCTAGCTTTCATCTTTTTGACCCTCATGTTGCAAATTTTGTTTCAGGTCCTATAATGGTAGGCCATGTGCATGATCATTTGATTGTCTCTATTGGCCTTCTGCAATAGCTTCTCAATATGAAAATTGACTCTCTCAAGCCAATTCTCTCTATCATCTTCAATCTCCTTCTCAATAGGAGTCAAAATGACTTGTGCCTCTTTGTCACTTTGTCGTTTTACCTTGAGCAGTTCCAACTCCATGAGGACTTGTTTGTCACTCAACTGCTTGTTTTCTTATTTGAATTATGTGATGACATACTTGGCCCTCTCCAAATTTTCCATCAAAGCTTGGACTTGAGCCTCCTTTTCTTGTATGATGATGTCCTTTATTGTGTCTTCATCCTGAGCCTCTAAGTCAATTATTTCCGTGCCATCATGAGTATAACGCTGCTCCAGCTCATCATGCTATGTCAAGTAAAAGTCTCTTTCCTCCTCATCATCAAAACTCTCCTCTGGCATCTTTTCCTTCCCTTTGTGCAGCTTCTACACCTGTACCTGTTGTGTTGACGAAGAAGGAAAAGCCCCTTCCACATCCTATGGAGCAAGCATTTTCCTATGGGTTGATGAAAAAGGCAAGGTCCCTTCCACATACCATGGAGAAAACACTTGCCTATCAGCTGCAAACAATTTCTTTATGCCCCTCTGATATGTCTTGTATGTCCTGGGCACCTCAGTAACTCTAGTCTCTTTGGCCTCCTCATCTGTTTTCACCTTAACACTGCTAGAAGGCCCCCCTGCTTCTTGAGACACTGGTGGAGGAATTTGAGGACCCCTAAAGATTTCATGAGAAATAAATGTCTCCCAAGATATGTTGAGGAGACTGAGATTATAAAGCACAATCATCTTGATTAGGGAATAATGATAGAGACTGCTGATCTGCTGAGGGTATGGCTTCTTCTGGACAAAATGAGCCATCTTCTCAATATTCCTAAACAAGAAATAAGGGAGGCTTAACATCCTCACCTTGGTAAAATGCATGAGAATCTTGATGTGATAGGTGTACAGCCTGGAAAATCTGCCCTCACAAGTGAAATATTTCATGATGATTTTCATCATGGGGACATACTTGTCTTCAAGAAATCTGAAAGGAAAAATTCTCTCCACCTCATTTCTGTACCGAGGTTTGATATAAGGCTCATAATAGTGCTCATCCAAGTCCTGGGCCTTGTACCAATTCTCCCCTACATTTGGAATCCTGGTTTCATCTGCAATGATGGAGGGTGAGACTGTGAATGTTAACCTGGCAAGAGTCACCTTGTTGTCCTGGAGATGGGCTACAAAACGTCTGGTGAGCTCAGGGTGATGTTGAACTCTCTCTACCTACCAAGATATCTGAAACATGTGACAGCCAACTGAGAGGCCTGGAATTCTATGAGGTTTGATGGCTCTTCCTTGATAATTTTGCATCCCTTGTGTGGTTTTCTCTAATGCCTATCTCTATCTACTGAGGTGTCACTGCTTGTGTTTTCCTCCTCCTCATAGTCTTCATCCTCTCTGTCCATGTTTGCAAGGCTTGAAGTTGTATGAAGGGAATGAGTGAGAGTGATTTAGGAGTGAGGGGATGGGAGATGGCCTTATTGTTGGGTTGTGTTATATTCTTTCCACGTAGTTAATAGGGGGTTTGAAGGGCACCCGTAACCCCACTTTATGGGGTCTGGGGCAACGCCCTGGAAAATTTTGGTTTCGGACCATATGTTAGGTTGGGCAGACCCACCTATGGTTTTGTGCATTATTTTCGCACATGTTTTTTGGACGCGATGGTTTTCGGTCCATGGTATTGGATGCTTCGGCATGTATAAATATGTATTGTAACATTGAAAGGAACATAATGAAAAATCAAGCTGGTAGTCTCGGTTTTGGGATCCAAGGAAAAATCTCTGTGCATATGTGTTTTATGGGTTATGCTCCCGCATTGTTTATTTTCTTTGTTTAAGAATTCGTATGCAGGTAATTTCTGTACAGGGTTAAAACCTACACTTTGTATCGGAGCTGTTTTGGCTTCAAGGGGACACCTTTGTTGCTGAGGGGTTTCGCTCGGGCCTGTGGTAGACCCTGTTCAGTGGGAGATCTGCAAGATCGATTCTGGTGGTGAAAGAAGATGGTGAGCAGTGGAAACATAGAGATTGAGAAGTTTAATGGTTAGAATTTTGAGTTGTGGAAACTCAAGATGTAGGATTTGTTGGTGGATAAAGATCAGTGGATCGCGGTAGATCCGGGTACTAAACCATTGGGAGTGATCGATGAAGAATGGAAGAAGTTGGATCGGAAAGCAAAGAGCACAATACGATTGTGTGTCTCGGATTCAGTATTAGCTGAATGTATCAGGGGAAGCTACGACAAAGGCTTTGTGGATCAAGTTAGGGACTTTGTACCAATCTAAGTCTCTGGTGAATAAATTGTTCTTGCGGAAAAAGCTGTATAACCTGAGGATGAAAGATGGAGACTCGGTGACAGAGCATCTGAATGCGTTTAATACTGTGGTAAGTCAGTTATTATCTGTTGATATTAAAATTTCAGATGAAGATAAGTGCATCAGTCTGTTGTGTTCTCTACCAGATTCGTGGGATAGTCTGGTTATTGCAATAGGTAGCAATGTAACTGCTTTGCAGTTTGATGAAATAGTCTCAGCCTTGCTGACGGAGGAGATGAGACGGAAAAATATGGACAACCAGAATGGTGATGCCTTGTCTGTACGAGGACGGTCCCAGAACAGAAACACAAATAAGTCATCGAGTGGGAGATCTAAATCTAGAGGGAGATCTAAATCTCCGGGAAAACCTACAAAGGTAGTGTGCTGGAAATGCAGAAAGGAAGGGCACTTCAGAAGGGATTGTAAATCTAAAGCTCCTGATAAAGGAAAGGGATCTGATGATGCTCCTTCTGCAGAGGCGAAAACCACCTCAGATGAAGGTGGGGATGTGTACTTGGCTTCTTCAAGTACACATGTATATCATGAGGCATGGTTGATTGACTCAAGTTCATCCTTTCACTTCACTCCCCATAGAGAGTGGTTCTGCGAGTATGAGAAATACGATGGTGGTGATGTCTTCTTAGGAGATGATAGGAAGGCTAGAATCATTGGTCGGGGAAAAGTAAAGTTGAAGTTGCAAGGTGGAAGGGTTAGAACACTTCCGGGTGTTCTACATATTCCTGCATTGGCTAGAAATCTGATTTCTGTAAGCAAGTTGGATGATGCAGGTGTAAAGACGGTGTTCGAGAAAGATACCTGCAAGATGGTTCGAGGAGCACTGATATTAATGCGGGGAGTTCAGATTGGAACTCTGTACAAGCTACAAGGTAGCACTGTTGTTGATGGGTGAAATAGTTCTATGGTTCCTGAAAATGGAGTAGAGAATCTAGTGGTCTCTGGAGAGAAGACCATGTTGTGGCATCAAAGGCCTGGACATATTGGAGAGAAGGGCCTTCGAATACTTCATGGTAAAGGTATGGTAGAAGGTATGAATAATAGCTCTCTGGATTTTGATTTCTGTGAAAATTGTGTATATGGGAAGCAAAATCGGGTGAGTTTCCCCTCTGGTGGTAAGAGGACGAAACAGATATTAGAGCTTGTGCACAGTGATGTGTTTGGACCTGTGAAGGTTCCATCACTGGGTAAGTCTATGTACTATGTATCATTCATAGATGACTTCTCAAGGAATACATGGATATATTTTCTTAAGAAGAAATCTGAAGTCTTTGATAGGTTTAAAGAATTTAAGGCTCTGGTGGAAAATCAGACAGAGAAGAAGATAAAGGTGCTGAGGACAAATAATGGTGGAGAATTTTGTAGCAAGGAATTTGAATAATTTTGTAAGAAGTGTGGTATAGCACGGCAGAAGACTACTCCATATACACCTCAGCAAAATGGAGTCGCAGAAAGAATGAACAAGACATTGATGGAAAGGGCAAGAAGCATGCTTAGTGGTGTCGGGTTAGGACAGGAATTCTGGGCAGAGGCAGTGGATACTGCATGTTACCTGATCAACAGATCACCTTCATTAGCGTTGGAGGATAAGACTCCACAAGAAGTATGGACTGGTAAGAAACCCTCTCTTTCACATCTAAGGGTATTTGGATGTGATGCATATGTACATGTTCCAAAGGAGAAACGAACCAAGTTGGATAGTAAATATGAAAAGTGCATCTTTATTGGATATAAGGATGGTTTGAAGGGTTATAAGCTTTGGAACCCAGTCACACGGAAGGTTGTGTACAGCCGAGATGTGTTGTTCAGAGAGGTAAAATATGTTATTCAACATGAAGTCCAACCAAAGGAACCTGAGAAGATAGAGTTTGAGCCAAAGGAGGAAGAATCAGACTCTGCAGCAGAGGAGGAATCAGAAGATGAAGAGCCACAAACTTCGGCTGTGAGAAGATTAGTTCGAGAAAGAAGGCAGCCAAAAAGGTATAGTCCATCTGCTTTCAGTTCAAATTTTGCTTTGTCTGTTATTGATAATGATCCCAGAACTGTGAAGGAAGCAGTGGATTCAGAGGATGGAAAACTCTGGAAAGAGGCCATGGTCGATAAATGGCATCTTTGCACAAAAATGAGGCTTGGGATCTGGTGGAGTTGCCGACTGGAAGGAAACCCATTGGCAGCAAATGGGTGTTCAAGAAGAAGACAAATGCAGAAGGAAAGGTGGAGAAATACAAAGCTCGGTTGGTAGCAAAAGGTTATTCCCAGGTGTCGGGAATTGATTTTGGTGATATTTTTTCTCCTGTTGCCAAGGTAACTTCTATTAGATTACTTTTATTTGTTGTTGTTGCTTTTGATTTTGAGGTAGAACAGATGGATGTGAAGACAACATTTCTTCACGGGGATTTGGAAGAGGAAATCTACATGAAGCAACCTGAAGGCTTTGCGGTGAAGGGTAAGAAAGAACTGGTATGCAAGTTAAAGAAGTCTCTGTATGGGTTAAAACAGTCACCAAGGATGTGGTATCAGAAATTTGATACATTTATACGGGGACTTGGCTTCACCAGAAGCAAAGCAGATCATTGTGTGTATTTTAAATTAATTGGTGACCGTATTATTTATCTGGTCTTGTATGTGGATGATATGTTGCTGGTTGGAAATGACAAAGAAATTATCAAGGATTTGAAGACCCAATTGTCCTCCGAATTCGACATGAAAGATCTTGGTGCTGCAAACTATATTTTGGGCATGGAAATTAAAAGAGATCGGTCAAAGAGGAAGCTCTGGTTAAACCAGAGGAAGTATGTCGAGACAATACTCCAGAGGTTTAATATGCAGGATAGTAAACCGGTGAAGGTTCATATTCCTGTAGGTGTGAGGTTATCTGCTGAACAGTGTCCCAAGACACAAGAAGAGGAAGAGGACATGTCCCGTGTTCCATATGCAAGTGCAGTGGGTAGCCTAATGTATGCAATGGTCTGTAACAGACCAGACATTGCACATGCAGTGGGAGTATTGAGCAGGTTTATGTTAAAACCTGGGAAGGAGCACTGGACAACAGTGAAACGGGTTTTCAGGTATTTGCATGGCACTAGTGATTATGGTTTGTGCTACCAAGGAAGACCAGGATTGGATAGAGTCTTGGATATTAATGGCTTTGTTGATGCAAACTGGGCTGGAGATCTGGATCAGAGAAGATCTACAAGTGGGTATGTGTTTAACCTATTTGGAGGTGCAGTCAGTTGGATGAGTAAGAAACAATCTGTAGTGGCACTATCAACTACAGAGGCAGAATACATGGCAACCACTCATGCAAGCAAGGAAGCAGTTTGGTTGCAGAGATTGTGTTCAAGTATGGGGTTAGTACAGGGAGCTATAAGAATAGACTGTGACAGCCAAAGTGCAATTTTCTTGGCAAAGAACCCTGCTTATCATTCAAAGACAAAGCACATTGATGTTCAGTATCACTTTGTGAGGGATATGATAGAAGACAGAAAGGTGTTGCTGGTAAAGGTGGACACTTTGAAGAATACTGCAGATGCATTGACAAAATCTGTGAGCTCTGAGAAGTTCTCTTGGTGTAGAGAAGCAATGGGAATCTCAGGGCTGAAAAAATGACTAAGCTCTCCTGTGGAAAGAAAACAACAAGTGGGAGATTGTCGGGTTGTGTTATATTCTTTCCACGTAGTTAATAGGGGGTTTGAAGGGCACCCGTAACCCCACTTTATGGGGTCCGGGGCAGCGCCCTGGAAAATTTTGGTTTTGGACCATATGTTATGTTGGGCGGACCCACCTATGGTTTTGTGCATGATTTTCGCACATGTTTTTTGGACGCGATGGTTTTCGGTCCATGGTATTGGACGCGATGGTTTTCGATCCATGGTATTGGGTGCTTCGGCATGTATAAATATGTCTTGTAACATTGAAAGGAACATAATGAAAAATCAAGCTGGTAGTCCCGGTTTTGGGATCCAGGGAAAAATCTTTGTGCATATGTGTTTTATGGGTTATGCTCTCGCATTGTTTATTTTCTTTGTTTAAGAATTCGTATGCAGGTAATTTCTATACAGGGTTAAAACCTACACTTATGGGCTAGAAAATGAATGAGGGAGTAGGAATCATAAAAATGGGAGGAAGGGCTTGGTTTGTTTGAGAAATTGCCCTTTGGGAAGAGGGATAAATGGATGTGAATGTTATGGAATAGGGATACAGGGATAAAGAGATAGGGAAAGAGTTTAGAGTTGTAGTGATAGGTAATAGGAGGAATAATGGGGGTTTAGTGTTTTAGGCATAACCAAGGGAGAATTTAGGGTTTAGGCATAACCAAGGTAGAATTTAGCTTAAAAGTTAAATTGCAAACCAATCAATGTAGTATGGAGGACAACTTACTTATATTCAGGTAAGAGAGGGAAAATTTTGAAGTTTGTTGAAGTTTTGAGGCCTTTTTATCCCTTCTACTAAACGTGCAACACCACTGCATAGACACGCAGTGCCACCTCTAGAAGCATAGTGCAGTGTAAAATTACACTATGAAAATTTCCAGACGCATAGTGCCAAAGTCTCAACGCGTAGTTCCAACCCTCCTGCCTAAAACGCACAGCGCTAGTCTTCCTATGCGTAACGCCACTCCACCACTGCTTTAGACATGCAGTGCCACCCTCCAGAAGCATAGTGCCAACTCTCCTTTGCCAAAACTCGCTCAACCTTTCCTCTTCTCCTCACTTTTTAACTTCTTTCTTGCCAAATGAGAATGATGAACTTGAAAATGAAATGTGAGAGCTTTTATAGGAGTAAATTGTGATTTTTCACTTGAAAATGCCACTTTCTAATCTTTCTTGACCTTCTTCAAAACTCTGTTTTTAATGCCTTTTCTTCTTTGTTTCTTTTTAGGTGGATAATGCTCAACTTGAACTGATTTTTGCAATGTTTCTTTGTCTTGCAGCAAGGAGAGATGCTTTGGTGCAGCTGGGATCATTTATTACATAAAGTGACTTAAAATTACATAAGAAATACAAATTAACTCAAAATACTCTGTTTTCACCTCAAAAACATGTTTTTGAGGTGAAAATTACATTAGGTTAAAAGATAATGATATAGTGACTATGACCTACAAGCCATCATGCTTGACTTATTTATCATCCTCATACCCTTGCTGCCCTTTATTTACACTTTTAAATCATGCTCTTGACCTTGGTAATGAAACCATAAGACCTAATGAAAACATGCCCTATGACCTAATGAAAGCATGATTGCAAATTAGTCATGAAACCATAATTGAAGACAACCTGAAAAAGGGTTAGCAAGTATACTTTATGAGGGAAAAATTAGATTTTCTAAAGAGAAGACAACCATCAGTGGGTCAGTTTGACATGACCTAATGAAATGATGTAAAAAATTCAGTATGGGACCCCTAAAATCAAAATGAAAAGAGCAAACTTTGATCCCTGATGGAAGTATGGAGATACTGACACTAACATTGGCGTTATTTGGGATGGAAGCTCCTTGGAGGTGTCAAGAACACCATAGACCAAGTGCCTCATCCATTGGGCAATACGATCAAAGCAAAAAAAATGAAAAATGACTCAATACAAACTGAAAACTGACTCACGATCGACTCTAAACTTGACTATAAACCAAATCAACCAAAATTGACACTAATCATTCAAAGTTTATAGCCTTCACTTTGATCCCAAGCTTAGATGATAGTGTACTTTGAAATCTTGCAAGGAAAAGAAAACTAGTATATATAATGGAGGTGAAGTAACTTCAACGAACAACCTCAAAAATGGTAGTGCTTTAGGAGCCTACCATTCACTGTCACTCCTGAACATTCCTGACCATCCATTTCCTTCAACAAAAATGGATTCTGTCCCCAATAAGCTGAGATTCTATATGGTCCTTTCTATAAATTTTCAAACTTACCATGCTTTCCATTTTCCTCATTCTTTGCATCCCAACGTAGCACTACATCTTCCAGCTGAAACTTTTCTTCTTTGGTTTTGTGGTCATAAATTTTCTTTATCTTCTCTTGTAACCAGAAAGTGTTTTGGGAAACCTCTTATCTTATTTGCTGAAGGTGAATCATTTGATTAATTCTACGCTGAATATCATCCTCTTCGCTACCAGCTTCCTGTAACAAGATCATGACCGGGACTGCAAGTGATGTAGGAAGTACTGTATCAGTACCATAAACTAGCTCAAATGGTGACATACCTATTGATCTCTTGCTACTCACTATGTTGGCCCACAAGGCATTAACAAGCTTACGATGCCAATTCTTCTTGTTTGCCTCCAACATTTTCTTGATAATGTTCACCAAGGATTTATTTGATGACTCAACTAATCCATTTCCCTGTGGGTAGTATGCCATGGAATGACCCAATGTAATACTGTACTTGTTGCAAAACTCGACCATCTTCTTGTACTTAAATTTTGCCACATTATTTGTTATAATCTTGTGAGGGCACCCAAAATGATACAAGATATTAGATTCTAAAAATTGGATAATTATCGTGTCCATGGCTTGCCTTGTTGGAATGGCCACAATCCACTTGGTGAAGTAATCGATAGCTGTCAAAATCCATCTGTGTTGTGCTAATGATGTGGGACGAATTTCCCCAATGAAATCAAGTCCCCACTGCTAGAAAGGTGCATTTACTTCAACTAGCTTCAAAGGAAGTGGAAGAAACTTCCTTTTTCCTTGAAAAACTCGGCATTCATGATAGCCCATCACTGTCTTATATAAATCTAAAAACAAAGTTGGCCAATAATATCCTGCCCTCAACACTTTGTTAGTTGTTGTTTTCCAAAACAAATGACCGCTTCAATCACCTCTATGAAAATCATTCATTACCTACTGAACTTCATCTTCAACCAAACAATTAAGAAGAATTCCTCCCAGATCTTTCCAATAGAGAGAACTATTTAAAATGCTGAATTTTGCAGACTTTAGTTTTAGTGGTCTACCTTTACTTCTTGACATTCCAGGGGGGTGGTGAAAGATGCTAAAGAACATAAACTATATCAGAATACCAAGGTGATTTGAGAAACATTTATGATACTTGAATGAGTGAGCCATCATCTTCGTCCTCTAACATTGCTGTAATGAGATTTATGTCTAGAGCATGCAGATTTGATTCAGCCATCAATTTTGCCAAGCCTTGTCCTTTGATCAGTTTGGTAGGTTTAATCTCAAGATCATACTCCAACATTGTTGCTATCCACTTACCTCTTCTTCCCTCCGGATCAGTTTGCATGAGAACATCCTTGACAGTTGCATTAGGAACATATGCTATAGTATGTGAATGCAGAATGTATACTCTGAAATCCTTCAATGCTTTTATAAGAGCCACCACTTGTTTCTCAATTATATTGTACCGCAAGGTGGCATCTCAAATAGTCCTACTGAAAAAAGCAATGGGTTGCTCCACCTGATCCTTCTTTTGCATCAACACCGCAGCCATGGTGTGCTCAGATGCAAATGAAAATATAATAAAATCATGAGTATAATCAGGACTAATCAAGACAGGGGTTGTGGTCAAAGAAAACTTTACCAAGTTGAATGATTTCATAGCATCCTTTGTCCATTTCACAGTGTTGTCCTTTTTCAACATATTAGTTATTTCACGTAAATGCTCAACCAAATTTGGTATAAATCTACGTAGAAATTCATTTTACCATTGAAATCCTGAATCTCCATTTCGTTGCATGGAAAGTGTATATGTTGGATTGCCTCCACCCTTGAAGGATCAATGTGAATACCTTCTTTAGAAATTATATGACCAAGGAGTTTACCCTCGTCCACGGCAAAAAGACTCTTTTTCAGGTTTAGAGAAATCTCGAACTTCCTACATTTCTGAAAGACAATCCTTAAATGGTGTAAATGTTCATCATCAGAACTAGAAAATTCCATCAAGTCATCTGAATAAAATACCAAGAAAACATCCTTCTCATTAGGAAAAGCTATGTCCATCACCTGCTAAAAAGTGGCTCCATCATTCTTCAACCCAAATGGCATTTTGGCATACTAAAATGTTCCCCATGGTGTTGTGAAGGCAGTTTTGTCTTGGTCTTTTTCATGCACCAATATCTTATTATAGCCGGAGTAACCATCAAGTAGTGACATCCGTGATGCTCCAACTACTCTTTGCAGAATATGGCCCATCTTAGGAAGGGGGTAATTGTCCTTTAAGGACACTTTGTTGAGGTTCCGGAAATATATGCACAACCTTATTTCTTTGGTCTTCTTTTATACCGGGACCAAATTTGAAATCCAATAAGAAAATCTAATTAGAACAATGATGCCAGCTTTAAACAATTTATTTACCTCTTTCTTAATGGATGGCAGCAGCTTTGGATTGATTCTTCTCAAATTTTGTCTAAAAGGTTTTTGATCTGGCTTGATAGGAATAGTGTGTTGAATGATATCCTTTTCATACACCTTCAAATCTGAATAATCCCATGCAAAAACATCAGAAAATTTAGAAAGTAATCTAAAATACTTAGCATTTACTTCGAGAGACAATGCTTTTGATAACTTTACAAGCTTAGGCTTGTCAGTTCCAATATTTACGTCTTCAACTCCTTTGTCCGTAGGAATCAAGGTTGGGTTTCTTGCCACATCATCCTGATCAAAAAGCTCCTATAAAGGTATGAGACCTCTAGGAATAATATTATCCTTCATCTGTAAAACATCCATTTGATTTGCCTCAATATCTTGTTCATAGGAATCACAATCATCATCAATGGAAGCATTCTTAAACTTTCCTTCATTCTGCAAAAAGGAATTAATTCCGTTATCATCCCAAAAAACTCGCCAATACCTCAAATTATCAGGAATAGTAGGCCTATGTTTGACATGAATTTCAAATTTGTTGTTGGAATTCATTGGAATCTTCAAATTGCTAGCCGCAGTGGCGAGTGAATCTGCAATGATATTTTGAGTCCGGGGTACTGTTGTCAAGGTATATTCTAGAAACATCCTCAAAATATTCAGAACTGCATTTCTGTAGGCTCTCATCCGCAGATGTTTTGCTTGATATTCTCCTTTTACCTGCTTAATTACCAATTGTGAATCACCATAAACAGAAATCCTTTTTGCATTGAATTTCTTCAAAATTTTAAGACCTGTAACAAAAGCCTCATACTCTGCTTCATTATTAGAGCAATCAAAAGCTAACTTGTAGGAACATACTCTAACATTACTTGGGACTTTGGCAGGCTGGAAAGTAGGGCTTCAAATCCAAATTCCAATACCAGCACCATCTTTACCCATAGCGCCATCGAAGTCCATGCTCCAAAGGTGAGCTTCATCTTCTAGATGCTGAAATTTTGTCTCCTTCTCTACCTTGCCTTTGCTGATTACTTCATTTTTATGTTCTTCACTGGCCTTTTGCTGCTTTGTAGGCTGCTCAGAAGAAATTGCTATTTTTTCTTTTTCTTGATTAAGAACTACTCTAAAATTCTCAGAAATTTTTGGTACATCATCTACTTCTACAAGCTGAATATCTACATCATTCAATCCACTATCAGAGTACAAAACAAAGGACTCTAAATCAGTATGTACAACATTTATCGGATGATTCACAGGCTTCTCTTTACTAGTGATCATATACTTCATTTTCCTTTCCCAGTACAACTTCCTCAATTGACCGAAAATGGGGATGGTAGCATAAGAGAAGTCAAGTTGTAAAGTGCCTTTGAGCTTAGCACCCCATCATCTAGATAAGAGCATACCAAATCGAGGCGGTATATCAGCAACTACCACATCCATCAAGACATTTTTGGCTGGGATTTGATCTAAAGAAACCACCAAATCTTTGATGAGACCAATGCAACGAACTCTACCAGAGTCAAAGGAGTACAAATCATGATATTTCCTAGTGATATCCAAGCCCAACTTTTCCATAATGGCTTTAGGCATCAAATTGTGGGAAGCTCCGGAATCTAACATAGCATTATGGAGAATGTACTCATGCAGTCTAAGACTCAGATAAAATGGACGGACTTCACTATCTTTAGCCTGACCTTCTATGGCTGGACCAAAAATGAGTTCAAGATGATCATCCTCGACATTCACCATGTTTGTCAAAGGATCTATTTGCAATATTCTAGATACATGGTGTTTATAATTGCTATTCTTAACAAGCTTAGTCAAAGAAATGGACACTTTCTACATTAAAGGATGAAACCTTTTCTACCTCTTTGACATCAATGTCCTTCGTCTCTGCTTGTTCTTTTGTTGCACTATCTTTTTTCTGATTGGTCTTCTCGTTTGCAGTGATACTTGTTGATGGTACCTTGCTGGGATTCAGATCAGCAAGCTCTTTCCCTTTCTTCTAAGTGTTTGAGGAATCATTCTTTGATTGCACATATTTTTTTTTCTTAATGGGATTGATCAGTACATCTCTGCTCCTTAAAGAGTACTGCCTCTACTGTGCAGTCAAAGCATTCATATAACCACACTGATAATCATCAGATTTAGCCTCCAAAACCACATCATTTGCTAAGATGTAATCCTCATCCCTTTGAATGTCTGGAACTTCTACATATTCTTCATCTTTAGTTAGAAATATAGGCATACCATCAGCAGTGAAAAAGTGATTTGTTTCAATTACCGGATCTTCCTCATCTTCTTCTTCCATTCCTTGAACATAATTTTGTTGTAAGGGAGTTCTGATCTGCTGTTGTTGCACTGGTTGTTCTGGTGTCTTTTTTTCTCTCTGCTTGATTCGGAGTTGGGGTTGCTACTATCCTCTAAAATTTGGATTCTGGATTGGTGGTTCAGGTCTAACTATGATGGTAAATTGGTCAACCATCCTCTCCACTATTCAAATCAATGTATCCATTTTTACATCTGAAGCAGATGCTTCTTCTTTCATGGTCACTCTTTTTTCAGATCTCGTTCTTGCTCTTTTGGGCAACAAGTTTGCTTCTACACTCACAACATTCTTTTGCATGTCTTCTAGTGTGGTAGTATCACGTTCCCACAACTGATATGCCATATCAACATCGAAACCATCTGGAAATTTGAGCAAAGCCAATCCCTCTAGTGGTTTAATGTTGACAGGAATAGCATTGTTTACTACATTAAACCTCACACAATAGTCTTTCACACTCTCGCCGACATCTCTCTTGATGTTCTCATATTCGGAAAAAATTTGAAGTGGATTCTTCTTCACCTCCCATTGATCCAGGAACTACTTATGGAGGATTGGTAAAGTGGTGATAGAAGCTGTGGGTAAAGCTCTTAACCATTTTCGAACTTCACCTGCAAAGCTTTGTACAAACAATCTCATCATCACATCTTCAATCTCTACTTCATGAAGGTAAAAGAAATCATTCATTTTATCAACATGTTGCTGAGCTATAATTGTTTGAGTGGCATCAAAGAAAGGTATTTTGGTTTGATAATCAGCGGGCATGGCACCAAGATTCTGAGGTAAAACAAGGGGTGCATATCGGGCAACCATAACTTAAGGTGGATTTAAATCAAGGATTGTGCTACTAGGAGTTGATGCAGTAGTTGATGGAGAACTAGGAGTAATAGGTGATTGATGGGGAATGGTAGTTTGATAGGGAAGTGCAGGGATAAATGGATATCGGAAATGAACTTCAGATGTTGAAAGGAATAATGATGAACTAAGGGTAGTGGACACTGGTTCAGAAAGCTCAGGGATCTTAACAGTAGTGAGAGATGATTGAGGGTAATTTAGAATATACTCATCAAATGACCAGTTTTCCTTTTGGACTTCGAGATCTACAACAAACTATGGATCTAGAACTATGTCATCAAGTGCACTTTCAGAGCTTGTTCTAAATAGGGAAAGGTCAAACGACAGATCAAATTGGAGGTCTTCTAAAGAGAACCACTCATCAGGGCAGGAATCTACTTTTATTAAAGGTGATGGACTGACTGAACTTTCATGTCTTTTGAGTCTTCTTGAAATCAGATTGTGATTATCCACTACTAGGGTAGGGTTTGGATCTGGATTGGTCCTAGTGTACTTTCTTGAAGATAGTGTGCTCAAATTTTGAAGTTTTATATATTGCTTTACAACTTTCCAATTCAGCCTAGTAAATTCTAAAACTCATCATCCATTAGCTTAAGAATTCAAATGAAAGATACTACGAGGGTGATTAGTCTTTCATTCCCCAGTGGAGTCACCACTATGTTATCACCTAGATTGAACCTCAGGCTAAAGGAAGGCAATGCCAGGGTAACCATAAACCACGCTTAGCCAAGTACCTAGCCCTACTAGGCCGGGATAGGGCTCTCTCCGTAAGCATCTCAGCCAAGATGACTATATGAGGAAAAGGACATTAGGCTAGGTATAGTAGCATGATCAGGAGGAGCTGGATAGTTTAGGTCTAGGGAATTAGGTAAAAATTGCAGGGTGTTCAATGGGGGGCATAAGGTTTAGCACTCTAGGGCTTTATGGGGTGAGATTTTTAAGACTGGTGAGAAGCTAAGAAGAGCATGTGAAAACCATGGATCCTTCCTAGATTGCAGAAAACATGAAATGGTGAATGTTTTCCCAAAGCAGAGCACTAATGTAATGAATTCTGCCTATCAACTTGAAAGCATTCACTTAGAAGCAATGAAATGATTAACGAAGTATACAAAACACATTAAAATATGATCAAAAAAGAAGAAATTGTACTAAAACTCCATACCACATGGATCCCATAAAAATAGTTGCAATTCTTATTAATCTCCTACTAAACTGCTACAAAATGATGTACAATCAAGGTCTGAGCATCCATTTGAGTCCAACCCTTTACAATGAGAAAAAAGAAGAAGATATAGGCTTTGCTTCAACCTCCTCCCATCCTCAGGGGTCGAATCCCTAAGGTGAGGATCTAATCTAACCAACACTGAACAAGAAACAGGAATATAGGCATCTCAACAACTTGCCTCTAAAAGTGAAAAAATGATTCATTTGAGCTCAAATTGACTTCTAATGTAATGAATCTACCCTCTATTACAATTTATCTATCATATTTACATGCCAAGTCATCATTTACAATGGAAAAAAATCCTCCATGAGATAAAATCCATGAACAAAGTCAAAAAAATGGAAAACTACCCATCCTATGCAAATTTTCCCTACGCGTAGCGCCACTGGACCAACGCGCAATGCCACTTTGAGGTCCCTTTTGGAGGGCTTCTTGGCATCCAAATTGAGCTCATGATATCCAATTAGAAATTTATTCAAGTCTACTTTCCAAAACACCTGGAATATTTTCATTTGAAGCTCATTTGACCCCTCAAAACATGATGCACCCAATACTGCTTCTGTGTGTCCAAAAAGTGGCAGAAAGGTCATTTTAG
Organism: Pinus tabuliformis; assembly: GCA_031772625.1. Classification (NCBI taxonomy): domain Eukaryota; kingdom Viridiplantae; phylum Streptophyta; class Pinopsida; order Pinales; family Pinaceae; genus Pinus; species Pinus tabuliformis. The sequence continues at coordinate 86,493,487 of CM062817.1, forward strand.
GGTGTTTTTTGACCTTTTTGTGGACCATTTCTACCCCAAAAACTTAGAAAATACATAGGTTGCATGTCCTCATCGCTTTGAATCCCAAAATTCAAACCATTTCTCCATTAGGTTCCCCTAGGAAAGGCACAACGCCAGTGGCACTACGTGTTGAGGCAGATTTCCTGTGTGTAAAACCTCAAAATTTGCAAGTGACAAAAACTCTTCCAAACCTGACCAAAATTGGTTAGAAGCACCATCATCAAGTATCTTGATGAGCCAAGGAAGCTTCAGTAAGGAACCTAACCCTATCATGCGCGTTTTTTCCTTTCAGAGCCTGCCTTAGCCTAGATTTTATCTTTTTGACCCTCATGTTGCAAGTTTTGTTTCGGGTCTTGTAATGGTAGGCCATGTGCCTGATCGTCTGATTGTCTCTATTGGCCTTCTGCAACAGCTTCTCAATGTGCAAATTGACTCTCTCAAGCCAAATCTCTCTATCATCTTCAATCTCCTTCTCAATAGGAGTCAAAGTGACCTGTGCCTCTTTGTCACTTTGTCAATTTTACCTTGACTAGTTCCAACTCCATGAGGACTTGTTTGTCATTTTTCACTCAACTGCTTGTTTTCTTGTTCCAAATATGTGATGACATACTTGGCCCTCTCCAAATTGTCCATCAAAGCTTGGACTTGAGCCTCATTTTCTTGTATGATGATGTCCTATTTTGTGTCCTCATCCTAAGCCTCTAAGTCAATTATTTCCATGCCATGATGAGTATAACATTGCTCTGGCTCATCATGCTCTGTCAAGTCAAAGTATCTTTCCTCATCATCAAAACTCTCCTCTGACATCTTTTCCTTCCATTTGTGCAGTTGTTGCACCTCTACCTCTTGTGTTGACGAAGAAGGCAAAGGACCTTCCACATCTTGTGGAGCAAGCATTTTCCTATGGGTTGATGAAGAAGGCAAGGTCCCTTCCACATCCTGTGGAGAAAACCCTTCCCTATCGGCTGCAAAAAATCTCCTTGTACCCCTCTGAGATGTCATGTATGTCCCGGGCACCTCAGTAACTCTAGTCTCTTTGGCCTCCTCATTTGTTTTCACCTGAGAACTACTAGAAGGCCCCCCTACTTCTTCAGACACTGGTGGAGGAATTTGAGGACCCCTGAAGATATCATGAGCAATAAATGTCTCCCAAGAGATGTTGAGGAGACTGATATGATGAAGCACAATCATCTTGATAAGGGAATAATGATAGAGACTACTCATCTGCTGAGGGTATGGCTTCTTCTAGACAAAATGAGCCATCTTCTCAATATTCCTGAACAAGAAATAAGGGAGGTTTATCATCCTCACCCTGGTAAAATGCATGAGAAGTCTGATATGATATGTGTACAACTTGGAAAATCTGCCCTCACAAGTGAAATATTTCATGATGATTTTCATCATGGGGACATACTTGTCTTCAAGAAATCTGAAAGGAAAAAGTCTCTTCACCTCATTTCTTTACCGAGGTTTGATATAAAGCTCATAATAGTGTTCATCTACGTCTTGGGCCTTGTACCACTTCTCCCCTACATTCAGAATCCTGGTGTTAACGGGAAAAGTGTCTATTTAGAATGACCCTATCCCACTAAGGTGTGACAGTGACCTTAGAAACAAACAGAGAAAACTACTTTTGTATTCTCCTTTATGAACTATAAACAAAGAGAAATAGGATGAACCAACCTGTGTCTTGTGCTAGTCCTTTGATCCAATCTCTCTTCTCTTTGACAGCTCCCAGCTACCTGCTCCCTTACTTGCCCAGCTTCACCAAATACCTGCAAGATCACAGAAGAAGGAAACTATACAAAGACATGGGTTCATACTCATAAAAAGCTTAGGATCAGATTTAAGCTAAACATACAAATGTAACAAACATCAATGATACACAAGCATGTAGTAGAAACTCAAATAGTTTTATTGATATAACAAGAAGATCCAGGAGGAGTTACAACCGATGATTCCTGATCCAGCATCAACCTCCCAGTAGAGAAGCCCCTCTTCACCTCCAAAAAAGCATAAATCACCCAATACTCTGATATCTATCTCAAAACCAACAACAATTCTCTGCAATGTACAATATTCCAGCCTCCGAATCTCTTGGTGAGGGATCCATATATAGATGTATGCAAAGAGGATGAGTCAGCTCATGAATTGATTAGTGGCTTCTCTCTGTCAGTTCTTGCTTCCACTTGGAGACTGAGAGCCTCTTACTCATCCCTGGTCGAATTCAGTGAGGCAAGTGTCATTGGAGAAGATTCTGGAAGCTTCCATTGTCTCTCCACCTCGTGGAATGACTCTGCCACTTGTCATTTCCCGCTCAACGCACCCTGGTAGTGCATTTAGGTGTGTTGCAACGCACCTAGCTAGTGTATTTGGGTGCTTTGCAACGCAGCTAGCTAGTGGAGCAGCTGAAATGATCCTGATTTGACTAGTTCTGAGCAGTTTCTGGTGGAGAACTTCTGGGAGAAGTTGTAATTTTTTGACCTTGTTCCTTTAGGAGTTATAACAACACTTTTAAGGACTTAGGAGCCCTTAGTTTATGGAAATTTCATGCTTGGAGCTGTAAGGCACAAAAATGTCTATAACAGTTGCCCCCTAAAGTATGAGGCCGTTTATCGAGTGAAATGCTTTATTAGGAGGATCCGAAGTTCTTTCAATGTTGGGAGGAGACCTGTAATAAGATACAATACAATACATTATCTTCATACTGTTTTCATGATCTAGCTGAGGCGGGCATTCCCATGCTCAGCTTTATAAATTCATTTTCATGTACATAGGACAGACAATCGTCTGATGGTAGACTGATGATTCTGATGGAGTCATCATCCTTTTGGTAGGGTGATTATCTGTGCTACAATGCTGTACATTTCAATGTCTTTATTTTTCCTGAATATATATCGCAGCCTAGATGGATGAAACTAGATCCGGGGTCTTCAATCTCGTCTGATCTTCACTCGAAGTACAAGTCGATCCATGTGAGAAATGTTTTGAAGTCGAACATGGAAAGACATCGCTTGATTACCAGTCAATGATGTAAACTGTTAACAAGCGCGAGAGGAATCACCGATAATGATAATGACCCTCAAGGTATTGCAGTACAATTCACGTGGTGTGAATAAAGGACTTGGCGTCGAACACCACGCAAAATCTTTCGGTCGAAGGTCATTGATGTATACCTGTCGCCGGAAGTGAGAAACTTGCCATTGAGGCATGCAAGCTTCAAAGTACTGAATGGGGTGTTCCTAGATCAACTTCTTGGATAATGAGCTGATGTCGACAAGAAGTGATCCGTCAAAGGAGGGCCTTAATGAGTCCCACGTCAATGACACGGAACAGAGCAAATGATTTTGATGGAGGTGAAAATGATCTGATGACATATGGTTCAGGGTGGCGGTCATGAAAGAATGAAGTATAATGTATGGTAGTGGATGGGACACAGGTGACTTCTCTGGATGACTTCTCTTGAACATGTCAGCAACACTTATGTGATGGATTGGTAGCATTTACCACAAATGTGGATGGTATGGCGTGACCATGGTGATGTGACCGGTGAATGAAACAACCCAACCCGACTCAGGCACGAAGTGGAAGTGTCATGTTCAAGAGCGACTTGCTACCAACAAAGTTTCTTTGAGTTTTCTTCCCAATTTTTCCCCAGTCATTGCTGACCAGTACCTCTTTATTTTTTTCAAGCTTGAGGGGGATAACATATGCTTGTTCTATAATTTTCCCTTCGGGCAAACCCATCGCTATGTTTTAACGAGCTTAGCGATAGTGAAACTCGTTCTCGTCTAAAGACAAGTTTGTTGCTATTTAATCTTTTTAACGAGTCTAACGACAAAGATAACTCGGTCCTTTTCATTTTTAGAGAGTCTGAAAAGGTACGTAAAGGTAACTCCGGAATTCCTTTTTCGTCATCTAATCCCTTAAGTCCGAAAAAGTATAAAACAATACAGAAGGGATGAATTTTCGATAATTTTAACGAGCCGAACAAAACAAGCGCTCAATCTTTTTGTGGAATAATCCCTCAGGTCCAAAAAGATTAAAATCTAGAGGAGGGATAGCACTTCCTGTCGCTTTAACGAGCTAGAAGGCCAAAACTCGGCAATCTTTTCATATTTTACGAGTCAGTTGAAAAGAGCTTAAAGAAGACTCATCTTTTGAGGAACGAGTGATAAGATGGGTAGCAGCTGATTCCAAGTAAGGTTTGGAATTTTCCAATCACGGTAGTGTCACAACGATGGCTAGTGAAATCACTCTTCGCAGCTATTCCTCAAAATGGGTAAACAATCAAACGGAGGTGAATGATCAGCCAATGGAAAAGTGGAGGTGACGGTGCAAACACGACCAAGGCTTTAATGGCTGAAATGTTTCATTCACGGTGGTTATTTACCGGGGGGATAGTTCATTTTTTAACGAGCTTAAACACGGGTGGAAACATTTGCTCGGACTTATGTTTATTTTTTAACGAGCTTGAACTATGTGCTAAAACTACTCGATTAGTCCAGTCATATGATAAGAATGTCTCATATAAAAACGGCAAATTTTATATTTTTTCCCCACATCCTTTCTTTATGGAAGTTTGGTGACAACTAATTCTACGACTTTAAAGGGTTAGCCTACGGGTTTAAAGGGAGGACCTAAAAATTTAAAAAATAAATAGTCGCCCTTCGCTTGCACTCCAAAAGGTTTGCATGCCCCCAGGTATAAAACAGAGTTTCAAAGTTACCCCTCAATTTGCAGACAAAACATTTTTTCTATCGGGAGAGGCCTACCTCTTACAGGTTACCCAAAGATTGCTCTATTCACACAGCAAACAAAACACTTCTTCGGCGATGTCTACCGAGATAAACAAGGGTGAGTGACGACGTCCGCCAACTCACATAACTTTGACAAGAGAATCTTATTCTAGACTAACCCCTCTTCCACCGACGGACGGGGTACAGACTAGTCATATTCTCCCGCGGAAATCTACCCTATACCCGAAGTTTTCCTGCCGAAGTAGACCAGGACGCATGCCCCCTGGGTTTCAGTCATATCCCTTCAAATTACTCGCACTCATCGGGAGGACGGACTGGGAATTGAGACATTTCTTGTGTGAAGAGACCATTTAGGGATGGTATATGACTATTTTCTATGCGTGATCCGGGAAATGAAAGCTGGTCCACGAGCTTGACCACTCTTCCTTTGTGCGGAAAACACATTACTCTAAAGAGTGAGGAGACGATGGCTCCCATGCAATAAATATAGTCTCGTCCAAGGAGTAGGTTATAATCCAAGGGTCCTTGAACGACCATGACGTTCATGCGAACTGTCTTCCCTCTCAATGTTATGGGCACATTGGGAAGGATCCCTAAAGGTGGACTGGTTCCTTTACCAAAGCCTGTCAGATTTCTCATCACAGGCAAAAGCGATGGCGAACCAAGCACTTTCCAAGCAATAGAGGAAAGGATACTCACAGAAGCCCCCTCATCTATGATGGTACCAGCCATGACCATTCTATATATTTGAACAATAATTCGGAATGGTACACTTGCTGGTAGGCGGGGTCTCCCTAGTTGATTCCAATCGAAGGAGACGACTAGGTTTCTTGGAGGTGGGACCGAGTAGATGGCTGGGTATGGCTCTGACGAACTTCCTTCCTACGGTAAAGGAACGGGTGGATTGCCCCCATGTTCGTCGGAGTCTGTGTTGATGAAGAGAATTTGGATGGTGTCATCCTTGTTCTCTTCAATGACTGTATCATCTGAAGATAAAACCTCTGAAGGCAAGACCGGGTCAACTGCCGCCTCGACCCTTTGACTTTCATCTGGTATGGATTCAGTTGGTTTCTCTTCAATGATAGGCGCTTCAGCCGACCACTTGAGCGGGCCAGCTGGGTTCTCAACTAGTGACGGACTCGGCAAGAGTTTTTTATATCCAGGAGGAAGTCGTAACGGTGAAACCGGACGATCATCCAAAACTCTTTTAGCCTCATCTAAGAAGGGATAGCGGTGGAGGGCATGGTCGCCTTCACACAGTTTACAAGGAAATCTAGCTTTCCCTTTTTTTCCTGGGGCTTCGCTTTCACTAGTTGATGGTGTGCTTTCAACATGATCTCCAGAGGTTGATGACACCGGATTGTGCAAACGAGGAGACCAGTCCCTTAGTATCCAGGGGATGCAAGGACAATCTCTGTGAAAGTGGTCTCCTTTGCAAATGACACATGGCGATTTAGGCTTGGTCGGTGCTGTGTGTGGATTTTCGTTAGATGACACTCGTTTTCCCCCATCCGCCTTTGGCTCCTTCTTCTTTTTCTCTTTCTTCTTCTTTCCCTTCTTCTCCTTAGGAACTTGGCTTTTAGCTTTACCAGTTCCATCAAGCGAAGAGGAAGGAGGAGAGGAAGAATTAGAGGAAGTAGAAGGCTGGTGGGTAACTCTGGACTCGTCTAATTTCTGATTCGATTGTTCAGGAATAGTGGTGTTCTAAACGACATTGGTTGAGAAGAGCCATACTGGCAAGCCAATCGTCAGTCCTGGAAGCGACAATGTGGCCATATGGGGCGCACCAACATCTCCCCAAGAGGAGAAGGGACTAGGATTTCCACCAAGGGGAATTCTTTGGTTGGTAGGCTCCATTTTCTCAACCCAAAGATCAACGTAGGAAAAGGGGATGAATATTCCGTTTAAAATAAATTTTAACACGCTTTGACACAACTTGTTTTTTCAGTTTTAAAGAGTCGAGAAAAAACAAAAGATGACTCTAGTCTCCTTCGATTTTTAATGAGCCTGAAGTGACAAGTGCTAAGATGGACCTTTTCCGTTAAGGAGTCTGAAAAGGAACGAAAGGGACTGCTCTGGAGGTCTAGGTAGAGGGAGTACCAAACCAATCGCAAAACTACAGAATACATTTTACGGTACGACAGTCAATCTTCCCGAATGCTATGTTCGGTGCATTGCGATCAGTAGGGCGGCCGACACGACTTCCTATGGATAAAAGGTTTTAAGCCTATAGGGGTCTCCCAATATATACTCGATGGTACATGGGAGCACAAGTCCGTACTGGCACTTATCGTCTCAAAGTGGAGGAATCACCCAACCCTCAGTGAGGACAACATTTACCAGGCTTTACGACGCCGGAATACGTCTCTAGCCTAGACCTCTAAATGTTGTGTGTTAAGTTACAAAGCGTTGTTAAGTTCATTGAATTTATTTTAAGTTGATCTTTATTATGAATTTTGCCTTTTTGGATCACCATGAGATGTATATGTAATTCCTAAAATGCAATCTAAAGATGATAAACAAGCTTTTATCTCTTTTCAACAATGAAAATCCTAGCTACAAGGGAAAAGAAAGACACAATCTTTTCGCAAAGAGCAAAGAGCACACTGTAGATGAACTTTTCCTAAATCAAGCCAAACAGACTGTCAATATGCAAATGCACATGCATGTGTTTTGTTTCTCACTTTCTTAATATTGATGCCTAAAAAGAAAGTTGTTGTACAAATTTGAATTCGCTTTCAAGTGAAAAACACAAACAAGCTTCTTTTCGAAATCAAAAGGTAGAGACGATTACGACACTTTATGATTTTGAAATAAACACTCGTTTCGACACTAGAAAGTCACAAATTCAAACCAAAGGCAAAAGTATAAGCATAATCGACTATCAACAGCAAATAAACTTCTTCCTATGATCAAAATCGACACTTGCGACAGATCTAAATCAAAGGACGACAGTATGACTATTCTACTTTTGCAGTGGAAAACTGTAAATGACGTAACAAACATACAAAAAAAATCTACAGTTTCTTTTATACAATTGAGGTGGAATATCAGCAAAGAAAAGGGGTTTTTAAACAGACACACACTGATCACAGGCTACAAAAATCAGAGACAAAACTGAAAAAATTGAGGAAAGAACCTCAGCTGCACAAGGTCAGGCTGATCAACGCACCTGCTACACAGAGAAACTGGATTACAACGTAGGTTGCCCTCTCGGGAACTGTGCTGAAATGCAGGAACTATTCACAGTACCTGCGCTGGGGCAGAAACGAGAATTCTATCTGGGTTCAGGGTCACGGTTTGCAGTTTAATCTATGGTTTTTGGCCGAGTAAAAGCAATCAGTAATGCACAATCAGAGGGTAGATTTAATGAAGGTTTAAGAGCTATCACAAAGGGCAATCAGATCATTTGTGAATCAGCTGTTCAAATCATAAACAGATCCAGTGAATGGATTGAAGCAGCAGATGTCTACTTTGCATTTGTTAATGGCAAATGCAGTTCGATTGGCTACTTCTAAGTTTATGAAACAAACAACAAGAGAAACACAAACAAACCAACTAGACGATCGTCCCCAGCAGAGTCTCCATTTTGTTAACGGGAAAAGTGTCTATTCAGAACGACCCTATCCCACTAAGGTGTGACAGTGACCTTAGAAACAAACAGAGAAAACTACTTTTGTATTCTCCTTTATGAACTATAAACAAAGAGAAATAGGATGAACCAACCTGTGTCTTGCGCTAGTCCTTTGATCCAATCTCTCTTCTCTTTGACAGCTCCCAGCTACCTGCTCCCTTACTTGCCCAGCTTCACCAAATACCTGCAAGATCACAGAAGAAGGAAACTATACAAAGACATGGGTTCATACTCATAAAAATCTTAGGATCAGATTTAAGCTAAACATATAAATGTAACAAACATCAATGATACACAAGCATGTAGGAGAAACTCAAATAGTTTTATTGATATAACAAGAAGATCCAGGAGGAGTTACAACCGATGATTCTTGATCTAGCATCAACCTCCCAGCAGAGAAGCCCCTCTTCACCTCCAACAAAGCATAAATCACCCAATACTCTGATATCTATCTCAAAACCAACAACAATTCTCTGCAATGTACAATATTCCAGCCTCCGGATCTCTTGGTGAGGGATCCATATATAGATGTATGCAAAGAGGATGAGTCAGCTCATGAATTGATTAGTGACTTCTCTCTGTCATTTCTTGCTTCCACTTGGAGACTGAGAGCCTCTTACTCATCCCTGGTCGAATTCAGTGAGGCAAGTGTCATTGGAGAAGATTCTGGAAGCTTCCATTGTCTCTCCACCTCGTGGAATGACTCTGCCACTTGTCATTTCCCGCTCAACGCACCCTGGTAGTGCATTTAGGTGCATTGCAACACACCTAGCTAGTGTATTTGGGTGCTTTGCAACGCAACTAGCTAGTGGAGAAGCTGAAATGATCCTGATTTGACTAGTTCTGAGCAGTTTCTGGTGGAGAACTTCTGGGAGAAGCTGTAATTTGTTGACCTTGTTCCTTTAGGAGTTATAACAACACTTTTAAGGACTTAGGAGCCCTTAGTTTATGGACATTTCATGCTTTGAGCTGTAAGGCACAAAAATGTCTATAACTCCTGGTTGCTTCTTCAATGATGGAGGGTGAGACTATGAATGTTACCCCAGCAAGAGTCACCTTTTTGTCCTGGAGATGGGCTACCAAAAGTCTGTTGAGCTTAGGGTGATGTTTCACTCTCTCTACCTGCTCACAAAACTCATAGCAGCCAAGATATCTGAAACATGTGACAACCAACTGAGAGGCATACAATTCTCTGAGGTTTGACGATCTTCCCTAATAATTCTGCCTCCCTTGTGTGGTTTTCTCTGATGCCTAGCTCTATCTGTTGAGGTGTCACTGCCTGTTTTTTCCTCTTCCTCATAGTCGCGGTCCTCTCTATCCATGTTTGCAAGGCTTGAAGTTGTATGAAGGGAATGAGTGAGAGTGATTTAGGAGTGAGGGGATGGGAGATGGCCTTATGGGATAGAAAATGAATGAGGGAGAAGGAATAATAAAAATGAGGGGGAGGGCTTGGTTTGTTTGAGAAATTGTCCTTTGGGAAGAGGGATAAAGGGATGTGAATATTATGGAAAGAGTTTAGAGATGTAGTGATAGGTGATAGGAGGAACAATGGGGGTTTAGGGTTTTAGGCATAACCAAGGGAGAATTTAGCTTAAAAGTTAAATTGCAAACCAATTAATGTAGTATGGAGGACAACTTACTTGTATGGAGGTAAGAGAGGGAAAAGTTTGAAGTTTTTTGAATTTTTGAGGCTTTTCTGGCCCTTCTGCTAAATGCGTAGCACCACTACACAGATGCGCAGCGTAGTGTAAAATTACACTGTGAAAATTACCAGATGCGCAATGTCAGGCCCAGACGCATAGCGCCAAAGTCTCAATGCGTAGCGCCAACCCTCCTGCCTGAAGCACGCAACACCAGTCTGCCTACGCGTAGCGCCACTCCACCATTGCTCCAGACACGTAGCGCCACCCTCTAGAAGTGCAATGCCAACTCTCCTTTGCCCAAAACTCGCTCAACCTTTCCTCTTCTCCTCACTTTTTGACTTCTTGCTTGCCAAATGAGAATGATGAACTTGAAAATGAAATGTGAGAGCTTATATAGGAGTAAATTTTGATTTTTCACTTGAAAACCCCACTTTCTAATGTTTCTTGACCTTCTTCAAAACTCTGTTTTTAATGCCTTTTCTTCTTTGTTTCTTTTCAGGTGGATAATGCTCAACTTGAACTGATTTTTGCAGTGTTTCTTTGTCTTGCAACAAGGAGAGATTCTTTGGTGCAGCTGGGATCATTTGTTACATAAAGTGACTTAAAATTACATAAGAAATACAAATTAAATCAAAATACTCTGTTTTCACCTCAAAAACATGTTTTTGAGGTGAAAATTACATTAGGTTAAAAGATAATGATATAGTGACTATGACCTACAAGCCATCATGCTTGACTTATTTATCATCCTCATACCCTTGCTGCCCTTTATTTACACTTTTAAATCATGCTCTTGACCTTGGTAATGAAACCCTAAGACCTAATGAAAACATGCCCTATGACCTAATGAAATCATGATTGAAAATTGACCATGAAACCATAACTGAAGACAACCTAAAGAAGGGTTAGCAAGTATACTCTATGAGGAAAAAATTAGATTTTCTGAAGAGAAGACAACCATCAGTGGATCAGTTTGACATGACCTAATGAAATGATGTAAAAATTTCAGTATGGGACCCCTAAAATGAAAATGCAAAGAGCAAATTTTGATCCCTGATGGAAGTATGCAGATACTAACACTAATAGAATCCACAGGAAAAGGGTGTTGAAGATGTTACTCCATGGGAACTTACAGTGGCTCCAGAGCCATTCACGGAGGACATGGAGGTTCAGAGACCTATAGAAGAAGTTTTTGGTGTTGACCCCTAATTTGTGGATAAAAAAGAAGAAATATGGGTGAAATGAAAACCGATTGATGAGTTCACTGACGTCAATCTGCTAAATCCTACACTGTCCATGAGACCAATGGAGGAGGTATTTATTAAACACCAATTCATTGAATAGTGTGCAAGGAAAAGGGCCCCCATCGAGGATAGGTACCAGTCATAAAAAATGGAAATTATTAAGTTAAGGAAGCAAGTATTGCACTTACGGAGACATGTGCGGAAGCAAAATAGAAATGTCAGTCGGGATGTTGTGAATCCTGGAGCCAAAACCACTTCAGCAATAGTGAAGATTGAAGACAGGCCTAAGATTTTAGTAGCCACACAGACTAAGTCATTTTTTATTTGATTCGCAGGAATTCCTGTTAACCACAGAAATTCAGAAATGGCGGACTACTATGTCTCGCCTTCAGCGGGGGTCTATCCCTTTGCAAGCCCACCAGGGAGGAGTCAGAGGAATTTTGGATCAAGCTAGGAGAGTGGTAGCTGATTACATGACTCAGATAGAGAAAGTAAGGCAGAAATAGGAGAAGCAGCAGAGAAAGATTCAGGAATTAGAAGAGAAAGTGCAACTACTAGAGGATGACAAAGATGAAATGTTTTCCCTGGCGCAATAGGAAATGGTGTACCGACCTCCTGCTAATATTTATGCTCTGTTCCTCCATGAAAAATAATTGTTTTTCTATGTGGAGAACATCCATAAGGAAGTAGGCCATGAAATAAGGGATCCTATACAATTTCAGTGGATCTCGAGGGCTTATAATATCCTAAACTATCCCCTAATATGAGAACTCTACATGCACAATTATCTTTTGGGGAATGATCAATCGTTCAATCTAGTGCCATATGTGGGGGATGTTCAACTAAGAGTCTGCACCTCCTTCAAGATTAACCAGGTTAAATGGAAGAAATCCTTCGACAAGCTCGAAAAGAATCAAGCGAACATGCCACTTGTAATTAGAATGGAGCATTATTAGGTTTTGTATGTTTTTAACAAACATCATACCTTCCTGTAAATAGAAGGACAGAAGGGTCAGATGCTGACAAAATAGAAGTGATGCACTAGCATGTGTATAAAATAGATTTATACTTGTCAGAAGGAGGCCTGGGATGGCTAATAGAAATGATGGATGTTGTTGTCATCAATGATGAGGGTATTCGAACCTTTTGGGGACCCTAATTTTGTTTGGGCTTTGGAAAGAATACCATGTTATATCGCATGTATTCAACATTGTGGGACCTGATGGATAGGTTTGGCATTTCAGTTTCCCATTATTTGGCTGCCAATCGAGAAGTACACACCATATTATGTCGTAGACAAGGATTGGTGGAATAATGTCCTTCAAATAGATGGATTTAAAATTCCTGAAACATAAATGGCCATGAGATATGGTCTTTCAGAGCTTCATGCTGACCAAAGTAGCTTCAACCTAGATCTGCGTAGAAGACAAGTTGAATGAGGACATGCAAAAATGCTAGTTGGGGGGAGATGTTGGTTGCTACATTTGCCTACATTTTACCTACCCTTTTATCCCTTTCCTATACCTATTTCATGTCCTTGTTGGGTCAATTTGTATTCTAAATAGAAAAGGTATACCTATTGTCATGTATTTGTGAATTATTAATTGATGAAGCATATTCGTAGGGGATTATTGCCTAAAGAGAATTGCTAACTTAACGTTTCTGATTCGAAGGAATTATGATCAAGACCATGATTTAGTGTATGGTTACTATCGAGTTGGAAGCGCTATCTTTAGATATCGGATACAACGGTGGTTCAAAATATTGACCACATAATTGCTATCATTGTATTCTATTGTATTTAGAGAATCATTGTGTATTTGTAGGCAGACAACTAACATAAACTTAGGAATTATCAGTTGTCAATTGAAATGTATAAGTAATGTTACGAGGTTGAGAAAGCCACCGCTAAGAGATATATGAGAATTCTAAGCTTGCAACAACAGAACTTTGTAATTTCATTTTGATTAATGCAATTTCTGATCTTTTGAGCATTCTATAGTTCTTGATCTTGCCACAACCTTGTTTATGGAGTTGGGCCCACTCTCCTAACCAGGTGTTGTTGGATTAGTGGTGTGCATAGGTTTATTTCTATTGCATTATTTCCTTGTTGTTGTAATGATTTATCAAGTGTGTTGTTGTGAGTCTTAACTTGTTGTTACTCTGATTGCTTCTACAATTATTACTTGTTGTTTCACATTGTTATGTTTATGATTGAATTTTCAATACTGGGTAGGGAAGGTGTCGCATGAATATACCTTTCAAGATAGCCTTGAAATAACCAGTCGAGCCCCGGGTTGACAATTAATATGGAATAGGGTGAATTCTATGATTCAAATCTAAACACCAACACACTTTATAGTACACTTTTATATATTACCTACCTTATTTTTCAATTGAAAATGTTCTATGTCATTCCCATATAGCAGTTTTGATTAATTTTTGTCCTTAATATTCAACAATTGGCTTTGGTTATTGTAAATGCACTTTGAGAGTCATATTTTTTTCCCATTTTTTGAGGTTTTTGTTCTTTGTTGTTGATTATGTGTTATTATTTTCATAACTCATATTCACCATGAACAAAGGGGCTATTCAAGGGGTGAGGTAGTCCCCAAATAAGTTTTTGGTTAGATTTTTTTCTCTATTTTTTCATTTTTTCAACCCATGTTTTTGCTAAAAGCGGTTTTGTTGCACAAGGTGGTGTTGGCCATGGTTTTGTAGTTTTTGTTATGTAACTATATGTAACTATTTGATTTCTAGTTCATATGTTGTGGGATGTATATTATATTGTAATATTGTACAAAAAATATAATTAAGAAAATATTTTTTGTTTTCCTAGGTTTTGGTTTCCACGATATAAATTTGTGTGTTTTACATTTTATCCTTTTTGTTTTTATTAGGAATCCATTTGTAGCAATCAATTGTACAGGGTTAAAATTTACATTTTTCTATTTACACTTTTTCCTTGCTGTAATCCTCCAAATAATTCTCTCTTAAAAATGTTGCATCATCAACCAATTTCTCAATTTTATTTTGTACAAATCCAAAGGATGAATTATTTGTGCCTAGAGTTATATCAACACAAGTGTATGAATTTGATATGAATTGGCCTTTATATTTTATATCTCTTTGATTTGATCCATTTGAGGATGAGTAAAAAATATAAAAAATATAGTTGACCCCGTACAATTTATCGACTTCACTAGTCAACAATTGTTTGCATAGAGAAGCTTAAAATTCTACACATATAGATAATTAGATTTTTCCTCAAGTTGTTTCTTATCCTTAATTACATGTGACACTTGAGGAAAGGATAGGAGGTTTCTTACTTTCTTGTGATTTTCTATTTCCTTTTCCTTTTGCTAAAAGATGATGATGACTTCTTTCTCTACCCATGGATCATTTGCAATAGTGGCTAACATAACCTTAAGGCCCTTCTTTTCAAGTTTAGTGGCTTTGTGATGATTCTGATGAATATCAATAAATAAATAAATATAAAATGCAATGACTTAACTGGTTGGGGTTTGTATATTAGAGGAATAGGTGCTAAATCTAGGATATGGGGCAATAGTTTTAATGATTTCAATGATTGATAAGTGTTTTACAATTTATTATCACTTACATCTTTTATATTTGAATCCCTAGTTATGTATTTCTATGCATTAGGTTCTTCTTCATATTTTCCATTTACTTTCTTTCTCTTATTATCCCTCGTTTTATCTTATTCTTGTCTCCTTCTTCCTCATCATAGGGGTTCCACTAGCACCACTAATAGAAGTTATAAAATCTTCTTACCTGGATTGAGATATTTTTTATTGTTGGGGCTAAAGGGAATGACCTTGATATTTCCCTCTTACCACATGTAATGCATTTCTAAGGTGAACTGCTATAACACCTTTCCATAAATAGTTTTGATTTGAATTGGATCATTGTATTATTTTCCATCCATCTTGATGCTTTTAGAGGGGAAAAAGTGGAGGAATTAACTCATAAGACCAGTTTTACCAATAGGACCTACTTTGGCAAGTTAGGGTTTGAAATTTTCTAGGAGCACTTTGAGGCATTAAATGACATTTTTTGGGGTTAAAACAATCCTGCTTTAGCACCACATCTTTTTTTTCCTATTCTACATGATGAGATGTCAAATCGATATCCTATTTTCTTATCAATCCAAATTAGTGTTCTGTAGTTCATCCCTCTTTCCCGATTTTTGGATCATTAAATGTTATATTTGTCATTTTCAAGCTAAGAGGTATATATACTTATTATGCTTCTTTCATTTCTTTTCTAAGACTTGAATTACGAATTGTTTTAAAGAGTTATCAAGTCTAGGTGTGTGTGTGTGTGTGTGTCTAATTATTATGTGTGCAAGATAAAATGGAATGAATATTGTTTTGAAAAGGTTATTAGCCATTGGTGGACAACCATTGGAAGCATGTGATCATTTAATTAATCATCAAACCACAAGTATAAAGGCACAAGGACATTATTGGTTTTTTTTATTGGAACAATAATATTTTCATTCTAAATACCACAAGGATCATTTTTGATCAACCATGAAAAGGAAACTCAACTAGGCCACATGGACTTTTCAGTGCCATTCTAAGGGCCAACAGACCAAGTTACAGGGTGTATATCCAACTAAATAACCATAATAAATGATAACATTGTGGAATTTATATATTGCTCATGTGCTATCATCTAACTCCCTTACCAAACACATGTATTCTAAGGAAGAACAAGGCTCCAATCATAGAATCTTTTATATTTTAGCAAGCATCATTGGTGGCTATGCCATAAGATCGCATGGTCAACATGTAGTCAGAACACTATCCTCAAAGGGTATCAATCCCCATGGCAACCCAAATTGTTACAGCCATTCCTTGTCCTTACTACAATGAAAACTAGTTATTTCCTACTTTTTCCACTGTTTGGTCCACATACACATAATTATTTTGTTATGAATGTGAAAGAATGACTCTCCTTATTTATATATATGTATGCTTCTATGAAGTGATGTTAACACATAATCAACACTTTATAATCAATGTAAATTATCAGTTGCAATGTACGTAATACAAGACCACGTGTTGTGAAATCGAATAATGTGTAGTGATTATGTTCTTAGTTATTTTTTACAAGTAAAATTAGATTGTGATAAAACTTGTGTTGACAATTTAGTAGTTTAAAGGGTATAGGATGACCTTGGGGAAGGGCCCACTAAAGTTACGGGTTGTGCTAATTAATTGATCTTTTTGTTTTGCAAGTATATTGACTTTTTGATTTTGATTATAATAGTTATATTTTATTCAAATAGTTTTATGCTAAGTTGGCTTGAATCTGATTTATTGTATATTTTTTTGAAGTAACAATTATCATAGCAAGTGAATGGTGTGACTCTATTTTCTTTTATGAATCCATATATTAGTAGTATGAGGGTTCATTTCATTAAGAATTTGATTGTTCTGCTACAAGACTTGTAGCCAACTACTTCAGATTTAACCTACTTTGAACTATGGCAAGTAGATGCTACGAAATTGGCATGCTGCAAAATTGCTAGGATTTAGGTCTACTTAGTGCTACAAAGCTAGTCACCAAAGAACAAGAGTTGTCCAGACGATGCGGCATTTAGATAAGTTGTGGGAAATACATAGGGAAATCCTCCTATTAGAAGTCATGTTCACATATATTTTGTTGTTTAGTCAACCTATATCATTTAGGAAAAGGTGAGGAGCTTACTTCTTGTGTATACTGCATGGAGTTCCTCGTTATGCTACTAACCCTGGTGGGAAAGAATAAATGTATGGAGTTTTCTGGAACTCCTATTGAAATAAGATACATATAAATATACCTTCATTTTTGGCATTGTTTTGTGGGAAGCACTCAAAATATTTAGGAATCGTTACCTAATTATGGTAAAAGATACGAGGACTGGAACTGGCTAAAGTGAACTATCAAGTACCCATTTCAGTTATCTACATCCTTGTTATCCTACATGCTAGGCTATGATAGGTGAATTAAAATAAAATATTTAAAAACCCTCAACCACATTGCGTGGTGCAGTAAGATCCATCCATATTAAACATTCTGGAAATTAAAGGAAGGAAAAGAAATCCCCAAGAGGGACCCCATAGTATTGTAGCTCAACTCCATAAGGGAGAAACATTAATAGTGGAGGAACCCAAAAGTTTCAAAGGCTCCTATAAGACAAAAAATTAAGATAAACCATTCATAGGAATCAGGGATGAGGGGACAATCGAACCGAAGGGACCTGCTGCATTTGAATTTCCCATATAGGAACATAATGGAATGGTTTTAATGAAAAAATTCCCTCCTTCTCTTTCGCACTTTCACGGTCTCACATATGAATACACGAACATTCTTTTTTAATTTTATTTCCTTTGTAATAGTTATGACTATTCTATAGATGCACAAAAATTAAATTTATTCCTAGCCACTTTAAAGGACTCAACTCTTCACTAGTTTATGGCACTTGGGGGAAATACCATTTGACCTTGGGATGAGATGAAGAATATATTTTTAAAGAAGTATTAGGACTATGGTAAGGATCGATATATTAAGGAAGAAATATTCAATATATCCAAAATTTTTGGAAGACTATCTAGAGATATTTCAATACAATCTACAAAGGACTAAACTAAACACTCTAGACGATGAAACCTTGCACACCGCTTTTCTTAAAGGGATATAAGAATATTTTATTGATACATTAAACCTTACGGGGTATAAGGATATTTCCAAATATCAACCTATCAAAATATGTATGAATTATGTCGACAATATTCTAGCGGAAGCTTCAAGTATGGAAGAGATTATCAAAATGTTATTTTTAAAACTACATGGACTGGTATAACTAAGGATAAATTGGGAATCCTATTGGATAAAATTAAGAATAATATTCTTAGAAGGCTTGGCTACCAAATCTATACCTTACAAGGTAAAAATAAAATAGAAGAAGTCGATTTGGATCTGGCTATCTTTTGTCCCAATGCTAAAAAACACTCTCTTTCATACATTCCTCTCAATGATGTGGAATTATGTGGAAATTGTAAATGAAAAAATGCCACTCAAAATTGTCCATCCTTACCAAGGCATAAATAAATCTTCCAAGAGACTAATGAAGAAACTGAACAATTTTATTTTGTAGCCTAGAAGAAGCCTTGGCCAACTATATTATTTAGTTCAATGCAAGACACCTCTCAGTACTTTACTTCCCATTAAAATCCATTTCTTCATTTATAGTCCCCAACAACATGGTAATGATGTCCTATCCATATGAAAAATTAAACTTGGTCATAGGGCTAGTGAGGACCTCCTTCTTTTGTGAACATGCCACCACATGTTCTACAACATTCTCCTCCTCAACCACATCCACAAAAACTTCTACTACTATCCAATAAACCATCTCAAAGACCATAATTACTTGCTCAACCCATGCCTAGACCAAATAATAAAATAATACAACTCGCCTAAAACATTTAACTACCCCATTTTTCTATTGATGTTATCACTCCAATAGAATCCCAAGATATCCATTTATGATGAGGGAAGGTGATTAGCGATCTAGTTAACCTCATTATTCAAGAACAAGACGATAAGAAATATATTTTGAGGCTAATTAATTTCAATAGTAGGCCCTCTTCTCCTGAACTCATACCAAGAAAGGAGGTAGTTCCCTTATATCTAGAAAGGTTACATTTAGAAAATCCAACTTCATAACCAAAGTTTGATTATCTAGGGTAACTTACAAATGTCTATGTCAAGATTCCACTACTCCAAGCCATAAAATATGTTCGAATTTATGTTAAGGCCATTTGAGAACTCTACCTTAAGAAGCCAAGAAGGAGAAAGAAGGATCCCAATATCGTTCAAGTAATAGGGAAATTGGGTGACCTAATGTTGGGTAATGTATTCATAGCCAAATTTATGGACCCTGGAGGTTCAGTTGTAAGAATTAATATTAATAATACCCCCATACCTTAGATACCTTAATCGTTTTTTTGGGAAGTTATCATTAAGTAAAAAGAAACTATGGAAAAAATTCATCTATTAGCAATATGCTCAAATCCAATGGTGCTTCAATCAACTAATACGTCCACTGTAAAACTAGAGGGAGTCATGAAATACATATTTGTTTCTGTAGCTTCATGGGAATAGCTAATTAATTTTATGATTCTAAAAACCAAATCCAATCTTGGGGGGTATCCTTTGATTTTGGGAAGGAAATGACTAGGCAATGGCAATTATAACTATTTCCAATGGAAATTATACCAAAACATTAACCCTATATTCCCTTGCCAAAATTATTCCCTAATTATGAAACTCCACTTTGGCCCAAAGACAACAATGAAGAAAAACTTCAACCTCTCCTTACTCTTGACCAAGATTTATTTCTTAAGGGAAATACTAAATATGATTTGATTTTCACCTTTAAGACTCAACCTCCCATGTTTAGCCTCTTACTGCTTACACACCTCCTCGAAAGGCACTCTTAAGAGAATTTCTCACCTACTAAGCTAATTCAACAAAGGGAAAAATAGCATATATAGAAACTATCTCTAAGGGACATGACTTTCCTATTGAAATCTATCATAGGAAAACCTTAAAAATTATTTTTGGGTTGGAACCTACCAAGCAAGAGCATCTTATTGAAATATTACAAAGGCATAGTAATTCCTTTGCATCAAACAACACTAATATGAAATTGATTCACTTGAACCTATGTACTCAACATATCTATATTAAGGAATATTCTTCACTTATTTGAAAACCCCAATGGAGGATGAATCCTCCCCTTAAGGATATACTTCAAGAAGAGATTTAGAAATCACTCCATGCAATTCTTATCTATCCCATTTCCAATAGCAAGTGGGTTTTGCCCCTAGTTATTATACCTATGAATAATGGTAAGTGGCGGGTGTATGTAGATTGTTGAGAAATAAAAAAAGATAACCTTGAAGGAATATTTTCCCCTACCATTCGTTTATCAGTTCCTTGACACCTTAGAAAGGAAGAAATGTCTCTCTTTTGTTGATGGATTTAGTGGCTATAACTAGACGTAGGTTTCCATTGAAGATGAAGAAAAAAATGATATTTACATGTCCTTGGGGTAATTATGCTTACCATTTATCCCCTTTGGTTTATGTAATGCTCTCGATACATTCCAAAGGGATTTTCTTGGCATATTTATGAACCTAATTAATAACTAAGTGGAAGTCTACATGGATGAATTCACTGTGTACGTGAACATTTGAAGAAATTATAAGTAATCTCGAAAAGGTTCTAATCAGGTGTAAGGAAACCAACCTTTCCCTCAATAATGAAAAATGAAAATGCTTCTTACTTAGGGAAGAGTATTGGGACACCATGTTTTGTGTTAAGGGATAACATTATAACTGGATAAAATAAAGGTTATTTGTAATATCCTAGCTCTGGAAACGTAGAATATGTCGACAACGTTCCAGATATGTGGGATACTATAATTTTTTTTAATTGAAAATTTACTATGGTAACATCACCCTTATTTCATTTATTAACTAAAGATGCATAATTATGTTAGACTAGCAAATTCCAAATAGCCTTTGAAACTCTAAAGGATAAATTATCAACAAACCCTATCTTGTGAGGACCTAAACAGTCACTTCCTTTTCATATTTTTGTTGATGCCTCAAATATAGTCATTGGATTTGTGCTAGGTCAAAAGGGAGAACAATGAACTTATGTTACTTAATAAAATCATTAAAAACTTAACCCTAACAAATAAAATTATAATGTGATCAAGTAAAAATTTCTTACTATCACAAATTCCATTAAAAAATATTTGTGCACATTGACAATTCTATGATACATTATCTTATGAATAAAAACACTATCAATGGCAGAGTGACCATATTGATTCATTTTCTCACAAATTTGGATACCAGCCTAGATCGATCTTAACTCCGAATATATGAAGCACCGAGAGGGATCAAATCTCTCGAGGTGCAAAACTCATTTTTGAGTGCAAAACTTGAGGAAATGTTTTCAACTCGAGATATTTTATCCATATCGATGCTTGATAGATCCAGAGTTAAGATGGATCTAGGCTGGTTTTAGTCATGTGCAGCCAAATAAAATCTAATGAACATATGAATAATTTTATCAATAATATGTAAATTAATCTAATATTAATATAATCATTTTAAATATGCTAAATATATCTCATATTAATTTGGTCATTTTAATTTTAAATTTACTTAGTTACCTCAATTTGTTGAGATGATAAATATTTTTAATAACTTTAATGATGAAAAATGATGAAATATAAATTTTGAATGTAAAGTGAAAATGTAATAGTGTTGAAGGATAGAAAATGTGAATAATAAGAATACAATCAATTACAAATATTTTTCATTGTTATTAATCTCAAACTATTTTTTTCTACTATTCTTATTGTCACCCTTGTTACTTTTGTCATCTTTTCATATCAATTATATGAAAATGATAGGTTAAATCATAAACCATTTAAATATTTAGCTCGAGCTATTGTACTAAACATCATACCTTGTCTCTCTTTCTCTCCAATATTAATAGGTTGAATTACTATAAAAAAAAACTCAATGTACATTGTCAATAAGGTTTTGTTCTTACATTGAAATCAATGCACAATGTTAATCCAATAACTTTAAAATTAATGTGCCATCATACATCCAATTACATCAAATCATAAATCAACATCTACACTAAAATCAATGCATCTAATGCAAGAAATAAAATAAGGTTAGAAAACAACATTTACGCTGAAATAAATGCATCTAATGCAAGCAATAAAATAGGATTAGAAATCAACTTTTTCACTAAAATCAATGCAACTAGAGGAAGTAAGAAAATAGGATTATAAATCAACATCTACACTGAAATCAAATAGGATTAGAAATCACCACCTACACTAAAATCAGTTCATTTAGTGCAAGCAATCAAATAGGATTAGAAATCATCTACATTGAAACCAATGCATCTAGTGCAAGCAATCAAATATTATTAGAAATCAACATCTACAGTGAAATCAATGCATCTAGTGCAACTAATCAAAGAGGATTATAAATCACCATCTACACTAAAATCAATTCATTTAGTGCAAGAAATCAGATAGGATTAGAAATAATCTACATTGAAATCATTGCATCTAGTGCAAGAAATCAAATATCATTAGAAATCAACATCTGCACTAAAACCAATGCATCTAGTGCAACCAATCAAATAGGATTAGAAATCACCAGCTACACTGAAATCAATGCATTTTGTGCAAGAAATCAAATAGGATTAGAAATCACCATCTACAATGAAATCAGTGCATCTAGTGCAAAACATCTTTTTCCCTCTCTCCTCCTTCCATCTATATCTATATCTCCCTCCATTGATCATTTTTCTCTCTATCTCAACCCACAAAACACACACACTCTCTCACTCCATAACTATCAATATCTCTATCCTTCCCTCCTTCTCTCCATCTATCTTTTTTTCCCTTTATTCACTTTCCATCTATATCTCTATCTCCTTTTGCCTCTATATACCACTCCAAATACACTCTCTTCCTCCAATATATCTATCTATCCATCTCTCTCTCTCTCTCTCTCTCTCTCTCTCTCTCTCTCTCTCTCTCTCTCTCTCTCTCTCTCTCTTCCCCTTATCTCCCTCTATCCCACTTCCATCTCTCTTCCCTCTTGTTGTCCTCTCTCCCTCTCTCTCCATCTTCCTTATCACTCCCTCTCTCTCTCTTTGCCTTTCTCTCTCTATTTAATTCATCTTACCTCCCTCTCTCCCTCTAAATCCATTTCTCTTTCCCTCCCCTTCTCTACTCTGTCACATCCTCTCTTTCTTCCTTACTCTCTTTCCATTTCTCTACCACCTATCTCTCTCTCTCTCTCTCTCTCTCTCTTCACCCTCCAACTATGTTACTATGTCCCTCCCTCTCTCCTCTCTCTTTCTCTCCCCCATTCTCTCAATCTCTCCTTATTTTTTCTCTTTATCTCACCCCCACACATACACGCTCTCTCTCCATCTCTCCCTTATTACTACCTCTCTCTCCACTTCTCACTCTCTATGTATTTCATCTTCCCTCCCTCTCTCCTCCTCTCTCTCTCTCTCTCTCTCTCTCTCTCTCTCTCTCTCTCTATATATATATATATATATATATATATATATATATTCCCTTCAATCATCTCTCTTCCCCCATCACTCTCTCTCTCTCTCCATCTCTCCCTTGTCACTTCCTCTCTCTCTCCACTTATCACTCTCTATGTATTTCTTGTTCCCTCCCTCTCTCCCCCTCCAAATCCATCTCTCTATCCCTCCCTCTCTCCTCCTCTCTCACAAGTACTCTCTCTCATCCTTCCTCTTTCTCCCTTCCTCTCCTACATTCCTCTCTATTCCCCCATCTCTCTCTCTCTCTCTCTGACCTCCAATCCTCTCACTATCTCCCTCCATATCTCCTTCTCTCTCTCCCCCATCCATATTTGTGTCAGGCTCTCCCTCTCTTACCCTTCTCTACCTCTCTCAATCCTCTCCCTCTCTCTATCTTCATTCCTCCTCTCACCTCTCCTTCCATTTATCTCCATCTCTCCCTTGTGAGTGCCGCTATCTATCCAACTCTATCACTCTATGTATTTGTTCTTCCCTCCCACACACAAACACACACACACACACACACACACACACACATACATATATATATATATATATATATATATATATAGAGAGAGAGAGAGAGAGAGAGAGAGAGTTATATATCATGATATATTAATATATATTATAATATAACAAATTTAATATTGTATTAATAAAGTTATTAATATTTACTATTTTTTTGCATGGTATTAATAATAATTTGGCCCATGGTATTTGTCCCATGGTATTCAACCCATTAGCTTCACCTAAATAAAACCTCTTTTTTGGGTTTTCGTAAATATAAAGAGGTTGACAGAGTAAATAAAAAAAGTGGTTTTATCTATTTAACATACCCCTAGTTTATTTATATTTTTAATTATTTACCATACCTCTCATTTATTTATACTTTAATTTATTTTCCCTATAATGTTCATAAACCTATTTATATTTAAAATTTATATTGTGTTTATACATAATAATAATTAGATTTATTTTTAAAAAGGGATGACATTAGATTAAAAATGTTAAATGTTAAACATTACATTTACATTTACATGTTTACGTGTTTACATGTTTATGTGTTTATGTGTTTACATGTTTACATTTTTACTTGAGATATCCCCCCATACTAGGCTTTTTACTTGAAATCTACCCCCATACTGGGTTGTAGAGCGCCTCTCGATGCAATTACCATTCTCGATAGACCTTTAGAAGATAATGTTGTAGCTAGTTTTCTCTCTAGACAAAATAGTGAAGAAATTAGATACTTTATGATATATGTGAAATTAGTAAGGGAAATTTATGTTAGGAAACCTAGTAAGTATCCTTGAGATCCTCCTACTCTCGATGTGGTGGGAAAATTTTCAGAAATAATGTTTGGTGAGAATTTTCCTACAAAATGTGATGATTCTAGGAATTTTTTAGTAATTGTTCAAATTGGAAAAAGGAATATTTGAAATGTATTGGTTGTTATGGGAACTATAATAAACTGATGACTAGAGAAATGTTTGAGTTGCTGAGATTCACCAATTTGAGACCAACCCCTATTATGTTGGAATTGGCTAATCAATCCAAAACTTGTCTTGAGGAATTTTTAGAGAATGTTGTTATCTTTGTGGGACCTTAGGAGTATCCAACTGATTTTGTTATGTTATGGTATGTTCTATGCTTATAAAAATTTACTTCTTTTTCTTATTATATTCCACCGATTAGCAATCACATGTACATAAAGTAAATTGCAGATAGAACATTAAACGATCGACAGAAAACAAGCCAAGACAAGAGACACAAGATGTAGCGGCTAGCTAGGGACAAACCCCACAATGTGTGGGGAAACCCTTTGATCAAATCTTCTTTTATCTTCAATAATTCAGCAGAGAGAAATAGTACAATAAATCTGTTTCATATCAGCAGTAGCAAACCCTAGATCAGTAGCATCAGCATTAGCGACTTCATTATCAAACTAGGGCAGACCATATCTCACAAACCGACAGTTGGATTGACTTCATTCCACCACCAAACGTTTCGGCTTCCAGAGGAGGTTCAGATGAACCTACAACGCAGTTCAGATGAGGAGATCTTCTAGGCCACGCATGTCAATCTTTACTTCTGCAGTTGCAGCTTCAGTTTCAGCAGTTTCCGGCTTCAAACTAGGGTAGTCGATATCTTGCAAACCGTTCGTCGGATTGACTTCATTCCACCACCAAAAGTTGCGGCTTTCAAAGGAGGTTTAGATGAACCTACAGCGCAGTACCAAAGAGGAGATCTTCTAAGCCACGCAAGTCAATCTTTACTTCTGCAGTTGTAGCTTCAGTTTCAGCAGTTTCGAGCTTCAAACTAGGGCAGTCGATATCTTGCAAACCGTTCGTCGGATTGACTTCATTCCACCACCAAAAGTTGTGGCTTTCAAAGGAGGTTCAGATGAACCTACAACGTAGTTCTAAAGAGGAGATCTTCTAGGCCACGCAAGTTAATCTTTACTTCTGCAATTGCAGCTTCAAATTCAACAGCTTCCGGCTTCACATGTGTGAGAGAGAGAGACCCATTTCAATGCAGTAGAGAAGAGACTCATATCTGCGCAGTAGAGAGAGAGATATGTGATGAGATGAGTGAGTCCACATGAGGAAAATTCCTCTTATATTTATACACAACGTTGGTGGGTGAATAGATGCGACTGTTGGGCTTCTGAGCCTACATGAGTTGTAGGTCGGCTTGATAATAATTCCATAATCAAAATAAATTCATATCTCCATGAATACTTATCGGAATTGGATGATATTTATATCAATCCTACACCTCTCGATGAGAGGAATCTAATAAAAATATTATTAGCCATGAATAAGATGACCCACATGAAGTTTTGCCCTGGTTTCCAATTTTAACACTCCCTCTCAACCATGGAGAACTTCATCTGCAATCTGTCTATCGGTCGTTACTATTCATCCATCAAATGCACTGCCTTGTACAGCCTGACCCTTCCCTGCTCTGCTCTATTTTTCCTGATCTGCTTTGTCTTGTTCTGCCCTGCACTGATCTGTACTGTTTTGTTCTATTCTGCTTTGCTCTTGCATTGTTCTGTTCTACTCTTCTTTTGTCCGAATTATGAAGAAGAAGAAATGATCAAGGATGTATCATACTGACTCAAAGTCAGTCTCAGAGTATGTACCACTAGTCCCAGACCAGTCTCAACCAACCCAAATTCAGCGTCATAGTGAGTACAACTCCAATGGTCCCAGACCAATATCATCCTCCACTGACTGAAAGTCAGTCTCAGAGTATGTACCACTGATCCACAACCAGTCTCAACCGACCCGAAGTCAGCGTCATAGTATGGTACAACTCCTACCACTGGTCCCAGACCAATATCATTGATCCCAGATCAATGGAGGTCATCCTAGCGTAGGGAGTACGGTAGTTACAACGATGCGTCCATCGGTACTACTATGGTCCCTAACTTCATTTCCCTGCTCATTGATCAGATGAGAGGTACTTCCCATGAGTCCCAGACTGCATGGGTAGGATGCCTCGACAGGAGAACTAATCAATCCTGTCCTCATAGGAGAACGCATCAATCCTGCTAAAATTGCCATGGAGAACACATCAATCCAGGCCTCACAGGAGAACACATCAATCCTACTACAATTGCCATGGAGAACACATCAATCCAGGCAGCCATGGAGAACACATAAATCCAGGCTCACAGGAGAACACATCAATCCTACTACAATGTCGCCACGGGGTGTACATGTATACCACCAGGGGATAGTGAATAATCCTTTGGTCATATGCTGCTCCAAGAAGCACCCCGCACCCCCCTGGAGCTCTCAAAGCTCAATGCATCATACATGACCCTCATTGGAGGGTCTTTGAACAACTCCAAGTTGTTCATGGAAAGTCAGAAATTTTAGTTTCCTAAGGGGTTTTGTCAGAATGTCGGCGACCTGTTTATCTGTACCGATATGATGGAGCCTTATAGCTCCCCGTTGCACCATATCTCGAATATAATGATATCTAATATCAATATGCTTGGAGCGAGAATGGAATACGGGGTTCTCTGACAAATGAATCCCACTTCGGTTGTCACAAAGGATCACAGTGGTATCCAATGTGAATCCAAACAACTCACTAAAGAGCTTTCGCAACCAAACTGCCTCATAAGAAGACATGCTAGCAGCAATATACTCTGCTTCGGCGGTGCTCAAAGCCACCGAATTTTGTTTCTTGCTCATCCAGGATATCGAAGCAGATCCCAAGGAGAAACAACACCCGGAAGTGTTCTTACGGTCCTCCACATTGCCTGCCCAGTCATCATCTGTGTATCCAAATAGTCTCACATCTCTGGCAATGTATCTTAACCCATAAGTGATAGTGCCACGAAGATATCTCAGCAGATTCTTGGCACCAATCCAGTGTATGTGGTGGGGTTCAACCATATGTTGGCTCAACGTGTTGACTGCAAAGCATATATCTGGACGGGAGTTCACAAGAACATTAATGCTCCGACGAGTTGCCGATACTCAGTAGCATTTCGTAAAACAGGTCCAGCAGCACTACCGCTTAACTTCTTGAAGTCAAGCTCCATTAGAGTAGTTACAGGCTTGCAGTCCACCATTCCGAATCTTTCCAATATCTTCACCACATATTTTCCTTGAGATAGGAAAATTTATCCTAGCTTTTGCCACACTTCAAGTCCTAGGAAGTAGTGCATCAGTCCTAGGTCTTTCATTTCAAATTCAGAGGCCAGCTCCCTCTTACATTTTTGAATGAGAGGGTCTGCACCTGTTAGAAAGAGGTCATCCACATACAACACTAGTATGAGAGGCTTGTCATCTTCAACCTTAAAGTAAAGGGTAGGATCGGCTTCACTCCTAGTGAATCTCAGCTTCATCAAGTAGCTATCGATCCTCTCATACCATGCTCGGGGAGCTTGCTTCAGCCCATAGAGAGCTTTCTTCAACCTGCATACATGAGATTTTCGATCATAAATCTCAAATCCTTCAGGTTGCTCCACGTAGACCTCTTCTTTGATCGAGCCATGCAAGAACGCAGTCTTGACATCCATCTGATGTAGGTTCCATCCTTGTGAAGCGGCAAGGGCTATGATCGAGCGGATGGTCGTATATCTGGCAATAGGTGCAAATATCTCATCATAGTCTATACCTTCCTTTTGGGAGAAACCTCGAGCAACAAAACGAGCCTTATACTTTTCTGTGCTTCCATCTGATGCATGCTTTATCTTGTAAAGCCATTTGGAAGTAACAACAGTCTTGTCCTGGGGTCTGGGAACTACTTCCCAAACATCATTCTTTATGATAGACTCATATTCTTCGGTCATAACATCCTTCCATACTTGATGCTTGACGACATATGAGAATGACGAAGGCTCATTTTATATGATCGTGCTCATGATGGTCAGGTATCCTTGATACCTATAAGGTTTCTTACTTTCACGAAAGGTTCCTCAGGGTGCAACATGTCCTTCAGCATCATCAAGTAACCCCTTAAGCCATGAAGGCCTCTTCCTAGAAGAGGAAGGCTCATATGGAGGAGGATCAATCGGATCCATGGGTTCTTCTACATCAGGCATTGATTCATCATCCTTTTTGTTCGGTTCCCTGGTGTCGGCTTCTTGAGAGCTCCTCAAAGTCGGAAGATTGATCACCTTGCTGAGAGCCATATCTTCATCAAAGGTGACATCATGACTAATTATGACTTCCCTTTGACCAGCTACATAGATTCTATAGCCTTTAGTATTTTCACCATAGCCCACGAAAATTCCCTTCTTTCCAGATGCTCCCAAATTATTTCTTTTCTCTTTCGGCACATGAAAGTATAGAGGGCTTCCAAAAATTTTAAAATGAGAAACATCAGGTTTCTTACATGTGAATTTTTCTTCAGGAGTCTTGGAACCCAATGCTTGATGAGAGCATTGATTTTGTACATATACGGCAGTCTTTGCAGCTTCAGCCCATAGAAACTTAGGAAGACTTTGATCATGTAGCATGGCCCGCACAGCTTCCATAATTGTGCGATTCTTCCTTTCTACCACACCATTTTGTTCAGAAGTATATGGTGTAGTAGTCTCCCTCTTGATGCCAGCCTCTTTACAAAAATCATGGAACTCATTAGATTCATATTCAGTCCCATTGTTAGTTCTTAAGATCTTGATCTTCTTTTCGGTTTGATTCTCGATTAGGGCTTTGAAGTGTCGAAACCAAGGGAACACTTCATCCTTCTTTTTCAAGAAGTATATCCATGTCTTTCGAGAATGGTCATCTGTAAAAGTGAGATAATATGAGTATCCTCCCAAGGAGTTCATAGGCATCATACCTGATATGTCTGAGTGAACTAGATGTAATATATCGGAAGTCTTTCTTTGACTTGAAGGGAATGGTCCCCTTTTGAGCTTTCCTTCAGCACATCCCAGACATACACCTTCTTTCTCTACTTGGAATTCAAGCATCCCTGTTACCATCTGTCTTACATCGGGTAGAGCTTCGTAATGAAGGTGGGAAAGCCTCCGATGCTAAAGTTTGGACTGAAGCGTTGTGTCACAAGACATGACACCTAGTGGACTTCCACCGACTTGATATAAAGAATCAACTCGAAACCCAAGAGTGAAAGCATCTTAAACATTATTTTTCCATATGCGTACCTTACCATCGCTGAAGGTTACCTTATAGCCTTTGTCTTCCATTGCCAAGATGGATACCAGGTTCTTTTTGAGGTCAGGTACATATAATACATCTTGTAAGTGAATCGTATTACCTTGATTCAGTTTAAGAGAAACATTGCCTACACCTTTCACTGGGTATTTCATGTCATCTCCAAGGACAATTTCCAGGTTAGTTTCTTTCTCTACCAGATTATAGAGTACTTCTTTGTAACCAGTGAAGTGTCTTGAGGCACCACTATCAATGAGCCAAATTCCCATTGAGTCCGAAGGAGCAGAGGTAGATAGAGCAGCTGGTAGATAATATTCAGCTTGCTTATCGTCAACAGTGTTAGATTCATACCTGGAATTTCTAGCCTTCTTGAATGGTTGCCCTCTTCCTTGATTTCCCACATTCCTTTTTCCTTTGTTGTTGAATTCTCCATTCCTTTGATTACCATGTGAGGGATTTTGATCATTGGCACGGTGAGAGTCCTTTCTATCAGGGCATTCCCTTGCATAGTGACCTACTTTATTGCAAATGAAACATCGTCCTTTTCTTCCACCCTTAAATCCAGCCTTTCTTTTCGATTTAGACTCAGAATTATTTCTTTCCTTTGCATGAGAAGAAAAATCAGCAGGAGGACCTTTAGGAAAGGGCATTTCCTGCTCTTCTACCCTTGTTTGTTCTTGAATGCATCTAGCCATTAATTCCTCGAAACTAGGAATTACATTATTGTTCAGAAGAGTAGTCCTGAACACATACCATTCAGATGGTAATCCTCCAAGAGTTGTGAGTGTTATAGACATTTTTGTGCCTTAGATCTCCAAGCATGAAATGTCCATAAACCAAGGGCTCCTAAGTCCCTAAAAGTGTTGTTCTAACCCCTTGAGGAACAAGGTCAACAAATTACAGCTTCTCCCAGAAGTTCTCCACCAGAAACTGCTCAGAATAAGTCAAAACAGGATCATTTCAGCTGCTCCACTGGCTAAGTGCATTGCATATCACCTAAATCCACTGGCTAGGTGCGTTGCAACGCACCTAAATGCACTATGAGGGTGCGTTGGGCGAAAAATGACAAATGGCAATGTCATTCCGCGAGGTGGAGAGACAATGGAAGCTTCCAGAATCTTCTCCTATGACACTTGCCTCACTGAATTCGACCAAGGATGAGTAAGAGGCCTTCAGTCTCCAAGTGGAAGCAAGAACTGACAGAGAGAAGACACTAATCAAATCACAAGCTGACTCATCCTCCTTACACACAAATATATATGGATCCCTCATCCCAAAGATCCAGAGGCTGGAATTTTGCACATTGTAAGGAATTTCTGTTGGTTTTGAGATAAACATCAGAGTATTGGGTGATCTATGCTTTGTTGGAGGTGAAGAGGGGCTTCTTTGCTGGGAGGTTGATGCTGGGTCAGGAACCATCGGTTGTAACTCCTCCTGGATCTTCTTGTTTATCAATAAAAACTATTTGAGTTTCTCCTCCATGCTTTTGTATCATTGATGCTTGTTACATTTGTATGGTTAATTTAAATCTGATCCTAAGTTGTTTATGAATATAGATCCATGTCTTTGTATAGTTTTCTTCTTCTGTGATCTTACAGGTACTTGGTGAAGCTGGGCAAGTAAGGGAGCAGGTAGCTGGAAGTTGTCAAAGAAGAGAGGGATTGAATCAAAGGATTAGCGCAAGGCACAGGTTGGTTATTTCTACTCCTCTCTATTTATAGTTCATAAAGGAAATACAAAAGTAGTTTTCTCTGTTTGTTTCTAAGGCAGCTGTCACACCTTAGTGGGATAGAGCAGTTCTAAATAGACACTTTTCCCGGTAACAAAATGGTGACTCCGCTGGGGAGAATGTCTAATTAGTTTGTTTGTGTATCTCTTGTTGTTTGTTTCATAAACTTATAAGTAGCATTCGAACTGCATTTGCCGTAGCAAATGCAAAGTAGACATCTGTTGCTTCAATCCATTCACTGGATCTATTTATGATTTGAACAGCTGATTCACAGACTATCTGATTGCCCTTGTCATAGCTCTTAGACCGTCCTTAGATCTACCCCTGATTGTGCATTACTGATTGCTTTTACTCGGCCAAAAACCAAAGACTAAACTGTAAACTGTGATCCAGAACCCAGACAGATTCTCGTTTCTGGCCCAGCGTAGGTACTGTGAAGGGATCCTGCATTTCAACGCACTTCTCGAAAGGCCAACCTGCGCTGCAATGCAGTTTCTCTGTGTTACAGGTGCACTGATCAGACTAGCCCTGTGCAGCTGAGGTTCTTGTGCTTCATTCTTTCCAGTTTTGTCTCTGAATTTTGCAGCCTGTGATCAGTATATGTCTGTTTAAAACCCCTTTTCCTTGTTGTTATTCCACCTCCTTTGTACAAAAGAACTGTAGATGTTTTTGTGTGTTTGTTGAGTCGTTTACAGTTTTCCATTGCAAAAGTACAATAATCGTACTGTCGTCCTTTGATTTATATTTGTCGCAAGTGTCGATTTCGATCATAGGAGAAAGCTTGATTGCTGTTGATGGTCGATTATACTTTTACTATTGCCTTTGGTCTGAATTTTTGTTTTTCTAGTGTCAAAACGAGTATTCATTTCAAAATCGTAAAGTGTCGTAATCGTCTCTATCTTTTGATTTCGAAAAGAAGCTTGTTTGTGTTTGTCGCTTGAAAGAAAATTCTGATTTGTACATCAACTTTCTTTTTAGCATCAATACTAAGAAATTAGAAAACAAATACATGCATGTGCATTTGCATATAGACAGTCTGTTTGGCTTGATTTAGGAAAGTGCATTTACAGTGTGCTCTTTGCTCTTTGTGAAAAGATTGTGTCTTTCTTTTCCCCTAGTAGCTAGGATTTTCATTGCAGAAAAGAGATAAAAGATTGTTTATCATCTTTAGATTGCATTTTAGGAATTACATCTACATCCCGTGGTGAACCCAAAAGGCAAACTTCATAAGCAAGATCAACTTAAAATAAATTCAATGAATCTAACAACGCTTTGGAACTTAACGCACAACATTTAGAGGTCTAGGCTAGAGACGTATTCTGGCGTCGTAAATCCTGGTAACTGTTGTCCTCACGATGGTTGGGTGATTCCTCCACTTTGAGACGATAAGTGCCAGTACGGACTTGTGCTGCCACGTACCGTCGAGTATATTTTGGGAGACCCCTATAGGCTTAAATCCTTTATCCATAGGAAGCTGTGTCTGCCGCCCTACTGATCGCAATGCACTGAACACAACATTTGGGAAGATTGACTGCCGTACCGTAAAAATTATTCTGCAGTTTTGCGATTGGTTTGGTACTCCCTCTACCTAGACCTCCAGAGCAGTCCCTTTCGTTCATTTTCAGACTCCTTAACGGAAAAGGTCCATCTGAGCACTTGTCACTTCAGGCTCATTAAAAATCGAAGGAGACTAGAGTCATCTTTTGTTTTTTCTCGGCTCTTAAAAACTGAAAAAACAAGTTGTGTCAAAGCGCCTAAAATTCATTTAATTCAGAAACATACCTTCCCTTTATTTTAGTTGATCGAGTAATCCGCAATCGTGGAAGAAAGTCAATTGAAACCCCGTCGTTCGCGGAGGCTTACGAGTCAACCGTCTTTGTCTCCGGAATCGAAACCAGTACGGACAAAGCGAACTTGTTTAACCGGTTCCAAATCTCCTATCAAAGTTAGAACAAGTGTTCCAACGACATCAGAGACTCCGGTTACTCCAAACATTTCTGGAATCCCTGCCTCTACAGAAGAAGTTCAACAGCCACAGAAGGACAGTGATACTGATCCTAGTTTGAGAATAAACACTTGTGTTACCGAACCAGTTCCATCTACAACCAGTTTGGAGAGTCTTACTCTTCAAACATCTGTTGTTGCCGATTTCACACCTTCTTCGGCACCAGAAATATTTTACGGACCTGATGGTCTTCCCCTTCCACCTGGTCTAATTGCAATAGAAGAAATTGTAGAATATCCTCAAACAAGTACTCCAACGAACTTTGGAGTCGGGATCACTCTATATCCTTCTTCATCAGAAGTTAGTCTACCACCAGCGGAAGCTCCCGTAGAATCGCTAGGTAATCTTTTGGATAGAATACAAATGTTTGAACAACCGTCAACATCTAGGACTGTGTCATCTGACACAACGACGGCATAACTCCCTGCTATCACTCCGACAATGTTCGTCGGTATACCATCTGTCCCGACTAGCTCTCAACCGCTAGAAGGAGCCCACTCAGGGGCTATTTCGACAGTATGGTCCGTTCCTGTTTGTTCATCCGAAAGAATATCCGTAAACTCTTATGTTGAGTCTCAACAATTTGATCCATTTGGAGGTCAATTTGGGCAGTCCGGTCCCCAAGGGCAAACAATTCCCTTGAGTTCTGGATTACCACCGTATGGGGGCCAGTATACCCTTTCATTATCCCCTCCGGGAGGATATCCATACAGGAGTTCACAACAACATTCAAGTTATACTGGAATTACCTCAAGTGGTTGGGTACCTATACTACCTCAACAACCAAGAGTTGTGTATTTGATGCAACAATGCGTACCTATGTCGAACATCCCGACTACGCCAGCTATTGTGACGGTGTCGCAAGTTCAAACGCTGCCTGTTGTATGCCAACCTCAGGTTTCTCAGGTTGTAATGCAATAGCCCCTTGACCCTATGACTCAACCACAATCGTTGACTAGTGGAGCGACACAGGTCCAGACGGGTACAATTACCCCTCACCTTGGTCAAACAGTTAGTATCGCGCAACAACACATGGCTTCACAACCATGGCTGGTGAAATACCAACAACCGCCATTCCAACAAGTATACCAAGGTCCTGAGCAGCAAATCTTTGCGAACAGTGGACAGCCGTACATTCAAAACGGTCAAAATCAACCATTTTACAATGGTCATGTCCACCAACCTTACCAAACATACCAGCATCAAATGCATTATGCCGGTATGCAAAGACCAACTGCTCAGGCGATTCCATCTTATCCTGGGTATGCTTCGCCTAACCTGAATTAACAGTTACCCTTCGTGGCAACCTTAGAGTTACCTGATTTAAATCGGTTAAAAAACGATCCAATTGCTTACGCCCCTTGGTGGCCAGCGATTCCGCATAAACTTCCATCAGATATTCCTAAATTTAATGGAAATCTGGGTGAAGATCCATCGAATCACGTGATGACCTTTCATCTATGGTGTTCATCAAACACCCTAAATGATGATTCGATAAGACTTCGCCTCTTTCAGAGGACGTTAACGGGTCCGGAGGCAAAATGGTACATTGAATTACCTAGAGCTTCATTTGACAACTTCAGTACCTTAGCCACAACCTTTTTAACCCATTTTCAATTACCAATAAGGTACGAAACGGGAACATAACTTCTTACCAACTTCAAACAGACAACGGCCACTCACATATCTGATCATATACATGAGTGGCGACGTCGTCGTAGGATGGTAAAAACGTACGTCCCTAATCAGCTCTTAGCTGAATGGTTTGTCAATTCATTACTACCTTCCATCACGGAAGATGTGGCAAAGGGGGGAGTCGTAACAGAAGAGCAAGTTATTGCTCGTGCACAATATCTGGACTTGATTTACACTCA
The DNA here is from genome assembly GCA_031772625.1 of Pinus tabuliformis. Lineage (NCBI taxonomy): Eukaryota > Viridiplantae > Streptophyta > Pinopsida > Pinales > Pinaceae > Pinus > Pinus tabuliformis. Next base: position 86,529,227 of record CM062817.1, read on the forward strand.
GTCTGGCATGCTCTACGACAAAATACCTGACACCCCTAGACCGGAATTCTCAATTCCTCCTCCTCCTAAATCAAACAATGACTCTCATGCCGACGATGGCGTGATTGGCACGACGGACACGAAATCGAAAAAGGCTACATCCAAAAAGGCCCGTAATATTTCAGGTCAAAATGCAAAAGACGAGCTTCTTGCTTCAGAAGTAAATGTCGTATCGATGGACAAAGGCAAAGAAACCAAACAACCAGGAAGTAAGAAGAAAGGCAAAGGGAAGAAGAAAAAACAATAAGAATCATCACCTGAAAAATATTCTTCAAACCCTCTTGGAAATAGGAAACCAAAAACTCCGTGCTTTATATGTGAAGAGGATCATCGGACAACAGATTGTCCACACAGAGCTGAGGTCAAAAATTCTTCAAGAATTCAAAAACCTCCGCAGTATTAACTGATCCGTTTCCAAATCCAGGAACAAATCTGGTTGAAAGTGGAAATGCTTCCCCGTCTCAAGTGCTAATGTTGTCGGTTTCAAAACAACAAAATGATGCTTTGATATCGACAAGGAACAAAGATTATGGGAATCCACAGCTGTCGAACAACAAGGATAAAGATCAACCAAGTAGTTCGACAACAACTTCGACAGAAGTTGTGCCACCCACCATCCCTGAATTAACGATAAAACCACCAAAGGGATTAGTACACAAGTCGACATTTAAGCCCCGCACTAGAGCGGCACAACATTATAACATAGTGGAAGATTTGGCCCAATCGCCATCCACTATGTCGACTCTTGAAGTACTACAAAATTTCCCATCCCAAAGGTAGGCTTTATTATCAGCCATTGGTGGGATTGACCCAAAGGATTCCAATCTTGTATCCTTCGATCATAAAGGATACGATCCTCAGTTACCAGCTCCACTAGCTTTCCTTGTTCAAGTGAAAGCCCTCAACAAAACTGTTCATCGAACAATTATTGATGAGGGGGCATCTACATGCATTATGTCAATGAGTTGCTGGAAAACTTTAGGATCTCCAACCTTGTCGCGATCTTTGACGACATTAAAAGCATTCGATGGAAGGACATATACCCCATATGGTATCCTAAATAACTTGAAAGTTGAACTAGGAGGGAAAACGGTAGAAATAGATGTTGAAGTCATCGATGGGAATCTTGATTACAACATACTACTAGGACGACCATGGATATATGCCATGGCAGCTGTTGTGTCGACCTATTTTAGGAAGATTTCATTTCCCTTTCAAGGAGGGATTACAATCGTCTGTCAACAAAACTTCCTCCCCAATGGTTCTCAAGTTACGGGAAGCATTCCCATGATCCATGGAAGCCCCCATTCGCTTCAGAATATCAGAGTAGGCCTACTAAAAGATCTTATACTAATGGGAACTTTCGCTCTTCCACCTCCAATCAATCAGGCGGAAGTAGCATCGATAGGAACCTGCAACATGATATCTTCTACAAAGATCTCAAAAAATGATATCGACATGGATCATGCAGTGGTTTTTCCCCCAAGACCAACGGAAATATTGTAGCAATCATTGTTCCTAGCATGGGAGGTATACCCAAATCAACGCTCATCAAGCGTTTGGATAGATAGGTCTAGAGAATATGGTACTCCTTCAGATCCTTGGTCGCGAGTGCATGTCACCGACGAAGGAATTGTCCAATCAATGGTAATTGAAGGACCAGCATGGAATGATTCCCACCATCGTTCCCTTCTTCCAGATTGTGGAGAAGATACTCAAAATGACCTTTATCATCCTTGAGTCTTTGATTTTCTGTCAAGTACTGTAAATACGGTGGATTCCAAGCGAAACTTGTCCAACATTGAAGAGACTATAGCCATAAATATCTCGACCAAAACAGATGTTGTAGAGAATATTTATGTTGGAAAATGTTGTTCTCCATCAAAACTGGAAATATATAACGCCCTTTTTCGCGAACTTAGAGATGTCTTTGCTTGGTCATACAGTGAAATGCCAGACATCGACTCAAGTATCGTTGAACACGAAATTAAGATGTATCCAGATGTCAAACCAGTTCGACAACGGCTAAGGCAGGTGCACCCCATGAAAGCCACTGCCATTAAGGCAGAAGTTGAAAAACTTCTCCATGCTGGTTTCATCTACCCGGTTCCTCTAACCGATTGGGTATCGAATATTGTCCCTGTTATGAAAAAACAGGGGACAATTAGAGTGTGCGTCGATTATAGGGATGTAAATCAAGCTTGTCCAAAAGACAACTACCCTACACCCTTCATTGACCAGATAATTGATGAATGCACCGGATGCGAAATCTTTTCATTCATGGATGGATTCTCCGGGTATAATCAAATAAATATCCACCCATAGGACCAGTCAAAGACTGCATTTATTTGTCCGTGGGGCACATTCGCATATCGAAAACTACCCTTTGGTTTAAAGAACGCAGGGGCGACGTTTCAGAGGGCAATGAATTATGCCTTCCATGACATCAAAAACATCGTTCAACCATACCTCGACGAACTTCCGGCTCACTCGCGAAAGCAAACTGATCATCTGCAGCATTTAAGAGCAATATTTCTACGTTGCCGACATTGCAAGATACGACTCAATATGCACAAATGTGTATTTTGCATCAGTTCTGTTCGTTTACATGGCTTTGTAGTCTCCAAGGATGGGATTCGTCTCGACCCATGTAAGGTCCAGGCAATCATAAATTTTCCTCCACCTTCGAATTTGCTTCAGATTCAGAAACTCCAAGGGAAAGCAAACTTTTGAGAAGGTTCATTCCAAATTACGCCGAGCTTGCTAAAGGTTATACACGTCTCTTGAAAAAGGAGGTACCCTTTGTCTGGGATCAGGTTGCACAAGCTTCCTTTGATGCTTTAAAACATTCCCGAATGAAAGCATCATTAATGTACGCCCCTGATTATCAAAGAGATTTTAACCTGTATCTGGCTGCAACAAATACGACCATCGCAATGGTTTTAGCTCAAGAAGTCGATGGACTTGAGCATCCTATATATTATTTAAGTAAAATCTTAAATGATACAGAAAGCAAATATTCTTACGTTGAAAACTAGTGCTTGCAGCTGTTCAAGCGATACAAAGATTTCGACACTATGTACTCTTTCAGAAAATTACCATTCTGTCAGATTGCAACCCCATGACTTATATATTGTCGTGGCAGTTATTGGGGGGAAAATAATCAAAATGGATAGCAATCCTACAAGAGTTTGATCTGGAATTTGTAAAATCCAAGTCAAAGAAAGCTCTAGTTTTCGCAGAATTATTATGCGATCTCCCATCGTCGTCCAACGATGAAACATCCGAAGAATCAATCGTGGATGAAAGTTTGTTTCTGATATCTACAAGCAATGAGTGGTATGGGGATATAATCGTTTATCTCCAAACCCAAAAATTTAGGCCAAACATCTCCCACTCTGAACAAAAACCTATTCGATACCAAGCGAAAGACTACATGATCGTCGGTGATACACTTTACCGTCGTGGTATTGATACAGTTCTGAGAAGGTGCCTCACCCATGAGGAGGCCAAAAAACTCCTGAATGAGTGTCATTCAGGTGTGTGTGGGGGGCATCAATCTGGATATGCTACAGCACAAAAAATTTTACGAGCAGGATACTTCTGGCCAACAATGTTCAAAGATTGCATAACCGCAGTCAGAAGTTGCCATGATTGTCAAATTTTTAATAGCAAAACCAGAAGACCACCCGCACCTCTACAGCCAATAGTTGTTGTTGGGCCATTTTCCAAATGGGGCATCAATTTCATGACATGTAACCCCACCTCGACCGAGGGGCATGGGTATATCATAGTCGCAGTTGACTATTTTACCAAATGGGCTGAGGCGATGCCTACATTAGATAATACAGGTGAAACAGCTGCCCTCTTTTTTTTCAATCATGTATTTGCCAGATTCGGCGTACCACAGGCTATAGTCACAGATCATGGATCGCATTTTCGCAATCACATGATGGTTGAATTAGCTTCCAAACTAGGGTTGTCTCACGACAGCTCTACTCCATATTATCCGCAAGCCAACGAACAAGTTGAAGCAATCAACAAGGTCCTGAAACGCATGCTGCAAAGGATGATCGAAGTTCACAAAAGAAGATGGCACCTAATCCTGTACTTAGCTTTGTGGGCTTACTGAACATCGGTAAGGAATGCAACCGGGTTCACACCCTTCCAACTGGTATATGGCCTGGAAGCAGTCTTACCAGTCCAGTGTGAAATTTCGTCTCTCAAACTCGCAATTGATCTCCTCCCCGGAACTTCAGAAGAAGAGGCTCGTTTCTTGGAATTAATCCAATTGGATGAAACCTGTCGTGATGCCACTTTGGCTAACGAAGCCCATAAGAAACGAGTCAAGGTGCAGTTCGAAAAAAATGTCAAACCCCGTGTCTTCTCGGAAGGTGACTTGGTCTTGATTTACGACCAAGAATCCAATAAATTGGGAGCAGGTAAATTTAAGTCTTTATGTATGGGCCCCTATATTGTTAAATGAGTGTTAGCAAAGGGAGCCTACAAGTTAATGGATTATGAAAGAATTCCACTGGCACAACCTCGTAATGGGTTGTACCTCAAGCGTTACTATGCGTAATGGTAACCAGTATGATTTTGTTATATTTTTGTTTTCGCTAAAGTGTTTGTTTTTGTCGAGTAATCCACTTTTTACATTTATTGTAGATGTCAAACCTATTGGAGCCATGTGTTGGATATGCCGACGGAGCGAGTCGTAGTTTGCAGAACCTGTCCTCCACAGCCTAGGCCATTTTTGATCCAAGCGACGAGTTAGTAAGTTTCAGAGGTGTATGTATTGGTCGATCAATGAATAACATTGCTGAGTATAGCGCGTTGATAGAGCTTCTCTCTGATGCCATCACTCATGGTATACGCTGGCTAAGTCAGGCTAGACTCACAACTCGTAATACTACAACTCAATGGTATATATTCCGTCTGAAACCCAGCTATTTATCGCATGTTCCTAAGGGTTAAGATTTTGGAAAGACAATTTGATCTTATTCAATATCAACATATTTCCAGAAACTTAAACACATTAACTGACTCATTAGCAAACTATGTGTTAGATAGACATTTGCAACATTTATAAAAAGAAACACATCATCAATGTTTTTCATGTGGATCATGTAGCTCAACCAAAATAAAACTCCGAAAATCAAAAATATATATAACTGTGTATGGTTTACACATAATGTTCTGTAACCAAGACAAAATCGGTCAAACGACCCAAAAACTAAAAATGCTAGGGGGCACCCTAGTCTAATGATGCTCGTGATAGCAAGTCACAGCCTGTGCAATCATGCGTAGGAGACGAGTCCATCGTCTGGGCACACCAGTAGTATGCCGCTGTAACAGCAAAGGTAGCTCGTCAGTCCTCACATCTGGAATACCAAGAGTGAGGCCCTCAACCTACTCCTGCAAAGCTGTGAGAGTCTCGGCCACATCGAGGTCACGAAGAATAGCCCTTCCGACGGCCTCTCCTGCTGGGGCAACAGCTGGTACTCTCAGGCGAACTACTGGATGAACGGGACCAACATCTGCATGTACACATGAGTTTGATTAAAGTCTTGATAAAATAAAGCACAAGGACATTATAAGCAAAAAACGATAAATAGCAATATGGTCAAAGATTTTACCAATGGCGCCCCACTGCTCGCCATCCAGCAGTACTAAATCTGGATCACCCCGGAAGTCCATGCCAGCGTATGGATACTTAGAATAAACCATCTCCTGACGATCAAACCACCTGAAGAAGGTATCAGAAAATAAAATCTGAGACTGGCCAGCATGCCTAGACATATGGTCAACCCATCTCTGCATACGTGGTTCGGTAGGAGAAGGTAAATCGAGTGCAATGTACTGCGGCTGCATTAGTGGTATCTTCTCCAAGGCAAAGGCTGTCAAAATAGAACCATACCCAAAGTTCTTCAACCTCCCATTCTTTATCTTGGTCAACTATTCTTTCATCACAAGAAGTACTGTGTTGCACCAGTTGAACACCTTCGGTTGGAGGCATTCCAAGGCATGCTGCATATAAGATCTATTGGCTACATGAAGAGACGCACTACCGGCCATCCTACCAAAAGTAAACAGAATAGTCCTAAGGGACCTGTCAGTGACATCACGGATGATGATCTTGCCGTCTTTACTCGGCTGAGATCCTTCTCTGCAGTACCGGCGGACATAATCTCTCACAGAATCGCCTCCTCGGGCCGAACCTGACAAAGAGATAGGGGAACCCCGCCTCGACAAGCCGGTCAAGAAATAAATGTCTACTATAGTCAAGGGGATAGATTTTCCCCTGATCTGGAAAACCCGATTGGTAGGATCCCAAGCATTAAGCAAATACTGCAGTAAGTGGATCTGCTGTCTCATGCTAGAAATGCGGAAGAACTTTAGCAAGCCACAATTCCGCAGCGCGTTCACTATAACTGGATCATGTAGGGCAAGCATGTCCTCTTCTTCATGCTCACGTTCTCGCCATGTAATGGTCATCTTACTCCAAAGATCTCTAAAAATCAAACAAGAGAGGAGTTAGGTCCTGATTTTGGTGAGAAACAGGTAAAAATTCCATCAAAAATTGTGCATCAAATTCCCTTTTTGCACCCAACGCACCTACAGCAGTGTTCTAGGTGCGTTGAATGTCAGATAGCCTTTAGACAGGACAACATTCAACGCAGGTTTCGATACACTGAGGGTGCGTTGATGGCAGAACGAGTTCCTTAAAACCCCAGGGGCTCAGAAAAGCTAGGAATCAAGCTCAAAATGCAAAATGGAAACCATGAAATGAAAGAGCTTAGGTTTAGCTCCTACTTGGTCCAGATGGCACCGAGAATCGTCCACAGAATCTCCCAAAATCAACTGATGAAAATCGAGGGGGAAAAGCACCTTCAAAGCTCCAACAAACCAAGTTCAAATGAAATGGTAAAATGAGAGGTAAAAAACACTTTTTAATTACTTTTACATAGTTCAAAGTAAAATATTAGCGTTTTAAACTTGTTTTCAAGCAAATATTGTTCATTTCTGACTAGTTTGATGAAGCAGTTGAAAATACAGTACGATCTTTGGAAGGACAAAGCTATTTATGGTAAAATCAAAACAAGACCATCTAATCGAGCAGTGTTACCGCAAGGTTCAAGCTCGTTAAAAAATAAACCCACACCGAGCAAATGTTTCCACCCGTGTTTAAGCTCATTAAAAAATGAACTATTCCCCAGTAAATAACCACTGTGAATGTAGTACTTCAGCCATTAAAGCCTTGGTCGTGTTTGCACCGTCACCTCCACTTTTTCATTGGCCGATCATTCACCTCCATTTGATTGTTTACCCATTTTGAGGAACAGCTATGAAGAGTGATTTCACTAGCCATCCTTGTGACACCATGATTGGAAAATTCCAAACCTTACCTGGAATCAGCTGCTACCCATTTTATCACTCGTTCCTCAAAAGACGAGTCTTATTTAAGCTCTTTTCAACTGACTCATAAAATATAAAAATATTGTCGAGTCCTTGGCCTTCCAGCTCGTTAAAGGGACAGGAAGTGCTATCCCTCATCTAGATTTTAATCTTTTTGGACCTGAGGGATTATTGCACAAAAAGATCGAGTGCTTGTTTTGTTCGACTCGTTAAAACTATCGAAAATTCATCCCTTCTGTATTGTTTTATACTTTTTTGGACTTAAGGGATTAGATGACGAAAAAGGAATTTTGGAGTTACATTTACGTACCTTTTCAGACTCTCTAAAAATGAAAAGGACCGAGTTATCTTTGTCGTTAAACTCGTTAAAAAGATTAATAACGACAAACTTGTCTTTAGACGAGAACGAGTTTCACTATCGCTAGGCTCGTTAAAACATAGCGATGGGTTTGCCTGAAGGGAAAATTATAGAACAAGCATATGTTATCCTCCTCAAGCTTGACAAAAATAAAGAGGTACTGGTCAGCAATGACTGGGGAAAAATTGGGAAGAAAACTCAAGGAATCTTTATTGGTAGCAAGTCGCTCTTGAACATGACACTTCCACTCCGTCTCCGAGTCGGGTTGGGTTGTTTCATTCACCAGTCACATCGCCATGGTCACACCATACCATCCACATTTGGGGTTAATGGTACCAATCCATCACATCAGTGTCGCCGACATGTTCAAGAGAAGTCATCCAGAAAGGCCACCAGTGTCCCACCCACTACCATACATTATACTCCATTCTTTCATGACCGCCACCCTGAACCGTATATCATCAGATCGTTTTCACCTCCATCAAAATCATTTGCTCCGTTCCGTGTCATTGATGTGGGATTTATTAAGGCCCTCCTATGACAGATCACTTCTTGTCGACATCATCTCATTATCCAAGAAGTTGGTCTACGAACACCCCATTCAGTACTTTAAAGCTTGCATGCCTTAATGGCAAGTTTCTCACTTCCGGCAAAAGGTTTACATCAATGACCTTCAACCGAAAGATTTTGCGTGGTGTTCGACGCCAAGTCCTTTATTCACACCACGTGAATTGTACTGCAGTACCTTGAGGGTCATTATCATTATCGGTGATTCCTCTCGCGCTTGTTAACATTTTACATCATTGACTGGTAATCAAGCGATGTCTTTCCATGTTCGACTTCAAAAAATTTCTCACATGGATCGACTTGTACTTCGAGTGAAGATCGGACGAGATTGAAGACCCCGGATCTAGTTTCATCCATCCGGGTTGCGATATATATTCAGGGAAATAAAGACATTAAAATGTACAACATTGCAGCACAGATAATCATCCTACCAAAAGGATGATGGCTCTATCAGAATCATCAGTCTACAATCAGACGATTGTCTGTCCTATGTACATGAAAATGAATTTATAAAGCTGAGCATGGGAATGCCCGTCTCAGCTAGATCATGAAAACAGTATGAAGATAATGTATTGTATTGTATCTTATTACAGGTCTCCTCCCAGCATTGAAAGAACTTCGGATCCTCATAATAAAGCATTTCACCTTATTAACGGCCTCATACTTTAGGGGGAAACTGTTATAGACATTTTTTTTCCTTACAACTCCAAGCATGAAATGTCCATAAACCAAGGGCTCCTAAGTCCCTAAAAGTGTTGTTCTAACCCCTAAAGGAACAAGGTCAACAAATTACAGCTTCTCCCAGAAGTTATCCACCAGAAACTGCTCAGAATAAGTCAAAACAGGATCATTTCAGCTGCTCCACTGGCTAAGTGTGTTGCATAGCACCTAAATCCACTGGCTAGGTGCGTTGCAACGCACCTAAATGCACTATGAGGGTGCGTTGGGCGAGAAATGACAAATGGCAATGTCATTCCGCGAGGTGGAGAGACAATGGAAGCTTCCAGAATCTTCTCCTATGACACTTGCCTCACTGAATTCGACCAAGGATGAGTAAGAGGCCTTCAGTCTCCAAGTGGAAGCAAGAACTGAGAGAGAGAAGACACTAATCAAATCACAAGTTGACTCATCCTCCTTACACACATCTATATATGGATCCCTCATCCCAGAGATCTAGAGGCTAGAATTTTTCACATTGTAAGGAATTGTTGTTGGTTTTGAGATAAACATCAGAGTATTGGGTGATCTATGCTTTGTTGGAGGTGAATAGGGGCTTCTTTGCTGCGAGATTGATGCTGGGTCAGGAACCATCGGTTGTAACTCCTCCTGGATCTTCTTGTTTATCAATAAAAACTATTTGAGTTTCTCCTCCATGCTTTTGTATCATTGATGCTTGTTACATTTGTATGATTAACTTAAATCTGATCCTAAGTTGTTTATGAATATAGATCCATGTCTTTGTATAGTTTTCTTCTTCTGTGATCTTACAGGTACTTGGTGAAGCTGGGCAAGTAAGGGAGCAGGTAGCTGGAAGCTGTCAAAGAAGAGAGGGATTGAATCAAAGGATTAGCGCAAGGCACAGGTTGGTTCTTTCTACTCCTCTCTATTTATAGTTCATAAAGGAAATACAAAAGTAGTTTTCTCTGTTTGTTTCTAAGGTAGCTGTCACACCTTAGTGGGATAGAGCAGTTCTAAATAGACACTTTTCCCGGTAACAGTGAGTGCCATTTCTCTATCAGTAATGGTTTCCCCAATAGATAGGAGATCGTTCTTGATCTCGGTGATTCTTAAGAAGTATGCTTGCATACTTTCATCTTTACCTTTCTCTATTTCCCTCAACTCATTTCTAAGAAACAAAACTTGATTTGCATCATTAACTTTAAATAAACTCACCAGTCTATCATAGATTTCCTTGGAGGTGTCTAGATTAGAGATGTAGGCCACCAAGCGCTTGTCGATAGAGTCCCAGATGATCTTCTTTGTTTTGACTTCTCCATTTTTCCATTTGTTCCAGGCAGCAGCAGATGCATTTGATGAAGGCTCAACAAAATTGCCTCTTACATGGTCCAGCACTCCTTGATCTTCAAGGGTTAGATCGATAGACATCTTCCATCCGTGATAGTCAGCTTTCTCACGAAGCTTGTCTTCGGCAGGAAAGAGTGTTGAGGACCCCATAGTTCTTTTAGGATATCCTTGCCAATCTTCTCTTCAATGATTGCTCTTGCTCTTGCTCGGGCTTTGTCTTCACCTCAGCTCTGATACCATGTTAAGTTATGGTATGTTCTATGCTTATAACAGTTTACTTCTTTTTCTTATTATATTCCACCGATTAGCAATCACATGTACATAAAGTAAAGTGCAGATAGAACATTAAACGATCGACAGAAAACAAGCCAAGACAAGAGACACAAGATGTGGCGGCTAGCCAGGGACAAACCCCACAATGTGTGGGGAAACCCTTTGATCAAATCTTCTTTTATCTTCAATAATGTAGCAGAGAGAAATAGTACAATAAATCTGATTCATATTAGCAGTAGCAAACCCTAGATCAGTAGCATCAGCATTAGCGGCTTCATTATCAAACTAGGGCAGACCATATCGCACAAGCCGACAGTCAGATTGACTTCATTCCACCACCAAAATTTTCAACTTCCAGAGGAGGTTCAGATGAACCTACAGTGTAGTTCAAATGAGGAGATCTTCTAGGCCACGCAAGTCAATCTTTACTTCTGCAGTTGCAGCTTCAGTTTCAGCAATTTCCGGCTTCAAACTAGGGCAGTCGATATCTTGCAAACCGTTCGTCGGATTGACTTCATTCCACCACCAAAAGTTGCGGCTTTCAAAGGAGGTTCAGATGAACCTACAACGCAGTTCCAAAGAGGAGATCTTCTAGGCCACGCAAGTCAATCTTTACTTCTACAGTTGCAGCTTCAATTTCAGCAGTTTCCGGCTTCAAACTAGGGCAGTCGATATCTTGCAAACCGTTTGTCGGATTGACTTCATTCCACCACCAAAAGTTGCGGCTTTCAAAGGAGGTTCAGATGAACCTACAGAACAGTTCCAAAGAGGAGATCTTCTAGGCCACGCAAGTCAATCTTTACTTCTGCAGTTGCAGCTTCAAATTCAACAGCTTCCGGCTTCACATGTGTGAGAGAGAGAGACCCATTTCAGCGCAGTAGAGAAGAGACTCATATCTGCGCAGTAGAGAGAGAGAGATGTGATGAGATGAGTGAGTCAAAATGAGGAAAAGTCCTCTTATATTTATACACAACGTTGGTGGGTGAATAGATGCGACTCTTGGGCTTTTGATCCTACATGAGTTGTAGGTCGGCTTGATAATAATTCCATAATCAAAATAAATTCATATCTCCATGAATACTTATCGGAATTGGATGATCTTTATATCAATCCTACACCTCTCGATGAGAGGAATCTAATAAAAATATTATTAGCCATGAATAAGATGACCCACATGAAGTTTTTCCCTGTTTGCCAATTTTAACAGATTTCCTAATGTTTTAGGCTAAGACATGCCTAGGAGGATACCCCTTATCTTGGGTAGAAATGCATAGACGTTGAAGATGCATTGCATAGTTGTAGATCAAGTTTTATGACAATATCTTATGGAAATAATACAAAATCCCTTTTCATCTACCCTCCAACCAAAACAAGCATTGTATATGAAAGCCCTTTAAGGGTTGAATTTGAACCAAAAGAGGATGGTGCATAGCCAGTCATCATGATTGGGAAATCCATTTATTTTAATGATGAAATGGAGGATGACACTATTAGTGTTTTTATTAGCAATCCCTTTGCTATTACTCAACTAGATTTCTAGCTATTAAATCCTATAACGAGTGAGCCTAATTTGGATGATATTTTGATAATATTAACATAAAAAAGATACCAACTGCCCCAAACCTTAAGAGTGTTCTAGTCAAAATTGATCCTAAAAGGGATTTAAATATCAACCAAAATTATCTTCTATGCAAACCGAGCACTTAATTGAACTATTGTGAAATCATAAAGAAGATTGTGCTTAGGATTACACAGACATGAAGGGATTTCATCCTAGTTTATGTACTAATCATATTTACCTAAAGGATGGATATGATCCTATTAGGAAACCAAAACAATGAATGAACCCACCTTTGAAGGATATTCTCAAGGAAGAGCTCCAAAAATTATTAAATTATAATTTCATCCACGCATTCTCTCCTAGCTAGTGGGTGTCCTCAGTAGTTATTTTTTATAAAAATAATGACAAATGGAGAATTTTTGTTGACCACATTGAGCTCAATAAGGCCACATAGAAGGAGCACTTTCCTTTACCTTTTATTGACCAGGTCCTCAATACCTTGTCTAGTAAGAAATCATTTTCATTTCTCGATGGGTTCAGTTATTATAATCATATAACAGTTGCCCCCAATGACCAATATAAAGCCACTTTCACCTTCCCTTGGGGTACATTGGTATATCAAGTCCTTTGTTTTGGAATCTATAATGCACCAACTACCTTTGAACGAGTTGCATTAGAAATATTTTTAGATCTGGTTAATCACTTTCTAGAGACTATTATGGATGATTTTACACTATATGGTGATGAATTTGATGTAGTATTAGCAAATATTGAGAAAATTTTGGAACAGTTTAAGCAAACTAATAGTTATTTGAGAACCAAAAAATTCCATATGATGATGAATGAAGGAATTGTGTTGGGACATTATCCTTATTTTAAATGAATACAAATTGATCCAATGAGTAATATTGAAAATTTCTAATCCAAGAACACAAAAATAGGTACACAACTTTCTAGGGCATGCAATCTATTGTAGGTGTTTATAGAAATCTTGCATCCCTGTTGTTTGAATTACTTTCAAAGGATGTGGAATTTATATGTACTAATAAATGCAAAAATGCTTTTTCAAGTCTAAAATAGTGTGTATGATAGCTTCCTATTTTACATGGATCCAATTGGACCTTTCCATTCCATATTTCCATATATGGCTCTGACATCGCTATTGGGGTTTCACGAGAACAACAAGAATAATAAAAGCTTTATGCCATCTATTACATCAACAAGAACTTAACCCCTGTTGAATTGAAATATATTGTAATTGACAAGGTGTTTTTCTTTTTGTACATGCTATCAATAAGTTTCAACATTATATTATAGAATATTAGGTCTTTTTAGATATTGACCACTCTAACATTCAATTCTTAATGAACAAACTAGTTACCAATGGTACGATCTCTAGGTGGTTACTTTTACCACAAGAATTTGATATCACTATTTTGGACAAGCCTAGAAAGGATAATGTTGTTTCCATATTCCTTTTTAGACTTACCAACACTAGTGATAATTTACCTACTGCGGATTGTTTTCTAGATGAATATTTTTTTGCAACATCCACTCACTCACCATGATATGAAGATATCAATAACTATATTGTTGCAAGAACACTTCCATACCACCTTTATCCTAGAGGAGAATGGATAATTATTCAACAAAGCACCTAATATTCTTGGGTGGATGTTTATCTCTTTCACATAGGGCCATATCATGAAATTTGGTAGTGTATGAGGGAAGATGAAATCCATAATTTCTTAAGGGATTTCCATGATGAGCCTTGTGGTGGGAACTTTGTTGATAAGAGAACATGTCATAAAGTACTTCATATGGACTACTTTTGGCATAATATATTACATGAAGCAGGGGAGAATGCACAAGGGTCTGATAGCTACCAAAGGATGTGCCAACCTATCTAATCATATGAGATGCCACTACAAACTTAGTTTGTTGGGATATTGACAATACTAAGAAAGGGGGAGGTGAATTAATATTGTGAACAATGGATCACCTTCACCTCTTTTTTCATTTTCTACTAATCATACAATTATTACGACACAATATAAATAGATCTAAACATAAAACGTTAAATCATAAGATCAAAAATGCATGTAAACAAGTAAACCATGATAAATGTATAAATAATAAAGACACAGAGCAACAAATCAACACATGAACACTGGATATTAGGTTGAAACCCTTCTCAGAGAAAAACCATTGACTACTTGTCTTTCACTGCTTATTATTATTAAATTCTTCTTACATCATTCATTAGCCAGTGCTAGTGTGCAATCCCCAACTTAAAATGCATGTGAGAAACCACTTGCTCCATGCCACTACCTAATGGAAGCTACCACTTCCTCAACTATGTTGGCCACCACTTTTTATAAGCCCTGACTTACTGGAGGTCCTTACCCAATAATTTCTTTGGTCGCCATCAAAAGGAAGCCACCACTCCTTGAGCAAGCCACCACATGCTATAAAGAAACCACTTGCTACCAATCCACCACTCGCTACACTAGATTCCCCAACCCTCAAACTCTTGTGGATCTAATTTCATACATTTTCAAACTAGGGATCACTATCTCTGCTAAAAAAAATTGTGTCTCGTTCCATAATTTTGAAATTGGACCCGCTTATAACCTTCTGCTCAAACTGAATACAATCAATCAACAAAATCTCTACAATACAAATCTGTCATAAACATTAGCAGCTTAAAACAACTCTAATCAACTCATCAAAACTCTCACACTCACCAAGAAAAAATGTTGTAACCAATACATTAGTACTCAACGACATCAACCTCAACAACAACATACTCTCATTAGAAAAGAGACTAGCACATCGGCATAAAAGTTTGGCCAAGAACTATAAGCTCATTCCAACAACTCATCCAAGTGCCTCTAGAAATAGAAGTGGCATTGAAAAATATCCAAAATAAAATTCACCTCGTTGAAGTGAAACTAGGACTAGATCGTAGTGCTAATCTCCCTTATTCCAATCACATGAACGACACTCAAATCAGAGTTTGTATGCTCAAGATATAACTGATTAAAGTTATGGTCAAGCTACGCCAAGTGACAGTCACTAATGAGGCAACAATTTGGTGAAGGGACTGCGCTTGGAAAAAAGCAGTCGGAAAGGACGAATTTGTCGCTTTTTTATTTTTCCTAATAACCCTTGAAAACTGCCATTGAATTTTTGTCCATTTATTTCATAAAAAACACAAACAAAAATTAAAATTTTGGTGGAAGGATGTCCTGCCACCCCCCAAATGACAATGGTTAACATTAAATATATACGGCTTGAGTAACGAATAGCTAGGCCCACTCAGGCATATGACGACGACAAGTGTTGGAGGCCAAAGGGGTTCGAACTTGCCCGACCCATGTGGGTCATCCCGCCAACGGGAAACCCTAAATATTAATATATTTCAACAATGATACAATCTATGTCGTTTAACAAAGTTGAAATTGCACCAAATTTGGGGTGGGTGGGTTTTGAACCCAGTTCGTCCCCACACTATTTTCCACCACCGCCAATAGGCCAATGACCCAACGTTGGTAGGTTTGCCCACTTTGGATTACTTCAACTCACCTTTTGACTAAAGGGAAGAGTGTTAGAACCAAGGGATGAAGACATGTTTTGCAGGTGCAACCAAGAGCACCTAGGTTGGAACCACACCTAGGCAGGCATGAAAACTAAGAAAGTTTATGAAGGAATCTTAGGAGAATATTCTTGCCTGAAATCTTGAGGGAATCTAAATATTCCTTGGAGCTCCGGAGGTCACTTTCTCAATCGTTTGATATGATTTCATTCCATGAATCCAATGGTGATGTCCGTTTCTACATCTGAGCTTTGAATTCTTCGTCTATGACAAAAATTGGAGGTATAAGGGTCATTTATGTAAAGTTGATTGTAATTCATTTTTTCTTCCATATAATGAAAGAAGGCCCCCACACTTTGAGTGGGGCCCGAAGACGTAACCCAGATTGGGTGAACTATATAATCAAATAATTTGTGTGCCTTTAATCTCATGGTTTCTTTATGATTTCCACTTCTTTTTCATGTGTTTAAGTTACATGGTTAACATGCTCTTTTATATGCAATTTTGTATGCATCCTTGAAGTTAAAAGATCCGGATCAACAACATATACATCTAGACTCTTATATGAAAAACCCAAACAACATACAATGAAAATCACTTTGTCATTATTATATACATTTCATTATGGTACATAGCCATCTAACACTACCAACCCTACAAACACAATTTGGTCATATAACCCTTGCATTTACCACAATGTTAGCTTAAAAATCCTTTGTCCACACTCTATCATTGATCTCTGAAATACAACATATCAACACACTATTCTCATTCAACACACTTCCATTCATACTTTAGGGTTCAATTCATTTCTCTTGATCAATTCACATTTCTCTACCTCTAAACTCATACTCCTATTGAGTGGCATTATTTCTATATCATTCACACTTTCTCTCTATACTCTAGAATTCTTCAAATAAACAATGCATCTTCACTCAGAAAGGTTCGATCGACATGCTACAAGACATACACATTAAGGTTTGATCCACATGCACCTCTTGTGAAAAATATCATACTCTTCAAGTTACATCCAGTGCATAACATATTTCATTTTTATTTTCCAAAACTTAATCAAACTAGATCAACAATAATTATTAATTATCCATCGCCCCTTGTTTTTTCTTAGACCATATCAAATACCTCATTTAGAGAAAATCAAATGGATTAACCACATTTATTTATTTATGGATACCAATTTAAAAATATATTCAATCACTTGACCATACCCATGCTCATTAATCATGATAATATTCATACTAAAAACTCATTAATCGTGATAATATTCATACTATAGCTCATGGTTTTCCTTTTGTTCACTTACAGATGGCTCCATTGGAATATAATGGAAAGCCTAGGAAGAAAAGAAATAGTGCATCGGTGTGGAAGTACCACTGGGAAACCGTGGTAATATTGTGGTAGTCTCTGTAAACTTGGAAAATTCAAATTTGTTTTCCCATATTTACAATCAAAGTTTCAAGCCAACTTCAACCACCTTTCCCAACACGTCTACACCTTATATAAACCTATGTGAATCTTCTTATCATTAACACAAGTTCACTAACATATTTACATGAATGCCAAGTTGACTAACTATCCGTGGTTGACATCTTTGCCAACACCACGCTACCAATAATCTCCCCCTTTGGCATTAATGGCATCCTATAACCACACCACCAACAGATCTTTATTCTTCTCTAGTTGGATGGTCTCACTCTTTGCTAGTGGTTTTTCTCACTCACCCTCTTTGGCATCAATGGTAAAGGGACCAAACCTTGCTAAAACACCATGTTGAAACTAACTAAACTCTGTTTATACCAACTATTTTCTAATGAATATGATTAGCTACAATACTCTTGGAAAATAAATATTTGAACAAAGGAAGTTTGTTTCTTACACTTGTATCTCTTGCAACCAACAGACATCAATGACAACTAAGCCAACACCATGACCTTTTTTCTGAACATACTCCCCCTAAACTTATACTAGGGACTACAATTAACTCCTCAAAGCCAATGGAAATATGAATTTTCTTCTATTATGTTGATCCTTTTAGAGGCTATATATCCTTGCAAAATGCAAGAGGCTACGCATCATGTACCAAGGAATCACAAGAAACTATTACCAAATAATGAACATGATAGTATATCACTATATCATGATAATACATGGTTGCAGAAACACACTCAAATGTGCCTACAAGGTTGATATAGTTGACTTCTTTCAACAAATGACTCTCACCTATGAATGTATAATACTTCAACAACAAACCCTATAATATAAAAAAAAAATAGGGTAGGGATAGATATTACACTCAAGGGTTCTCACATGGCAGAAATAAATGAATCTTCTATGCATAACTTGTACAAGGGTTTTTCAACCAATTTTCCACTGAGGGACTAATGCATACATATGGCTGAAATTACATGTTCTTCTACTCATGGAACCAACATACATATATGCTACAAAATAATGACTCAAGTAAATATAAAAATGATAAACAACCCGTGAAACCCTAATCACATACACATCTCCACTTGAGCTCATTTACCTTCAAACACTCTTGTTGATCTTGTGGACTTGATTGTGCTTGTAGGCTCTTGATCATAAAATGCAACTACTGCTACCTGTACTCATATATTCTTATGCTTCTATGCACTACCCTTGAGACCTAACATGCCTCACATTGCTCTTCTATATACTTTTGTGAATATATTTGAGAATAATGGACTGCAGGGGATACCAGCTTCTCCTACTCAAAATATAAAGCATAAGAGTTTTTCTTCAATATATTTATTTTTCTCACTCTTCCCTTCAACACATATACATTTGTTGGAGTCCTAATTCCTTTCGCTATTGGCCTCTTGTACCCTTCCTTCTAGATGTTTTTGTTGGAAATAATAAGAGGGGGTGAATCAATATTTCACTTCAATTAGTCAATTTTAACTTTACAAAGAATTAATTATCATTAGCATTAGATCAAAAGATAAATTAGTAACACCATTCAAGAATGAACAACATCCAAGATAATACAAAATATATTTTTAGGCAGAAACTCTTACGAGAGAAAAACCACCAAACACTTCTTAATATAGGTCTTTAAAAATTACATCGATAGGAAGATCCAACTTCCAAGATCTCTAGCTAAAATTGGAAGGAGGCTCCAACCCCTTTATTTATTAGCTCCAATGGAAAGGTTGCTCCAATGCCATGGTTTACTAGTTCCAACTGGAAGGACGATCCAATGCCCTGGTTTACTAGCTCCAATTGGAAGCATGCTCCAATGCCCTAGTTTAGCAGCTCCAACTGGAAGGATGGTCCAATGCCTTGGTTTTATCAGCTTTGACTGAAAGGAGGCTCCAACACCTTGCATAGGCTCTAACATTCCCTAGCACCACCACACTTCATTGGATTTTTCTCAGGCTCCAACATGAAAGGAGACTCCATTCCCTTGCCTTGCACAACCTTGCCACCTTGTTCAACAAGCCACCACTTTCCCTAAATGCTTTGACCTTTATTTTACCACAACAGACCATATTTTATAATTTTCAGACTAGATCCACCTATGCTTAATAACAATACAAATGAATTGCAAAACAACTTCTACTCAACATGTACATCAACAACGAACTCTAGTAGCTTATATCAATAGCATGTCAGTAACCAATGTGATATTTTTGACAAAAAAAATATGTTGGATACTGCATCAAACCCTTGTTGTACAATTCCTTCTTAGCAACATATATTACGATGTCTTCTTTTGTATAACCAAATTGATTTCAACGATACAATAGTAAGAAACCCTAGCAGCATGTTATGTACCGATATCAAAATAAGATAGAAACATAAGAAAATATAGATCAATAACTACATAATAAGCCACTTTCAGGGGGAAACCTCCATTTACATCACATAAATGAACAATTCTTGGATGATTTCGATGGAAATACCTCCCTGGTATATATAGGATTCTAAAGGGTCAAAATATAATTAGGGCCTCCATAACAATAATAATATAAGGGGACAACAACAAAAATAGTGGGCTTCTATGGGGCACAAAAATAACAATGCAAGGGCTAGACTACTATTATAGGGATCTAACGTTTTCCTCTCCTTCAAAAAAAGTGTTGTCCTTAACACTTAAGTAGTTCTAGATGCTTCGATATAAAATGTTCATCCTCCCATGTGGAATATTTAGTATGTAAGTTCTTCCACTTAATGAGATACTTTGAAATTGATTGATTCCATAGTTGTTTAACTCTTGTTTCCATGATTTCTTAAGGCTCCAATATGATTTTTCCTTCCTTGTCAAGTTTTGGAAATATAGTTTGAACCGGGAGCTTGTCACCTATAACCTTGTCTAAGCACGAAACCTGTAAAATTAGGTGTGCTCATCAAGATGCAAGTAGTTGTGATTTGTATCCATAGTACCAATATTTTGCAACACATTGTAAGGGCCATATTACTTTGGTGATAGTATATTATCTTTCTTAGCTTGCTTGAGGGGCATTTTTCTGTATGGTTGTAGTCATAAAACTACCATTTGCCCACGTCAAAATGCCTTTTATTGTGATGTTGATTTGCCCGTTGTTTCATTTGATTTTGTGCCAGAGTCAAGTTATCCTTTGAGACTTGGATAAATTTCTATTGATGCTTGACGTGGTCTTTCACTTCTTGAAACTTAGAATTATCTCTTAAATATATATTGAATAATGATAAAAGGCATAATAGATTTAATCTCGATCTGATTATGAATCGATCCAAAACTTGTTAACAATGGAAGATACCTATTTCATGACCTCTTAACCTTCTTGAATTGGAACAACTATAGGAATTTTATTGGCTCATGATATTCATTTCCAATTGAAATATTTTAACTCGATATATTCAATATTTTTTATGCACGAAGGATATAGTTAAGGATCAATTTATAACAAGGGTTTCGATCATTAAAAATACACTATGAAACTTACTTTGAACCACTATAAATACATGTTATGGGTTTATCATTTTGAAAACCCCATCGCTTAATTTATTACATTCTTTGTCTATTCTCTGCATCATTATGAGAATTGGTCTTTAAATGAGATAATATGTTTATTGGTTTAGAAGGATTCAAAGTTCTATTAAAGCTTGGAATAAACAATTAGCATTGGATTTGAGTGGAGATACTTTCCACTGATATGTTTGAAGTTTTCCTTTGTAGTTAGTGCATATGAATGAAAGAGGTGTTCCATAACTAGAATTGAAATTGTTTGCTCATTATTTTGGATTTACAGAGAGATCTTTCAATAGTATTGTGCCTAATAGTTCATTAAACTTGGTTGTGAGTTTTGTTAGCATTGTGAAGGTATCTTTCTTACATATAAGATGGAATAATTAGGCTTTACTTGCTTTGTTTCTCAGCCAATATGAGATAGTATTGCTTAATTCATTAATATCCAAATGCTCAAGTTTCCATTTAATTAATAATTAGGGTTTTCCTCTTAGTTTTTGATAGTGGTTTGTTTTGTAATTTCCAATACTAATGGGTTGTTCTTTACCTGTAAATAACTTGATAGGGTTTCCTCAATGATTATCACTAGTTAGGGTTTACTTTTTTTAATTGCCGACATTTAGGGTTTGTTTACAACTGTTGGTAGATTACAACATTAATGCTTATGGTTTAATTTCTAAATATTTCTTTTGAGCGTAGGATTGGAACATGATATTGAATAGTGCAGGAAGTCACGATGTGATCTGGATTTAAACAGGAACACAACAAATTAAAGATATGGTTAATAAAAAGATGCAGTAGAAATAAAACTTCATTTAATTAATCTCAAATACTAAAATATGGTTACAAATAGTTAGGAAAGAAGGCTAGCTTGAGCGATGGTAGCTTACCTCTGAGAAGAGATGTGGTAGCTACATGCCTCTGAACTGTGTTACAATGAGGATTAAAGGCCTATTTATTATTGAGAAATAATGGAAAACCCTAAAAATAAAAAAACCTAACCCTAGGAGATGAAGCGCCAAACTATGGGCCCCATTTGGGTAAATTGATACATCAACTTCCCGGGGTCGTAACTTTGGCATACGATCTATGTTTGACGTGCACAATACCTCGTTAGAAATAGATATCCGAGGACTACAAATTTTGAATGAACAATATCAGCCTATGCCCCATGTTGGTCCTAGTTTTCCCAAAAAATGTCTTTTAGGTCCTCAAAACAACTCCGGAGGTTCACGACTCGAAAAACTGCCAAAAATAGTAAATTATGCTACAAATAAGGAAACTGAAAAAAAAAAAGAAAGAAAAAATGGTGGGGATTGGAGTGGAATAGGCGGGTGGCCACCAATATCCACCTGGATCATTCCTCCCCCCTTAGGAAGCAATGGCCCCCATTATGTTGAGTTCCTCCATGAGATGAGGAAACCTCTGTTGAACTTGGTCCCTCGTGAGCCACTTGCCATGGTTAAGGAGTTGGCATACTTTGAAAACTTGGTATAGTTGGATACTTTTTTGTCGGTTGTTCCTGCTCTGCATTTCCATGATATGATCAGTTGTGTCTTGTTCCATGCAATATAGATTTAACTCTATATGTGTGAGTTGTTCTGCAATGTCTAATGTGTCCAACAATGGTGGGAAGTATAGTGAAAGGCGATCCACATTGAACATTGGGTGCATGCCAAGGAATGGCAGAATGTTGAGCTTAAATGAATTATCTCCCACAACCTTGGTAATGGTGTAAGGACCATATTGGAGTAGTATGAGTTTCCTATAGGCCTCGGCAAGGCATTCCTTCTTCAAATGCAACCAGACTTTGTCGCCCACCTGAAACTTGTGTGGCACCCGATGTTGATCATGTCGCTGCTTGTACTTGAAATTTGATTTCTCTAGAATGTCATGGACCTGGTGGCAGATATTTTTGATGTTCTCAATGAAGTTGTTTGCCTTATTGGCTTTCGACTGGACATGAGCTGAATTTGCCTGAGTAGCTGAAAATGGTATGGCCACATCAATGGGACATAGCAGCTGGAATCCCAAGCCCACCTGAAAAGTGTTGTGCTTAATCAAGTTGTGGAGAGCCCGGTTATAGCTGTACTAGACATAGGGGAGTTTCTCATCCCATGTGCGTGGATGCTTTGAGTTGTACATGCACAGAATGTGTACAATCATCCTATTGACGACCTCTGTCTTGTCGTCTGTTTGGGGATGGAAAGATGTGGACTTATTTAGCTTAGTGTCCAACATCGACTAGAGACTGGACCAAAATGTACTGAGGAACCTATTGTCCCAATCTAAGATGATAGACAGTGGGATCCCAAAGTGTACCCACACTCATTAAAAGAAGAGTTTAGAAGTGGCTTTTGTTGTGATATTCTTCTTGCATGCCGCCATAATGGCCATCTTCGAGAATCTGTCGATGACAAAAAAAAGTTAGTCATTGCCATGCTTAGTAGACGTAAGGCCCAACATTTAATCTATGGAGATGGATTCCCAAGGTCGACTAGGGGTAGGCAGTGGTGTATAGAGGCATTGATTCTTGATGGTAAGTTTGGCAAGGACACATGTAGTGAAGGATCTGATGTACTTCCCAACATGTTGTCGAAGATTAGGCCAATAGAAATACTTCTGCGGTACTGCCACTGTTTTCTTGACCCCGAAATTCCCAGCGGCTCGACTGTAGTGCGCTTCCAAAATAATCTTGGCTTTCTCTCTTGAAGGAACACAAAGGTGTTCGAGGTGGCATAGTAGGGAATCCTAGAGGTGAAAATATGGAACTTCCCGACCCTGCAAGAGCGTCTGGTATGTGTGGCCAAATTCTAGGTTGCTTTTGTAGAGAAGTGGCCAATCAGAAGTCTCATGCCCATAAGAGTTGAGCATGGTGGTTAATGCCATGATCGGTGGTCGGCTGAGGTAGTCTGCAACATTATTGGTGCTACCCCTCTTATACTTGATATTGAAATGGAACTGTTGCAGGAATTTGGACCACTTCTGATGGTGATCATTCTGCAACTTCCCTTCCATTTGTATGAACTGCAGGGGTCAGTGGTCTGTGTGGATGAATATTTCCTTCCCCTAAATGTAATGCTTCCATTGTCAACAGGCCTGCACAATGGAATACATCTCTTTTTCATAAGTGAGATACTTCCAGACCGTGTCTAAAAGTGTCTCACTGTGCTATGCCACTAGATGCCCCTGTTGAGTAAGGATTTCCCCAATAGCATAGTGAGAGGCATTTGTCTCGATCTTAAATGGTTGTTGCAAGTCTGGTAAAGTGAGCACTGGCGTAGAGTAGAGGCAATGTTTCAACTCTCTGAATGCCTTCTCTTGAGATTCAGACAAAAATAATTTTACCTTCACTCCTTCCTTGGTGACTTGACTCAAGGGCCAAGTGATATGAGAGAATCACAGCGCGAAACTGCTGTAGAAATTGACAAGATTGAGAAAGCTACGAAGCTATATTAGAGTCATTGAGGCTGGCCAATCCTGAATGACTTGGATCTTCGGTAGATCCACATGCACCCCCCGTTCATCAATATTGTATCCTAGATACTAAACCTAGGTCATGCCAAAAGTCCATTTCTCCAAATTGGCACACAACTTGTGTTGGTGGTGGAGGTGCTCTTCCCAACTCTGGCTGAATATTAGGATGCCATCCAAGTATACCACTATAAATGAGTTGGTGAATGGCCGCAATATGTCATCCATCAGCCTCATGAAGGTTGCAAGAGCATTTGTCAACCAAAATGTCATAACCAACCATTCAAAAAGGCCCTCCTTGGATTTGAAGGTAGTCCTCCACACATCGAAGGGTTCAATTGGTACCTGGTGATATCCAAACTTCAAGTAGATCTTCCTAAAATATTTTTCTCCCTTTAGTTGGTCCATAAGGTCATCAATCCGTGGGATCAGGTACTTATTCTGGACAATGATCTTGTTAAGTGCCTGATAGTCAATATAGAGTCTCCAAGTCCCATCCTTCTTTTGTACCAACATGATTGGGCTCCCACAGGGTGATGAACTCGGTCGAATGTGACCTTTCTGCAACAACTACTAAATCTGCCTCTTGATTTCATTGTTTTATAGAATGGATCACCGATAGATTGGTTCATTGGGAAACAACACACCTGGGTTCAAATCGATGGAGTGATTGACTTGACAGTGCATAGGCACTTATGCAAGGGAGGTGAAGATGTCCTCATACTCCTCCACGAGATTGTCCATTTGTTGTTGTTGTGCGGAGGGGCCCTGTCTGGAGGTCGTGGCCACCATCTTATTCTTTCCCTGAGGGTGTATGATCAGGAAAACAAATTTCTCAGTTTTGGAAATGAGTTTATTGCATTGTTTTGGAGTAACCAAAGAGATGGTAGTAGGCAGTGCTACCTCGAGTATCATGTACAAATTATTTCCCAAAGTAACAATAATAGTGTGAGGCCTTGACTCATACACAACATGTTTTTTCCATAAGTATGGTTGGCCTAATAATACATCACAAACATGAAGGGGAACAATGTCACATAATACCAAATCCATGAAGGGCTTAATGATGTATGGGAGGTGGCACTACTGGCTCATGCGAGGATCCCATCCTTGGTGAAGCCACTCGATAGTGTACGGTTGTGGGTGTGTTATGGTCAGTAAGCCTAGTCGCTTCATGACCTCTGCCGAAATGAGGTTCTTTTGGCTCTTGATGTCGACAATGGACTATAGTGGGGAACCCTTTACCCACATCTTGTAGTGGAAGAGGCATTCCTCCTCCTCTTGATCTTCGGCTTCCTCCTTCTTGATCTTCATGGTGCTAATGGTGGCATTGGGCTCCGCATTGATAATTTGCTCCCCTTTGTCATTCCACTTCTCGAGTTCTGACTCAAAGTTAGAACATGCATCTGATTCTGAATCCTTCAGCTCATCCACTAGTGACTTCTTGGCCCAATACTCACATGTGTGTGAGTGGAGATCTTATGGAACTCACACGACTTTCCCATGTCCTTCTTTGGCTTTGTGTTGTTGTTCTTTGCTTCTGGCTTTGGCAAGTTTCCCTAGATCACCCAGGCTTGGCTTTTTCCTTTGTTCTACAGTTTGTGGGCACCTTTCCCTTGCTTTGGATTCATAGATCCACAGTCTCACTTCTTCTATTTAAACTTTTGCTCAATCTTGACAGTGTATCTGTACGTTGTGTCGAGAGACGAGATGTCTAGGAACTCCATCTCGTCCTAGATGTACCTGTGTAGGTAGTCGTGGTACTTGAGTACCAAATGTTTCTCAGAATCCTTGATACCCAACTTCATGTGATTGGTATGAAAAAAATTGGAACTTTGGCACATGTTGGTCCCTTCCCTACCGCAGCGTTGTCCACTTTATGTATTTATCCTCATATCTCTTGATAGGGTAGTACAACTCCTTGATGGTGTCCCGGAATGAATTCCAAGTGGGTGCAGCTGAAAATAGTGAGGTGATACTTTCATCTTTCTGGTCATAGTAGGTTTCCCCCAGTCCTTGATGTGGGGGGCGACTTTGAGAAGAGCAAAAGTAATATTTTCTTGGCTAGAAAATTCATGAACATAAAAATATCCTTCTAGCAGATTAAACCATTTATCCAGAGTGAGCGTTGGATGTGGATGTGTCATGGGTGGGTAACCGTCGAAGGTCTGGGCAAAGTTATCCATCATCGTGTTCCTTTGCTTCTCGATGGCCTCCTCAAGCAATATTTTGTTAGGATCTCCTGCGCCCTCGTCTTTATTTTCTTCCCCCATGGGTGGCCATCAGGGTTTGCAAGGCTGATCTTGCAAAGGTTCAACCAGATCGAGCCCTAATTCCCTATATACTGACCTCATTGGGGACATGCAAAGAAAAATAGAGAAAGAACAGACTGCTTTGATACCACTGATCCAGATTTAAACAAGAACGCAACAAATTTTAGATATAACCTTAAATACAAAGATGCAGTAGAAATAACACTTCATTTTGTTAAATATCAAATATTGAAATATGCTTACAAACAGAATGGAAATAATGCTAGCTCGGGCGATGGTAGCTTATCTATAAGAAGAGATGTGGTGGCTACATGCCTTTGAATTGTGTTACAATGAGGTCCAAAGGCCTATTTATTATTGAGAAACAATGGAAGACCCTAAACATCCAAAAACCTAACCCTAGGAGATGAAGCGCCAAACTATGGGCCCCGTTTGGGTAAATTATTACATCAACTTCCAGGGGTCGTAACTTTGGCATACGATCTCTGTTTGATGTGGACAATACCTCGTTAGAAATATCTATTCAAGGACTACGAATTTTAAATGACCAATATCGGTCAATGGCCCATGTTGGTCCCATTTTTCCCAAAATAATGTTGTTTAGGGACTCAAAATGACTGCAGAGGTCCCGGACCTGAAAAATTGCTAAAAATAGTAAATTGTGCTTCAAAGAAGGAAACTGAAAAACTGAAAGAAACATTGGTGGGGATCCAAGTGGAATAGGCAGGTGGACACCAATATCCACCTGGATCACTATTTTAGTTGTTTCTAGACAAATTAGGTTTTTGTTTTGCAGGTCGTTGGAGTCTTTCTCTGGCATTTCTAATGTTGTGTCTCAAAGTCCACAGACCCTGAATTAATATTAAATGTTGGTCCATTAATCTACCCCATCCTCCATCCAACATAAACTATTTAAATATCTATGTTAACTAAATTTATGTTGAGATCGATTTCATATATATCAATATATAAAAATACAATTTTAAAACAACTTAGGTTGATCACAAAATATTTCCTCTTGCTATAACATAAAATTTATGACTTGGTTGGCAGATGAGATAACACACATTTTTCAATAATCTTGTTCTATCAATGTAGGACTTTAAGTCCTTGTTAGGCTCTCGTACTAATTTTTTTTACCATATTATGCATTATGCTCGAGTATCTTCAGAAAATATAGACACGATGAAGAATTGGTAAGGTCAATGACATGTTAAACTAAATTGTTATTAGAAAAGTAATCAAAGTATGGGTCAAAACTTTATTTCATTCATTTTTATTTTGAATTCCATAATGCTTTCAGTAAATTTTATAGTAAAAATAAAATAATATTTTTATAAGAAAAAGAAATTTGAATAATTGTTTTAAACCAATTTGAATTTATCCACTTAACTTATTTAAAAAACAAAGTATTTACCTAATCTTTTTAAAAGTGGAATATATGCAACACTATATTTAATCAAAATATAACCTAATAGGTACTTATTTACTAAAAATACAACCACTCAATGACAATGTGTGGAATAGTAAAAAGAACCACAACATTTAATCTATCATAGATTCATCTTAACTCTATTTACCAAGCACATGGAGGGATCAAATTTCTTGAGATGCAAACCTCTTTTATAATGAAACAAAATTTGATCCCTCTCGGCGCTTGGTAGATTCAAAATTAAAATGTATGTAGGCTGATTACAATTGAGATATTATTGTTAATTTTTCCCATAAAGAACTTTGAAGTTCATCTTGTTTTTATGAATATATGTGGTGATGTATCAAAGGGTTCTGGAGCACATGATGATTTACAAGCTTGTTTTATATCAATAAAAAAATCCTTCAAAGTTCTTGATAACTTATTCTCTTATTTTCTTTCATCTTGCAAAGTCATAATCAATTATGGATTAATCGTATTTAGACAAAATATTTGTTTTAAGTAGACCTCGTAGATAAAAATATTTTACATTTATATTTGTTCATTATGTGCTTAACAAGTAAATCTGATATATTAAAGCATGGTTGGAATTCCACTTGAGGGTTTTCTCTTTAGCACTCATCCATTGTATTAATCTAAAGATATAAGAATAATCTTCCATATACGAAGAAGAGCGCAACCTTTATAAAACTAAAGAGATTCTTTCATGTTTCTCACAAGATCCTCTCACAATGTTATTCATTTTTCTTTGGAAAAAAAAATGATCAACAAAAATAAATATCAATTTAATTTCATTATGAAAAGTAAAATGTTTTATTAACTTTTTAAACTTCGATGAGAGTTTCAAAGCAATACTCAAAAGATGTAATATTTGTATTATATTCTCCTCACATATGAATTCCAATCCAGGTTTATTTTAAGATTAATTATTTTGTTCACAAAATTATTATTTAGTGGTTAATTAAAACAATTTTTTAAAAATAATTGAATATTAAATTTTATTCTATATATTATATAGTTGATAAATTTTATATTGTAATATTATATTAACTATAATTAATTAAAAAAATTAATATGATTTTTTATTGGTCTAAAATAATATTGGAAAAATTGAATTTTATAGTTAAATATGTAAAATTTATAATATACTTCATATATATATACATGAACTTTATAGTGAAATTATGTAAAATTTATAATTTACTATATATATAAGTCAAATACTACTTAATATTTATATTAATATTACTATATTTCATTTTTTAAATTAGAATTTAACCACTATTATCATATCAAAATTCTAAATCAAATCATAATTGCATACTTCCACCTTTACTTTGTATCGAGAGACTCATTTGCATCGATTAAGTTTTTCATTTGTCTCTATGAATATCATATGCCAACTTTAAATGTAATAGCTTATCGACTTAAACATAGTGTCCTTTTCTCATTAAAAAAAATATTAGAGTGGAAAACACCAAATTCACTCTTAGACTTTAAGTAAGCTAAGTTGTTTCTCATAAGTCCAATTATATTGAGCTTAAATTTGCCATCAAACTCATTAAACATATAAAGTGACAAAGAGTGACAGGAGGACATAAGAGGCATTTTAAAATGATTCTAATTAAGCATTATGCCATGTGAAGGAACTCCCCACTTAAATTTGAATGTTGAAATAGGCTTAATTTACAATTTTTTACTAGGAAAGTTGAACATCATCAAGTGTCATGAGGGAGATCTAAGAGTTGTCACTATCAAAAGGAATATTTGAAATAGGCTTTAATTTACAATTTTTTTACTAGGAAAGTTGAACATCGAGTGTCATGAGGGAGATCTAAGAGTTGTCACTATCAAAAGGAATATCACGTGTGCACCCTTGAAAGTCACATGATACATGCATAAGAGGAAGGTGACATTATACAATTATGATTCGATTATTCTTATAAAAATCAAAGGATTCCTAGTTGACTTCTTTACACGTGTGCGTTCATAACCTTGTGCAACAGAAGATTTTTTTTTACTATAAACTAAAGTTAAAATGACAACCCACTTTATTCAATCAAAATAATGTATCTTTATTGTAACAAGATTTTCTCGAATTACACAATCTTATACCACTTGAAAAAATGAGTTATTTATTATCTCCACCGCAACGCACGGTATAACGTAATGCGTTGACTTTTGATTAATTTTTTTTTTTAATTAAACTTTTTTAAGGTTAATATTAATAATAAAAAAATCAATATATTTTTTAAATTATTTTAATTTCTTTTAAATATGATTGGTTAAAAATGTTTAAATTTTATTGTAAAATGATTTTTCTTATTTTTGTTTTAACTCATATGTACTATTCTACGGTCATATTACTTGTTTCAACTTATGTATATCATTGTAAAATCATATTTCTTTGTATTGGAAGAATGTGTTATATGTATGAGATCATGAGCGTAAAATTTATGAAATTTTTTTTTGTAAGCTAGTGCAGTACTCTATTTTCCATTACTAAAAACCAGAAGAAAATTACAAAATTGGACAGGTCTCCACCCGCCCTTAAGGGAAACCGGGCTTCGTTACCATCTGAAATGTTTCAAAGCCATCCAAAAACAGTATGTCTGCAACCTATCTATCCATGCTAAATATACATCTATCCTTACTAACATTGTAAAGTTTTCTTTCTGAGACAGGACCATCAAAATATATATAACAAAAAAAAAACAGTAAGACAGCTACATAGATAAAAACCTCGAAGCCGCAACCTGCAAACTTTTACTGCTTCGGTGCATCCTTTGGTTCTTTCTCAAGCTTGATTCCTAATCCCCCCGCTTGGAGCAGCTGCACGATATCATCCATTTTCTTGTCTTGCATCATTAGAGTCACTTGAATGTTTTTCAGCTCCTTTTTCATAGTTGGAATACCTTGAAGCAGTTCAGCCATCTCTAAAGCTACTTGTTCCATAGCCTTAGCTAATAAACGCTTCATACCCCAGTAGACATGTAAAGATTGTTTATATAATGTCATTCTACCTCGCGTATGTCGAGGGTCAGGGAGATATTGTTCCCAATCCTCCATCTCTGGCTCTGAGTACCCCTGCAAAGCTTCTTCCTCCATCTGCTCTATCATCCTTCTGATATTGGGATTGGTGTCCAAAACATATGCAGCCTCTGCTTCTTGCAAGCGCCTCCTCATATCCTTCTTCCCTCGCTTTCTTCCGCGTACCTCACTCGCTGCACCTTCCTCCATTTCCGAGCGCAGATTCGAATTTCTATCCCCTCGACTCCCTCGCCCAGCAGGTCTCCCTCACCCTCTCTGCTTCGCTCTGTCCCGCTCTCCGCTGCCCCGGCCTCGTCCCTCCACCTCTTCGTCATCATTCCTCTCAAAGTCTTCACTCTCCTCCTCACTGTCTCCCGCTTTACTCGTTTGGGTCTTCCCCATGTCCGCTTTGCCTTTCACTCCCCGTTGTAACTCCTCCTCTGCAAAGAACTTCCTAATATCAAATTCCTCTTCCGAATCATCCTGTATATCCAGATAAACCCTCTGCATGGCTTCTGCAACAGTGCTCTTGCCTTTTTCCATTGGGGTCGTTGTTTTACTCCGCATCAACCTGCCTACCCCCCGTTCATGGTGCTCCGCCATCTGACAGTCCTCCGGCTTCTGCAATTCCTCTCTGCGCTTCCTCACTCTCTTCAAATGCATATGGAGGTTTGGGCGATTACATGCATTACTTAAACAATCGTGAGGCTGCCACCTTGCCATCGTGAAACTTTGCTGCCTAGCACTATCATTAATGTCCATTTCAGTTACACCTCCATGATGGGAAGGTAGTAGGATGTCGCTGCCATAACCAGCACATCTCCTCGGTACCTTGGCCGACTTTCTTCTTGGTATGCTAAACCTTCCCATGGGTCGAATGCTGCCAACCTTCAGACCATTAATTCCATAATATCGATCTAGTGGATGGATTAATCTCACAATAAGTGCTATGTCCTTTCCCCACTTTATTATAATCCCAGGTCGTCCTCTGCTGAGCGGTCGCATCGTCATAATCTTGGTATGAGATCGTGTTTAAATCATTCCAGCAAGTTCCTCTGCTGAGCGGTCGCCTCGTCATGATCTTGGTGTAATATAGTGTTTAAATCATTCCAACTTGGATCGTCTTGCAATGACATCCAGCTACAATCGACAGTCCTATTCAGCCCTCCACAACCCCAATTAGCTAGTAGATCGGCCACCCGGTTGCCATTGCGTAGTACATGAGTTGTTGTTATGTATTCGATCCTACGCAACAGCTTCTCAATGTCCTGTAGGATCCCTGCTGTCCGCCAGCTCTTCGACACGTGTATCCAACTCTTCCCATCCCGTAACTTCTTCAGCATATCAACAGTAATTTCGGAATCACCCTCGATTTCTAAACTCATATAACCGTTTCTAACTGTGATCCTGAGCCCATGATATAAAATTTATGGAAATTACATGACTCTGATTCAATATAAAACAAAATGGATTTGTAGATAAACAATTGGTAAGCGACTTTCTTTCATTAATGAAAATGTACTTTGGCTATACTCTCTCATCTGAATGCCTCCCAAGGTGCTCAATAATTTATCAAAAGACATCCAAGTACAAAAAGTTGACGAAACATATTACCTATGATTTTGCAATATATTAAGTACCCACAACTACTATTTGACCATGTTGAGCCTACTCTACACTATATTTGATTCTATGTGGGTCAAAAGTTATTATCCCTTGGTACATTTGTACTATGAATGTAGATTTAGTAATGTTGTTGGTTGAAGATAGTCCAACTTAACTCATCACTAAATGGAAATTTGAACTCTTATAAAAATGTGATTTCCATCCACAATAAATCTAGAAATAGAACTTAATCTAATGCATGTATGTATTTTTGTATATACAAACTAAAAAATGTAACTACCTTATACTTTCTTTTTTTGAGCCATAAAATAGATTCCAAATACATCTCTCCATGAATTTTTATTTTTGAATATAAAAGAAACCATGTTTTAGGAGCATAACACTTATGAAGAAAGCTTATAACAACCACGCAATCCACCTTTGGTTATGTTTCTCACACTACAAGTAGAAGAAGTAGTGGGCATGTTTTTGCATATTTCGGTAGACAAC
The DNA here is from genome assembly GCA_031772625.1 of Pinus tabuliformis. Classification (NCBI taxonomy): domain Eukaryota; kingdom Viridiplantae; phylum Streptophyta; class Pinopsida; order Pinales; family Pinaceae; genus Pinus; species Pinus tabuliformis. The sequence continues at coordinate 86,562,384 of CM062817.1, forward strand.
TTGCCATCTTCTTTCACTCTCTGTCTATGTCCAACATGTAAAAGAAACATACATATGCTTCACTAGAGGCCCTTTTTTCAGAAGATGTAGTTATAGTAATACTGATAATTGCCATATATTTGACAACACTCCTAATATCCGAATAAAGAGTACTTTTTTTTTCAGAAAATGGAGTTATGGTAACACTAATGATTGTCATATATTTGATAACACTCCTAATGTCTGAATAACAACACATGATGATAAATAAAAATTAAACATGACTACTATAATATCATAAACAGAGAGCTTAACTTCAATAATTTTAATTTTATTTTTTAATTTATTAATATAAATTACATATTTTTTAAAATTAAAAAATTATATAATTTTTAAATTATAATTTGAAACCAATAATTTATTTATTATAAAATAACTTTTTAAATTTACAATTATCATTAAATTTACAATATTTTATTAAATTAATTTTAATTATCTCAATACCTTTTATAATATTAACATTCAATCACAACACCTTTTATAATATCAATGTTTTCAATTGTAGCCTTTAAAATTCTCAAAAATCCAATGTCTACACACTACCCTTTGCTAAACCTTAGATCACTCAAATCACCAATACTAGAGAGTTTGAAGAAATTTTGGTTAGGAAACCATTATTTTTTACTTATTATCTTCATTACTTTTGGTTATTTAAATTTCGTTTGTTTGGAGATATAATTTAAAGATAATTAATTTTTAAATTAAAAAATTAAGTTTCACACATAATTAAATATTATATTATTTAAAAATATTTTTTAATAAAAGTGTAAATTAAGTATATATTTAAATAAATTTTAAATATAATTAGAATAGTTATTTTGTAATTTTTTTTGTTTAGATGTAAAATTAATTTATATTTTTCAAAGTTTAATAATCAAATTAAATGGTAAAAATTTTAACTATATAATTTTATTAAAAACTGAAATTAAAATAACAATCCACTTTGATTCCATTAAAATAATAAAGTAAATATCTTTATTGTATTAATATTTTTCTCGAATTAGCACATGATGTGCATGGTGTAATGGTAGGGGCGGAGGCTGTCACTCCCCCCACCCAGGTTCGAGTCCTGCACGTGATTGATGTAATAAATGAGGAAAATGTAGAAGTCCAGCACTAGTTTACAAAAAAAAATATTTTCGCGAATTACACCTTAAGTAATTAAATGTATGTAAAAGAGTGTACAACTTAAAAAAAATGATATATTTTATGCGTTCACCATGTAACTAGGTATCACAAGAGATACAAATTTTGAACAAATTTAGCACATCACATGGTTGGTAAATTCTATGTAGGAATCATAAAATATTTACGCATCTCTATGTTTTAACATTTTTGATATACTTTTCACGTGTGTAAGGCCGCTTCATAGGGGTTGTATTGTATAAGAGGTCATGTGAAAGCATATTTAATTATTTTCTTTCAAGCATCGATTTTCTTTCCTATGTTATCTTGGTGAGTTGTATTAAATAACACAGACACTTAATGCCAGTTTTAAGGAATATTTTTTTAGATTTTAGTGCTTTTTTTTGGGAAGGGGAAGTTTGCTTTAAGGTTTTTTCTTTTATTTTTTAGGTTTTGGTTGGTTTCTTAGTCAATAATATGTTGATGTTTTTTTTTTTTTTTTTTGGGAATAGTGTGTCATGTAATATGTTGATGTTGAGAGTTTTTTTTGGAATAGTGTGTCATGTGTTTGAGGGGTCGAAATTTAGTGTGAACACTTTATCTATTTATAATATGAAAATTTTTAAATTTTGAATAAATAGAAAAATGAAATAATATTTAGGGGATGTGAAGAAATGAAATGACGAGATGTAAAAAATAATAATATTGAAGATTTAATAGAATTGAAATGTTAGAATTAAATTAGAGTGAATAAAAATGAATGAATGAATTAAGAAAATAAATGAGTTAAAAGATAAATAAATTAAATAAGTTTTAATAAAATTGAAATGTTAGAATTAAATTCAATGAATAAAAATGAATTAATTAATTAAGAAAATGATGATGATGATGGTGGTTAACGTCGGCTGAGACCAAACAATGGTCTATCTGACCTAAAGAAACAAATTATTTATTTAGATTTAAGATTTTATTCCTATGCTCAAAAAGCTTGGAGAGAAGCCTCCCTAGCTCACTATAATTTTGACATTGTAAAAGGCTAGGAAGGCCGGTATTGTAACAAAGATTGTGAAACTGAGATCTAATGTGGTTATAGGCAGGGCATTCTAAGAGGAAGTGGTTTTCATCCTCGATGTTCCTATTCTCACATATATGGCAGATCCTTTCCATCCATGGCGTTTTAGGAATTGCCCAACGACCTCTTTCACTATGGAGCTCATGAGAATTCATTCTAATCTTTGCTATATTAATTTTCTTCTTTGAGCTAGTTAAAATAGAGAGATACTTTTGATCTTCTAGGTTGGGGTTGATGACCTTCTTATAATAACTTAATTTTCTTTTAGCCGCTAAATCTTTCTCACACCACATTTTTTCTTTGAAATTAGAGGTAACAATATCTTTAATGTTATTTATGTTTTGCAATGCATCATTTTCGTTGATCTCCCAATAGTTTAACCAGGCCCTTGTGTCTTTATGCCACCCTCAATTGAGCCTTAGGTGGTTTTGGCTAGAATTTAAAGCTAGCTTAGGAAGTCTATGATCATCTATCTTACTGATTTTGTGCTTGTACAATAGAAACCTAAGCATAGCTAGGCTCTCAATAGGGGAAAGACCTGCTTCTATAAGGGTAATAGGATAGGGTGTATTACTTTTAGTTTTCAGGTTATAAGTTATAAAACGCTTCTGGATTTGCTCAATCTTTCTCCATGATTCTCTCGAGATGCTGCAACCCAAACCTCACAGCCATATAAGATAACAGGAGTGACTAAAGTTTCAAAGAGGAACTTCTTTTTATCCCACATTACGAGGTTTGCTATTTTACAATTATTTTCAAGACCAAAATAAGCTTTCCACCCCCCATTAATCCTTTTCTCAATGCTATGGTTCTAGTTGAGCTTGTGATGAATATCAATTCCTAGGTACTTGTAAGAATACACTTCCTCCAAGTTATTATTGTCATACATAAAATTAACGTAAGTGTCCTTCTTGGATTTGATAATCATAACTTTTGTTTTGTCAGTGTTAACAGTCATACCCATGGTAGAGCATAAATCCTTAAGAAGCTTGAGTTTCTTATTAAGATCAGATGGGCACCTTGCCAAAATAACAATATCGTCAGCATAAAGAAGAAGGATGACGACTATCCCACCTAAGATCGTGCCATCACATACTGCTTCCTCTAAATAGCCTTCGAGCTTATCGATGTAAATGCCAAATAGGGTAGGGGAGAGGGGGCAACCTTGTTTAACTCCAATGTTACACTTAATATCTTTCGACCACCCCTCATTGCTCTTTAGCTTGGCAATTACATTCTCGTATAACCTTATAGCGGCAACTCTCAACTCAAGAGGAACCTTTAGCTCTTCTAATCTATTCCAAAGGTTGTATCTAGGAATCGTATCGAAAGCCTTTCTAAAGTCCACAAAGCAACAAAATAAATTGGATTTATCATTACGAAATTGCTTTGCAATGATCCTAAGCGTAACAAGGTGGTCTATTGTTGAGTGATGCCTTCTGTCAACCTGCTTGGCCTTTAACCCGCTTACCTTCATTTTCAAGCCATATGCTTAACTTCTTTTCCAAAATACTACCATATAACTTGGCTAAGAGAGGGTTGATCATAATTGTTCGATAATTAGAGGGGTTATTTGTATCCCCACTTTTAAAAATGGGATAATGAGGCTCTCAGTCCAAGGTTTAGGGAACCCTTGCTTGACTACTTGATTGAAAAGCTTGTGGATGTGGGGTATGAGGACAGGACCTCCAATTTTTAAGATTTCTGCTTGGTAACCTTCAATGTCCTTAGCTTTCCCATTAGCGAGACAATTAACCCCAAACTTAATGTCTTCTAAAGAGAAAAATTCTTTCGTTGTGAGAAGGGTTTCCAAATTATCCATGACATTTGGAGATTCATAAAGCTTTTTAAGATAGGAATTCCAATTGTGAAGAGCAATTTTATTATTATCCTTAGTCTTCCTAGTTAGAATCTGCCTCCAAAATTTCTTAGGATCTACCTTAGAGAGGTGTAAGAGATTCTCATGTCTTTGACGAATGTACTGCCTCTTTTTCCTTTTAGTTAGGGCTTTGTATATTTTTATCTTGTCCATTTTAAGAGATCCATCAACAGCTTCCTTAATTGCTCTCCTCGCACTTTTACAATCTTTGTCATACCATGGATTGGTTTTGTTGTCATTCCTTAGGCTAGAAATATCATTCTCTAAACCATTGTAAGGGTTAGTTTTATCTAAATTCTTCTTCTTATAGAAGTTAGAAATAACATATTGCTATGTAGGACTTTTTATTATTAATGTCTTTGATCTCTATCCAACTATATTGGTTCTGAGGGTCATTTTTATAAATCCTAACATGGGGGGAGATGTTCTTCTTAATGTAACAAGCTATTCCCCCAATGCCTCTACGGGAGGATCACTTGTTCCAGGTAGACCATAGCATAAAGCCATCTATGTTAGGGACCTTAGATTCTTCGTGCTCCCAAGTTTCAACAAGCAAAATAATATCAATATCATTTGAAATCCAACTTAGCTTGGGGCCTTTGTTCCATGGGAAGCCCCGACAATTCCAAGAAAAGATCTCGAGCATGTTTAATTGCTATTGATTACTATATTTTTGGTTTCTATCTCGAATAAAGGCTTTTCTATTTCTGATTATTGCCCATTTTCCTTCCTTTCTAGCTTCTTTTACCTTTTGAACCTCCTTTCTTAATTCTGCTTGATCTTCTGGAATGAGATCTTCATTTATGAATATTCCTCTTCCTTTTAGACTTGAGGTTTTACAAAGTATGTCATGCTTATGATTAGTGGAGCTCACCTTTATGCAGATTAGTCTTCCTTTATTCTCGGTTAATTTCCCCAACCTTGTTGCTTCTGTGAGACACAATGTTTCAATTTGTAATCTATTATGTAGTTCTGTCTGGGCTAAGGCTAAAGTATCCTCATCTACTTCCTCTTTTAAACCAAATGTTATAAGGTTTAAGGCCCTTTTGTTACGTTCGTGGTCTAATTCTATTAATTTTTTCATTTCATCTTTAGTTGGTTTGATATCTAACTTATCTACCACATTATTTAGGGTGAGGCGACTATTAACTTTTTCTTATAGTTCTTTAATCATGTCTTTCATTTTAGGACTCTCTAAAGTATCACCATCTCCTCGCTGGGATGGTTGGTTAGTATCTTGGTTTTGTTTTTCTATAAGTTGTAGTCTAGTCTCCATTGCCTCCATTTTATTCTCTAGTAGTTCTATTTTATTTTCTATTTGTTTTTGGATCGTGTCTTCAAGAGATGCAAATTTATTTTCGAGCATGGCTTCTAACTCTTTTTGTAGCTTGGCTTCTCTTTCTTCTCTACGTTTCTCTAAAGACTATATAATAATTAAGCTAAAAGATAAATAAATTAAATTAAATATATTAGTTAAGACTATATAATAATTAAGCTAAAAGATAAATAAATTAAATTAAATATATTAGTTAAGACTATATAATAATTAAGCTAAAAGATAAATAAATTAAATTAAATATATTAGTTAAAGAGTAACTTTTTTTAATTAATTAATTAATTAAGAGTATAATTAATTAAATTAATTTATTTTTTATTAGTTAATTAAATGATAAATTATTTATTTATTATTGGTCTAGAATTCTTTATACTATTAATCTATGTTTTTTGAAAATGGATAAAGTGTTCCCTCTAAACATAGGACACCTCAAAGACACGAGATAATAATCCAAAAGAAGTTCTCAACACTAGCATTTTTGTTTTTTCCTTTTTCTTTGAGGATGTTTAGCTTGGGCATTTGCATGTAATTTTTATTTTGTTGGATGGAGGCTAAATGAATTTTAATTACTAATCTAGATTCATCTTAACTCTAGATCTACCAAGTGTCTAGAGGGATCAAATCTCTTTTCACGAAGAGGTTTGCACCTCAAGAGATTTGATCCCTCTTATCACTTGGTGGATTCTGTGTTGAGATCAATGGAGAATAGTTTGATTATTAATTATAATTAATTATTCTATTTTAATTTTATTTTTGTGAAAGTAAAAATGTTTACATAACATAACATGACAAGGTAACATCTCTTCTATACTAAGTTGGAGAGTGCTTTTGAAACAATATATATATATATCTATATATCTATCTCTCTATCTCTCTATCTATATATATATATATATATATATTTCAAGAAAACTTTAATTTCAAAAAAAAATGTATTTAGGAACGTTTTCAATAAAAATTAATGTTTTTATTAAAATAAAAAGTTAGACTCCAAAATTTTTACTTTACAATTATTTAAATTAATATAAATATTAACATTATTAGTTATTATTTTTAAAGAGGTTGAATCCAATGGTGGAAAGTGAGAGGTTTTTCATAATTGGGCAATGTTGAAGTCTCATGAGAGTTTCTTTGGAGCCATGAGACACTTTGAAGTAGTAGTAAAATGTATGATTTTACCTAAAAAAATACATTAAATGGTTTCATGACTCTTACACATATAAAAAGATTAAAACTCACCATGTCCTCTATTTTATAGACAAAAAATCTTGATTTAATAAACCATGCAACATTTTTGTAAATAATCAATTTATATTAACATAAAATTTATTTATGTGCTATTCAATATTCAATATAAGACATTATTATTTTTTAATATTATTATATATATCTATTTAATTAAATTTTACACTTAAGAAAGGTTTTCCATCATTGATATTAAGGGTGGGTTGGTTCCTTCAGCCCCTTTGATTTGAGGACATTTATATAAGAAAAGGAAATATTGTTGTTAAAGATGGGAATTGGGCTGAGAGATGCTAGATGGTAAGGTACTGATTCTCATTAACAATACTAAAATTTTTTATCAAATAACTTTGAAATAATTTATATTTCAGAATTTATAATGTATTTTAAATTAAACATATATACGTTGCATATCAAATAACAACAATATCTACGGATTCTCATTAACAATACTAAAATTATTTATCAAATAACTTTGAAATAATTTACATTTCAAAATTTATAATGTATTTCAAATTAAACAAATATATATTTCATATCAAACAAAGATAGTTGCGAAGCAACAAGTCCCTACCAATGAGTTGGGCATAAAATTTCAGGCTTATATGCGAGTGATTTTGTATAGATACCAATGAGCTGGGCATGGGCATACAATTTTATATAGGAGCGATTTTGCATAGATGCCAATGACTTGGGCATAAAATTCCAGGCTCATATACTAGGGAAAAAAATGAGTTGGGCATAAAATTTTAGGCTCGCTTGAATGATTTTGCAGGGCACCAACTTGCAAATTCTACTGCAGAAATAGCGATAATGGTTGTTGAACTTGCCAATTTTGCACTAGAAATTAGGATAATCCCAACTTGCAAATTTTGCTGCAGAGATTATGGTGATGGTTGTTGAACTAGAAAATTCTGCCACTTGCATTCTTTGTCATCAGTTCCAATGCATTTTCCATGATTATGTCTTAGCAAAGGTAATATTGAAATTTACCCTTGAATGAAAAAGAAATTTTAAATATGAAATGATTTTGTGTCATACAAACTAGAGAAATTTCCAGTATGTATGTATCTGTGGGCAAATGTGAGATTGAAACATGAAGCCCTCATGTCTGTGCCTTCAATTATAAAGTGGGTTACATGCACTGCCAACTTGCTAACCAAACAATTCATTTTATTTGTTCTATTTATTGCTGATTTTTTATTGGATTTTTATTGCATTGGGTATGAAGTTTTTTTTTCTTTAATTGAATGAACAATTCATTTTATTTATTGTTTGATTTTTTATTGGATTGTTATTGTGTGGGTATGAGATTTTTTTATTTATTTAATTGAATGAGTAAGTAGTACACTGATATTTATTTCAGTGAATGAATAAATAATACACCAATTTATATAAAATGCATATTAAAAGAATGCCTGCAATCCTTAACTAAGTTGCATGCATTCTACGTGTCTATGCCATCGTTAAACAATCCACCCAGCTACTCCTGTTGGATATTTGTATCGAACATTGACAGAAGTATGGTGAAAATAAAACTATTCAAATAAAATACCGATTGAGAAAATTCAGGTGCCCCTTCACATAGTTTTCTTACCACAAAATTCTTGAAAATAAAATAAGTGTGACGAAATATAAATCAATCTTGAAAGCCTTTGGGTTATTAATTCTACACATTCGAATAAAGTATTGATGGAGAAAATTCAAGTGTCCCTTCACATAGTTTTCTTACCACAGAATTATTGAAAATAAAAAAGTGTGATGAAATATAAATCAATCGTGAAAGCCTTTGGGTTATTTATTCTACATGTACTGGACTTTTATATGAAAAGCTAAGTACAGGACTTGTGTAGAAAGATGGAGATAATACATTTAGTTACTCCATTTGTATGGAAGATATGAGTATTAGCATATTGTTTTCTTACCACAGAATTATTGAAAATAAAAAAGTGTGATGAAATATAAATCAATCGTGAAAGCCTTTGGGTTATTAATTCTACATGTATGAAAAGCTAAGTACAGGACTTGTGTAAAAAGATGGAGATAATACATTTTGTTACTCCATTTGTATGGAAGATATGAGTATTAGCATATTTTTTTGCATACTAGACTATTCTGATGTATCTTTGAATAGTTTTCAATGAAACAATCCAAGCCAAGTATTTTTCCCAAGATCCATTAAAGGATTAACCATTAACCTGAAAAAAAATATACAATTTAAAACACTTTAATTCTTACTACACCTCATATATAGGTTCCAGATAAATGGTTTCTAACATTTGATTCCCTACTTGCTACAGATTACCTATTGAGGGTTTATAAGCTTAAGTTACAGACCACACAAACATCACAATTCAATTTACTTAAATACGAAAACTACTAGAAATATATGGCAACAAAAAGTTTGAATTGTTGAAAGCAAAGGCTTTTTCAATATTTCCTACATTAACCAAAACATGGAAAATTAAACTAGGAGAAACAAAAAGGAAAAATTTCACCAGTACTGAAAGCACTTTATAAAGTGCTTCATGCCATCATTCATTTTCATTGCATTCATGTGATCATTGATCTTCATTGGAGTGAGCCAAAAAAATTGAGATCATATGCTACCTTTGTATTATTAAAGAATATGCTACCTCGGGTAAATTTGATATATTGATTGTTGCACCTCTGTATTATTAAAGAATATGCTACCTCTGGTAAATTTGGTATACTAATTGTGCAAAATTTTCGTGTAGGTGAAGCTCTAAAATGGTTGAGAGGGAGACCATTTTCATGATTGAAGCTCTAAAATAGTTGTGGGGGAAGGCGGTGAGAATAAATGGTGAGAACAAATGGTAGGTTGAAGGAAGAAATGAGACCAAGTGTAAGATAAAATAGGTATAGGTGTCATATAGGTGGAAAAATAGTTCTATAGGTATGTGGAAAATGATAGAACTGTTTTGATGGCCTGAAAACATTGTATTATTGAAAACATAAATCTTATCCTCACTTTTGTAAGTTTATTTGCTTATCCTCTCTAAAGCCAAAATCAAGAAAGATATTATTAACATTAAGTGTTTACAAATTAATGCTAATTTTGAGATGGCATTAATTCATTTTGTATTATTGCAATACAATATATAGTTGGTTTTTATAGGTTTATCCTTTGTGTGGCCTCAATGTGAGGCCAAATAAGATGGTGAAATAGTTCATTGGATAGAATTTGGAGGGCCTATTTGTTCATTGGATAGAAATTGGAGGGGCCAACAAAAATTTAGTTAAAAATTAGAATTTTGCATCGGTTTTGTATCCTAGTAATACGGACAACTAAAAAGAATTTCTATAGTCCCTAGCCCCGAAGGGGCAGGGAATAATAACAACAACATCTATAAGACTGTAGTTCTTAAAATCATGGTTAAAAGAAGATGGATATTTCCATCATATCAAAGTTGTCTATATATGGAAGAAAAATTATTCTGTTATTTAAACCTTGTAGCCATTTTTATATTGAGCATATATTTGTTAATCATATATAATCTCAAAATATATAAGATGGGTGTTAAGAGGATAACATTGTTATATTAGAGTTTGAGTTTATATTTATATATCAAGAATAATTGTGTGGATATAGAAATAATTATCTTTTATATAGTAAGCTTTTTAATCATATAATATAGTAACAAAATAAATATAAGAAAAGTATAAAAATGAATTTTTGAGGTGAAATGTTCTTTTCCAATATATTCATTGAAATATAATAAAATGATTATTCTATAAAATATAGATTTATTTAAACATTTGATGATCCAATTACGGTGGATATTTTACTAGATAGTTCATCACATTAGATCTGATAACATTATATTAAAAATATGAAATTCTACATTATTACAGTTTTATTAAATTTATGTATCTATATATTTATTGTAATTAGTGCATGCATGCAAATGGAAATTATGAAGAAAATAGAGAAAAACAAAATAAAATCTATCTCTCTCACACACATAAGACACAAGATATGCTCTAGGAAATCCTTTTGGGAGAAAAACTAGCTAGAAGCTGACACCACTTTGCTTTCTTTCTCTATGTGGAAATATGGCTACAGGTACAAAGAAATATGGCTTGTGGCATGTGGGTTGCTACGTTGCACAAATCCTCTCTATTATCTAAAAAATATTCAATACACAAATCAAATTATCTAAAAAATAGTAGTTGGGGGATTAAATAGCCCTTATGGTCTACAAAAAGAATGAGGGGAAAAAGGAACATGCATCATTATGTGAGAAATCCTTCTTAGAAAAATTGAAAAAACTAATATAATTATCAACAAAGTTTTATAAAAAATTTCTACAATATTTCTCTTGAAAATTCTTAACCCCTTTAATGGTATGACTTTCACCTCTTTCTAATTTTTCTTTCCTATCCTCTATGAATGGATGAAATTCATAATTTTAAATAAACAATTAGATTTTAGTAATAATTTCCTAAAAATGCATTATGAATAATGGATATAATAATAATGGCATAATAAAACATAATTGTGATTTTACTTCCTTCCCTTTCCTAGCCTAGAACTTAAACTTTTTTTAGTTGGACTAATGATCCAATGAATTTGGTGTTCTTTTATAGGGTGTTGTCTATTATTATGTGGTCAAGTGAGGCATGCTATCTTATAGATCATGTGTGTTCTTTACACTAAGCCATTTTTTAGAGAAACCTTGTCACTGAACCAAGTTCTATAAGTTTTAGTAAAGTTCATTTCTCCATAAAAATACATAGGAGGTAATGATATGATCGCCTGGTTATCCATTGTGACTACATCACTTAGTGGGTGTATATGCACCAATATTTCACCCGTAGTTGGTAGAGTCTCCTTGTCTTTGGTTATTGTAGCATCAAGAATGGGTTATTGTAGTTGTTGTTTGTATTTTTCCTCAATATCTAGAAGTCCTTTCTCACTCAGGGGAAGAAGTAGGAAAAACCTTTCATATAAGTAATTATTGGAGAAGTTAGTTGACTTAATCAACTAAGCCCATAATTTGAGCTGGCCGACTAGGCTCTTAAGTAATAATGTAAGCTGGATCAACCATTCATTTCAATTGAATCTCTATTAAGATTGATTCCTATGAGGTTGATTGACTGAGTTAGTTTATTCAATTAGTTAATTTACTATCAAGGGTCTAGTAAAAGTATGAATATATCTTATTAGAATGTTGTTGCCACCCTCTGCAAAATTTGTCCTCAGCTGTAAAAAATGTGCAATAGGGAAGAAATGTTTTCAACCATATTCCTAGCCAAAGAAGCATTCAAGGCTAAATCAGACCCCCTCCATTTGATATTGCTCGTCATTAGTTTTCCAATGATATATGGAACTCCTCAAATGGAACCTGGAATCAAAAGTTAGAGCAGGTTGAAGTTTCCCTTTCAAAAACTAGAAAATCAAGGAGAAAATGCCTAAGGGTAAAATCTTGGGTCCCGACATATGACGATCATGCACATCGGCTATCCCACATATCGATGATCCCACATATGGAAGGTCCAAGGCAAAATGACATATGGGCGGGGTTGCACATTGGAGGTCTCACAATGTCGGAGGTGAAGGCTATATTGGGGATCGACGATTAACGTTTTCAAAAGTTTCAACCTTAACAAACTTACGATTACCAAACATTGATAATGTTAAATCGTTGAGATTTGTGCCTCTAGTTTTAAAGCACTCGGAATGCCTTTGAAAAATTTATAAAAGGAAATCAGTCACTCAAGTCCCTCATGAACATGAAAATAGAACTAGAAGTTGAATCATAGAATTTTGACTCCTCGGGTGTAGAATTCCAGAACCCTGCATTAAGTGTTTCTTCCTCCTATTTATAAGAAGAGGGGGAGATTTGGATTAACAGTTACAAAATATCTCAGCCAAGGGCTAACTCTTCAATTTGACTACCTATCTTGGTGTGTGATAGCTCTACTGCCCACAATGATTCTAATGAGGATTTGATTCCTTTTTAAAGTGCGAGACATACAAAATAAAAAAAAATTACAGAAATAATAAGAAAAGGAAAATTGGATGATGATGGAGGAAGTATCCCTATGTTATTTCTGAGATTTCCCCTGATCAATCCACGTCTCTGCCATGATGTGCCTTCCGTGCTGCTTGGCTAGTTCCTGTTGCTTTTGCCTTAACTATCTAGATGTTGGTTTGTGTTATGTTATTTCCATGACTAGGCCTAGTAGTTTAATTAGGGGGTTATAGGGGGGCGGTAGACCCCCTCTTCAGGGTCCGGGGAAGTGCTCCGAGGAATTTTTTTTTTGGCCCCATATTAGGTGGGTGAACCTACCTATGGTTTTGTGCATGGGCTTCGCACATGGTTTTGGGCATGATGGTTTTCAGTCCATGGTATTTTGTAGATCCAGTCAAGGGAACTACAATTATGTTCAAATCCAGGATTAATGGATTGGGGTTTATGGATGCATCAACATGTATATATATGTATTGTAACATTGAAAGGAACATAATGAAAAATCAATCTAGTAGTCTCGGTTTTGGGATCCATGGGAAAATATCTGTGTATATTTGTTTTATGTGTTATTCTCTCTCCATTGTTTATTTTCTGTTTTTAGAATTCGTATGAAGGTAATTTTTGTATGAGGTCAAAACCTACATTTGGTATCAGAGGTGTTTTGGCTTCAAGGGGATGCCTTTGCTACTGAGGGATTTTCTCATGGGCTTATGGTAGACCCTATTCAGTGAGAGATCTACGGGATCGATTCTTGTGGTGAAAGAATATGGAGAGCAATGGAAAGATAGATTTTGATAAATTTAATGGTGAGAGTTTTGAGTTGTGGAAACTCAATATGGAGGATCTATTGGTGGATAAAGATCAATGGATCGCAGTAAATCCAGGTACTAAACCAATGACAGTGTCTGATGAGGAATGGAAGAAGTTGGATCAAAAGGAAAAAAGCACAATACTATTGTGTGTCTCAGATTCAGTATTGTTGAATGTATCAGGGGAAGTTGTAGTGTTGTTTTAATCAAACTTAATTGTCTCAAATTGCAACATTAATTGTCAACCCAGGGTAGGTCTTGTTGTTTCAATGGAGTTTGTACTGCCTGTGTCGATACACTCCAGCCAAGCAAAAGAGAAGGCAGAAAATGGTAAAAGATGTTCCTGATCTAAATTGCTGAATAAAACCATTCATGTAGATATAAAAAACACTCTACAGAATTAAATCACAATTCACATCTATTAAAATAAGGGCGCACCACACAAGAACTAACATCTACTCCAGCTGGTTACTATTAGCTCTGCTATGCAAAGCTGACTTTTCAAGGTTAGAAACAAGCTTGGCCCGTTTGGTGGCATCTTCAAAGGGACTCACAATGGTCATTTACCCCTTTGTCTTCCATCCCACTTTCCCTCCGCCACCTCCATTCCTCTATTTTCCTCTAAACCCGACAAAATAGCCCCTTACCTGTAAGCCCTGAGTGCAAAGCCTAAACCTCTCATAAAACCTCAACAATATGACTTTGCGCCTTTATAAAAACTCGCCTTTCATCTCCGCCATTGATCTTCCCCGCCGAATCTAATGGCTCTCGTCGCGTCCGATAAAGTAACCCGCACGATCAATTATCAATCGTTTGATCATCTTCGAGAAGATCCGATGGCATTCGCTCTCATCGCGCCGGTGATGTGATCGAACATTAGCATGCGATGAGAGCGGTTTTTCTCTCTCATCCACCACTACATGTCGATCGCTGAGTGGCATCACTCAGTCTTGTCCTTTTACTGCTTTACGCCCAAAGGTGGTGTGATCAATACCATTTACCACCTGGCCTATCCACCCCACTCGATAACTACCGCGTAGCTCCGCTGCCCGATAACTGTCCCATCTGTCGACCGAAGATCTGATGGCCCTAATTCACCCCACTCCCACATTGGCTGACAGACTCCGCCCAGCCATCTCCACCATCCATTCCTTCGATCCGACGACCATTCTTTCCACTCATCCAACTCATCCACTTGCCATGCATTCCACATTATCCATCCATTCTGTTGCCCGAGGATAAAGATGACCAGCCTGCTAGTAGTCACAGTCAGACTTCCAACAACCATGTTTAAACAGACAGTGTGACCAAGGAAGAAAAGGTCAGAGGACGACCCTGTAACTGCATTTATCAGTTACGGAACTCCGCTGATACGAGCACTCCAACTGCCTAAGAGGACAGCACAGCACCTGAGCAGATCGGATTCATCCACTGAAGCGAGCACACACAGTTAGGGATTCCATCAGGTAGTAAATGTGGTTGGTGGTCAATTATGACCCCTCCCTGCCTAAAAGGCCAAGTTGCCTTGAAATGTAAATCTATAAATACCCAAAAACAAGATGTAATCAGGGTTGGTGGTTGGCATTTTATGTAAGGTTAAACTTCTGGAGACTGTAGATAATTTGTCACTTGTAGTGTCTCGTCTTCATTTTCAGCTAATACAATCTTCTTTTGCTGTTAACTTCTCACTTTCCATTTTCCTTTGTTCTAAGCTTGTGCCTGATATGCTGTGTTATTGATCTTTTGAGTTTTAGCACTAGATAACTGTCATCTTATCTGTGTTAGATTGTTGAATGCATCATTGAATAAGTCACTCAGGTTTCTTTCTATCTGATGCAAGAGAGATGTCATCGTGTCTGTGCATTAAAAGATTGGATTTATAGGTTTCTTTACTAGTTGCAGTCGGCCATCACGTGGTCTTGTGCATCTGTTGGTGTGGTTAGTGTTCTCCATAATTCACCTTATCTCTAAACTGTGAGCATTTGGTGGTCTAAGGCCTTGTAGTCTGGGGGTGCTCACGCATGTCTGGAGTGAAACAAAGTAGAAGTGGTTATCTGGCTTGAACAAACCATCATTCCTTCCATTAAACCTGCAACAATAGTTGAGTTTATATGTTACCACGCATCTCCGAGCTACAACCCAGGAGAGTTTCTTGGAACCTATAACATAATTGGCACCGCTGTGAGGGAGAGGAGATCGAAGCTCAGCTTCCTTGGGAGAATGACACAGATCTAGCTTTGATGATACATAAAGTCTAGACACATTTTTTGTTTTAATCATCTATCTAGCAACTCTACTAGAGGACCAACCTTTTGGAAACTCCACATCACAGTCCTGGCTGAGTTTGTGAGGCATACTCGGAGGAATCCTTAGAAATCACCAGCTGACCCAGTCCCCGACCGTGAGAAGATTTTCAAGCAGCAAAAAACATGACAGAAAGGAGCAACAGGATCAGGTTAGCCTAAACAATCTTATTTATCTCTGTAAGAAAGGTTTGTAACTAAGCATGTACATGTTGGAAATATAGAGCCTAGCACTATCAGTCAAGAAATACCCTCAAATATTCATAAAGCTCCTTGTTCAATAAGTTCTGTTTTGGATTTTAGTCCAAAGAAAACCTCCCTTCCAGTCCATCATATTCCTTTAGCCTTATTAGTTGTCTCTCAACTCCCTACGTTTCAAACTGTCAGCAATCTCCCATCTACCCCAGTCATGGCAGGCCAACAAGCACCTACCAAAATGGAAAGAATCATAGCTGCTAGGTATGGACCCCTAGTCTTGCCTGCTCTTTTGAATGTCACGCTTGCAGGAGAATATCAGAAATACATGCCTAAGTTCACTGGTACAGAGGGAGTAACAGCTGAAGAACACCTTGAGTCTTTTTATAGTTATGCTAATAACCTAGATATCAGTGAGGATGATGTGTGGATGAGAGTATTTGTCCAAAGCCTTGATGGTGAGGCTAGAAAGTGGTTCAGAGAACTGACCCCTAGGTCTATAGCAGACATTGAAGCATTAGATGATGTGTTTTTAAAGCATTGGGGGGATAAGAAAGACCTGCTATATTACCATACTAAGTTTGGCAACCTGAAGAGGGAAAATGGGGAATCATTGCCTAATTTTAATAAAAGATTCAATTGTATGTATAGCAAGATACCAGCTGAAGTAAAGCCTACCCCCACCTCTGCCAAACTCACCTATGCCAATGCCTTTGATTCTGATTTCTGCCTGCTATTAAGAGAAAGAAGATGTGCCACCCTAGCTGAAATGCAAGATGCAGCCTTAGAGGTGGAATCCAATATCATGGCTACAGAGAAACTCAAAGGACATGCTGATAGAAGGAGGCAGAGAGGTGAGGCTTCCTCCTCTTCTTCATCTTCAAAACCTAAAATAGACAAAATGACTAAAATGATAGAGTCATTGGCTACTGAAATATCCAAATTGAAGGTTGAGCAGAGTTCTAGGAAAACAAGGCTGCCTACTACATTTGATCCTAGAAATTCAAATCCATTTAGAAGGGAAAATGAACAATTGAAGATCATTCAAAGGGGAAAAGAGGCGAATGAAGAACAAAGGGTTAAGACTCCTTTCCAGAATGTATTCATGGAGGAGGAACGATTTGATGATGAGGATGAGATTCACTGCATGGAAGATAAGGGCAATGTTGCCTTTTTGACATTGGCTACCTACGAAGAATCATTACTCCAGGAACATACCAGTCAAGAGTGGGACAGAGAAGCTGTTCTACAGATTGAAGACCAACAAAGATATAATCTGAGGTCGAGAACAAGTAATGTCAAAGAGAATCCTACCCAAAGAGCTGTTGTCCCGACAGAGTAGTAGATCAACAAACATAAGAGACCAACAACTGATCCCATCATCCTCAAAGCACAAGCTCAAGAGGTAAGAGGCCTTGACAAGTCCCCTTCCCCTTTCAGCTTTGAATCAGAAGTCCAAAAGCTAAAAATATATGTACCTCTCATAGAACTTGCAAAGAGTGAGGTCTTTAGGAAGCCCATCCTTGATGCCCTTGAGCTGAAAGCCACTCAAGCCTCCAGTGACTATGTGAACTTACAAGATGATACGCCTGCAATGGTTCTTAGCCCAATGACTGAACCTGCTGATGATAGTTCTCCATCATTTTATGTCTCCTTGACCATTCATGACAAAATCCTCCACAATTGTCTGCTGGACACTGGAGCCAGCCACAATTTGATGCCTAAAGCTGTCATGGAAGAGTTAGGCCTTGATATCACTAGACCCTATCATGATTTATTCTCTTTTGATTCAAGGAAGGTGAAATGTCTGGGGTTGATCAAAGATTTAGCTGTGACCATAACCTAGCTACCCATGAAGAGCATGATGATGGATATTGTGGTAGCAGATGTCCCCCCTAAGTTTGGCATGCTACTTTCCAGAGGGTAGATTAAGAGATTGGGTGGGACATTACAAAATGATTTATCTTATTTCACTGTCCCAATTTTTTGAGGAGAAAGCAGAAGACTATACAAGGAAGCCTAGTTGGCCCATATCATCAGTGATGAGAAGAATCCCACTAATCATCCCATTTACACCGTGGACACTGATTTTGGAGCATGTATTCTCAAAATTGAAGAATACCATAGGGCCTCGATGCAGCTCAAGAAACTAGTAGACCAGGCCATGGATGATGAAGAGACACAGGCTTGGGATATGTTCTTTGATGGAGCCTGTGCAAGTGAAACTACAGGAGTAGGAGTGGTGTTGGTATCTCCAAAGCAAGAAATCACAAATCTATCTTTAAAACTAACTTTTCAGGTTAGCAACAATATAACAGAATATGAAGTTTTGATATTGGGCTTAAACGCCGCCAAAGATAGAGGGATAAGAGACATAAAGGTGTTTGGAGATGTTGATATCATCATTCAGCAAGTGAACAAAACATTCCAAGCAAGGCACCCAAGGCTAAAAGCATACAGATATGAGGTATGGAGACTCAAAGACTCTTTTAATAGTTTTTGTATCTCATATATCCCTAGTGTAAAAAATCAGCTTGCTGATTCCCTGGCTGTGTCTGCTAGCATGTTCATCCCTCCCATGCCCCTTAAATTGGTTTATGAAGTCCAGATAAAATATAGACCATCCTTGCCTAATAATGTCTAGCATTGGAAATTCTTTGAGGATGAGGATGAGGTAAATAGGTTTCTACAAGTCATTGATGAATTCTCTAAAATGCAAATTGATTAAGAGAATGAAACCTCAAAAGAAAGTCCCCAACCCCAGCTAAAAGGTAGAATTGGCCATGATAGCATTGTACAATTGCCTAGCAATCTTATAACTAAAGGGCTAGTACCTCTTGAGAAGTTGTTCAACCATAATGATGTTCCTTATAAGGCTATGAAAAAATAAGATCAGTCTGCAGTCCATAGACATAACATAGGGAGTCTAGATCATCCAAAGTATATAAATGTGTCCACCCATTTGTCTGCTGCCCAAAGCTCTGAATACTGCACCTTAATGAAGCAATTTGCTGATGTTTTCCTAGGAGTATAGTGACTTGAAAACTTATGACAAAAAAATCTTCCAACACAAGATCCCATTGGAGAAAGAGACCATCCCCTTCAAACAGAAGCTGAGACCCATAAACCCTCTGCTCCTTCCCCTGATTGAAAAAGAAATCAAGAAGTTGTTGGCTGCCAAAATCATAGTCCCTCTAAGATATTCAAAGTGGGTAGCCAACTTGGTAGTGGTGAGGAAGAAGAGTGGAGAAATCAAGTTGTGCATTGATTTCAAGAACCTGAACAAATGCTCTAAGAAAGACAACTATCACCTACCTAAGATGGAGCATTTGCTGTAGAAAGTCTCAGGAGCCAAAGTGATGTCTTTCCTGGATGGATTTTCAGGGTATAACCAAGTTGTTGTACATCTATATGACCAAGGAAAGACTGTCTTCACCACTCCTTGGGGCACTTTTATGTATTCCAAGATGCCTTTTGGGCTAATGAATGCTAGAGCCACCTTTCAGAGAGCTATGGATATAGCATTTGTAGGAGAGAAGGATAAGTTTGTCCTTATCTACCTAGATGATATAACAGTATACTCCAGCAGCCATCAAGATCATTTGCAACATTTGAAGAAGGTGTTTCTGAAGTGCAGGAGGTTTGGGATATTAGTCAATCCCAAGAAGTCACAGTTTGCTTTAGAAGAGGGCAAGCTCCTTGGACACATTGTTTCTGCTGCAGGTGTCAAAATTGACCCAGGAAGAGTAAAAGCAATACAGACCTTGTCTGTCCCAAGATCGAAAAAGGACATCCAATCATTTCTAGGAAAAATAAATTTTTTAAGGGGGTTTATTCCTAATTTAGAAGAATTAGTAAAGCACATCACCTCCATGCTGAAGAAGGGATCGGAGGTCAAATGGACTGATGAAAAAGAAAGATCTTTTGAAGCCATCAAAAGAGCTATTGTGGAAGCCCCCACTTTGATCAGCCCAGACTATAACAAGGAGTTCCATATATTTTCATTTGCCTTAGGTGACACCCTTGCAGTAGTTTTATTGCAGAAAGATGATGAAGGTTCAGAGCATCCAGTGGCATTTTGCAGAAAAACCTTAAGGGATGTTGAACTAAGGTATGATATTATAGAAAAACAGGCTTATGCCCTGATCAAATCCTTGAAATATTTCAGAATGTATATTCTACACTCCAAGGTAATTACATATGTGTCCTTCGCTTCAATAAAGGATGTCCTAATGTAGCCAGATGTTGATGGAAGGAGGGCTAAATGGATTGCAAAGCTTATTGAATTCAACATAGAACTGAAGCCCACTAAGCTTGTCAAAGGTCAGGGCCTTGCCAAGCTGATGGCTGAAGAACATTGCAGAATGCTAGACATGAATTTGATAAGCAAAAACTCAGATGATAGACAAATAGGGCAAGAAACAACTGAATTAGGGTAGAACCAATCATTAGCTGAAAATGTGGCTTCATGTGAATGATATTCTACAATAGCCCAATTTTTTTTGAAGCTAGAAGTCCCTCCAAACCTAAGTTCAAGCCAAGCTAGGACTATTAAGCTCAGAGTAGCCAAGTATTGCATTCATAAAAACCTGCTCTACTGGAGGGACCCCTCTAGAATTCTTTTAAGGTGCCTAGACAAAGAACAATCCTTGGAGATCATGCATCAGTTTCATTCCAACATCTGTGGAGGACATCACTATTGGAAAACCACAGCCCACAAGATCCTCAGAGCTGGGTATTGTTGGACCACTTTCTTTTCTGATGTCTTTTCATTTGTAAAATCTTGTGATAGGTGCCAAAGGTTTAAAGGAAAACAACAGTTGAAATCCCTGCCCTTGAAGCCCATACATGCCAATGGCCCTTTTCAGCAATGGGGTTTGGATTTCATAGGGGAAATTAATCCACATTCTAGTGGCCAGCACAGATGGATCTTAGAAGCCACTGACTACTTCACTAAATGGATTGAGGCCATCCCTACCAGGAAAGCTGATCACCATGTGGTCATGAATTTCTTGACAGAAAATATTTTCACCAGGTTTGGCTATGCACATAAATTGGCTACAGACAATGCATCAGCTTTCAGTGCAAAAGAGTTGGTGGACATGTGTGACACAATGGGAATTAAGCTGGTGCATTCCACCTCGTATTACCCTCAAGGAAATGGTTTGGCAGAATCATCCAAAAAGAGCCTAATAAGGATAATCAAGAAGCTGCTAGAAGACAATAAAAGGAACCGAGATTCCAAGGTGAAGTATGCTTTGTGGACCGACAAAGTGACTATCAAGAATTCCACAGGGAACTCTCCATTCAAGCTAGTATATTGCACGGAGGCTGTATTCCCAATTCAGATAAACCTCCCTATGGCATAGTTCTTGCAGGAAGAGTAGAATGAAGAAGATGACATGGTAAAAAGGATTTGTGACTTGGCAGAAGTGCATCAAATCAGAGATCAATTGGTTGAAAGGTCTGCAGCACATCAAAAGAGGATTAAGGAAGCCTTTGACAGAAAGGCAAAGATAAACAGTTTTCAGGTTGGAAACTTAGTTCTCAAATGGGATGCATTGAAAGAGAAGAAAGGCAACCATGGGAAGTTCGATGCTCTGTGGACTCGACCTTTTTTCATCACTAAAAACAAGGGAACAACACTTTCATGCTGCAAAGTATGGAAGGAGAAACAGTTTTTAATGGCTCAGTAAATGGGTGGTTTTTGAAGCTTTATGTTATTTAAGGCCTTTAGGCCTCAACACTATAAATATGTTGTTTTTATAAGTTTTAGTATAGGCCTAGTTAGACCCCATGCCCAATGCAACACTAGAGATTATTGCTGATCTTGTTTTTGTATGAAGGCAGTGGTCTACGGTTCTTGAAACCTCACAGGGAGGATTTCATCCCCAGAAGGAGCCAGTGTTAGCTCTACTATGCAAAGTTGATTTTTCAAGGTCAGAAACAAGCTTGGCCCATTTGGTGGCATCTTCAAAGGGACTCACAATGGTCATTTCCCCTTTGCCTTCCATCCCACTTTCCATCCGCCACCTCCATTCCTCTATTTTCCTCTAATCCCAACAAAATAGCCCCTTGCCTTTAAGCCACGAGCGCAAATCCTAAACCCGCCATAAAACCTCAACCATATGACTTTGCACCTTTATAACTCCTTGCCTTTCATCTCCACCGTTGATCTTCCCTGCCGAATCTAATGGTTCCCATCACGTCCTATAAAGTAATCCACATGATCAATTCTCAATTGTTTGATCATCTATGAGAAGATCCGTTAGCATTCGCTCTCATCATGCTGGCGATGTGATCGAACGATAGTGCGCGATGAGAGCGGTTTTTCTCTCTCATCTGCCACTACGTGTCGATCGCTGAGTGGTATCGCTCGGTCTTGTCCTTTTACTGCTTTACACCCGAAGGCGGCGCGATCAATACCATTTACCGCCTGACCTATTCACCTTGCCCGATAGCTATTGCACAACTCCACCGCCCGATGACCGTCTGATCTATCGACCGAAGATCTGATGACCCTAATTCACCCCACTCCCACCTTCGCCGATAGACTCCGCCAAGCCATCTCCGCCGTCCATTCCTTCAATCCGATGGCCATTCTTTCCACTCATCCAACTCGTCCACTCGCCATTCATTCCACGTCCTCCATCCATTCTATTGCCCGAGGAGGAAGATGACGAGCCTACCAGCAGTCACAGTTAGACTTCCAACAACCATGTTTAAACAGATAGTATGGCCAAGGAAGAAAAGGACAGAGCACGACCCTGTAACTGCATTTATCAGTTATGGAACCCCACTGATACGAGCACTCCAACTACCTAAGAGGACAGCACAACACCTGAGTAGATCGGATTCATCCACTAAAGCAAGTAAACACAGTGAGGGACTCCATCAAGCAGTTAAATGTGGTTGGTGGTCAATTATGACCCCTTCATGCCTAAACAGCCAAGTGCCCTTGAAATGTAAATCTATAAATACCCCAAAACAAGATGTAATCAGGGTTGGTGGTTGGAATTTGATGTAAGGTTCAACTTCTGGAGATTGTAGATATTTTGTCACTTGTAGTGTCTCGTCTTCATTTTCAGCTAATACAAGCTTCTTTTGCTGTTAACTGCTCACTTTCCATTTTCCTCTGTTCTAAGCTTGTGCCTGATATGCTGTGTTATTGATCTTTTGAGGTTTAGCACTAGATAATTGTCATCTTATCTATGTTAGATTATTGAATGCATCATTGAATAAGTCACTCAGGTTTCTTTCTATCTGATGCAAGAGAGTTGTCATCCTGTCTGTGCATTAGAATATTAAATTTACAGGTTTCTTTTCTAGTTACAGCCGGCCATCACATGGTCTTGTGCATCTGCTGGTGTGGTTAGTATTCTCCATAATTCACCTTATCTCTAAATTGTGAGCATTTGGTGGTCTAAAGCCTTGTAGTCTGGGGGTGTTCACGCATGTCTGGAGTGAAACAAAGTAGAAGTGGTTATTTGGCTTGAACAAACCATCATTCCTTCCATTAAACCTGCAACAATAGTTGAGTTTATATGTTACTAGGCATCTCTAAGCTACAACCTAGGAGAGTTTCTTGGAACCTCTAACAGCTACTACCACTCTGTTGATTAACTCAATGTAACAACATAAGATAAATAGAAACAAGAGTGAAAGTAATCCGCGATTTCTACAGCAACAACGAGAAACCATAAATCAATGAACTAAACTAGAATGTACACTACATATATCACTGCAATCCCTGCCAAAGAGGAGGAGAGGGCCCTTCCTCCTTAGTAGGGTGTATGAAGAACACGAAAGTTATTAACTAATCAGTTGGAAAGAAGCAACAACATCACCATGCTAATTAATATTAAAATAAATTCAGAATTACAGAAACAGAGTAACGATACTCTTCTATATGATGTCTCTTCATACATAAAAAGTTGAGTCTTTTATAACTATTACAACTCGAAAATTGGAAACAGATCAGTCATGAGAATCTCTCGATTCTCATGCTGATAAAAAATAAAGAAGTTACAACTATTGCTAAATAAATATACATAAGTTGCAACTGTTGGAGTCTTCTTGCTTCAAAAATAAACAATCCCTACTGCTGACAACTGTTATGTGGAAGAGTATCCTCATTTTCAGCTTCGGTGCAACAACATTGAGCAAATGGTGATTTAGGATGACGCAACATAACTGATGGCAACACTGTTGGTGTGATGATGGATCATCGCAAGGTGTAACAACATCCAATGTGTAACAACAATATGTAACAACATCCAATGTGTAACATCACTCAGGGTGTAACAACGAACCATTCTACCCTTTCTTGCAGCTAATCCTTGCTGCATGTCTACTTCATAGCTTCTTTCTCGCGAGTCAATACCTGAAAATATGAAATTCCCAAAATACTTCTTCAATTCTCTCCCAGTTAGCCACAAAAGGAATAAAGCCTCATATTATTCAATAAAATATATCAAAGTAACATGACAGTAAAATGGATTAAAAAGGTAGGAAAACAAGGAGTTTGGTCATATAAGGGCACAGGCCTGGAGGATAGAAAGGTCAAAACAGGGGAAAGAATGCACAGAAAATAGGTAAAAAATCACACCCATTATCTCCCCTCGACTGAAGCAACTGCATGTCCCCATGCAGAATCTCAGTTTCTTCTATTGTACCCCCAGTGGAAATCTATGAAATTGTAGCCACCAATAGTATCATCGCCCGGACTTCTGAATCCTTGATCGGCCATTAACTCACCTGGCCAAGATTCCTCTTCATAATCACATAACTGATAATCGGACCGATACTCCTCCAATGACAACCATATCAAAGGGAATTTGAACTTGAGGCCAATCTAGAATGCCCCCAGTGCCAGCACAATCTGAGCATATTCCAACACCCGTGTAACAACAACCACAAAGTTCTTGTACTCAAAGGGGTTCCCTTCCTACAACTCTGCATTACAAGCCTCATTGTGCTTGAGAGATCCGACTAGCACTTGGCTCTTCATATTTGCAAACAAGTTAAGGCAGATTCTCACGATTCTTCTTTTGTAAATTGCCGATTGATCTCTGATTTCTGGATTTCTTCGAAACTGCCTGATCTCTCGTCAGAGTTCATAAGCCATTCCTGGTTCAACCCTGACCCATAATGCTGTCTATTCCTTGTTGGCCTCTGCTGTTTTCTTGGCCAGTTGCCACTCAATCTGATTCATCATAAATGAGAGGAATGCTCGCAACTGTAAGTCTCCCATGAAAGAAAGGACACTCGCCACCATCCTTGTGCTCACAGGTTCGCACATCATATTGTGCAAGAACAACTCACACAAATTCTTATCATCAAAATCACAGGAACGAAAAATTTCCAAAAAGGTATGGGTTAAAGAACCCATATAGTTTCTGTTCTCATAAATTTCCCTTAACTAAAATAAGTAATAACATTCCCACAGGAACACAGGGTATGATGGGGATGGTCGCCTGCATGCCAGCAGGTTTAGAGCAATTTCATGGAGTTTTCTCTTATCAAACGTCAAGTCGGAGACATTCCTATGTAGTTGATACTACTGTTGATCATTTTTCTTCATAATTCCTTTATGCCTCCATGCCTCCTCTTCTCTTTCCCATTCTTCTTTTAGCCATGTTTCTCTCGGGGAATCCATCATTCTTTTATACATACTGAGTGGAATCACTCCCTACTGTAGAGAGAGCGTCATCTGCTTCCACTTTTGCAGCTCTTCCAATAACAACAATTTCTCAGAATGCAATCCTTCATTAGGACCCTGCGTTCTTCCACATGCACTATCAATTGACGGTGTAGCATCTTCTTGAGGGCAAAACTGTCCCACCTTGGCTATTGGTTCTTGTGTAACAACGTCTTCATAAGTGGGTTTTATCACAGTTTCTTTACCTTCCTGGTCAACTTCCATTTTCATTGCTGGTTCTTGTGTGGCTGCAGTGATATCCACAGGCTTTTGTTAATCGATTTCCTCTAGACCAACTTCAACCTCTACTACTAGTTCTTCTATAATAGCAGCATTGATTGTCGACTCATGGATATTGTTATATACCTAGGGGGGATAATATGGGGTACCAAGGGAGGTACCCAAGGTAATAATGTAATAATGGGATGGGCCATAGTAATAAATAAGGTGGTTAACCCATGTCTTATATGGGACCACAAGTAGTTAATAATAATGTAAAGGGCCCATGGTATTAGTTGATGGTATGAGGAAACCATGGTAATGATGCATGGTATTGTATGTATGAGGCCTATATAGAGGCTAGAGACTCCACATGGAGAGATAGGAAGATGAAGAGAAGTATTCTTGTATGAACAGGCATATGGCTTGTGGAGTGTTCTCCTTCCTTAAGGAGTGAATGTATGGTGTTGCCCTACCATAAGTGTTTTGATAATAAAGAAGCATTTCTATCTATTTTGATCTTGTTCTTTCTTGGGTTTATTTTTGTTATCATATATCTTTTGGATCAGATCTACAACAATTGGTATCAGAGCTATTTCATATTATATCTATAATATTCTTTGGTCAGAGCTACAACAATTGGTATCAGAGCACTTTCTTGGGCAAACCGTGGAGATTTTTTTTTTCATTTTTTGCAGGGATTTTTGGGTGGCGAAATTGCAGATCAGATCTGTAATTTTTGGTGCTAGATCTGTAGAATCTAATTACCGATCTGTATTCCTTGTGAAAAAATACCGAAATTAAAAAAAAAAATCAGTTGAATCGGAGTCCGGATGAAGGAAATATCGCTGATTTAAAAATCAGTGGGGTTGCAGACAATTTTCAGGACAACGAGTTTGCGGCGTAGATCTAGAAGTCTTGGTGCCAGATCTGCAAGATCTAATTGTAGATATGGAATCTTTGTGAAAAAACACATGATTTCAAAAAAAAAAATCAGTCGAATCGGAGTCCGGATGAGGGAGATATCGCTGATTTAAAATCAGCTCTTTTTTGCAAAAATTTTGGGTTACGGCGGGAGAGTTGCAGCGCAGATCTGGAATTCTAGTGCCTGGATCAGGATTTCTATCACATGGACAGATGCAGAATGATTGTTCCATTTCTGAAAATAGGTTATAATAGAGATTCTGAGCAATATTGACGGATCTGTGAATATTTCAATTTTTCACCAAAATTTTTGTGATGGCGGGCCTAGATCGGAGTTCGAGGGACTTGTATAAATTTGACGGTTCTCACACGTCAACATGGCTAGCACAAATGGAGCAGTATTTCAGATTGAATCATATCCTAGATGATTGCACTAAGCTTAGTGTGGTGACCAAGTACCTGGACAATCAACGATGGATATGGGCGGAATGGCATCAGCGTTGCAATGGACCTTTTCAGAATTGGGATGCCTTCAAAAAAGCTCTTATAGAGCGCTTTGACCGTAAATCAAATCTTGTGGATAAGCACACACAGACAGACACACAGCCTAGCAAAGCTTTTATTTTTACAGGAAAGAAGGAAACCAAGGAACCAAAAGGGTTATTTTTGGCTGGTATCTCTGTATTGCAGGTTCATGGATTGATTCAGAAGGAGAAAATCATTGTGTCTATCAATCCGAGTTGCAAACAAAATCTTATAAATGTCAGCTTGGCAAAGAAATTGCAAGTCCTAGCGAAACAAATTGAACATACACAGGTTGATCATGAGGATGTTCAAGTGTATAAGGATTTGAAGATTTCTATGGATAAGTATGTGTTGCATGGTGATTTTTATACTTCCGAGATGGATAATAGGGATGTTGTTTTAGGATATCCTTGGATGGAATCCGTGGGTACTATCAATATTAATGTGCATAAGAAATTCCTGAAGCTATGGTATAAAAAGAAGAAAATTACTTTACAGGATATTTCCATCCATAAACAGGTAGAGCACATGGAGGCTGAAGCAGAAGATGTTCAAGGGACTGACATATCAGATGATGAACCTTTGATGATTGACAATCAAACACAAACAGAGGCTGCAGAAGAAAAGGTTACAGGTGATGATACATCAGAGGAGGGCTCAATGGTTGAAGTCATATTGAAAAAGAAGACACCACAACAGGCACCACAGCAGGGTGAAGTCAATCAAAAGCCATCGTGGGTTAAAACTTCAACATATCATCACCCACATCACCCCGCAAGACAACCATCAAGATGGAAACCAAGTAGTCACATGGCGGATAGAAAGGAGAGACGATCCACCTACTACACATCAACATAGAAGAGTTGCCACGGTCAACTTCCATCTCAAGCGAGCGAGGCACCAGCGAGATCGAGGGTTCACCTTTCTCTTGGATGGCTAGATGCACGTGCATGGTATCAGTGGAATACTCTTTTGAGTAGATCTTATTATTTGTGTTCTTCCCATGTTTCGGGGACGAAACATGCTTAGGGGGGTGGAATGTTATATACCTAGGGGGGATAATATGGGGTACGAAGGGAGGTACCCAAGGTAATAATGTAATAATGGGATGGGCCATAGTAATAAATAAGGTGGTTAACCCATGTCTTATAAGGGACCACAAGTAGTTAATAATAATGTAAAGGGCCCATGGTATTAGTTGATGGTATGAGGAAACCATGGTAATGATGCATGGTATTGTATGTATGAGGCCTATATAGAGGCTAGAGACTCCACATGGAGAGATAGGAAGATGAAGAGAAGTATTATTGTATGAACATGTATATGGCTTGTGGAGTGTTCTCCTTCCTTAAGGAGTGAATGTATGGTGTTGCCCTACCATAAGGGTTTTGAAAATAAAGAAGCATTTCTATCTATTTTGATCTTGTTCTTTCTTGGGTTTATTTCTGTTATCATATATCTTTTGGATCAGATCTACAACAGATATTATCTTTCTCTTCCTCCTCTTGGCTGATTTTCCCCTCCACTACTGGTTCTGATGAAACAGTAGTGTCAGCCAAGGGTTTTTGTGTATCCATTGCTTGATCACTCTCTATGGATTGTGCTGTCTTGATTGCTGGTTCTTGTGTAGCAGCAACGTCCTTGACAGGCTTTGGTGTAACAACTTCCTAGATTTCAATTTGAGTCCCCCTCAAGGTAGTGTCTGCTGCA
Organism: Pinus tabuliformis; assembly: GCA_031772625.1. Lineage (NCBI taxonomy): Eukaryota > Viridiplantae > Streptophyta > Pinopsida > Pinales > Pinaceae > Pinus > Pinus tabuliformis. The sequence continues at coordinate 86,591,461 of CM062817.1, forward strand.
CATATTTTGAATCTTGCTTCCACCAACTTCTCAGCACAGGCTACGCACAGAGTGCCCGGAATTCTCCCCTTCTGGCCCTATCCACAACCTTTGCCAAAGTATATATCCCTGGGGCTCTTATCTCTACCTTTCATACTGCTAGTTTTTCCCTCAATTCTTTAATTTCTTTTTCTAAAATTTCAATTTTTGATAGCAAAGATTGGGTTTCTCTCTTACTAGGTGAAGGAGGTTTTTCTGGCTGAGCTTGCTCCTCGTTCTTCTCCTCGACTACTTCTTTGTTCTTTCTCGACATGGATGGGGACTCTAGGTGCTTGCTAACTCTTATTCTCTGCTTCGACCTTCTTTTTCCAATCGTTTTATGAACTGACTTCTTGCTGAACCTCACTGTCGAGGACTAGGGTTGCTCCTTTTTCACCTCTGGAGTTTCCCCAGCTGTCTTTGTTTGCCTTCTCCGAGTGGTCCTGGGCCTTTTCCACATGAACTCTTCCCAATTCTTGCCTTGTTAGCTAATGGCATCCAACACAACAAGTTTGATAAGGTCATGGTTAGTAACACATGTTTCTGGATGTGGAGCAGTTTTCATAGCCATGGTTATGTGCCTAATATTGCCTAGCAAGAAATAAGGAAGGTTGATCAATTGTTGATGCCATAGATGGTTTAGAAATGGAAAATCATAACTAGACACAATTGCTACCCTTCCCTCACAAGTAATGTACTTAATGAGGAAGAGAGAAACATCCACCCATGGATGGGGTAGTGACAGTCTATCAATTCCCCTTCCTTTCTTAACCAACGACTTGCTTTCCTAGAGAAAACCCCCTTTTAGTGAGGGGTAATTAACCTTCCTAGTAAACCATCTCTTCCCTTCTGGTGGGAATCATGTTACTCTGGCAATAACTTCTTCTGTGACATCCAATTTCAACCCTTTGACTTCCGTCTAGTTTCTCTCCAGATTCTTTGCAAATTCCATGGCTATACCACTTTCTAATCCTTCCAATCTCTTGAAGAATTCGAACCAGCCTGCATCTTTGAAAACCTGGCATGCTTCAGGGGAATCTTCCAGGGCTTCTGTAGACCCTGGCTCGTGTTGTATTACTACTCCTCCCATTGCTTATGCAATTCAGTGCTATTTCACCTACTTATCCTTCCCTTCGACGCACACTCTAGCTATTTTAGCCTGTACTGCTATCTTCCTCCTCTATGAAGACTCTTAATGGGGACTCAACACTTCTAGCAGGGGTAAATGGTAGGGTGGAAGGGTGGTGCAAGTGAAGATTTTGGATTAGGATTTGGCACGCATGGTTCATACTGCACAATGAATTTTTCCTTAATGGTGAGTCATGGGGAGGTCTCGTCGATGGTGCACTTACCCTTTTTGGTATGATTTGGCATTAAGTAACAATAATTATTGGTTCACATGCCTTAATTGCTAGATTTTTCAAATAATTACAAATCATGCGACGATCATGTTGCAATATGATTCGTTCCCCCCCCCCCCAGCTTAATTATGACAATCGTCCTCGGTCGTCAATAGTCATGTTAAGTTGCCATAATTACAAAATAAAAAGAATTCAATATTACCTTTTTAATGACATACCTAGGTAACGTGGGGCGAAGTAATGGGTGGCACGACGTCAAATCATACTCAAGAAACGAGACACGCGAACTGAATTCTCATGACAAAGATCACGATGATGTTCTTGCTATTTATTACAATAAGATATCTCGTTTTATTCCTGAAAAAGTCGTCGGTTGTTATAGATGTAACAACCAAGACGACTGATATATATCAATTTAATTTCTACAAAAATATAAAGAAGAAAGTATCGTGTAACAACACTTATCGCATGATATATTTTGGAATATCAAATATTTATACAGAGGGTGTAATAGCCGCCACTAGGTGGTTTTCAATTGCTACAAAGTGTTTGTCTACCACTGAGAAAGGTTTTCATAGCCAGATTATTATTATTACATTCTGTTTTTTTTTGGAAGTTGTTATCTCAAAATCAGGCCCTGATAGGCTGCTGGTCAGGTTGACTCTAAGTAACTATTTCAAACCTACTTTAGGCTGAGGCTTAGCCTCCTCAACCTAAGAGGGCTCTCTCTTGATGGATTAATGATTTTGATTAAAGATAAGATGGCTAACTCTTATAGAACAACTGTGAAAAATATGAATGGTGGAAACACATTAAGCAACTATCCATTGGGCTTATGGAGTCAACAACACCTCAATATAATAATGAACTCAACCTTACATGGAAGTCAGGGCATTCAACATTTAAACATTCAGAACATAAACTCATATGGGACCACACAGTTTATAAATGTATACAGGAAGTCAGAGCACATTCAGTGAATTCTGAGTGATTATACATCCATACCACTGTAAGAATTAAGAAAAGGACAACATCACATATTCTGAACATAAAAAATACTTCATGAATCCTGAGAAGTAAAGTCAAGCATGTATTACTGAAAGTGAGTCTTACATAGGCCAAATACAAGCTTTTGCATAAAATTTCCAACCCTTATTACATTTCTGTTTCAGCTATATATAGAGCTCTTATTCTAACTGATCGAGATTCCTCCTCAAGCATGAGGGGAATTCGAAAACTACTTCTATTGACACCTATTAACCTTTAACTAACTAATAAATACAACTGACTGTTGACTGGAGTTTTTAGAGATCTAAATCAAGTAGGATTCTAACACCGTGTTATGCTAATAATAGCCTTGATTACAATGGTTCTTGTTCTTTGACATCTGGTTCCCTTCTGGCGGTGGCTGTGATGGATGTTTGTAGCTGCTTGCTGGCCTTTAATGTCGTATCCTTTTACCTCTGCTGAGAAACAGGAAACTGTCCCTGTTTTTATGCCTTTGTTTTCCTCAAAGATATTCGGAAGTAATTAGCCATGTTCTTTATCCTTTAATTACCCAAAATGGAGTGCCACGTCCTTGATGTGCTGTAAGCCTTTCTCATGTACCTTATCTTCAATTTCATTGCCTGAAAAAGGAGCACTAGATTTATCTTGTCCTTTAATATCTGAATCAGAAGTGACACATCTACCATTTCCAAACATTTGCTCAAGTATGCCAAGAAGCTCCTTATCATGCTGGTTTAGCTGTTGAAAATAACTCTGCTTACCTACAACGTATTTATTCTTTATGCACTTGAACTTGGTAAACAATTTTACTGCTGATGCACATTGCCCTGTCTCCTTGTTCGATTTATTGGCCACTTCATCCCAAAATCCTTTATGAAACTTGAAACGTGTTGCATCTGTTGCAGAATTCACATCATCAAAGCTTTGACTCCATTCCCAGTACATGCAAAAATGGTAAATGACAAGGATGAGAAGCGGAGCCAATTCTCATGTTTCTGCAGGCATCCAACACTACCAAAGTTGCAGGGAAATATTGCATTTTATAACCAAGCATCATGGCATTGCACCACAAATGTCAAGGACCTACTCCAAATTTCATTATTCACTGCTTGTGTAGACACCAATCAGCCAAACGATCAAAGTTTCAAACATAGGTCATATACAAATAGAGTAAGACCCTGCAAGTGACCACATTATCTGGATTCTGACGATGATAAGGATAGAAGAAGATTTATTTCCATGAGAGATGATTCTCATTCAAGCGCCCTTACGACACACAGTTAGCAAACTCATGCCTGTTGTAACTTGTGTGTCTCAGCTCATTCAGATATACAGTTTCAACCAGAAACCGACAGATCATCAACACTCGGTTAGAATTACCGTGCCCATGCATCGCCATTTCTAGCTTCAGCTGGTGAACTGGGAACAAAGGGAACAAAACCTCGGCCCCCAAACACAGGACGCATGAATGAATCATCAAACTTTCGCCAGTAATAGTGCACTGTAAATGATGGAGCTTCCAGCAGCATGCGTAAACTGCTTGGCCTTCGGACACTACGCCCATCAATGTCCCCTAAATGTTCAACAGTTTTGTCATCTGTGAAAAAAAATAAGAACTCTGGAAGCACGGTCTATCAGTTTTGGAACCATTTTGTCCGCATTGGTGATCAATTGCATGGCTATATTCAAAAGGCGCTTACGCTCTCCTCCAGCATTCACAACCTCCAAGTCTTTTTGAAGCAATGCCCTATAAAATTACTTTTGCATCATCGGTTAACGCTGACCAGTTATTTGACTGTTTCAGTGCTGCGGCATTACTTATAACCCAAAGTCCTCTGCGAGCTCTTGTCAAAACCACGTTCATCCGACGAATATCAGCAACAAAACCTACACCATGGCTAGAAGCTCGGACACAAGACATGGTGATGACATCTCGTTCTTGACCCTGAAAGCAACTACAATGTTAATATATAATCCGTTTCCCTCTTCAGTGTTAAGAACACTTTCGAACTTCCGCCACAAACATTTCAGCTGCAGTTTGTATGGTATGATAATGTCAACCGAAACCTTAATGCCCACAGACTTCACAAATTTCTGAAGATGTTCATACAACTGCAGGGCAAATTGTGCTTCATGAATATTCTGATATGAAACAGAGCCACCTCTATGAGATTCTCTTTCATGAGTTATATCATAAAATATATAAGGCTTTAATAAAGGGTCTTTATAATAAATTTCATCAGGCCGCTTCACAACACTTTCACTGTCACTTAATCGGTTCTAGCAAAGATGATATCACCGCAGCATTTGTCAGGCCACCAGCCCTCATTTGAAGGCTACAGAACACGCGTCAAGACCAACTTGTAAGACCTTGCACATGCTATCCTCGTAAACTTCTTGCAGAAAATATGACAGCTGGGGTGAGATTTGTTATGGATCAGCACAAAATCACTTAGACCGTGTTTCGCTACGAAATCACCAGAAACATGTTGCGCTGCGAAAACACTTAAAACTGACTTATGCGCTACGAAATCACCTAAAGAGCTTTGTAGCACATAATAACCTTTGAACAAAGTTGACACATGGAAATTGTGTAAATTATGAGACCAGTGAAGAATGAGGATGCATAGTGGACTCCTTAGACTCAGACTCTAAGGCAAACAAAAACTCAAAGCTAGACTAGCACTGAATTTTTTACCATCAAACTAATGTGAGCGGTTTTGAAATTAGAATTCTTGAGTGATAACAGAAGTTTTGAAGGTGTAACAGGCACCACTAGGTGATTTTAAGCTATTACACTTATTGGAAAAATTAAAAAATTTGCAGCACAGGTGGGATTTTGTTGATTCTTGCTCTCTCAGCACAGATGGGATGGCACATTCATCAGATGGATGTGAAGACTGCGTTCCTCAAAGGAGTCATTGAGGAGGAGGTGTACATTGAGCAGCCCGAAGGCTTTGAGGTCTTCAGCAGCGAGTCGCATGTGTGCAGGCTCAAGAGAGTGTTGTATGGGTTGAAGCAAGCACCACGTGCTTGGTACACACGGATAGATAGCTATTTCACAGGACTTGGATTCTCCAAGAGCGAGGCAGATCCTAACCTATACCAGATTGTGGTGGAGGGTAAGTTGCTTATCATTGTACTGTATGTTGATGATTTGATTCTAACGGGTGATGAGCTGTTGATACTATCATGCAAGAAGGATCTTGCTACAGAGTTTGAGATGAAGGACTTGGGCCTCCTTCACTATTTCCTAGGATTGGAAATATGGCAGCGCAGTGGTGGACTGGTTGTTTCTCAGGGAAAGTATGCTCGGGAGATACTGGAGAAGTTCAATATGCATGGCTGCAAGCCTATTGATACTCCTCTTCCTAGAGGTTGGAGGAAGGAGGATGCCACTTCAGGAGAAGAAGTGGATGCCACTGTTTATCGACAGTTGGTGGGGTCGCTAATGTATTTGGTCAATAAACGACCTGATATATGCTATGCAGTTAACCAACTTTCACAAGCTATGGTTAAGCCTACCAAGCTCTTCTGGAAGGCGGGCAAGCATGTATTGCACTACTTGAGAGGCACATCGGGATATGGTTTGTGGTACATACAAGAGGATGAGGTGAAGCTATGTGGCTTCATGGATGCAGATTGGGCAGGGAGCCCAACGGATAGAAAGAGCACATCAGAAGGGGTCTTCAGTATCGGATCGACAACAGTTTCTTGGTACAGCAGGAAGCAGAGATCCGTGGCACTCAGTTCAGCGGAGGCCGAGTATATGGCAGCAAGTTTGGCTGCATGCAAGGCTATATGGATGGAGAAGATCCTGGTTGGTTTGTTCGGTTCTCATTTGGATCCTACTGTGATTTACTGTGATAACCAGAGTTGCATTAAACTCTCGGCTAATCCTTGTATTTCATGATAGATCTAAACATATTGACATCAGGTACCATCATATTAGAGATTGCGTGCAGCGGAGGATCATGTTACTTTCGTACATTCCAACAGAGGATCAGGATGCTGATATTCTGACAAAGGCTCTCACCAGGAGCAAATTCAAGTACCACCGAGGCAGGATAGGGGTTGCTGATAATCCATATCTTGTCGAGAGGGAGTGTTGATATTGCAACAAGATGATGGAGCTTAGTGAAAAGAGTCGCCTTCACTAAGTGGGCCCGCAGGCTATTTTTGGTGCAAGTCCATGTTTAGACTATGTCAATTTTGAGACATATGGATCATGTCTATGGATTGTAGGTTGCTGTTTATGGATGATTGGTCAAGTTGGGAAAAATAGATGGACTTATATTTTTGATCAAAGTGTGAGTGATCATAGTGTGAGTGATCAAAGTCTATTTTTAGACTGGCTGTCAAAAATAGAAAAGTCAAATATTATTGTCTCATAATAATATTTGGACTATAAACTTGATCTTATTCTCTTGGAGCACTTCAGTTTGAGCTACAGAGGTGGCACATGCAGCTGTCAGAAGGAAATATGCTTTTCTTATGAGTCAATTGAGTTGTTGCATGCATGACTTCAGTTAGAACTCAATCAGTTGAGTTTGGTGGAGTTGATTGTGGAGTTGATGGAGTTGTGTTCAATTTGACTTGGTTAAACTAGTTGTAATTAGTCTAACTGCAAATAGACTAATGATGAGTTGTTAAACTAATTATTAACTCATAATAAAACTAATGAATACATCAGTTAACTCAGTTGCATGTCAGTGCATGTTCAGTTCAATAGGGACAGGTGGTAGAGAATCAGATTGCTATCAGTTGTGACTATAATTGTGCACCAGATCTTGCACAATCAAGGGATTGAGTATGCAAATGAGTTTGCTCACGTATTTGCCCAGTATTGTAGCCTTTTCTCACGTCCAAAAAAGTGTGAGTGATTATTTTGAGGTGAAATACGAGTTTGGTAAGCCATTCTCATCAGTTCTTGAGAAGGTATTGAGCAGTGGAGGCAGGCAAGCAGTGGAATAGATTTGGAGATCAGATCTGAGCTGTATTGTGTGTAACAGGTGGAGCTGGTACTAGATTGCTTGTGATAAGCATTGTACTTTGTAATGTCACATGGTATCAATCATTAATACACAAATAGTTGGGGTTTTTAGCGAGATGCTTTCCCCGGGTTACATACTGTGTTAATGTGTGAATGCTCTTGATGTTTTATTGTTATTGATGCTGCTATATTGATGATCAACGTAGAGGATCTTATGTATTTTGTATGTATTCCACAATAGTACATGATCAGGATAATCTCTGTTGAATATGTGTTAAATTATTCAAAATTTCTACATGGTATCAGATCTGTTGATCATCAGATCTACTATTCAGGAAGTGTTTACATTCTATTTCTTCAGGCAGAGTCTGTAATCGGGCCAGGTAGCCTCTGGATTCATCCTTCTTTTGGAAGGTGAGATATCCAGTGAATGTCCATACAGTCAATCTCTGTACGAGAAATATTGTGTTCTCACGAATCTTAGATCCGAGGCGGTTGAGTTGGTTGCTGGTGGAATTCGAATTTCCAGCAGTGTTTTCTTGGTGACAACGCAACAATGTCTTTCAACGGATTGCGATTGAAGTATGCTCTTGAGGGCAGCTCAAACTATATTGCATGGAAGGACAGGATGGAGGTAGTATTGGATGATAACGGGCTGAAGGAGTTCATAGATAAGGATATCCCAAAGCCTATTGATGCTACCCAAGCTGATGCTTGGCAAAAGAAGATCGCAAAATGTCGAAGGATTCCGTTGGAGGGCGTGAAGGATCACATAGTGTCCAGCCTCCATGGAAAGGCTACTCCATATTTGATGTGGAAATAATTAACAGAATTATTCCAAAGCAAGAGCAATCAGAGGAAGCTGGCGCTCAAAGATAAACTCAGAAACATCAAATGCGAGAAGGGTGACAGTATTCCCAAGTATCTCACGAAGTTCACTCAGTGTCGAGATGAGCTGGGAAGTGTGGGGGTTACTGTCGATGATGAGGACTTGGTGAGCTTGGCTCTCCTTGGTCTTCCAAAGAGTTGGCATTCCTATCAGGACTCTATTGCCAGGATGGGAAAGACTATGGTCAGATCTTGTGCAGGAGGAGATCAGGCGGAGTACCAGGGACAGATCTTCGTCAAAGGGAGCTGATGAAGAGAATTGTGCTTTCGTTGCCAAAGCAAAGAAAGGGAAGAGCAAGAAAGCTTCTCAGTCTGGTGCGAAAGGAAAGAAGCAGGATATGTCCAAGGTGAAGTGTTTTCACTGTCACCAGCACGGACACTATGCCACAAATTGTCCGCAGAAGAAGAAGAACAAGAAAGCTGCTAGATTTGCAGGGGGAGAGGCCTTAGCTTCTCAGTTTGAGCTTGATTTTTCATTGATCGCATGCTTGGTTTCAAGTGTGATGGGATCCATGTGGTTCTTGGACAGTGGTGCGTCTTTTCACATGACGGGAGATAAAGATTTGTTCTCTGATCTGGAGGAAAAAGATCTTGGAGTGCACATCGAGATGGGCGATGATGGTAGATACAGTGCGACCGATATCAGTACCATTTCCTTTGAGAGGGAGTCTGGTAAACCCTTCGTATTGAAGGAAGTCATGCATGTTCCAGGATTGAAGAAGAATCTTATCTCAATGGCGATGTTAGAAGACAAGGGGTATAATGTTGCTTTCACCGAGGGAAAGGCTTTCCTGCGCAGTAAGACAACCGGTGAGACCCGGAAGATAGGGGTTCGACTGAGGAACCTTTATCAGTTGCATGTAGATGGATGCGCAGCAATGGCGGGCAAGGCAGAAGGATTGGTGAGCTGGGATGATGGCGAGTTGTGGCACAAGAGATTGGGTCACCTTCACCATGGAGCCTTGAAGATACTGCAGCAGATCACTACAGGGCTTCCTAAAGGCACACTTGCGCAGTCAGATCAGTGCAAGGGGTGTACTTTGGGGAAGTTTGTGAAAGCCACCTTTCACGAGAAGGATAGTCACGCCATGACGATCCTTGAGAGAATTCACACAGACGTGTGTGGACCTTTCTCAGTTGCTTCGACAACAAAACACAGGTATTATGTGATTTTTGTTGATGATTTCTCTCGTAAGTGCTGGATCTTCTTCATGCAAAAGAAGAGCGAGACATATTCAAAGTTCTGTGAATTCAAAGCACTGGTCGAGAAGGAGTCGAGGAAGAAGGTGAAGGCTCTTAGGAGCGATAATGGTGGTGAATACATCTCGGACGAGTTCAAGGATTTTTGCAAGGCAGAAGGGATTCGTAGAGAGCTCATAGCTCCCCATAACCCACAGTAGAACGGGGTAGCTGAGCGGAAGAATAGAACGATTGTGGGTGCTGCATGGGCAATGTTGCATGATCAGGGCCTACCCCTTCACTTGTGGGTGGAAGCATGCAATACGACAGTTTATGTGCAGAACCGTTGTCCTCATAGGATACTTGGCATGAGTACACCCGAGGAGGCTTATTCTGGTAAGAAGCCTGATCTTTCTCATTTGCGGATTTTTGGTGCTAACGTTTACATGCATGTGATGAAGGATGCCAGGAAGAAGTTGGAGCCGACTGCAGAGGTTGGGATATTTGTGGGTTACACTGATACGCCCCACAACTATCGTGTGTATTTGCCAGACAGTGGTAAAACTGTTGTGCGACGGGATATAAAATTTCAGGAGGAGAAAGCCATGAAGTGTTCGCTTGAGAGGGAGCTACACTTGCATGCAGATGAGGAGCTATTAGTTCCTAAGGATGAGCTTCAGGACGTGGATCAGCCACAGGACGAGGTTCATGGAGTGGAAGAGACCACTCATGCAGCGCCAACCATTAGAGGGCGAAAGCGCTTGACAAAAGCTGAGCGACTGGCTCAAGATGCAGAGAAAGTTGTAGGACCACCTACAGCCCAACGCAAGCAGAGACAGTCACCTGATCAGTACACTCGATACATGGCTCTGATGAGCAAATGTGTTGTGACTGAGCTATCCTCTTTCGAGGAAGCTGTGGAGGATCCCGCATGGGTAGACGCCATGGTGGAAGAGTATGATTCTATTGTCAGGAACAGTGCATGGGAGATTGTTCCTAGACTGGAAGGGAAATCAGTGGTGGGTTCGAGATGGATCTACAAGGTCAAGCAGACAGCTCAGGGGAGTGTGGAGAAGTACAAGGCAAGATTTGTTGCCTGAGGCTTTTCACAGATAGAGGGGATCGATTATGAGGAGACCTTTGCACCTGTCACAAGGTACTCTTCCATACGGACGATTCTTGCTCTCTCAGCGCAGATGGGATGGCACATTCATGAGATGGATGTGAAGACTGCGTTCCTCAACGGAGTAATTGAGGAGGAGGTGTACATTGAGCAGCCCAAAGGCTTTGAGGTCTTCAAAAGCGAGTCGCATGTGTGCAGGCTGAAGAGAGCGCTGTATGGGTTGAAGCAAGCACCACGTGCTTGGTACACACGGATAGATAGCTATTTCGCAGGACTTGGATTCTCCAAGAGCGAGGCAGATCCTAACCTATACCAGATTGTGGTGGAGGGTAAGTTGCTTATCATTGTACTATATGTTGATGATTTGATTCTAATGGGTGATGAGCTGTTGATACTATCATGCAAGAAGGATCTTGCTACAGAGTTTGAGATGAAGGACTTGGGCCTCCTTCACTATTTCCTAGGATTGGAAATATGGCAGCGCAGTGGTGGACTGTTTGTTTCTCAGGGCAAGTATGCTCGGGAGATACTGGAGAAGTTCAACATGCATGGCTGCAAGCCTATTGATACTCCTCTTCCTGGAGGTTGGAGGAAGGAGGATGCCACTTTGGGAGAAGAAGTGGATGCCACTGTTTATCGACAGTTGGTGGGGTCGCTGACGTATTTGGTCAATACACGACCTGATATATGCTATGCAGTTAACCAACTTTCACAAGCTATGGTTAAGCCTACCAAGCTCTTCTGGAAGGCGGGAAAACATGTATTGCGCTACTTGAGAGGCACATCGGGATATGGTTTGTGGTACATACAGGAGGATGAGGTGAAGCTATGTGGCTTCACGGATGCAGATTGGGCAGGGAGCCCAACGGATAGAAAGAGCACATCAGGAGGGGTCTTCAGTATCGGATCGACAACAGTTTCTTGGTACAGCAGGAAGCAGAGATCCGTGGCACTCAGTTCAGCGGAGGCTGAGTATATGGCAGCAAGTTTGGCTGCATGCGAGGCTATATGGATGAGGAAGATCCTGGTTGGTTTGTTCGGTTCTCATTTGGATCCTACTGTGATTTACTGTGGTAACCAGAGTTGCATTAAACTCTCGGCTAATCCTGTATTTCATGATAGATCTAAACATATTGACATCAGGTACCATCATATGAGAGATTGCGTGCAGCGGAGGATCATGTTACTTTTGTACATTCCAACGGAGGATCAGGATGCTGATATTTTGACGAAGGCTCTCACCAGGAGAAAATTCGAGTACCACCGAGGCAGGATAGGGGTTGCTGATAATCCATATTTTGTCAAGAGGGAGTGTTGATATTGCAACAAGATGATGGAGCTTAGTGAAAAGAGTCGCCTTCACTAAGTGGGCCAACAGGCTATTTTTGGCGCAAGTGTATTTTTAGACTATGTCTATTTTTAGACATATGGATCATGTCTATGGATTGCAGGTTGATGTTTATGGATGATTGGTCAAGTTGGGAAAAATAGATGGACTTCTATTTTTGATCAAAGTGTGAGTGATCACAGTGTGAGTGATCAAAGTCTATTTTTAGACTGGCTGTCAAAAATAGAAAAGTCAAATATTATTGTCTCATAATAATATTTGGACTATAAACTTGATCTTATTCTCTTGGAGCACTTCAGTTTGAGCTACAGAGGTGGCACATGCAGCTGTCAGAAGGAAATACGCTTTTCTTATGAGTCAGTTGAGTTGTTGCATGCATGACTTCAGTTAGAACTCAATCAGTTGAGTTTGGTGGAGTTGATTGTGGAGTTGATGGAGTTGTGTTCAGTTTGACTTGGTTAAACTAGTTGTAATTAGTCTAACTGCAAATAGACTAATGATGAGTTGTTAAACTAATTATTAACTCATAATAAAACTAATGAATACATCAATTAACTCAGTTGCATGTCAGTGCATGTTCAGTTCAACAGGGATAGGTGGTAGAGAATCAGATTGCTATCAGTTGTGACTATAGTTGTGCACCAGATCTTGCACAATCAAGGGATTGAGTATGCCAATGAGTTTGCTCACGTATTTTCCCAGTATTGTAGCCTTTGCTCACGTCCAACAAAGTGTGAGTGATTATTTTGAGGTGAAATACAAGTTTGGTAAGCCATTCTCATCAGTTCTTGAGCAGGTATTGAGCAGTGGAGGTAGGCAAGTAGTGGAATAGATTTGGAGATCAGATCTGAGCTGTATTGTGTGTAACAGGTGGAGCTGGTACTGGATTGCTTGTGATAAGCATTGTACTTTGTAATGTTACATGGTCTCAATCATTAATATACAGATAGTTGGGGTTTTTAGCGAGATGCTTTCCCCGGGTTACATACTGTGTTAATGTGTGAATGCTCTTGATGTTTTATTGTTATTGATGTTGCTATATTGATGATCAACGTAGAGGAGCTTATGTATTGTGTATGTATTCCACAATAGTACATGATCATGATAATATCTATTGAATATGTGTTAAATTATTCAAAATTTCTACAGATTTCCCCTGTTCCTGTAACCTGTAGATCCAAATTTGTGACAATGTTGACAAATGAATCATTCGAGGTAGGTTTGTGATACAACCGAGGATGGTGCCCATTTGCAAGTAATGGTGTCCTCGCATTGTCAATGGTCACCAAATTTACAGTCGCATTGTCAAAGACTGTATCTACCTCATAAGGACCTAGCTATATGGTGTAGAGCTTACCCTTGAAGTCTTTAAACCTTGAGTCATATAAGAGAGCCCAATCTCCTTTCTTGAACTGCTTCTTCTTTATAAATATGTCATGCCACTTAGCTCTCTACTGCTAGATAATCTCTGTTTGTTGGATAGAAACCAACCGTTTTTCCTCCAATTCATTGAGCTGGTTCAATCTGTGCCTTTGTGTTGTAGCCAAATCCAAATTGACCTACAATGTTGTCCTTAGTGTCTTAATTTCAAATTCATGGGGAATAAAGGGTTCTTGGCATACACAATTTCATATGGTGAGAATATAGTGGTGTTCCTCCATGTAGTCCTGTATGCCCATAACACTTCTAGAAGTTTGTCAACCCAATTTCTTCGATGGCTGGTCACAGTATTAGTAAGGATCCCCTCAATGACTTTGTTAGTGCTTTCTACTTGGCCATTTGCTTGTGGATGATAAGGTGTTGTGATTTTGTGATGGATTTTATATTTCTCGACCAACTCCCGGATCTTATGAGATGTGAACTGTGGCCCTCCATCTGTGACTATCTCTCTGGGCATGCCAAACTAGACGAAGATGTCTTCAAACAGAAAGTCTGAGACATCCTGCTCCGTGGCTCTAGTTAGTTCCTTTGCCTCAACCCATTTTGTGACATAGTCAGTATAGACCAAGATGTAGGATCTCTGTCTAGATGAAGGATTGATTGGTCCCACAAAATCTAGAGCCCACTTCTCAAAAGGTTCTATGACGATCTAGGGCTGTAATGACATCTCATCTAATTGGAGTGGTTGGCCCATCCTTTGACAACTATCACATCCCTTCAGAAACTTCTCGGCATCCTAGAATATTGTCGGCCAGTAGTACCCTGTTGAAAGGAATTTGTATCCTGTTTTTTTATCTACGAAGTGTCCCTTGCAAGGTTCCTCATGGTAGGCTTTGAGAATATCAAAGACCTCATACTCTCTAACAGAGTGTCTGATCTGGAAATCAGGTCCAGTGTGGTATAGGTTCCCATATATCGAGGAATATGTAGCACTTTGTTGTATGATTTTCCTTGTCTCTTTGGAGGACAAATACTGGGGAAACTTCCCTGCAACAAGATAATTGGCTATATCTGCATACCAAGGTGAGTAAGTAGAAATAAAAAAAAGATATTCATTAGGGAAAGAATATTCATCAAGAGCACATCTATCATCAATAGTTATCCTAGAAAGAAAGTCAGCTACTACATTATCTTTTCCAGACTTATCTACAATAGTGATATCAAATTCTTGTAACAGAAATAACCAGCATGTAATCCTACCATTTGTAATTGGCTTATTCATTAAAAAATGAATGGCAGAATGGTCAGTGTGTACAAATACTTGATACCTGGTGATGTAATGCCATAATTTATTGATGGCATGCATGACTGCTAAGAACTCCTTCTCGGTCACTGTGTAGTTGAGCTCAGATGGAGTTATATTTTTACTTATTTAGTAAATATCTTAAGGTTTTGTATCCTCCAGTTAGCCCAAAACAACACCTACAGAAATATTGGATGCATCCGTAGCTATGTGAAATGATAGTTCCCAATTAGGTCCTTGCAAGACTGAAGCTTCTGATACAAAACATTTTAGATTTAAGAAGGCCTACTTAGACTTCATTGTCCACAAGAAATAAACATCCTTCATGAGCAAGGAAAATAATGGCGATGCAATTCTTGAAATTTTTTCTACAAATTTTCTATAATTCCCTGCATGCCCCAAGAAACTACGTACCTATTTCTGCCTTTTGGGGGTTCGGACTTTTAGAATTACCTCTATTTTTGCAGGTTCTACCTTGATTCCGTCAGCAGAAATGTAATGTCTGAGCACGATCTCTTCAGTCATCGTCATGTGACATTTCTCAGTGCTCAAGGCTACATTAGTTTGTACACATCGCTCTAGCACTTTTTTCAGCCTGACTAATGTTGTTTCAAAAGAATCTCCATAAGATGTGAAATCGTCCATGAAGAGTTCTAGACAGTCATTCAATAAGTCAAAAAAAATTCCCAGTATTGCACTTTGAAAGGTTGCTGGTGCATTACAGAGCCCAAAAGGTAGCACTCTGTATGCGTAGGTTCCACAAGGACAAGTAAAGTTCGTTTTATTGTAGTCTTCCAAGGCTATTTGTATTTTATTGTAGCCACTAAATCCATCCAAAAATGAAAATAATTTCTTTCCGAAGAGAGTATCAAGGACCCGATCTATAATTGGTAATGGAAAATGGTCCTTCTGAGTGGCCTTGTTGAGTTCTCTATAATCAACACAGACTCTCCACTTGCCATTCTTTTTAGGAACGATGACAAGCGGTGACACCCACTGACTAGTTTATGTAGTTCTTCTTTCACCACTTCCTTTAGTGCAAGGTTCATGCCACAATGTGGCTGTCTAACTAGTTTGCAGCCATCCTTCAAATAAATAAGGTAAGTGCATAGGTTAGGGTGGATCCCTTTCATATCCATCTAATCCCATGAAAATGCCTTTTTATACTTTTGTAACAGTCGTAACAACCATTGGTTCTGTTCAACAATCAAATTGGGATTAACATTCAAAAACTTTCCAGATTCAATTTCAATTAGACTGCTAGCAATATTTGGAGTGGTTCTCATTTGTTCAAAATCTATATCTTCCACCTCTTCCTCCTCATTTGCATTTTTAACAGAAGCAACAAAATGTGAATTACTAATAAAACCATTAATAACATCATCTTCTGTCTCATATTTGAAATACTGGGCTTTCCCCAGAGTGAGGAGTGGTAGGCAAAGTTCTGACTCAAGCTCAAACTCATCCCACCAGGGGTTGTACACATCCATATTTGGTTTTGGGGGATAAATATTAAGGTTCTATGTTTCCAGGCCATCTGAGATCACCGTTGATCCCGTCTTGCAACCTATAAATGCATCTACAGTGGCTATCCAAGGTCTCCCTAGGATCAAAGGATGCTCCCCCAAATTGGATTTGGACTATAGGATAAGGAAATTAGCTTGATATCTCCAGGAAGCTATCGTAATCACTATATCTTCTAACATCCCCTCGGGTTTAACATGGGACTTTTCTGCCAATTCCAGCATAGTAGGAGTGTGTCTGAGTCCCTGCAGCCAGAGAGTGATAAAGAGATCTTTCGTTATTACATTAATGGCAGCCCCAAGATCAATCAATTTATTGGCTATGGGTTGGTAACTAATGCAGCTAGTGACCATAGAATTTGTTGGATCATTGTACTTACTAAGGAGAGGCTGAGCATACATTAATTTGGATAACTTTCCCATCACATGTATGGTGGCAGTGTCCTTAGGCTTCCTCCCAGGTTTCTTGATGCTCAAATCTCTCACTGTCTTGGTATAGGTGCGTACTTCTTTAAGGGCTTGCAGCAAAGGAATTCGTACATACAAATTTTTCAACTCAAGAAAATCAGGTTCAGGATGTGAAGCCATCCTAGGTTCGGCCAGTCTTTGAGGGTGGCGGGGTCTTGCATAGCAACAGTCGAATCTGCTGTTACAAGTGTATCAACCTTTCCGAAATTAGTTGTTACAGATGTAACAGTTCTTCGGGGGTCAACTGTTATAGATGTAACAACTTCCTCTTTATTAGCTATTGTAGGCGCAGTAGCCACCTCAGAGCCTCCGGCTTCTCCTCTGGGTGGTTCACAGTCCTCCTCTGTAATGATAGGGAAGCGACTAGGGTTAATTACCCTGCCTTCTCGCAATTGTATTTCATTAAGTTCCACAGGGGTAATTGATATGAAATTATCATATGTCAAACTGATGTAGAATTGATTAATGTCATTAGTGAACTGAATATTAACTGAAAGTGCTTTTATCGTGACAATTGCTTGGAAAGGAATGAATTGACCATAGAATCAAAACATAAGCAAGATGTAATCAGAAGTGAAAATAGAAAATACATAGTGATACCAGACAATAAGATTGATTACGGAGTTCATCCCTGATGGACTATGTCTCCGGGTCCATTTTCAAGATGGGTGACCGCTTTATTAGGATTGAATCCGAGGAGGTCGATTACACAAAAAATTGACCAGACTGATCATCCACGTAGGTACTTCTGGTCACTATTACAAGAAATCTCTCTGAATCATCTTTCCAACGCCTATCACAGTTCCCAATTCTGACTCCCGATGCTCCTATTACATTGAAAACAAAACATCCTATATCCTCTAGAATCTAAGCATAAAACTCAAAAACACTCTACCCCATATTCGATGAGAAAAAATAGTTTTATAGCCCTCCAGTTGCATTCTAACTATTTAGGCAGAGTTTAGGATGCATAAGCTGAAATTAGGGTTTGTTTCCCTCGGTCTTGTCATGAAATGACAGCTTAGGTATTGGTTACATGGTGGTTTCATTAACATAGCACCAAAACTCAATGAGAAATCTAAAATAAACTTTAAATATGTCATAATATGCTGGCGGTCAGTTGGTTGCGCATAGTTGGTTGACCACCCATGTGAATAGGTTGCAGTATAACCATAGGCGGACACCTCTACGGTGGTTCCGACGTGAACACCTAGCGGATAACTGTCTACAATTTTCCTGCTCACATGCTAATCGAAACTTTGATGGTTGCGATTGGGTTGTGTTATATTCTTTCCACAACTAGCCTACATAGTTAATCAAGGGGTTAGAGCCCCCCCCTTCGTTGTTTCGATTGCATAGTGGGGGGGTCATAGGGGGTTTGAGGGTGGTGGGTAGCCCCCCTCTACGGGGTCTGGGGTAGCGCCCTGGGAATTTTTTTTTTTTGGACCCTATATTAGGTTGGGCAGACCTACCTATGGTTTTGTGCATGGTTTTTTGCACATGGTTTTGGACATGATGGTTTTGGACGCGATGGTTTTTGGTCCATGGTATTTGATGCTTCGGCATGTATAAATATGTATTGTAACATTGAAAGGAACATAATGAAAAATCAAGCTTGTAGTCCCGGTTTTGGGATCCAGGGGAAATCTTTGTGTATATGTGTTTTATGTGTTATGCTCTCACATTGTTTATTTTCTGTTGTTAGAATTCGTGTGCAGGTAATTTCTGTATGGGGTTAAAACCTACATTTGGTATCAGAGCTATTTTGGCTTCAAGGGGACGCCTTTGTTGCTGAGGGGTTTCACTCTCGAGCCTATGGTAGACCCTGTTCAGTGGGAGATCTGCAGGATTGATTCTGGTGGTGAAACAAGATGGTGAGCAGTGGAAAGATAGAGATAGAGAAATTTAATGATCAAAGTTTTGAGTTGTGGAAACTCAAGATGGAGGATCTGTTGGTGGATAAAGATCAGTGGATCACAGTAGATCCGAGTACTAAACCAACAGGAGTGTCCGATGAAGAATGGAAGAAGTTGGATTAGAATGCAAAGAGCACAATACGATTGTGTGTCTCAGATTTAGTATTTTTGAATGTATCAGGGGAAGCTACGACAAATGCTTTGTGGGACAAGTTAGGGAATTTGTACCAATCTAAGTCTCTGGTGAATAAACTATTCCCACAGAAAAAGGTGTATAACCTAAGGATGAAAGATGGAGACTTTGTGATAGAGCATCTAAATGCATTTAATATTGTGGTAAGTCAATTATTATCTATTGATATTAAAATTTCAGATGAAGATAAGTGTATCAATTTGTTGTGTTCTGTACCAGATTCGTGGGATAGTCTGGTTATTGCAATAGGTAGCAATGTGACTGCCTTGCAGTTTGATGAAATAGTATCATCCTTGGTGATGGAGGAGATGAGATGGAAAAATATGGAGAGCCAGAATGGTGATACCTTGTCTGTATGAGGACGATCCCAGAATAGAAACAAAAATAAGTCATCGAGTGGGAAATCTAAATCTCCAAGAAAACTTGTAAAGGTGGTGTGTTGAAAATGTGGAAAGGAAGGGCACTACAAAAGGGACTGTAAATCTAAAGCTCTTGGCAAAGGAAATGGATTTGATGATGCTCCTTCTGCAGAGGCGAAAACCACCTCAGATGAAGGTGGGGATGTGTACTTGGCTTCTTCAAGTACACATGTAGATAATGAGGCATGGTTAATTGACTTAGGTGCATCCTTTCACTTCACTACCCATAGAGAGTGGTTCTGCGAGTATGAGAAATATGATGGTGGTGATGTCTTCTTGGGGGATGACAAGAAGGCTAGAATTGTTGGTCATGGAAAATTAAAGTTGAATTTACAAGGTGGAAGGGTTAGAACACTTCCAGGTGTTCTGCATATTCCTACATTAGCTAGAAATTTGATTTCTACAAGCAAGTTGGATGATGCAGGTGTAAAAATAGTGTTCGAGAAGGATACCTACAAGATGGTTCGGGGAGCACTGGTATTGATGTGGGGAGTTCGAATTGGAACTTTGTACAAGTTGCAAGGTAGTACTGTTGTTGATGGGTGCAACAATTCTGTGGTTCCTGAAAGTGGAGCATAAAATCTAGTGTGGTCTCTGGAGAGAAGACCATGTTGTGGCATCAAAGGCTTGGACATATTGGAGAGAAGGGCCTTCGAATACTTCATGGTAAAGGTATGGTAGAAGGTATGAGCAATAGCTCTTTGGATTTTGATTTCTGTGAAAATTGTGTATATGGGAAGCAAAATCAGGTGAGTTTCCCATTTGGTGGTAAGAGGGCGAAATAGATATTAGAACTTGCGCATAGTGATGTACTTGGACTTGTGAAGGTTCCATCACTGGGTAAGTCTGTGTAATAGGTATCATTTATAGATGACTTCTGAAGGAATACATGGATATATTTCCTTAAGAATAAATATGAAGTCTTTGACAAGTTTAAAGAATTTAAGGCTCGGGTGGAAAACCAGACAGAGAAGAAGATAAAGGTGTTGAGTACAGATAATGATGGAGAGTTTTGCAATAAGGAATTTGAAGAATTATGTAAGAAGTGTGGTATAGCATGATAGAAGACTACTCCATGCACACCTGAGCAAAATGGAGTTGCAAAAAGAAGGAACAAGACGTTGATGGAAAGGGCACAAAGCATGCTTAGTGGTGCTGGGTTGTTGGGTTGTGTTATATTCATTCCACGACTAGCCCACATAATTAACTGGGGGTTAGAGGGGGGCCAGATCCCCCCCTTCATTGCGTCGATTGCATAGCGGGGGGTCACAGGGAGTTTGAAGGGTGCAGGTAACCCCACTCTATGGGGTCTGGGGCAGCGCCCTAGAAAATTTTCGTTTTGGAACCTATGTTAGGTTGGGTGGACCCACCTATGGTTTTGTGCATGATTTTTGCACATGTTTTTGGACGCGATGGTTTTCGGTCCATGGTATTGGATGCTTCGGCATGTATAAATATGTATTATAACATTGAAAGAAACATAATGAACAATCAAGCTGGCAGTCCCGGTTTTGGGATCCAGGGGAAAATATCTATGTATATGTGTTTTATGTGTTATTGTCTCGCATTGTTTATTTTCTGTGTTTTAGAATTCATATGCAGGTAATTTTTTTACGGGGTTAAAACCTACATTTGGTATCAGAGTTGTTTTGGCTTCAAGGGGACACCTTTGTTGCTGAGGGGTTTCGCTCGGGCCTGTGGTAGACCCTGTTCAGTGGGAGATCTACGAGATCGATTCTGGTGGTGAAATAAGATGGTGAGAAGTGGAAAGATAGAGATTGAGAAATTTAATGGTCAGAGTTTTGAGTTGTGGAAACTCATGATGGAGGATCTGCTGGTGGATAAAGATCAGTGGATCGTGGTAGATCTGGGTACTAAACCAATGGGAGTGTCCGATGAAGAATGGAAAAGTTGGATCGAAAGGCAAAGAGCACAATACGATTGTGTGTCTCAGATTTAGTATTGTTGAATGTATCAGGGCAAGCTACAGTGAAGGCTTTGTGGGACAAGTTAGGGACTTTGTACCAATCTAAGTCTCCGGTGAATAAATTGTTCTTGCGGAAAATGTTGTATAACCTGAGGATGAAAGATGGAGACTCAGTGATAGAGCATCAAAACGAATTTAATACTGTGGTAAGTCAGTTAGTATCTATTTATATTAAAATTTCAGATAAAGATAAGTGCATGAGTTTGTTGTGTTCTCTACCAGATTCGTGGGATAGTCTGGTTATTGCAATAGGTAGCAATGCAACTGCCTTGCAGTTTGATGAAATAGTCTCACCTTGTTGATGGAGGAGATGAGATGGAAAAATATGGAGAGCTAGAATGATGATTCTTTATCTGAACGAGGACGGTCCCAGAATAGAAACAAAAGTAAATCATCGAGTGGCAGATCTAAATCTAGAGGAAGATCTAAATCTCCAAGAAAATCTGTAAAGGTGGTGTGCTAGAAATGCGGAAAGGAAGGGCACTACAAAAGGGACTGTAAATCTAAAGCTCCTAATAAAGGAAAGGGATCTGATGATGCTCCTTCTACAGAGGCGAAAACCACCTTAGATGAATGGGGGGATGTGTACTTGGCTTCTTCAAGTACACACGTAGATCATGAGGCATGGTTGATTGACTCAGGTGCATCCTTTCACTTCACTCCCCATAGAGAGTGGTTCTGCGAGTATGAGAAATAGAATGGTGGTGATGTCTTTCTTAGGGGATGATAAGAAGGCTAGAATCATTGGTCGCGGAAGGTAAAGTTGAAGTTGCAATGTGGAAAGGTTAGAACACTTCCAGGTGTTCTGCATATTCCTGCATTGGCCAGAAATCTGATTTCTGTAAGAAAGTTGGATGATGCAGGTGTAAAAATAGTGTTCGAGAAGGATACCTACAAGATCATTCGGTGAGCACTGGTATTGATGTGGGGAGTCCGAATTGGAACTCTGCACAAGCTACAAGGTAGCACAATTGTTGATGGGTGCAACAGTTCTATGGTTTCTCAAAGTGGAGCAGAAAATCTAGTGGTCTCTGGAGAGAAGACCATGCTATGGCATCAAAGGCTTGGACATATTGGAGAGAAGGGAGTTCGAATACTTCATGGTAAAGGTATGGTAGAAGGTATGAGTAATAGCTCTTTGGAATTTCGATTTCTGTGAAAATTGTGTATATGGGAAGCAGAATCAAGTGAGTTTCCCCTTTGGTGGTAAGAGGGCGAAACATATATTAGAGCTTGTGCATAGTGATGTGTTTGGACCTGTGAAGGTTCCATCACTGTGTAAGTTTGTGTACTATGTATCATTTATAGATGACTTCTCAAGGAATACATGGACATATTTACTTAAGAAGAAATCTAAA